>CM066316.1:8952922-10152922 GCA_033807775.1 Saussurea involucrata
CTAAATGTGCTGACTAGACAATGGTCCCTACATATGCATACATATCATATATCACAATAACTAACAGAATTAGTTAAACCGCAATATAACGTGTTTGCTTGAAAAACATCGGTATTTCTTTTCTTGGATACTTTTCTCATCACATCCATTATGTAAAATGAAAACAAAGGATGCGATCGTTAATCAACCCTTTTGAGAGAAAAAAAGGCGGGGTGTTTAGGATTGCTTATTTAAAACAACTTATGTTTATTTTTAAAAGTGTTTATCAACTTATGTCGTGATAAAAACGAGTTGGGGGTAAAAATGTAATTTGGACAAATAAGTTAAAATGAAGTAACTTATCAAAAACAACTTATTTGCGGTGAGGAAACGTCATAAACATTTTTGTTTTTTTTCAATCAAAACACTAGAAATAGCTTATCTGTGGTGAGGAAAAGCAATAAGCAAATAAGTAAAAAAAATAAGCAATCCCAAACACCCCCTAAGCTATAAAAACTTACTCTCATAGAATTATGACAAGACTTTTAATACAAGTACTTAGATGTTTTTGGAGTTATTGATTGTTACTGCTTTTTAGTTACAAACAACCACTAAATTTTTGAGAAGAAAACCATTTGTTGCATAAATGGGTGATCTTCAATGGTAGTTTGCAAGGAATGACGAGTATGGTGGAAGTTCTTTCAAGAACTTTGTTTATTAAAAAATACACCCCCAAATATGAGTATGGTGGCTAAATCATGTTTTTCAAATATGACATGTTCTAGGATTTTCATGTGATCATTTGCCACATACAAAAAGGGAAATTTTATGGAAGTAAATTACTTTAAATGGCGTTGGTTGTAATTTGCATGTTGGGTGAAGACATAACCTTTTGCTTGAACTTTGTGCATTGACTATTCCATCTTGCAAGAACCCATAACCAATTTTCTTGGCTGCTAATTGGGTTGTTAGCAATGGATTTCATATTTACTCAAAAAGATGTATAAGTATATATGTTTTTTTTTTGAAGTATATAATATTTATATACAACAAATGAAACAAATAAACTCACACAACCTCCTCACCTTTGGTGAGGTTTGAACCCATGACCTCCTACAAGGCCAAGGGCTCCGATACCGCTAGGCTAAAGGCCCTTTGGTTATATATGTTTATTATTGAATACAAGCAGCTATGTTGTTGCTCGATTTGATCCTTGATTTGAGGTTTGTAAATAGTTTCTTGCAAACACATTTAAATATTACATTATTATCTACTAAAATGATGTACATCATTCATCGATTCGAAGTCAATCTTTCATTTTCATCACTACCAAAATGAAAAACACGAATCACTTGAGATTTCACATGTAGTCTAGGCATATAAGACGAGACAATTTTAAACCGAGCGAGCTTCGTACGTGTTGAGGTTGCGGTGTGTTGGTAAAGCGGAAGTTTCCATGTTGAGAATGTGATAGCTGCTGCATCATCAGTTGAATGGTGAAGAGTTGGTTTTTTTTTCATGGCATTATTTTTAACTGGAAAAAGCAAACATATACCATCATTAGTTTAGATGGTATGTAATAATTCATCTTCTAAAAAACTTGATGACATAAATGTTGTCCTATATGTTTTATTATGAAAGACTTTTTTTTTATGTTATGTCTATTAGTTTAAGCGTATGCATTTACGAAGTAATTAACGGTACTTCTAAAACCTTGCGAAAAGACAACCATAACTCTTAGGCCATCGGTACCCCAAGCGGGATGGCCCTCGGGGATGGCTGCGGGGATGCGGGGATGGCCTACGGAGGTTGCGGGGATGGCGGTAAGGGATGGAATCCGGGGATGGGATCCCGATCCATCCCGAAGGGTTTTTTTAAAAAAAAAATTTAATTAAATTTTTTAAAATTCATGCCGTTGAACGGCTCTATTACTAAAAAAAAATTTATTTTTCTCAATTTAATCCCACTATATATTTAACCCTCAACCTCTTATTTCTCACACCTCTCAACCTCTTATTTCTCACACCTCTCAAATTCTCTCAACCTCTTATTTCTCACACCTCTCAAACTCTCTCAAATTCTCTCAACCTCTTATTTTTCACACTTCTCTCATCATGAATTCAAACAGAACACCTACATCCCGTCGTAACCGACCGAATACACCACAATCGCAAGAAGATCAAGAGCTTGGTTTCCAAGCGTTTACACAACAAGGTTATCATCCGCAATTTTCGCAACAAATTCCGCCACAATGGTCGCAACAAAATCCGCCACAATATCCGCAACAATTTCCCCAACAATTTCACCAACAATTTCACCAACAAATTCCTTATCAATTTACACGTCCCGGGTTGATTGAACAAGGTTTTACTCCGGCCAACTTCAATCTCGACGACGACATTGTTCCGGAAACCCAACCTTCTACCCCGAACACACCACAATCTATCCCGACACAACAATTAAATATTTATCTTATTTTTATTTATCTTATTTTTATTTATTAAAAAATATATAAATACTTTTATTTTGATAAATAATTAAATGTATAAATAAAAGAATTAAAATAAATGAGGTGGCAAAAGGGTTTGAGGGAATGGGGTACGGGTGTTTAGGGATTGTTAGGGATGGAGTGAGGGATGGGAGAAAAGCTGATGTGGCGCTGATGTGGAGCTGGAATATTCGAAAGATTCCTCCATGGGGTACTGATGGCCTTAGTCATTTAAAATGAGTTAAGTTGTAAAGGTTGAGCATGTTCTATTGGGAAATTAATTAAAATGCCATAAGTCAAAGTCAAACTTACCAAAATGCCACAAATCTCTCCCAGTTAGCAAAAATACCCCAAATACCCGCGATAGGAGCCCGCGATCGCGGCAAGTGGCATTTTCGTAATATTATTACCCCGCGATCGCGGGGGAAACCGCTAAAAATACCCGCAATCGACACTTTTGTTTGTATTTCATGATTTTTAAATAAAATTTTACACTTTCACCCCCTATACTTATTTATAAACTTTACTTTATACATTTTACTTTCATTATTTTAATTTTATATTTAACACATATAATCGTTTATTAACTAAAACACGTTAAAAAAATACGTTTTAATTTTAACAAGTTACACCATTATAATCGTCTCTTCGATACGTTCGAAATGAGCTCAATCTTGAATTTTTTTGATTTATATATTTTAATATATATCATATATACTACATAAAAATATTTTTAATATTTACAATTCATACCTTTATAGTTAATTATTTAATTTATGGTACTCTTATAGTTAATGCGATAGAAGTGTAAAACAAAATTGAGAATACATTAAAAAAATGAATTTCCGCAGATAAAAAATATTTTTTAGGTAGTATATATGATATATATTAAAATATATAAATCAAAAAAATTCAAGTTTGCGCTCATTTCGAACGTATCGAAGAGACGATTATAATGGTGTAACTTGTTAAAATTAAAACGTATTTTTTAACGTGTTTTAGTTAATAAACGATTATATGTGTTAAATGTAAAATTAAAATAATGAAAGTAAAAGGTATAAAGTAAAGTAAGTAAATAAGTATAGGGGTTGAAAGTGTAACATTTCAATTTTTCTACAAAATTATGATTTTGATTTGATATTTACACTTTCACCCCTTATACTTATTTACTTACTTTACTTTATACCTTTTACTTTCATTTTTTTAATTTTACATTTAACACATATAATCGTTTATTAACTAAAACACGTTAAAAAATACGTTTTAATTTTAACAAGTTACACCATTATAATCGTCTTTTCGATACGTTCGAAATGAGCCAAATCTTGAATTTTTTTGATTTATATATTTTAATATATATCATATATACTACATAAAAATATTTTTAATATTTACAATTCATACCTTTATAGTTAATTATTTAATTTATGGTACTCTTATAGTTAATGCGATAGAAGTGTAAAACAAAATTGAGAATACATTAAAAGAAATGAATTTCCGCAGATAAAAAATACTTTTTAGGTAGTATATATGATATATATTAAAGTATAGGGGTTGAAAGTGTAACATTTCAATTTTTTCGACAAAATTATGATTTTGATTTGATATTTACACTTTCACCCCTTATACTTATTTACTTACTTTACTTTATACCTTTTACTTTCATTATTTTAATTTTACATTTAACACATATAATCGTTTATTAACTAAAACACGTTAAAAAAATACGTTTTAATTTTAACAAGTTACACCATTATAATCGTCTCTTCGATACGTTCGAAATGAGCCCAATCTTGAATTTTTTTGATTTATATATTTTAATATATATCATATATACTACATAAAAATATTTTTAATATTTACAATTCATACCTTTATAGTTAATTATTTAATTTATGGTACTCTTATAGTTAATGCGATAGAAGTGTAAAACAAAATTGAGAATACATTAAAAAAATGAATTTCCGCAGATAAAAAATACTTTTTAGGTAGTATATATGATATATATTAAAGTATAGGGGTTGAAAGTGTAACATTTCAATTTTTTCGACAAAATTATGATTTTGATTTGATATTTACACTTTCACCCCTTATACTTATTTACTTACTTTACTTTATACCTTTTACTTTCATTATTTTAATTTTACATTTAACACATATAATCGTTTATTAACTAAAACACGTTAAAAAAATACGTTTTAATTTTAACAAGTTACACCATTATAATCGTCTCTTCGATACGTTCGAAATGAGCCCAATCTTGAATTTTTTTGATTTATATATTTTAATATATATCATATATACTACCTAAAAAATATTTTTTATCTGCGGAAATTCATTTTTTTAATGTATTCTCAATTTTGTTTTACACTTCTATCGCATTAACTATAAGAGTACCATAAATTAAATAATTAACTATAAAGGTATGAATTGTAAATATTAAAAATATTTTTATGTAGTATATATGATATATATTAAAATATATAAATAAAAAAATTCAAGATTGAGCTCATTTCGAACGTATCGAAGAGACGATTATAATGGTGACTTGTTAAAATTAAAACGTATTTTTTTAACGTGCTTTAGTTAATAAACGATTATATGTGTTAAATGTAAAATTAAAATAATGAAAGTAAAAGGTATAAAGTAAAGTTTATAAATAAGTATAGGGGGTGAAAGTGTAAAATTTCATTTAAAAATAATGAAATACAAACAAAAGTGTCGATCGCGGGTATTTTTAGCGGTTTCCCCCGCGATCGCGGGGTAATAATATTACGAAAATGCCATTGACCGCGATCGCGGGCTCCTATCGCGGGTATTTGGGGTATTTTTGCAAAGTGGGAGAGATTTGTGGCATTTTGGTAAGTTTGACTTTGACTTGTGGTATTTTAATTAATTTCCCTATTCTATTATTATATGATTTTAAAAATCTTTTCCAAAAAGAAACAAGAAAGGCTTCAAAAACTTTTACATCGATGCATTGCAACAGATACACAACTAGGAGTAATGATTGGGATTATATCTGAAGCCTAATATTTCTTTATAATTATGATAGTTGTGTTAAGTGTCTCTTAGTGGAAGCAATGTGTTATCATATTCTGTGTTTTAAGGTTCTTTGATTTGGTTCTTTTAAGATCCTGCACTAGTGATGCTTGTTTAGAGTTTAGGGTTGTAGGGTTTAGGGTTAGGTTTATGGGTTAGGGGTTTATTTGACGTACCTATAATGAAGGGCATGGTTTTCATACCGCCCTTGCGATCATGACGATCAGGAATGAGTAATTGGATCTGTAGTTCTTCATTCGAGTCTCCTTCCATGGGCAATCTGTTAAATTGGCACCCTATCAATAAAACACCAATTGTTAGAAAGGTGATTGCACTCAGAGTGAATTGGTCGATCAACAACTCAATCGATATTATTGAATGCAGAAATATGCTTTTATATAGAGCACTTACATAACAGAAAAAGAGGAAAATAACAGACCCACTACTCAAATCTGCAAAGTGGAGTACGTGGGTATAGACTCAACTAGACTACAACGTGAAAAACAAAAAAGAAGGAAGAATCAGTAAAACACTAACTGATCCTAAAAATAAGGAACTTCTACTAGGTCAAGATTGACTTATTCTCTTCATATCCTTCCCCAAACTGAGTATACTGTAAGCATCTCAGTTTGAGTCTTCAATTTCTCGAACTCCAAGCATGGTGCACATCTTTAGAAAAGTATCAAGCTTCAGCGGTTTGGTTATGATGTCTGCGATCTGGTCCTGCGTTCCACAATGTAACAGCTCGACTTCTCCTTGTCTTACCAAGTCACGAAGAAAATGAAACCGAACTTTGATGTGTTTCGTCCTCCCATGAAATACGGGGTTCCTTGAGAGTTTAATTGACGAAGTGTTGTCGCATAAAATATTAATTCCTTTAAACTGATCTTGATTCAAGCTAACTAAGACCTCCCTCATCCAAATACTTTGACATGACATGCCGCTGTTGCTACGTATTCAGCCTCGGTGGTTGAAAGAGTAACCACATGCTGCTTCTTGGAACTCCAGGCCACCGCTGCGTTGCTCATTAAGAACCCATATCCCGAAGTGCTTCTTCCACTGTCGACATCACCAGCAAAGTCACTATCCGTATACGCCTTTAACGTGTCAGCTTCAGCTCTCCTATAAAACAGTCCCATCTTCATAGTGCCTTTGATGTACCGCAACACCCTTTTTGCTGTCACCATATGAGCTTCTCTCGGACATGACATGAACCTGTTTAACAAACACACAACGAACATAATGTCGGGCCTCGTAGTTGTCAAGTACATCAAACTCCCAATTAGTTGCTTGTAAGTGGATGAATCGACCAACTCTCCTCCTTCTTCCTTTGACAGCTTTGTTCCAGGTACAATTGGGTTATTCACGGGATTGCAATTTTCCATTCCGAATCTTTCAAGGACCTCACCAGCGTACTTCTTTTGACAAATAAAGATTCCTTCATTTGATTGTTGTATTTCGACACCTAAGAAATAATGCATCATCCCTAAGTCGGTCACGTTGAACTGCTCCTTCATGGATGACTTCAACTTTTCACATAGAGCTGGATCATTCCCTGTAAGAATTAGGTCATCAACATATAAACTTACAATTATGAAGCTGCCTTTGGGGGTGCCTTTGATGAACAGAGTACGCTCATGGCTACATTTGTCGAATCCTTCACCCATGAAATATTCTTCTATCTTGCTGTACCAGGCTCTTTGGGCCTACTTAAGCCCATACAAAGCCTTTTTCAGTTTATAAACCTTGTGCTCTTCTCCCTTTCGAATATAACCTTCCGGTTGTTCTACGTACACCGTTTCCTTTAGGACCCCATGAAGGAATGCGCTCTTAATATCAAGTTGGAAAACCGACCAACCCTTTTGTGCGGCTAGAGCTAATAGCATCCTTATGGTGTCCCATCTGGCCACGGGTGCAAAGACTTCTTCATAATCGATCCCGTACTTCTAAGCATAGCCCTTCGCCACCAACCTAGCTTTGCACTTATCAACCTCTCCTTTCTCATTCAGTTTGGTTTTATAAACCCATTTGACACCGATTTTCTTCTTTCCGGCAGGTAGTGTCACCAGTTCCCATGTTTCATTCTTCTCAATTGCTTCTACTCCAGCCTCCATTGCCGCTCTCCATTTTCTTCCCTTGCGGCTTCAAGATAGCTCACCGGATCTTCTTGAGACACGTATAATGCAAAGAGAGATTCCCCATCATCTTCCTCAGATAGTCCTTCCCCACTAACATAGTCTTGCAGATGTCTAGGTGCCCTTCTTTCCCTGCCTTGTCGTACCGGTTGCTCTTCATCACGGCTATTTTCGTCAAAATTTTCAGCGACTACTTGAGGCTCATTAATCGTTCCCTCCTGGGAATTGCTAGCTCCTGCATCATTTTCTTCGTCTATTATTAGTGTTTCATGAGTCTCTTCTCCTGCGTTCCTTCCCCAATTCCAACACAGCTTCTCGTCAAAGACAACGTCCCTGCTTATAATGACTTTCTTTGAATCTGAATCATACATCTTATATGCTTTCGACTCATCACTTAAGCCAATGAATACACATTTACAACTTCTATCGTCTAGTTTTACTCGCTTGTACTTCGGAACATGGACGTACCCAATGCATCCAAAGATTTTGAAGTGTGCGACACTAGGTTTTGTACCACTCCAACATTCTTGTGGTGTGTTTCCTTGCATGGCAGAAGTAGGGCTGCGATTTGTGGGCTGTCCATCGAGCTTCTTCTCCCCAGAAAATCTTCGGCATATTTTTCTCTCCGAGCAGACAACGAACCATGTTCATTATGGTTCTGTTTTTCCGCTCCGCCACCCTATTCTGCTGGGGTAAGTTGCCTCTTGATGTCGTTTGCTTCACAGAAGTATGTGAACGTCTTGGAATTGAACTCCCCTCCTCGGTCACTCCTTAGACAAGTTATCTTTGTCTTTGCTTCATTATCAACCATTGCTTTGAAGCTTTTAAAATGACCAAATGCTTCATCTTTCTCAACCAGCAGATATATCCAGACCATCCTACTGAAATCATCAATAAAACATAAAATGTACCTTTTATCACTTGCAGAACTTGGTGTGATAGGGCCACATAAGTCTGTGTGAACGAGCTGAAGCTTCTCTGTTGCTCTTCACTTTGATTCCTTCGGAATTGATTCACGATGCTGTTTGCCTTTAGCACAAATTTCGCACACGTTGCTTGTGTTCGGAATTACAGGAACACTTGTCACCATTTCTTTCTTTGATAAAAGATGCAAATCATGTTGGTTTAGATGACCATACCTCTGATGATGCCAGAGATGTGAGGTGTCTTCCATGGTGATTTGTAGGCAAGTTGAACATGGATCTTCAACCGAAAGAGCAAACATCCGGTTTGAAGTCATAAACGATTGCATAATCAGCCCCCATTCTTCATGAAAAATCTTGCAGCTTCCATTCTTCATCAGTATAGTTAGACCTCTTTCTTGCAGTTGTCCGAGACTCAACAGGTTTGTGGCTAAATCAGGAACATAGTACACGTTGCTCACAACATGGGTTCTTCCTCTGATGGATAACTTGACATTTCCTTTTCCTTTGACCATAATCCTTGTGTTGTTGCCGAGTTTTACCGATTGTGTGAACCCTTCGATTAAGGTTGCGAACCATTTCTTATCCCCGGTCATGTGGTTAGAGCATCCGGAGTCAAGAAACCATACTTCATTTGTATGTACTTCTTGTTCACTGCTGGCCATGAGCACAAGCTCTTCAGTCTCGTCCTCTTCGACATAGTTTGCATTTCTCTCCCAACTAGGACATTCGAATTGAAAATGCCCTAGTTTGTGACAATTAAAGCATTCCACCATAGCCCTATCATTTCTTCCCCTACCACGGCCTCCTCGAAAGCCGCCTCTCATATATCCACGTCCTCGTCCTCCTACACCCCTTTCATCGCTTGATACTTTGAGAACTTGTTCCTCCTCAACGTTCCCCTTCATCCGTTGCTCATGAACTAGCAGACTACTCTGCAACTCATCCAAGGTGAGTGTGTCCAGATTGTTTCCTTCTTCGATAGAGCACACAACATAGTTGAATTTTGAAGTCATGTACCTCAAAATCTTCTCCGTGATTGCATTTTCTTTGATGTCGTCTCTGAAAGCTTTCATCTTCTTAGCTATTGCAAGGGTTCTTGCAAAATAGCTATTCACAGACTCTCCTTCTCTCATTTGCAAAGTTTCGTACTCTTTGCGTAACGCTTGCAGTTGAGCTCGCTTCACCTTGGTTGATCCTTGGTATTTCTGCTTGACGGATGCCGAGTCCACCAAATAATAAATTCCAACTATCGACTAATTACAACCAAAATTGTAATAGCGGTAAGTCGGGTCGAATCCACAGAGACTCGGTTTTAACCAATTATTTCCAATCAATCCAAGTACAAGAACGAAATATTAATAATAACTAATAAAAGGGGGGTTTTGTTTGTGCGAAAATCATAACAAAATTAAAACGAATTTAAAAACAATATAACGAAAACGAATTCAACTTTGGTTATTAAACACAAATGCAATTCCATTCAAGGATTGTGTCATCGATGATATATTCGAATATCGCAACTATTTTGATTAACTCGGTTATAATTGCTAAAAAGCTCTAACAATCAATTCCATCATAATTATAATTTGAAAGGAATAAGCTCTCCTATCAAACCTTAGTATATAATTAGCCTCAAATAAGCTCTTGAAAGCTTAATTTATACTAGCATGAAAAACGTATGGAACCCGAATCCGGACATACTAACACGCAAGCTCGGTTAATACATTTATACCGTTTCACCCAATTTCACAACAAAAATGGAAATCTTTGACAAAACCCAAATTGTTGCTTGTTACTAACGATTGTTAACTAAACAATTACGGATTTAGAAAACAATTTAACCACAACCAATTTCCATACAATTGATCAAAAAGCATGAAAATTAATTTTATGAGCAATAAACCTAGAAATTGAATGAATAATCAAAATTAAAGTTGGATTACACAATCTCAAACAACCCTATAAATTGGAAATTGCATATGTTAAACAACCCAAAGTTAAATTCTAAGAGAAATTAGCCGCACATGGCTAATTTGGAACCAAAACTAAGAAATTGGGAAGAAAATAAACCTAATTTGAAATAGATGAACTTGGAGTGATGAAATTACTCCCCCCAAATCGGATTCCTTGCTGCCCTCCCTGTCAAAAACGATTTCTCCAAGTGTTCTCCCCCCTTCATCGACGGTTTTTCAGCCATATCTTAAACCCTTCACGTCAGTAACCGCTAAAAGAAACTCACACGACCTGATTTAGTGACGCACGGCTTAGGGCGCGGGGTGAGGCCGCGTGACGGGTCGCGCAACCGTCTGAAGCCCAAATCGAACAGAGACACCAGCGGCTTACGCCGCAGCTTGAGGCCGCGTACGAGACCGCACAGGTCTCTGTTTGCTGCTGCTGCGCTGTGTCGACCGAACCCTGCTGCGTTCTCTTTTTTTACTTTTCCCGGGCTACTGTATGTTGGGCTCCATCGTGGATCACTTTCCCCTTTTTTTTTACTTTGCGTGGCTGCCAAACACAAGGGCCCATTAAATTGTTTTTTTTTTCTTTAATTTCATTATTTGGGCTTGCTGTTGTTTCACGAAATCACAGGAACCAAAATCATATTATAAATATATTTTCTTTTCTTTTATTATAACACACACACACTTAATTATAAAGACTATTATTCTCTTTTTTTTTCTTTTCAATTTTTATTTACAAATAACAAAATAGTAAAACATAATTTAATAGGGGTATTTTACTCATATGATAGACACTAAATGTAAGGGATTTTGACGCAACATATATAAATAAATTGGCACATATCACTGCTTCATATTGTCCCAGATTTGTTTACTGGTATCGGTGTTGAGGATGGTATCAAGAATCTCCATATCAATTGATTGATACAGAAAGTTCTTGAGCTTCAAATCTCGTAGTATCTGCTCGTTAATCACCTTCTGCTATGCTTCAGTTGATACAATTCCTCCATGTTCGTTGATCCCTTTCTCAATGAGATCCCACTATTCTTTCGATCGAATGAAACTCTCCATTAGCTTTGCCTAATGATCATAGTGTCCTTCAAATTTTGGTATCGCCGGAACCACGAAACCCTTTCCACCGTTGCTGCTTTCTGCATTCAGCTTCTCTCTCGTCTTTTCTCTCTTCTCACTCACTCAGGCCCCTTGTGATGGGCTTTGATACCAATTGTTAAATTGGAAGCCTATCAATAAAACACCAATTGTTAGAAAGGTGATTGCACTCAGAGTGAATTGGTCGATCAACAACTCAATCGATATTATTGAATGCAAAAATAGGCTCTTATATAGAGCACTTAGGCTGCGTTTGGTTGCAGGACAGGACAGACAGAACAGGACAAAACAGAACATGACAGAACAGAACAGCACAGCTGTCCAGCGTTTGGTAGAACATAACTAAACTGGACAGAACAGAACAGGACTGACAAAATGACCAATTTACCCCCAGTGAGTTATTTAGTGTTTAACTTGAATGAATGTAGTAAGTATTATGAGTTGTAACTATTCACTGGAAAGTAATGTTCATCTTTGTAAGGTTATAATAACAATGCAAAATCCATATAATAACAATGCAAAATCCATGTAATAAGCCTGCTACTGGAATAACCATATAATAAGCATCCAAAATCAGAAAATCGAAGAGCAAATGGATTTCAGAAAATCAAAGAGCAACTCGATTTCAGAAAATCGAAGACCAAATCGATTTCAGAAAATCGAAGAGCAAATCATTCAGATATGAAACAAATCGAACAAGCAGGTTTGAAGAGCATAAATCGAAGCATAAATCGAACAAGTAGGTTTAGAAAGATACGAAATCGAAGCATCCAAAATCAAAAAATCGAAGCATAAATCGAAACCCTTGCCAGAAAATCGAAGCCTAGAATGTTACCTGGAAGAATCGACTGAAGAACGATTGCCACAAATCGAAGAAGAAGTAGTAGCGATGGAGGCGCGGTAGTAACGATGGAGGCCGTGAAGAGAGGAATCGTATCTGATTAGGTTTTAGAAATGGGCATTTTGGTAAAATAAATCTCTGTTCCATCGTGTTCCACCGATTTTGATGGAACACGCGTGTTCCAATTTAGTTCCATCCAGTTCCTGTCTGTTCCTCTTTAAATCATGCCAAACATGGGACAAGAACTCTTGTTCCTGTCTGTTCCTGTCCTGTCCTGCAACCAAACGCAGTCTTACAGAACAGAAAAAGAGGAAAATAAAAGACCTACTACTCAAATCTGCAAAGTGGAGTATGTGGGTATAGACTCAACTAGACTACAACGTGAAAAACGAAAAAGAAGGAAGAATCGGTAAAACACTAACTGATCCTAAAAATAAGGAACTTCTACTAGGTCAAGATTAACTTATTCTCTTCACAATCGACGGTTTCCTCTATTTGATCGATTGGGAATTTGGGATGGTGCGGGAGGAGAGGGTAGTGTAATCAAACATATCATATTTTTAATACCCAATATGCCCTTCAATTTTAATTTCAATCCATAACAAATCATAGACTTCTAATTTATTTCAAAATTGCCAATTCCTATAATGACCATAGATTAAAACCAATTAATGGTTTAGATCTGTTTTCACGGTTCTCAACCTTGTTTCTCATTTGGTTATCGTCCTCTATATATATAGACATTAAACACACGAAAATTAAATTTAGAACTATAGCAAGCTCATGGTCGCATATCGTGGATGTGTGTAGAACAAGGCTCAAACGAATTGGAGCGGAGATGTGTATACATCAAGGCTCAAAGCAAATATATGGAACCATTTACCAAAGCTGGAACTGGAGATGTGTGTTCAAAACACCATAGCATCATAGGTGGTGGATATACATTCGTATACATCACCACCTTCGCCAACCGTCGGAAAGTCGGAAGCTGTTTGTGCTTATCCATTTGTATACATCGCCACCTTTGCCAACCGATTCGGACTACAAATCACCGCCACTTCGAACATGCAGATAACAAAACCAGATCTGGAAAAAAGCATAAAACATATCTGAAGAATACATACTCGATCTGCAGAAAAAAGAAACAACGACGGTGGTGCCACCTCTACGTGCGGCGGTTTTCCGGGAAGAAACAAGATTGAGAGGTACCGATCTGCAAAAAGAAAAAAACGACGCCGCCGCCTCTATATGCGGTGGTTTTCTAGGAAGAAACAAGATTGAGAGGTACCGATCTGTCGAAAAAAGAAACACCGACGGTGGCGCCGCCTCTACGAAACGGTGGTTTTCCGGGAAGAAACAAGATTGAAAGGAGGAAGAAGAGGTAGGAGAGGCGTACGAGAGGGAGAGAGAGAGAGCTTTCTGAGACTTTTTGAATACCAAACTTACCCTCACATGCCTCTCAACCCTATTAAAAAGAACAAAAAGGTCTAATAATTTACTTTAATGCCACCACTCTTTTCTGAACCGTAGATAAAATAAATTAACAGTGGAGATTGAGTTTGTAGAGTTTCTAAGAATGAACTCGTTTGCAAAAGAAACGCACCCTATATATGTGTGTGTGTGTGTACAAGAAGGTAACCGGAGATGGATGGCTTTTAAATTTGGAGAAGGGGAAGAGGCTAGAGCCGACACTGATGTTATTGAAGACCAAAAGTCGTCCTTTGGCATACTGATTGATCTTTTTTTTTCTCCAAGGATGCTCTTTTTCCAAGTTTGGTAATGACATTTTTATTAAATAATTTTATTTTTATTTTTAAAAAAGAGATGGAGATGTAAAAAAGGACAAATATGCCCTTTGAGGTACACACGATATACCAAACAGATCTTAAGTTAACGGTGTTAATTTGAAGGACGTCTTTGGACTTTGAAGCACAAAATAAAAACACCTGTTTCTTTCTATCTATTAGGGCCAGACCAACAAACATAATATTGTATGTAGTCGTACACCACTAACTCCAACTATATTTTGATTATAACATTTATGCATCATCTATTTGTTTGTCTGTATATGTTAGTTTTTATGGTTCAAATGTTGGGATTTGGGTTTGAGGGACATGTTTGAGCTGGTAAAGCAAGCGAGATATTATGATGTGGTAAGGATCATCTTTTCGTTTCTCTTTCAAATGACAAAGGCATTTCTCTACCTCCGATTTCACCTCTATATAAAGAGCATCTGCCTTGTCCCTCTCCCTCAACTCCTTTCTCCCTGCTATTTTGATTGGCTTGCCGAAAAGGTAATAGAAACACCCGGGAAGTTTGGGGAGCATCACTGGCAAGTGTATATCTTGGTTCCCTACTTCATTATTACTCAGTGGCGGATCCAGGATTTTTTCCTACCGGGTCCCCTTTAAGGTAGCTTAAATGCCCGTAAAATTGTCCGATATATTTTTCGTCTAAATCTAATGTTTCGAGAGTTTTTTAAAGTTTTTTTGGTAGATTTTAAGTTTTTTGGTCGATTTTGAGGACTTTTTTTGGTTTTTTAGTCGAATTCGAGAGTAGTTTTTGTTTTTTGTTTGATTTCGAAACATTTTTGTGGTTGATGGGGTCCCGGCCGAAAAACTACTGGGGACATCGGAATAGAAAATTAAAAAATCAGTATTTTTAAACTAAAATTTTCAAAATTTTCTCCTTTTAGTGGGGTCCCATCCCCCCCCCCCTCCTAAATTACACTACACATCCGCCACTGTTATTACTCGTGTCATCGTCATCACTACTCAACAATATATATATATATATAATGCAAACCTTACATTTGTTGCACACCTTACAAACCACAGTGGGCATATATATATATATATATGCATATGCATACATGCAAGAATATACATATAATGGACTTACATTCATATCAGATAATGCATATATGCATCTCAGATTATGAATACATTGGTTTGTAAGGAGTGCAACAAATACATGGTTTGTATTTGATTTGTATCCTATATATATATATAGGGTCATGTTAAGGGAAAACCTAAAAAAAATGGAAAATTGAAGAACACTCTGGTAGCCCTTCATTTGGACAGTATGCACATGTGCATACAAGCAATTTGTAACATGCACACATGCATAAAAACCAAAAAAACCATGCAAGTGCATGCCGACGAGATGAAAGGCCACCAGGGTGTTCCTTGGTTTTCCGTTTTTTAAGGTTTTCTGCTGATTGCGTGTGTATATATATATATGTATGTATGTATCTACTCCAAGCGTGGATCATGATTGCACACTTTGAATGTAAAGCAGCAAACAAAATTTTAAAGGTATGGTATGGTACCTTAGCGGTACTGCCTCCTCAGTTGATTCCTGTATAAATCTTTTGGGATAGGGAATCTTTATCTGGTCTTCATAATCAAGATTAACTATACAAAACAAACTTCATCTGTTACTTTATATGTATGCAATTATAGGTTAAATGCACTCAAGATCATTTTCATTTAAGAAAGAATTTACTTAAACAAGAAAAACTCAAGCCTTTTTACTTGCTTCACCAATATCATCTTCTCCAACAACCCCAAAAGGTATGATTTTGTCTCCAAACCTAGCACCCATCCTCACAAACTCAGATTCCACGTTGACAGCATCACAGGAGAGAAAGCTTCCTCCACAAATCTGCAAGTCAAATACATCTGTACATTAACATGTATATATATATATATATATATATTCCAAAGAAGGAAAAGAGAAAAGGAAAGATAAATATTTACAATCAATCAAATCCTATCTGATGAAACAGATTGTGTAGCAAGCTTACAAAATGATAATGGATGTTGCTGTGTTTGGCACACTTGTGGGTGGTAAGACATGCAAGTCATGTTGCAAACTAAGTGACCCAAATAAGATCAGCTGCTCATCTGCTAATGCATGGTATTCGCGAGAATAGCACTCCAAGAAATTAGATTGCCACCGAGAAAGATTGAGTAGCCATAGGTGGAACTACGTGTTTCAAAGCAACGAGCAGTGCCTCGAGAAAATGAGAGGCCACAAAGAATCCGTTTGATAGCCTGAAAGTGATCATCGCTAGGTTGTTGAAGAAATTAACTCACAAAATTGACAGCATTCGGCCGAGTAATAGTTAACTATCGTAACGCGCCAACCAAAGAGCGATACGCAATATGATCTCGTAGAGGAGAACCAGTACTAATGATCCCATAGAGTAATAGTTAACTATCGCAATGATTTGACAAATAATTAAGTAAAAAAGTTGGAAAAAAAAACTGCATTGCTTCTTAGTGCGCCTTCAGTTGAAAAAGCCTTGTGTGTTCAATATGTATAATTTTAGTTGAACATCTGAATTTTTTTAAGATGGTGAACCTGGAGAGAATCAATGTCTGGGCTTTGACAGCATGAAGGCATGAGTTGGTGTATGAAGAAGCTGAATCAAGCAACCTCAATTTCCATAGGAGTGTCTCCACAGAAAATACTTGAGCTAGGTCCTGTAACCTCAACCATCAATCTGTTATGATATCTAATAATAACTAACTAAAAAAAAAAATTTAAGTTTCAAGCGCAAGTTCATAACCATCACAAAACCATGTCCAAGACATGCCACATAATTCTTGAGCCAATAAGTTGATCCAGATGTGATGACATCAATTATGAAATAGCTTTGTATAACGAGGAAATTAATGTGAATTCCTTTAATGATCGACTTTGTACTGCTATCAAGTTTTAATATTCGAAGCTTACAGGAAGTTCAGAGAGCGATGCTAGAAGAGCTTCTGAGAGCCCTGTATCTGCTTGTTGCTTGTTGTGAAGGTCGTTTCTCCAAGGTTTCAGATGCCACTGTCGAAACCATGTGTTGATAGTTAACCTAAACTTTTGGGTTAAAATTAGTAAGTCAGAAAGTATATATATATATATATTTATAAGTAGTTATTTTAGTGAAAGAGTGTGACCATTCATGAAGAGGTGTGATGCTTCATGAAACAACACAACCTTTACCGAACCATTGCGATGGTTCGATGGCACCTTTTCAATGTGTATAAATAGGGTCAATGTATTTGTGATTTGTATGAACAAAAGTTGCAAGTATCAATCAATAGCAAGCATATTTATATATTACCTGTGATTTTTGTTCATCATAGCAAGTTTTATTCCAACACCATGCCTATATATATATATATATATATATATATATATATATATATATACTAGTTGTGTACCCGTACAATGCGGCGGGAGCAACAAAAATTTAAACAATGTTGAAGTTGTGCCGGTTTTATTCAAAAGATTTTAATACATTACGATAATAGAATTTGCATGAAGTAGTTGTAACCAAAGATAAGATCGAGGACTGGAAAATTAATTTTTACATGAAGTAGTTGTAACTAAATATAAGAGGATCGGGAGTCCATGGTTCTTCAAAACAAGATTTAATAACACTTCATATCTTGAAGAAATGGTGTATTCTTTCACAACTTAACCGCTCTGACCACTTCTCGGTGATGTGCAACATCATCCCTAATCCAAAAGATATGTCAATAGTAACTTTGATAGTAGCTTTCGATTCGATCTATTCCAGCTGATTTATGATCCTTATTAATACATTTAGACGTAATTCGTGGAACTACTGATTTATGTCGAGTTGATGCACCTTTGAGATGGATCAAAGGCCAAAAAGTAATCCAACGTGTTTTTAGCCAAATTCCAGTTCTTGTTGGTTCGAAAGGGAAGAACATCAGGGGCGTTCTTGTTGGTTCGAAAGGGAAGAACATCAGGGGCTTTCTTGTTGGTTCGAAAAAAAACGCGAGCAAAAGGGAACACCAGGGGTGTTCGGTGTTTGTACAAGAAAGAAGAAGAACACAACTTTGTGTTCTTACTGGTTCGACAAAAGTACGCAGGTTTTTTTTCTCTCCCCAAATTATTGATTTAACCTAAAAGAAAGAGATAGGGATTAAATTGGTTTTAATCTAAGATATTTTAATAGTTTATAATAAGTTTATATTATTAAAGATTTTTTTATTAAGATATATTTTAATTAAAATTATAAGGATTTTTTGAAAAAATCTTATATTTTAATTAAGGAAGGAAAAATAAAAGGGACAAAAGAAGGAAGTTTTTTTAAGATTGTTCTTAGAAAGAAAAAAGTAAGGGGGAAGAAAGAAAGCAAGCAAGTAAAAAAAAACCGAATCCTAGTGATTCTTAGCAAGTCAAAACCAAATCCTTAGGTTCATAGCAAGTTCCGAACCTTAGAATTCAAATAGCAAGTAGAACCCTTGATTCAAACCAACAAGAAATTAGAATCATTGAGTTTTAATATCAGCAAGAAAGGATCAATTATTTTGATCAAAGCAAGCAAGAGCCAGATTAGCAAGTGGGTTTGGAAATACAATATTGATTAGCAAGTTGGTCAATATTGAGCAAGTTTAGCAAGAAAACCTGGTTAGCAAGTTGGCCAGTAGTAAGTAAGTGTTTTGATCTTTTGATTAAACACAAGAGCAAGAAAACCATAAACCATCTCGGTTCTGATTTGTAAGAAATAAGCAAGTTAAAAGCAAGCAAGCATGGTAGAAAAAGAAGGTGACAAACATGATAACGCATCAAGCAGTGCATCAGTTCGAGAACAAGGAAATGTTTTACTACAATGTCCAAAATTGACTGAAACAAACTACACGACGTGGGCATTGTTGATGGAAACAATATTGAAGGCCCATGGTCTGTGGGAAACAATTGATGCTGAAAATGCAGTGGATGAGAAGAAAGCACATATATCAAAGGCAATGATCTTTCAAACATTGCCCGAAGATGTCCTAATGCAGGTAGCACAGTGCTCGACTACAAAGGAAGTTTGGGACTCAATCAAAGTTCTGTTCATTGGAGTAGACTTAGTTCAGAAAGCACGTTCGCAAACTTTGAGGAGTGAACTAGAGTCATTAAAGATGAAAGAAAGTGAAACTGTAAGTGGTTTTGCAAGCAAATTGAGCAATATAAGGGCAAAATTTAGTAATCTTGGAACTACGCTCGAAAGCAAGATAATTGTGAGGAAACTACTCAATTCGGTTCCAAAGAAGTTTTTACCGATCGTGGCAACTATTGAACAATATCAAGATTTAGACAAAATGTCGTTTGAAGAAGCCGTTGGAAGATTAACAGCCTTTGAAGAACGAATCAAAAGTCAAGACACGCCAGAGGCAAATGATCAAGACAAACTTCTGATGGCAAGTTCAAACAACCAAAGTCGTGGTAAAGGGCGAGGTAAAAATTTCAACAACGAAGCCAAGGAAAGCCTGAAATGGAAGAATAGTCCAAATGCACGTGGAAGAAGTACGAGTCAAGGAACTAAAGACAAGAGCACCTTCAGATGTTATGAATGTGGTGACTTCGGCCATTTTGCGAGGGAATGTACGAAGTGGAAAGACAATAAAGACAAGCAAGAAGAGTCTTATCTCATTAATGATGACGAAGGACCAACTCTGCTGTGAAGAGCAAGATAAAAGCAAGTTGAAGACCTACCTTAAACCAAAGTTTAGATGCCACTGTCGAAACCATGTGTTGATAGTTAACCTAAACTTTTGGGTTAAAATTAGTAAGTCAGAAAGTATATATATATATTTATAAGTAGTTATTTTAGTGAAAGGGTGTGACCATTCATGAAGAGGTGTGATGCTTCATGAAACAACACAACCTTTACCGAACCATTGCGATGGTTCGATGGCACCTTTTCAATGTGTATAAATAGGGTCAATGTATTTGTGATTTGTATGAACAAAAGTTGCAAGTATCAATCAATAGCAAGCATATTTATATATTACCTGTGATTTTTGTTCATCATAGCAGTTTTATTCCAACACCATGCCTATATATATATATACTAGTTGTGTACCCGTACAATGCGGCGGGAGCAACAAAAATTTAAACAATGTTGAAGTTGTGCCGGTTTTATTAAAAAGATTTTAATACATTACGATAATAGAATTTGCATGAAGTAGTTGTAACCAAAGATAAGATCGAGGACTGGAAAATTAATTTTTACATGAAGTAGTTGTAACTAAATATAAGAGGATCGGGAGTCCATGGTTCTTCAAAACAAGATTTAATAACACTTCATATCTTGAAGAAATGGTGTATTCTTTCACAACTTAACCGCTCTGACCACTTCTCGGTGATGTGCAACATCATCCCTAATCCAAAAGATATGTCAATAGCAACTTTGATAGTAGCTTTCGATTCGATCTATTCCAGCTGATTTATGATCCTTATTAATACATTTAGACGTAATTCGTGGAACTACTGATTTATGTCGAGTTGATGCACCTTTGAGATGGATCAAAGGCCAAAAAGTAATCCAACGTGTTTTTAGCCAAATTCCAGTTTATTTTTTCTTTTTCTTTTTCTTTTTTGGTTGACTTGGAAGTTTATAAGTTTTTTGGTTCCAAGTGACTTTTTTGTTTTTTTAGTTGATTTTGAGATTTTTTTGGTTTTATTTGTTGATCTCAAGGGACTTTCTGAAAATGCAAATATATTTATCTTTTTATTTCATGAATTGCATCCATGATACACATACAAGCATGATTTATGGTTTATGTACTTTTATGAATACCAACAAATTGATGGTAATGTAAGCATCTTTTGTCAGGGAAGTATTAACATTCCAATCAATTTCTTCTTCCAACTTAAGGTAGAAAACAGGTCTGGAACAGGGGGCAAATTAAATGGTAGACAACAACTTCGTAAAATGGCGGAAACCAGGTCGAGGAACGGGTTCATGTCCGTACTTTCTCCATTAGTCTTCATCCTCCACTTTCAGTGAATTGGAAAGATTTGGGAAATAATTTGAATTTAAGTAAAATCGATATGGGTAGAATTAAAAATTAAATAGGGATTTGTTAATTTTTCACCTTCTTTTGGAACAGTGCCAACGGTCGAAAGAACCACCGTTGCACCTGCCAGACGCACCATTTTCCAATGAACTACACTTGTGTTTCAATCAAGAGAAGGACACAAAGGAGGTTTAACTTGTATACATACAAACACACTTAATTTCAATATCATGTTTGTTGAATACATACATACAAGTAGAATTAGGGATTTAGAGCAAGAGGCAGAAAGGGGGTTGTATTGGTTAGGTTTGCACCACAATATTCATATGCAAAACAGTAGAAATGGCCAAATAAAACGTATTATGTTTCTTTACTCTAACAAAACACTCACTTGATATTCACAAGACAAAAAAACACTTTTTTCTAAAAATTGAGACAACAAACATGATATAATGGAACCAAGCATAGCATAGCATACCATATCCATAAACACCCATAATGGCTGCCTCAATCCTCCCTACATCCATCCCTACAGCATTTACTCCAATAAAAGTAAGATCTTTTAGTCAATGACACTAATACAAAATATTGAACAAAGAATTATAGTAATTAGCAACACCCTTTATTTGACATTTGAAGAGTGCTAAGCTTTGCAGAGTACAAAGTTGGATAAGGAAATGCACCAATGTATGTAGATACAAACTTACAATGAAACATTAATAATAATAATAATTAGAGGACAATTCAATGATATGTTTATCAAGTTAAATTTTCTAATTTTTAGATATCGCTACAAGATTCATGTCTTCATTAAACTTTCAATTTCTTGATCAGATTGTTGTGTATAGTTGTTTATATATGTGAGTGTTCATTTGTAAGAAAGTCTGGAGAAGGATAACCTTGGTTGATTCACATGGGAATCAATATCAAATAACTATAGATTGAAATCTTGCAAGATTAAGGATCTAAAACTATGATTAAGCACGAATCATGGGTATCATTGAACTACTACCACTACAAGAGAAATGACCTTCAGGGAAGGTTTTGTTTTGTACTTAAAAGCCTTCAAAGTTTCTCTAAAGCCTTTAGAGAAGCTTTTCATTTTCGACAAAAAGCTTCTCTATGTAAATGTTGGTAAAGATTTTAGATACACTTTTAAAGCTTCTCTAAAGGTTAGTCAATTATCCTCAAAAAGCTTCTCTAAAAGTCATTATTAGTGACGCTTTTCAAGCTTTTGTGACAAATTGAAAGGTTAACTAAAAACACACTTTCAGAGAAGGAAATGGAAAAGCTTCTCTAAAGATGTTGCCTTTAGTAACATTTTATGAAAACCTTCTCTAAAAGTATTCTTTAGTTACGCTTACACAACCTTATCTAAACATGCTATTTAGATACATAAACTCTAAATCTTCTCTAAAAGTCATCTTTAGTTACACTTTTAAAAATCCAATTCCTTCTCTAATTAAAGGGTATATTTTCTATTTATTTTCATCCCTATTTCACGTGCATATTCATACATAAATAAATATATATTATAATATAACAAATAAATAATATTAAATTAATCAAGAACAAATTCTTGAAATTGGACCATATGTTCTATCCGTTCGAGTTTTGCTTCTATAGAGAAGATGAGACGCTCAAAATCCCAAAACGATAATTTTTTATTAAAAGAAACCCAACGTTCAATCAATTCGCATCCATCCAAATTTATTAAAAGAAAACGAAATCATAGTGCAATATTTAACGATCTCGGGTCTCGGAACCATTGTCTTGAACGTGTAGTGAAGATGAAAAACTAGGAAGCGGTTGACCAGATATAAACGTCCTCACTAATTGACGCAGGTTGGCCATTTCACCCTTGACATAGCCTACACAAACAGCAGCCTCAACATAATCAAATAAACCCTTGGTTTAGGGTTTAGGGTTTAGGATTTTAGGGTTTAGGGTTAGGTTTATGGGTTAGGGGTTTATTTGACGTACCTATAATGAAGAGCATGGTTTTCATACCGCCTTTGCGATCATGACGATCGGGAATGAGTAATTTGATCTGTAGTTCTTCATTTGAGTCTACTTCCATGGGCAATCGACGGTTTTCCTCTATTTGATCGATTGGGAATTTGGGATGGTGTGGGAGGAGAGGGTAGTGTAATCAAACATATCATATTTTTAATACCCAATATGCCCTTCAATTTTAATTTCAATCCATATCAAATCATAGACTTCTAATTTATTTCAAAATTGCCAATGCCTATAATGACCATAGATTAAAACCAATTAATGGTTTAGATCTGTTTTCACGGTTCTCAACCTTGTTTCTCAGTTGGTTATCGCCTTTATATATATAGACATTAAACACACGAAAATTAAATTTAGAACTATAGCAAGCTCATGGTCGCATATCGTGGATGTGTGTAGAACAAGGCTCAAACGAAATTTGGCGCGGAGATGTGTATACATCAAGGCTCAAAGCAAATATATGGAACCATTTACCAAATCTGGAACTGGAGATGTGTGTTCAAATCACCATAGCATCATAGGTGGTGGATATACATTCGTATACATCGCCACCTTCGCCAACCGCCGGAAAGTCGGAAACTGTTTGTGCTTATCCATTGGTATACATCACCACCTTCGCCAACCGATTCGGACTACAAATCACCGCCACTTGTATTATCATTATGGTAATAGGTTGGAAGTTTGAGTTTTAGTATATTTTAAGAAAACTAGTAAATAATTTACAATATAACAGATTGTAACACCCTAAAAATTGGGGTAAATTTAAACCCGTATAATTTGTGGAATTGAACTAAATGACATAGACAAATCACCCAAAATGGGGAAGTAATGTTACGGCGTTTACATTACAAATAATCGAACGAAATAAGTTCAACAACCTACTAATCTAGACTTAGCCAAGTTCAGATTATATACGGGTGTTGCTATATCGCCCTCAAAAGTATATCCACCTATACACCAAAAGTCGCCTCTATGTCCATCCAAAAATGCTATCTCTCTTCTCCCCTCTTCCCTCAACCCTGGGAAGTGCCACAACTAGGAAGGCCTGCTTAAACACAAATATACAAAATAAGTGTTAGCCAAAAGCCTAGCCACATAGTAATTTCATAATAAAGATCATTCATACAATACATAAGGTGTTATATCATACATTACCGATTGACCGCACGTTACATCATTGCATCATAAGACATCAACCCAAACTAGGTCTTTAGCCCATTGAGACATCAACCATACTAGGTCTTTAGTCCATTAAGACATCAACCATACTAGGTCTTTAGTCCATTAAGACATCAACCATACTAGGTCTTTAGTCCATTAAGACATCAACTATACTAGGTCTTTAGTCCATTAAGACATCAACCATACTAGGTCTTTAGTCCATTAAGACATCAACCATACTAGGTCTTTAGTTCATTAAGACAACAACCAGACTAGGTCTTTAGTCCATTAACATATCAACCATACTAGGTCTTTAGTCCATTAAGACATCAACCATACTAGGTCTTTAGTCCATTGAGACATCAACCATACTAGGTCTTTAGTCCATTAAGACATCGTCACAAGTAACAAGTCCTCATACACTTAATTAACAGCTGTTAGAAGTATCCATGGTCATAAAAACATCATTATCCACATATAATCTTCATATTATTACCAATACCAAAACCCTAATTTTTCTTACCCCTTTACATACTTGGAATTACAAGAAAATAAGGGAGTATATATTCAAAAACACACTTCTACACCACTCATTCATCTCCTTCTTCCTCCAATTAAAACCACCCTCAAAGTTAAGCCCTAATCTTCCCAAAAAGGAAGAGTAGGTCACATATCATAAGAGTAAGAAAAGAACAAGTAAATAAGCAAGTTATTCAAGAAGTGTATATACACAAACATTTATAAGCTTAGTGAGTCAAGAAACTCATCTTAAGAGGTTTGTCAAGTGAAAACCTACACTTTTGAAAAATCATAGCTTTGATGGACCTTCAAGGAGGAGGAGTGTGACTACTTCAAGCTTTTATACTTTAAGACCTTCTTCCTTAACATTAACTCATGATCCAAGTGGGTGGGATGGTAGGTGAAACCCCTAGAAGTATTAAGTGAAGAGAGAGAGGAAGAAAAGCAAGGGAAATCGCCCAAAGAGAGAGAGAGAGAATCGACTTAGAACTGAAAATGAGAAGAATGAAGTCTGAGTCTCAAAGAAATGGGCATAAAACAGAACCCCGTCACCACTCCGCGACTATGCCCTCGCGACGTTGCCATGGGCATTGTCGCGAGGCAATGTCGCGATCCCAAGCCCACATTCTGTTTGTTTCGACGTTCTGATCCCTACATAGTGACTATGCCCTCACGACTTTGCCCTGGGCATTGTCGCGAGGCAATGTCGCGATCACTCTCCCACTTGCTGTTTCGGCCTACGTTTCGAGCAGGAAATCTCCTAACCGACCCAACTGAACCTCATACGATGGAAAGCGGATCAAATCCAACTCAAAATCTATGCATGGCCAACTTTCCTATCATAAGTACATACGTAGAAATCACATAAGGTATTATGTCTCATCAACACTAGTTGTAGGTTCAATGAGACTAGGTCAAAGTTGTGAGAATTTATAAACTAGCATAACGGGATGGTTTTTACACTTGGAAATTTCGGGGTGTTACAATCCTCCCCAACCTAGAAAAGGTTTTGTCCTCGAAATCTTACGCTACGTAAACAAATGAGGGTATCGGCGCTTCATGACTTCTTCCGGTTCCCAAGTCACGTTGGCTCCACGGTGATGCTTCCATTGTACCTTGACCATGTCAATGGTCTTGTGTCGGAGTCTCTTAGTCTCTCTTTCTAGGATAGCCTCGAGTTCTTCGACGCATCGGTTGTCATCAACCCGAATTTCCGACAACGGTATAACGCTTTCTTCTTCTTTCGCCAAACACTTGCGCAGATAACACACGTGAACGGTAGGGTGGATTCCGTCCATTTCCGGCGGCAAGTCCAATTTATAAGCTTGTAGTCCAACTCGCTCCAAAATGGTGAACGGCCCTAGGAAACGGGGACTCAACTTCCCGCACTTTCTAAAACGTATCAAGCCTTTCCAAGGGGATACCTTTAGCATTACCCGCTCCCCAACTTAGAATTCTACCGGTCTCCACTTCTTGTCGGTGTAGCTCTTTTGACGGTCTTGAGCCGCCTTCAAGCATTCTCAAATTTCCTTAACCTTATCCGCCATTTGTTGAACAATTTTCGGACCCGCAAATTGTTTTTCTCCTGCTTCCAACCAACATACCGGCGTCTGGCAGTTCCGACCATACAATGCCTCAAATGGTGCCCTACCGATGCTCGAGTGGTAGCTGTTGTTGTAAGCAAACTCCACTAGGGGTAAGTGTGTATCCCAATTTCCACCGAAATGGATCACGCACGACCTTAGCTTGTCCTCCAAGGTTTGTATTGTTCTTTCGCTTTGCCCATCCGTTTGCGGATGGTATGCCGTGCTCAAATTTATCTCGTACCTAATTCTTCTTGCAAGGACTGCCAAAATCTAGAGGTAAACCGGCTATCGCGGTCGGAGACTATTGACACGGGTACACCATGTCTTGACACTACCTCGTCGATTTACAACTTTGCCAATTTGTCAATTGGTGAAGCTTCCCACATAGCTAAGAAATGAGCACTCTTCGTTAGACGATCCACTATTACCCAAATGGTGTCTTTGCCTCTAGTCGTCTTTGGTAATTTGGTCACGAAATCCATAGTGATCTTTTCCCACTTCCACTCGGGGATCTCTAACGATTTTAAGCTCCCATACGGTCGTTGATGCTCGGCCTTTACCAACGAACAAGTCACACATGTTTCCACGTAACGAGTCACGTCTAACTTCATAACCGGCCACTAATAGTGTAACTTTAGGTCTCTATACATTTTCGTGCTTCCCAGATGTATGGAGTATTTGGATTTATGCGCCTCATCCATGAGTAGTCTTCGGCTCCCTCCAATTTTAGGCACCCACACTCGCCCATTGAACAGTTTGATACCACGGTTATCTTCCGTCAAGAGTAGCCTTTGCTTAATCATCCCTTCTTCTTTGAGGTTTTCCTCCAACAACGCATCGGCTTGTGCCGTCGTAATTTGCTCCATAAGACTTGACACTAATTAAATCCTTGAGAGACTCGCCCGGAGACTTCCACTATACTCCTTCCGGCTTAAGGCATCGACAACCACATTGGCCTTACTCGGGTGATAAGGTAGCTCACAGTCATAGTCCTTTAGTAATTCTAACCACCTTCGTTGCCTCATGTTCAATTCTTTTTGGTCGAAGACATACTTCAAACTCTTATGATCCGTATACAATGTACACTTCATGCCATAGAGGTAATGTCGCCATAACTTCAACGCGAACACTACCGCTGCAAGTTCCAAATCGTGCGTGGGGTAATTCTTCTCGTGTTCCTTAAGTTGCCTGGACGCGTAGGCGATCACTTTTCCCCTTTGCATCAACACACAACCCAACCCCATCTTTGACGCGTCACTAAATACCACAAAGTCCTTCGATCCCTCGGGTAGGGATAAAATCGGGGTCTCACACAACTTCTTTTGTAAAGTCCGAAACGCCTTTTCTTGATCTTTTGTCCAAACAAACTTTACATTCTTTCGCGTCAAAGGTGTCAAGGAGGAAGCAATCTTGGAGAAATCTTGAATAAATCTTCGGTAATACCCCGCTAGGCCCAAGAAGCTTCGTATTTCCGACGGACTCTTAGGAAGTTCCCAATTCATCATTGCTTCTATTTTGGAAGAATCTACTTTCACGCCATCCCTTGTGACTACATGACCCAAAATTGGACTTCTTCCAACCAGAAGTCACACTTGGAGAATTTTGCGTACAATTTCTCCTTTCTTAGGACTTCCAACACTTCCCGAAGATGTTGCTCGTGATCCGCCTCGTCTCTAGAATATATCAAAATGTTGTCAATGAACACGATGACCGACTTGTCGAGGAATGGCCGACACACCCGGTTCATCAAGTCTATGAACACCGCCGGCGCATTTGTCAACCCAAAAGGCATCACCAAGAACTCATAATGACCATACCGCGTCCTAAATGTCGTCTTTGGAACGTCGTCTTCTTTTACCTTCACTTGGTGGTACCCGATCGTAAGTCAATCTTTGAGAAACATCCCGCTCCTTGAAGTTGGTCGAACAGATCGTCGATTCTAGGGAGTGGATACTTGTTCTTCACGGTCACCTTGTTCAACTCCCCGTAATCGATACACATCCCCATAGTGCCATCTTTCTTCTTCACGAATAATACCAGTGCTCCCAAGGAGATGAACTCGGCCTCACGAACCCCTTCTCCAACAGCTCCTGAAGTTGTGCCACCATTTCTTGCATCTCGGATGGAGCCAACCGATAAGGAGCTCTTACTATCGGGGCCGCTCCCGGAATCAAGTCTATTTTGAACTCCACTTGTCGGTCCGGTGGCAAACCCGGCAAGTCTTCTGGAAATACGTCGGGAAACTCGCGCACCACCCTCACGTCTTCAAGTTTCTTTTTCTCTAACTTGGCATCGATCACATAAGCTAAAAATGACGAACATCCCTTCGACAAACATTTGCGTGATTTTAACATAGAGATGATCGCTACATCCCCTTTTCTACGCTCACCAAAAACAGTCACCACACCCCCGTCCAACTTAGGAATGCGTATTAACTTCTTTGCGCAAACAATTTCAGCTTGGTTCGTGGCTAACCAATCCATTCCGACTACTACATCAAATCCTCCAATTACCATAGGTATCAAATCAATTGGAAATCCCCTTCCTTCAATTTCTTACTTGCAACCCTTCAAGACCTCACGAACTATCACGTATCCGCCGTCCGCTATTTCTACCACTATAGCATCTTCTAAACTACTAGTGGGCATAGAAAATCTTGAAAGAAAAGAGTTCGACACAAAAGAAAAGCTCGCACCCGAATCAAATAACACACACTTAGGCACGGAGTTTAGGAGAAACGTACCCGATACCACATCTGTTGAGGCCTTCGCCTCATCACCCGTCATCTGGAATGCTCGTCCCATCGCCCTCGGAGGGTCCACCTTCTTCCCTCCGTTTCCCCCAGTCTTCATTTTCGGGCACTCACTTCTAATGTGGCCCGGCTCTTTGCATTCGAAGCAGGTGATTTACTTGGCCGGGCAATCGTTGTGAACATGCCCCGGCTTTCCACACTTGTTGCAAGTCATCCCGCTTGATTTACACTGACCATGATGCTTGCTTCGGCATTTGGGGCACCACCTAGCTTCGTGCATAGGGTCGGCCCTTCGGTAGTTGTCGCTGAAGGATCTCGGTTTCTTGGAGGGTGCCAAACTCCCCTCCAACTTCCTCTTTTCCGGGATTCGGTTCGTCACCTCTCTGTCCCGACTGTACGCATCTTCAACCAGTTAAGCTTCCTCGATTGCCACACGAAGGGTAGAGGCCTTAGATACTCAGACCATTGTCATCATGTCCGAAGGTAGGCCCTTGATGTAAGCCTTGATTTACTCTTTCTCATTTGGGACCAGATGTCCCACCAACCCCAGCTTATCCATGAATAATCTGTTATACTCTTTCACCGGCAAATTACCCTTCTTTAAGTTCCGGAAACTCTCTTCAATACGATCCATGGCCCTCTCATAACAGTATTCTTCCAGCACTTTCTTTTTGAATGTTGGCCAACTCAGTTTGGCCAAAACGGAAGTCTTGAGTGAGGCGGAGTAAACGTTCCACCAAGTGAGGGCCACCCCTTTCAGCATTTGCGAACCAAACTTAGCCTTTTGATTCTCTCCGCACTCACTGGTTCGGAAGGTCTGCTCCATTTCTCTTATCCAGTTCATTCACACAACCGGATCATTTGTGCCTTTAAACTCGGGCGGTCGGCAACTAAGAAAGGTTTTGAAAGAGCACACCTTCCCTTCTTGCCTCACATCATTGGTGCCCAAACCGTTAGTAGGGATCTCATTCCCGATACCCCCGGAACCCGCCACTATTATGTTTTCGGCAACTATTTCGTGCCTACGATTGTTGGCGTGTTGGTCTTCCAAGAGTTTCAGAAACTGCTCTTGCTGTTGTGCCATGGCTCGGTTCATGGCCGTCATCATTCAGTCTATCATTCTGGTCTCAGCCGTCACTTCCTCTAGGATAGGATCAGACGTCTCCAAGTTTTGTCGAGGTATATGTTCGGGTCCACCACCCAACAAGTTAGTGTTAAGTGGAGGTCCCTCCGCTGCCGTCACCCTCGGTTAGGGGTGTAAATAGATCAGGTTAGGTTGGGTTCGGGTTCAACCCATTTATTAATTGGGTTGAAAACCTCAACCCAACCTGATCTGTTTAAGTAAATGAGTTGAGATTTTCAACCCAACCCAACCTAGTACTTAAATGGGTTGGTAGCGGGTTGACCTGTTTATGATTTTTTCAACTAAACCCATTTAATAAATGGGTTGAACCTAGGTTGACCCATTTATTTTAAAACTTTAAGTAAAATAAAAAAGAACTTAAACCTAATTCCATGACAAATACACAAGTCACAACCACAAAACCAAATAAATTGTCCAAACACATGATCACTTATACAAAGACCACTATGAGGTGGAGGCAAGAAACTAAAATTGAGAATCAATTTTTGCAAGTTCCAAGAACTATCAATAAAATGGGCAGTCAACACCATATATCCATCAGTGGTTATAGATGACCAACAATCATCAGTAAAACAAATCCTACCAGGAATGCAACTTAAAGTGTCTCTTATTTTCAACTTTTCCACCCTATACATCTTCATCATATCTGCTTTTACAGTATTCCTAGATGTTGGAACCCAGATACACTTAATCAAGATTAACAGTCTATTAGTTGAGTTTAGAGTTTGATGCGGAAGCCTATTAAACTAACAGATATGTTTGATAGATATTAGAACGCACATATATAAAGAAAACAGTAAAGAATGAAAAGGATTTCTTGAACAGTTACTGTTATTCAATATATGATAACAACACGAAGAACAGATTAAGAACTTGGTGTGTGTGAGAATATAACACTCAGATATTTGACAATAAAGCTTGAGAGTATTAGTGATTCCTTGTGTATTCGTCCTTAGGAAGATCTCAACATGAGACTTCCTTTTATACTACTCTTAGAAGACTATGAAGTAGGTCACTGTTCCTTTTACGGCATGAATAGTAAACTGGATGGTGTGAACAGTGGACTGGATGGTGTGAGCAGTTGTTTGAGCCATGCGCATTTAATGGAGCAGATGTACTTTTGGTAAATGCATTAAATGGCGCAGACGTCTATTTTGTACCTTGCCCTATTGAGTCCACTCAGAGCTTGACACGTGTTTTGATAGTACTTTTCCATGCAAGTTGATGAACGTATCCAGTAATATCTTCCAAGTCTTCATTGAGGACCACAGAGGCTCTGTAATGAATTACAGAGGTTCTGCGGTCTGGTCCTCTGTGGAGCAGTCTTCGCCGGATTCCGAGTCTTTGGTCTTCTTTGTGCGTATGACAGAGCTTCTGTAGGAAGCCTCTGCTGCTTCTGTAGCTTCTTGACCTTGATTTCTCGGTAATGTCGGCAGAGCCTCTGTAAGAGGCTTTCTTCACTTAGCCTATTTTTCACTACTTCTAAATACTTCTATGATTAGGAAGATTGAAGCTAACAATCTCCCCCTAAGTAGTGAAAAATAAAAATTTTGAACTTGAGTTAAGTTTGGCTAAGTTAGATAAGACAGAGGTTAAACAATACCTCGAAATTTCTTTCATTTAGAAATATGCCAGAGGCATTTTACATTTGAGTACAATGAAAGATAAAACTTTGTTTGCAGAGATTGGAGGTCTGAGAATCAGATTTTGGCATCTTTGAAATCGTTGTAGCTTCTGTTGTCTCTGCCGACTTTTCTGATCTCTTTGTAGAATCTGATGCAGAGTTCTCTTAGGCGGATTGTTGAGTCTATTTCTCTGATGAAAGTATCTGCATCATCTCTATCCATTTTCTCTGTACCTCTGTATTTTACAAGGCTTGCTCTGAATTTGCTCAGAGTACTGGTTGCGTACTTCTGACAATCCATGAGTACAAAAAGTTTAACCTGGTGTTGTGGGTTTTGAAATACTAACCCAAATCTTGGTTCTCTGATGATTGAGTTGGGCACAGCGTCTGGTGGGCAGCGATCTTCTGGTGGTCGTAGATCTAGATGTTTGAGACCAAGATCCTTTCCCAGCTGAAAATCTATCATGCTGTATAGCAGAAGCTTTTCCCTCATCGCTTTTCTCAACACTTGATAGGCTCTGGTATTAGGCTCTGTGTTGTAGTTGTCTTTTGTCCATTGCAGAAGGTCAGGTAGATCGTAAGGATTGATGTTTCTTAAGTCAGCATCAGCGAAGGTAGATTCTGAATTGTTCTCTCTTCTGACTTTGTAAAGATTGTACCTGACCCTTGGATAGGTTCTTGTGAAGGAGAATCTGCAGAAGATCACCTTTTTGATTTTGTGAATTGAGAAGACATCTGCTTTGGTTCTTGGCTTTGTTCTTGTGAAGATGTTCTCAAATTCTTCTCTGATCCTTGGATCTGTCACATGATCTACTGGATGATTTGTCTGATAGGATTCTTTGTAGAGGTATTTGTATACCACTTCTTCCATCTCTTCATGTGTTGGACCAGGTCGTGGAATTTGTCTTCTGAGACTCTCCATCTGTTGAACAACTTTTGCAGCTCTACCAGTTAGAGGAATTTCTGACAGAGGCTTCAATCCATGTGCCCAGTCAACTTCTTCGGGTTTTGGGGTTTGAAAGGCGTCAAACGCACTCTTCATTAGTTTTTCTGTTGGCTTTGGCAATGTTTTCTTCTTCTTTGGCTCTTCTGTCAGTATCCCTTTGCCCTTATCTTTTGCTATTGTCGTGGCAGAACCTGTTGCTTCTGTGGGTTTTGAGGTTGGCACTTCTGTTGGTTTGATAGAGGTTGCCTCTGTGGATTTTGACGATTGTGATTTAGAGGACTTTTGTGGCGATGGTTCTGTTGGCTTGACTTGCTCTGTAACCTCTGTTGGAGGTTGTTTGATGACTTCTTCTGCGAGCTCAGTTTCTGTTGATGAAGTGTTGTCATTGAATCTTCTTGCCATTCTGAAAGCTAAAGTGAACCTGTGCCTTTCTTCTTCTCTCTTCACCATACGATCACTCATTGTTGTGTGCATCCTTTTCAGAATGTCAGAAGCAGAGGTCGTTGCTCTTTTTGGTTTGGTGGCAATCGACTTTCTTCTGGGTATGGTTTGGGGTGTTTCCACAGAGGTGGGTGTTTTCTCTGTGGTTGGTTCATCTGTTTCTTCCAAAATGATTACCTCAGGGGCGGTTGTTGCCTCTGTGGCTTGCTGTTCTGCTTCTGGAGTTTTGGTTTCATCAGGAGACGATTCCACAGAGATGGGTGTTGTCTCTGTGGTCTTTTGGGTTTGTTGTTGTCGGGTCTGTTCTGGAGGTGCTTGACTCAGAGGTTCTGCGGCTATTGGTGGACCTGTAAGTCCTCTGCTTGCAGTTTTCTCTGTAGTTTTCTCCCCCTCAGGATGATCTGATGGACCAGGATGGTCATCATCATCAGAGTCATCCTGACCCTTGTCTGATGTACCCTCTGCTCTGCAGGAAGCATTGGGTTTCTTTGGCATTGTGGCTCCAGCAGCGATCAGTTTCGCGCAGACATCATCACAGAGGCCAAGAAGAGTTGCTAGCTCTACCTCTGTTTTGAATCTCATCCTTCCTACACTTTCTCTGAAATCTTTGACGAAGTTAGCATTGGCAGTGGTGAAGGAAAGGATGACTTCTGTCACTTGATTAATCACGTTCTGCCCAATCTCTGTCAGCTGTGCTCTTGTCATGTAGTCTTTGGTTTGCATCAGCATGGTATTTCGCATGGCTTCTTCTTGAACTTTTTGTAGGGCCTTCTGTAGATCTGCAGGAGTGATGCCCGTTGACACTGAAGTCTGTTTGTTCAATTGATCAAGGAATTTGTTGATTGAGTTCTCAATCGAAGGAGTAGTTGTTGCGGCAGAAGTGGTGGATGCAGTAGCAGCAGACTTCATCTGTGAGATGGCAGTTTTCACCTCTGTGGACAGGTTGTCCATTTTGGTGTTCAGGTTTAGCAGTGCCAGTGATGTTGTCTCTGCAAAAGATTTGAAAGAGCTTTGCAACTCTTTCAAGGTTTGGTTCACAGAGGTTTCAAGGGTTTGGAACTCATCCCTTGTAACTTGTGTTCCGGTGGTAACCTCTGGAGGAACACATTCGTCTCCAGAGTGAATCCCTGTTCCTGGGATACCTTCTTTCATTCCTGTTTGTACGTTGAGAATGGAAGGATTTCCTTCTGATCCTTGAGAAGAAACATGAGTTTCAATCCCTACAGAAGTTCTGAGAAGAACATTGTCCAAATCCACTCCAGAGGTGGGTATTGGAATATCCTTCTGTTGACTAGGAGACTTTTCTAGAGTCTCTTTGTCTTTGTGCTCTCTACTTCTCTCTAAAAGAAGTGTGGGTCTTAACAAGTGCGTGGCAGAGGAAACAAATTCCTCTGTTGGGCGTTCTTCTGTGATCTGGGGCAATTGATCACGAACTATAGGTGAGTCTCTTTGAGGAGACTCCCTAGGAATGGATTCCCCAGTTTCTGTGGGCACAGAGGTTGAAAGAGTAACCTCTGGCTGGATGGGTTGGGGTAGGGTCGAGCTGTGCTGCTCTTTTTCAATGACACCTTCTGCAGCTAGACCTGCGGTGTCAGAAATGTGGGTTGCACTGGGAGTTGGTTTTGGTTGTGTGCCTCTATTTATCCAGGCATCTTTTCTTGCTTCTTCCCTAAGTTCTGTGGAAGTTCCTTGCTCTGGTCGTAATTGGTCATACACTTGATGAGATCCAAATAATCTCATGACATGTGGATGATAAAGACCCTTACGTATCCAGACAGCTTCTTCTTCATCTGAATCTGTCTCTAAGATCTCTATTTCTCTCTCCGTTGTTGCTAATCCCTCTTTTTGTAAAACTTCGGCCCCTTTTTCTTTCTCTTCTTCCATCATGTTCTCAAAAGCCTCTGTAATTTCACCTCTGTTCAATTCAGCTTCAGTTTGTTCTATTTCTTCTGAAGCTGGGTTTGGACTTCTTCTGTGGACATCCAATCCTTGAATGAAAGGGTTTTGTAAAATAACAGGGGTTTCGGCTGGTTGATTTCTGGGTGTTGTGTCATCTTCTTGCAGATGTGTGTCGATGCCCGAAATGAAGAAATCTTCTTCTGGAGAGTGGTGGTCGAGAGGTTGTGCCGTCCACCCTGCTGTATTTAGGGTGTTGGCAATTTCAGGGTTCTGTAAGAAGTCGTTCAGGTCTCCTTGGTGAGCAAATCTATCTGGAGATTGATAGGGTGATTGATACCTTTCTGTAGCCATTTCTTCTTCTGCAACTTCTTCTTCAGCAGTTTCCTCTTCTGCAATGGTTACCAACTTTGTAAGTGATTTACCATGCCTCTTTTTGGTTTTCCTCCTCTTAGGATTTGGTGTCCCTTCTTCTGTTGATTTTGATATTTTCTTCTTCATTTTTGGAGAGGAGGGAGGAGCAGAGGAGCCAATTTCTGTGGCATGAGGAGGTGAGGGTTGATCTTCTGCAGCGCTTGTGGAGGTGCCTTCTGCAGTTTTCCTCTTCTTAGCTTTTGGAGTAAATGCAGAGGTTCTTGATGAAGACTTCTTTCCCATTAGTTCTGCACGTTTGGCTATAAAGCTGAGTTGAATAGCCATGTGCTTTGCTAACTTCTGATCCTTTTCTTTTTTAGTGGAAAGAGGTTTTGCTATCATTGTTCCTAGCGGGACACCTAAACGCGGGGGTGTCATAGGACTCGGTTTAGGAGTTCTATGATCGCGTATATACTCTTTCTTAAGGGATTTATTCGATGCGTATTGCAGAAGCTTCTTTGACAGAGGTCTGCAGTGTGAGTAGCCATCAGCATGATCAGTGGGGGTATTCTTGTTCATCGGGAACTGTTTGGGAGTTGGCCCTTCCATTGGCCAATTTTGGATTAGCAGCAGAGGTTCGAACAGTACTCCTAGTATTCTTTGGAATTGCAGAGGTGGTAGAAAGTTGGGATCGTTCTCTTTGACCCTTTTCGAGCTGTTCTTTCTGTCGATGGTGTTTATGATCTCTTGCATCATTATGGTCGCATAATCTAGTGGAAGATCATAGTAAACCCCATACATGATGCTCAAGATTTGATGTGAGCTCTGGTCAATACTGCCTATCTTTCCTGTCAGGCATCTGTTAAGAATCGAGAACAAAGTGTTCCACAGAGGTGGTAATCGGCCTCTGCGGAAGTCATTTCTCTTCCGTAGTTGGGTGTTGTACCCAAGCATTTCCACGAATCGACAGAGCTCTTCGTCTGTTGGTTGCTCTGCATAACTCTTCAATCCCAGAAGACCCCTTGTTGGTAGGTTGAATTCAAGTGAGAACATTGTTCTGTTGAACTTGATTTCAAGATGCTCAGATTTATCAGGTCTTGAAATGTACCCTTTGATAAGAGAATCGTCTTTATCAAATCGGCAGCTTTGCCAAAATTGGTTCAAATAGCGGACTGGAATTTTGTTCGGGGTTCTTGATAGTAGAGGGAAGAGGACATGATTCTCCATGATGTTCAGAAGTATGGCATGGGTGTAATACCCCGGGTAAATCCGTTAGTTAAAAATCTAATTTCGTTAAGTTAGTTAACTTTATAATTGATGTTTAGGGTAAGATTGGGTGAATTTATAAGTTTAAGGGTATTTGATCATTAGTGGATAGTTAAAGGTTTAAATGGTAAATATGGTGTTGGGAACTGAAGATATGCTAAGTATGGTTAGTACTGCCAAGACAATTTTACTACTGCCAGTTCTTCATTAATACTGCTTATGTGAAGTTACTACTGCTAGACACAGTTACTACTGCAAGTCAAGGTTACTACTGCTAGACAAGGTTACTACTGCTAGACAAAGTTACTACTGCTAGACAAGGTTACTACTGCTAGTGCATAATTGAATATCTGTTAGTACTGCTCATGATTAATACTGCTGGAGTGATGTTAATACTGCTGGAGATGAAATCGGTTAATACTGCTGAAGATTGTTAGTACTGCTCATGAAGAATGAAGGTTAATACTGCTGACTTGATAAGTTTGGTATGCGATACTTTTGGAGACAAAGAAGGAATTGATCAAGATATGTTTAATGAAGATTTAGAAGATCAAGTTACTTTTTGATAGTTATCTTGTAATTATTCTTGTATAAATAGTATTGATAGATAGCTATTAGAACATACACAAAAGACGTGAGAGTTTCAATTTATACATTCTGCAAAAGATATTCTAAGAGAAGATATTGATTCAAGAGAGAATTAACCTCAAGGTGTAAGAACCCTATTTCTAGAGAAGTAGAAGTCGTCTTGTTGAGCCTGTTCAACAAGATTGAGGTTTGGTTGTAATATTGTGATTCGAAACAGTGAATACAAAAAGTGGTGAATTTTCTGTTACATTGTTCTTGACTGTGAGAATTAAAGTTCTTTTCCGCAGATTCTTTAATTCTGAATTCTAAGTGTTTATTGTCTTGTTAAGATTCGATCCTGACAAGTGGTATCAGAGCACATGGTGCTCTCTGATCTGGAAGAAAAACAAGGTTTAATGGAAGATTTGAATAGACGAAAGAAGACGAACGAAAGAAAGAAAAACCAGATTTTTCGCAGAAATTTTCTGGAAAATCACAGCCGGCCGTTTCGCCTATTCCCGGAGATTGAACCGTCGGATCGTCGCGATTTTTGGACAGCAGCTTCGGGACACATTGTTTAACATTATGTCTGGTTGGATTGGCCGTACGACGTCCAGAACGCTCCCAGAAATTCTCGAAATCCAGCAGTTTTTTTTTCTTGATAAAAATTGTTCTTCACTCAGAATTCCTCAAAGCCATGAAATCAAAGCCGCGATGCAATGGAGAATACATGTCACACACCATGTTAGGATCATGCTCGACAAAAGGAGGATGATTTTTGTTTGTTTCAAGAAAATTCACACACACAAGGTATGAAGGTTTGATGAACGATAGAGGAAGAATGCTTAAATGACTACCCTTTGATCGTCATCAGTTGATTACAAAAAGAAAGATTAATTAGAGTTTGTTTGAAGAAGAAGTGAAAGTTAGAGTTTGTGTTCTTATCATATCTTTAAAGGTATCCTTCACCTGTTAAAGATAACCCGTGATATTATGAAGATTATTAACGTAATTGTTCGAAGAATGTGACTTCAATTTGACGAAATCTTAGAGAAGAAGATTGGTCGAAGGACAGGGATCCCCTCATTCATGAGAATGACGTTGTTGTTCACTTGGTTTCTACGGGATATAAGACTCAAGGTTTGGTTTTTTACTTCAACTTCAAATAGATAATGGTTGATTTTCTTTACAACGTAATTGATATAACCTCGAAGACACAAGGATGGTTAGCATAAATTCAGGGGAAGAAGAAGTGTTGATCATTCAAGGGGAAGATTCAAGTTTGATAAGTTTTGGATTTGATTATGTCAAAAAGGGGAAGAGCTACTTGAAGATTCTGATGCTAAGTTTTGTCATCATCAAATAGGGGAAGATTGTTAGGAATATTTCATATAGATTTGATGTGTCAAAACTTCAACTTACAAGGGTTCGAATTGTAATATGTTTATTTTATAGTTATCCTTGTAAATTCTAGTTTATCTAGGATTCCTAGTTTATCTAGGATTGGTATTTATCTAGTTTCTAGTTTATCTAGGTTTCTAGTATATAAAGAAACCTAGAGATATAGAATTAGACGTTCTTGAAACCCACGTTTAAACAAAAACGTGTAGATGTGTGTGCATGAGCCCCAAGGTTCTTAATCCTAATACTTGAGAAGAAGTATTCGTTTGTTGATAACTTAGGTCAACAAATTGGGGCGTGAGTATGTAATCAGTATGTTTAAATTAATGAACCTTGTTAGCTATACAAATCTGTCGTTTAATTCCGCTGTTCATGTTGTGATTTGTATATGTTTATTCCATGATCTAGAACTAATCATTCTTGAGCTTAAAGATCCGGTTTAGGGTTTTTATAAATCCTATCATATGGAATGGATATTATCCCTTAGGATATTTAGATATTTCATTTTCAGCAGATTCATCCAGATTTTTGAAAGTGTGTGTGTGTGAGAGTGTTTTGGGGAGAAAAGAAGTAAAAGAAGATAAGAAGGCTAGAGATTCAAGTTGGAGTATTTGGAAGTGAAAATAAGGTAAGTTCCTTTGTATTTTATGTTTGTAATTACTAGTTAATGGTTCCTATCGGAGTAGAAACATCACAAACACTTCTGGGGTTGATTCTGTCGATTTCTGGGCAAAAATGGGGTAAACCGACAGAGGTGTCCGGATAAGTTGAATGTGTCCGGGTAGCTTCTTTGGGGGTGTCCGGGTAAGTTGTTGATAGTGTCCGGACGATTTGATTGATGGTTTCCGGATGATTTAGAGTCCGGATGGCATCCGGATTCCTCGTGTTGTCCGGATTAGTCTTGCTGTCCGGATTACTGAGGTTGTCCGGAAAAGTCTTGTTGTCCGGAAAAGGTGGTGTTGTCCGGGTTGTTTGGGTTGTCCGGATAACTTGGCTGTTTGGGTAATTTTGAGGATAAAAGTTATGTAGATGTATCTAGAGTCCATAACCTGCTAGTAAGTCTTATACATAAGTTGGTAAGGAGATATTTGTATGTAAATGGTTTCAGATTCTGAGGTATTTGGATAAAGGATCGGATAGCTCGGAGAAAGGCTTGGAAGCGTATTTTAAGCATTCAAGGTGAGTTTTGCTTTAAAACGTTTTTGAACTGGAATACATATATATGTGTATATATATATGAGATGATTATGTGGTAGGAATATGATTATGTGTATGTAAATGACAATATGATGTAATGAGATATATATTGTATTTATATAAGCTTTGCACTACACGAGTGCACTTGTTGCCGGGTTCCGGTGTGCGGACCGGTGAGTAGTCGGGTTCCGGTGTGCGGACCGACAGGTAGCCAGGTTCCGGTGAGCGGACCGGTTGTTGATTTATTAGTTGGCTTGCTACCAACTAATATGGCCATTTGTGGAGGAATAAGGTGAATGAGATGTACACGATGCACGAGTCTGGATTGGTATTTAAATACGTGTGGTATGTTTATATTTTACGAAAGGTTTATCTAAACTATTTTGATACAAAGGATTTACATAAAAGGTTTGATAATGATTTTGGAAAGGATCGGGATTAACTCACTAGACCCGTTTGGTCTAACCCTCATTTTGTTTTCAAAAATATGTTTTCCAGGTTAAGGATCGGCAGGAGAGGATGAAGTATAGGAAGCTTTTGTTGGATGTTGATTAGGAAGCTTTTATATATTTTGTAATGTCAAGACTATTGAGACCGTACTTGGTTTGTTATGTAACTTTTGTTGTAAATCAATGTTATGTATTATGATGTATGTTATGGGATTTGGGTCGTTACAAATGGTATCAGAGCCAGGTTTAAGGGATTTAGGTATTTGTACCCATACCTAGACTTAAACTGCATGTGAAGTAGGATGTCCTTGATATATTAGAACCTTGGGATGCTAAGTATAAAAGGTAGAAGGAACATCATGTAAGGTAATTTCAGATTACACCTGGCCAGTGTAATTGTGATCTTACAGGTGCATGTTTGGACTGGGATACCTTATTATATGGGGTATGTGCTTATGTGTATATTAATCGTGTTTAAATCTACAGAATGGCAAGTGGTACAAGAAATTCGAATCGAGGAGGAGGAAGAAATCCAAACAGAACTAATCCGCCAGTAGGAACAGGGGACAGGGGAGGCAGAACGGGGGGCAGAACTGGAGGTAGAACACAACAAAATAGTACGGATTTCATTACCAGAGCTGATTTAATGACAGAAATGGGGAGATTTCAAGACAATATTCAAGCTATGCTCAACCAAGCTCATAATATTGAAACAGAAAGACCAGACCCTACTCTTGAAGAAGAAATGCCAATTACCCCAACGGTCATACCAGTGTCAAGAAGGTGTGATTACAAGATGTTCTTAAACTGTAGACCTCCAACTTACTCAGGAGATAGAGACCCAGTGAAGGCAATGAGATGGTTAAAAGAAATAGAAGCCATCTTCAAGACCAGTAAGTGTGCGGATGAGGACAGAGTATTATACGGAACGTCGATGTTGAAGGCAGAAGCTCTGTACTGGTGGGAAGCTCACATTGATTCCACAAGGTCGGGTGTATACTCTACTTTTACTTGGGACGAATTCACAACAGCATTCAAAGGACAGTTTTGTTCTCAAGCAGCAGTTAGACAATTGGAAGAGGAGTTCATGAATCTACACCAGCGAAGTTTATCGGTTAGGGATTACACCGCTCTCTTTCTGGAGAAGTCTCGCTTTGCAGAGTACTATGTTGCCACGGAGGCTCTAAAGACGGAAAGGTTTATTTTTGGATTAAATGCAGAAATTAGAAAGCTAGTGACTGCAAGAGGACCCGATACCTTCTCAGTCGCAGTGGATGCCGCGGAAAATGTAGAACAGGATAACCGGAGAGACGTTGGTGATAAGAGTGCTGGGAAAAGAAAACTGGAAGAAACGATGTACGATTCGGAAGAATATGAATCCCCGAGGTTTGATAGTTATTCACCTTTCAGACCAGTTGAAAGACCATGTCCAAAATGCAACCGTGTGCATCAAGGAAACTGTTATGTGGATTCCCGAAGTTGTTACAAATGTGGAAAGACTGGTCACATAGTTAGAGACTGTCGGGTAACTCGATTATGTTTCGTTTGCAATTCCCCGGATCATATTCAGGCAGATTGTCCGCAATGGAAAGCACAGCAGGGTAGTCGGGTTCCGGTGTGCAGGCAGATTGTCCGCAATGGATCATATTCTTTGCACTACACGAGTGCACTTGTTGCCGGGTTCCGGTGTGCGGACCGGTGAGTAGTCGGGTTCCGGTGTGCGGACCGACAGGTAGCCGGGTTCCGGTGAGCGGACCGGTTGTTGATTTATTAGTTGGCTTGCTACCAACTAATATGGCCATTTGTGGAGGAATAAGGTGAATGAGATGTACACGATGCACGAGTCTGGATTGGTATTTAAATACGTGTGGTATGTTTATATTTTACGAAAGGTTTATCTAAACTATTTTGATACAAAGGATTTACATAAAAGGTTTGATAATGATTTTGGAAAGGACCGGGATTAACTCACTAGACCCGTTTGGTCTAACCCTCATTTTGTTTTCAAAAATATGTTTTCCAGGTTAAGGATCGGCAGGAGAGGATGAAGTATAGGAAGCTTTTGTTGGATGTTGATTAGGAAGCTTTTATATATTTTGTAATGTCAAGACTATTGAGACCGTACTTGGTTTGTTATGTAACTTTTGTTGTAAATCAATGTTATGTATGAATGTTATGTATTATGATGTATGTTATGGGATTTGGGTCGTTACAATGGGCTTCGCCGAAAGTAGTGGGTGAGGGGACCAAATAGCAGTTGTTGGATTTGATAGGAAGAATGGCTTCGAAATGATCCTTTGCTATAAAGTTTTGCAAGTGAGTCGTCGGAGCAAAGTCTGCTGAGTCCCCGGAATCTTGTTGTTCAATATTTCTTGCAAGGCTGGGGTTTTCAGAATGTTCAGAATGTGCAGGGGAGTGTTCCGGTGAGTTCGCCGGAGAGAGTTCAGAGGATGTAGCTCGAGAAGATGAAGCCATTTGATTTTAAGAATAAGATTTTTGCAAGCTTTTTGCAGGGTTTCGCCGGAGAAGAAGATGAGAGTTTGTAAAAGGTTTTATGTGAGGGTAAGCTTTGTTTTTATAGGATGGTAAAACGGTAGAATTCGAAAGAGTAAAATATATGGCAATGGATTAAAGTTTGGAATCCGCACTCGAGTTTGAGCGGCGGGTTCAACTTTCCAAATAAAAGCGTTCCATGTACGCCCAATGAAAATGGGACACGTAGGCCTTGTCAGAATATGACAGGACGTCGTGCGCGACCCATTAATGCTAGGCGCGTGAGGTTGATTTTAGCCATATGAGTTTCACTCGCAGTAAAAGTAACCGTTATTACTACAGAGATGCCCAAGTAATCAGATTGACAGAGCTTCTGTAGTTTACAGAGGCTCTGTGATCTTGAAAATCTTTGATGTTTATCCCTTTTTCATATATCTCATTGTTATCATGACTTCTGTGGGGTTCTTCTTTAACCAAAACATTTGTAAAGGCATTGGAGAGGATAAAATCGGATTTTTGTGAAGAAATTTGCTTCGCAGAGGTTTTGTGGCTCTGTTGGAACTTGCAGAAGTTCTGTGAGGGCCAGCAGAAGCTCTATGAGAGAAAAAATCTCATAACAAAAATTTTATTAATATTTTTGATCATCCAATTTTTGATTTGGTTTAAGAGATGTTTTTCGGACATATTTGAAAGTTTGTGTCCGAGAAAATTGTAAAAAAAAACGGTTTGTTCGAGAAGGTCATGGTCTGCGTTTTAGGTTTCCGAGATAACATTCCAAACGATCGACAGAGGGTTAATTTGTGATCATATAGCATATTTCTTGCAGAACCTCTGTTGAGCTCAGCAGAAGCTCTATGACCTTAAATTTCTCCTAATTCGAATTTTGTGAAACTATTTGAGCTTTTGATTTTTGAAATGTTATTCACAGTATATTTAGGACATATTTGACAATTCTTGTCCTTGAAAATTGTTTTCCAAAAACTTTTTGTGCGAGAAACATACCTTTTGGTTCTTCTTTTCTCGGCAGTGATATCTGACTTCTGTCGATATGGAGTCATCGACATTTTTCTTTGGCTTTCCCTTGAAAGTTTTATCTCTTTAGATCATTTCAGGGTTCCCTTCTGCTCCCCCTTGATCTAATCACCTCTGTAGATCAAGTAATTTCCTTTTGCTCCCCCTTGACCTATGCTTGGATCAAAGAATGATAAGTTTTGCATAGAACATAGGTTATGTTTTTCAGAGGTTCTGTAGGGGTCGTCAGAGGTTCTGAGTTGACTTACAGAAGCTCTGTGATTTTAAGAACTATTTAAGGTTTTAAGAATTTACATACAGAAGTAGAATCAATCAAAGCAATAAATTAAGCAATGTATTTACTTATTATTTACAGAAGATAAAGCTATACTTACAGAGGATTTTCACACCATGTTAATCATTCTTAACATACCCACCAAGAAGTTGAATCTTTTCTCGTCTAATGCTTTGGTGAATAAGTCAGCGAGTTGATATTCTGTGGGCACGAAATGCATTTCGATTGTACCGTATTCAACATGATGTTTCAAGAAATGATACCTTATATCGATATGCTTGGTTTTTGAGTGTTGCACAGGGTTGGCAGAGATAGCAATAGCACTTTTGGAATCACAGAAGATGGGTATTTTGAACAGAATGTGGCCGTAGTCTTTTAGCTGAGTCTTCATCCATAGAACATGAGAACAACAGCTAGCGGCAGCAACGTATTCAGCTTCTGCAGTGGATGTGGAGACACAATTCTGCTTCTTGGAGGTCCAACTGACTAGTTTACCACCTAGGAATTGACAACTCCCAAAGGTACTCTTTCTGTCGAGCATGCATCCTCCATAGTCTGAATCTGTATAAGCTTTAAGACTAAAACCAGAGTTCTGTGGATACCAGAGACCAAGATTGTTGGTCCCCTTCAGGTATCTCAAGATTCTTTTTACAGCATCATAATGTGATTTCTTTGGATTAGCTTGATAACGTGCACAAAGACATGTGGCATGCATAATGTCAGGTCTGCTTGCTGTTAAGTATAACAGAGATCCAATCATGCCTCTGTAGAGAGTACATTCTACAGAAATACCATTTGGATCTAAGAACAACTTATTTCCAGTGGCCATTGGAGTCTTCATTGCAGAGGTATCAGAGAGATTATATTTTAAAAGTATGTCAGAGACATATTTGGCTTGATTTATAAAAATTCCCTCTGAAGATTGTTTGACTTGAAGTCCGAGGAAGAATGTTAATTCTCCCATCATACTCATTTGAAACTCACTCTGCATGAGTTTTTCAAAAATTTTGCAGTCTTCTGAATTTGTAGACCCAAAAATTATGTCATCTACGTATATTTGTACAAGCATTATCTCACTATTTTTGCGTTTATAGAATAAGGTAGTATCTGTTATACCTCTGTTGTAGCCATTGACTAGAAGGAAGGTAGAAAGTCGTTCGTACCATGCTCTTGGAGCCTGTTTCAGTCCGTATAGAGCCTTTTCAAGGTAGTATACATGCCTTGGAAACTTTGAGCTTTCAAAACCTGGTGGCTGATTTACGTAAACCTCTTCTTGGATTTCTCCGTTTAGAAAAGATGATTTTACGTCCATCTGATAGACTTTAAAACCTCTGTGGGCTGCGAAGGCTAAGAATATTCTTATTGCTTCGAGACGTGCGACAGGGGCAAAAGTCTCATCGTAGTCTATGCCTTCTTCTTGTCTATATCCTTTTGCTACTAATCTTGCTTTGTTTCTGACGACCACTCCATCTTCATCCTTCTTGTTTCTATAGACCCATTTAGTCCCAATGGCCTGTTTCCCTCTTGGCAGAGGTACTAAAGTCCATACTCTGTTACGCTCAAATTGCAGAAGTTCTTCTTGCATGGCGTCTACCCAGTTTGGGTCATCTAGGGCTTCAGAAATCTTCTTTGGTTCTATAACACTAATAAAATTTGTAAAGAAACAAAAATTTGCAGTGGCAGACCTTGTTTTTACTGAGTCAGAAGGTTCTCCAATTATTTGGTTTGGAGGATGGCTTTTTGTCCACTGAGTTGTGCGTGGAAGATGATCATCAATGTCATCAAAACTTTCTTCAGAGGCTTCTTGTGTTTCTTCTTGTGCAGCCTCTGATGTTCTTCGTGCCTTGGTAGTTGATTCTACCGTTTGTGGAATGATTGGTACGAGTGGTGGTGGAGTTTGTTCCTCTGAGGATGTATAGTCTTGGTCCTCGATCTCCTCTGTAATTGGTTTTTCTGTGGTTTGTGCAGCTTCTGTGGTCGTTTTTCTTGATGTTTCATCTTCTGCACTTTCTTCTGCTTCGGCAATTGCATCTGTAGTATTTATAGAAGAAGATGAAGCATTATTTGGACCAGTTAGAGTCATACCTGTAGGATTTTGTCCGACAGAGGATGGTTCTTCAGAAACTCTGATGGTTCCGACAGAAGGATCAATGTCATTGTGGAACATCTCAAAAAATAGAAGATTCAAATCTTCTTTTGTTCTTGAGATGTCAGAGAATTTCCCTTTAATTCCGAGTTCTGAACTTATTTGCTCAGAAGTCATTTGGAATGAATCATCAAAAGAAACATTGATGCTTTCTACAATCTTGTGAGACTTTGTAAGGAATGTTCTGTAGGCTTTGGAAGTGGCAGAGTATCCAATGAATTTGCCTTCATCTGCTTTTACATCAAACTTTCCTCTTGAATCTCTGTCATTTAAGGCGAAGCATTTGCATCCGAATACATGGAAAAATTTGATGTTTGGCCGCCGTTTGTTAAGCAATTCGTAAGGCGTCTTGAGGTGTCTTTTCACAATGGTTGATCGATTTTGAGTATAACACGTAGTAGAAATTGCTTCTGCCCAAAAGTTCATTGATAATCCGCATGTTGACATCATAGTTCTTGCGACTTCCACAAGTGTTCGATTCTTTCTTTCGACAACACCGTTCTGTTGTGGAGTGCGAGCTGCAGAGAAGTTCTGTGATATTCCTGCTGTTGAAAGATAGGCTTCAATGACAGAGTTTTTAAATTCTGTGCCATTGTCACTTCTTAACTTCTGTATTCTGCAATTATAAAGAACTTGGATTCTTTTCATTAGATTTATCAATATATTTGGAACATCTGATTTCTTTCTAACGAATTCAACCCATGTGAAACGCGAATACTCATCAATTAGGACAAGTATGTATTTCTTGCCACCTAGGCTCTGTATGGCAATGGGACCGCAGAGGTCGACATGAAGCATGTACAGAGGTCTAGTGCAAGATACATCTGTTTTGCCTTTGTGGGAAGCTCTTTTGAGTTTTCCCATCTCACAGGCAGAACATAAATGATCCTTATTGAATTTAACATTTGGCAAACCTTTAACTAGATCAAGTTTGACCAGTTTTTCCAATGTGTGAAAATTCAAGTGACAGAACCTATTGTGCCATAACCAGGCTTCTTCACTTTTGCAGGCAACAAGGCAAACTTTGTCCTTGTTCTTTGAGTTGAAGTTCATTAGATATAGATCACCTATTCTCTCAGCTCGCAGAAGTTCCATACTTGTTTCTTCACTTTGTAGAGAGCAGAAAGTTCTTTTGAACAACACATTGAATCCTGTATCACAAAGTTGACTTACACTGAGTAGGTTGTGCTTAAGGCCATCCACATATGCAACTTTGTATACAGAAACGTCTTCTTTCCTTATGACCCCATAGCCTTTTATGTGTCCTTTCTTGTTGTCTCCAAAAGTCACAGATCCACCATCTTGTGTTTCTTTGTACGTAGATAGTGCACTTCTGTCACCAGTCATGTGCCTTGAGCATCCGGAGTCTAGATACCAGATTGGCACATACTTCTTCTGTAGGACAATCACAGAGATTTAGGTACCCATATCCATATGGGTCCAATATTGTTAGAGTTTTTCAAGTTTGCCTTGGCATTCTTGAAATACATTTTGTACTCTGCAGAAGAGTCAGATTGTTTTTTGTGGGATTTGACTTTTGAATTGCCGTAGAGAGTAAACAGACTTGACTTGAAAAATGATTATTAAGTTTAGACATAAGATCAAAGCAATGACAGTATTGAATATGAGATGTAATTTGCTTGAACTTTTCATTGAACTTTTTAAATTCAGCCACAGAGGCATTACATTCTTTCTTTACATTAGATTTCCTATTACTAGAAGATCTATGAATACTCGAATGTTGTTTGCAAAAGATCTGTTTAGGACCTGCCTTCTGTGGGTTGCTTCTGTGGTGAACTTCTTTCATCACTGTCACAGAAGAAAAAGATTTATCAACCTTGGGTTTTGAAAATCTAGAACTTATAGGATCAATAGAGGTCTTCTGTAATATTTTAAGCTCAGCAGAGGTTTTGACATGTAGATTCAAATTTAGAAAATCTTGGCAGATTGGAATCTCTGTGAGTTTTTCTTTTGGAGAAATAGTTCTGTGAGGAACTTCAGAGGAGTATTTAACATCCTCTGTGTCATAGAGAGTTATCCCAGATGTAACATCTGTCTCTGAATCGTCAGAAGATGAGTCGTCCTCGTATACAGAGGTTGAGTCAATTCTTTCAATAGAGGTTGAATTTTCCGAACATGCATCATACAAGCTTTCTTCCTCTGTAGAATAGTTTTCATAGATTGCAGAGGTTTCTAATAAGATTTCTTCAGTGAGAGATTTATCTATAGAAGATGTACAGAATTTTTCTAAAACGCTTGATTTCCATATTTCCAAAATTTCTTTTTCAATTAAGTTTTTAAAGTTTTCTTCTGAAAAAATGGGTTTAAACTCAGGAGCTTCTGCTGATAACTTCTTTTGAACGTTTATCAAACAGACAAAAGCAACCTGTGTTTGGGTCTCTGGTTTACCAAACTTGAAGATACCAATCTGATCTTGTGTTTTCAGATATTTCTTTGGTTTGATACCTCTATTGACAGAGGTTGAGGATGATGAGTCTGTGTTTTCAAACCACACATTAATCATCTTCTTATGTTTTTTCAAGTAAGGATCCACAGAGATTTTCGCCCTTTTGCTTACAGAGATTAGATTTGGAAAATCTGGTTTGTTCGTTTTTCCAATCACAAATAAAGAGGACACAGGTTTGTTTCTTTTGCCTTCAACACCTAGGGTGATATCATCATACCCTATACCTCGTCTCCCTATTTGTGAGTTTACTTTTTCATAAACTTTCTGTGCATCTTTATAGTTTTTAAGCAAAACTTCTCTTCTGAGTAAATCTTGCCATAATACCTCTCTTTCTCTTTGAAAGTATTCTTTAAGAGCTCTTATGTCAGTAGTTTCGCTCCTTGAAACTGAAAGTTCTTTTGTTTTATCTTTTAAAGTATTGGTTAATTCAGAAATTTGTTTTTTTAAAGGATCTAGAGTTTTGTTCCAATTCTTTTCTATTCTCTCTTTTTCCTCAAAAATCTTTGCTTTTTCTTGAGTGAGAAGCCGTACTTCTCTCTCATTTAAAGTGAGTCTTTTCTGAATACTTTGATTTATCTCTTTCAGTTCAATTAATTCAATGTTAATTCTAAGTGTATTATTATCTACAGAGGTAATACAAGAGTTGGAATTTGAAGTAGATACCTCAGAGTCAGTGCAGGAGTCGACTTCTGCCATGCCACAGAAGAGGGCATTGGCGGTATGTTCATCGTCAGAAGTAGAGTCTGACTGGAAGTCTTCTGTGTTCTCCTCAGAATGTCCTTTGCCATTAAGGATTTTTGAGCATAATATTAGGCTTTCTTTTTGTAGAAAGCAGAGTCCCTCTGTGGGCGATTTGATCTGCTTCTGCATTCATTCGCAAAATGGCCTGGTTTTCCGCAGTTAAAACACCCTTGAGGAGTGTTTCCTGTTCGATCATTGGACTTCTGTAGGTCTCCGCCTTTCTCTGATCTACATTCATTTGCATAGTGACCAGGTTTGCCGCACTTGTAGCATTCTTGTTGTGTGTGGCTTACCGAGTCATCTGACCTCTGTCGGTCATTCCCTCTGTAATTTCTATCGCTTGACCTCTGTCGGCCACTTGATTCTTCTCCTCTTCTGTCATCTCTTCTGTTGTCTCTTCTGAACTCTTTTGTCAATAGAGCTAAAGATTTAGCTAGTGACGCAAGAGTTATTTCCTTTTCTGCTTGCTCTTCTTCTTCACTGTCAATTATCACCATCTTCTTCTTCTCCTTCTTCTTCTCCTCTGTGGCTTTATCATTTCTTGGTCTCTGTGCATCCTCTTTAGTTTTACTAACCAATGCATATGGTGCAATGGTTAGTGTTTTAGCCTGTGCTATCTGGGGTTCTTGTGCGGCTAATGTTCCGTAAAGATCAGAGAGAGTCCAGGTGTCTAGATCCTGATTTGTCTGTAGGGACATAGACAGCTGGAGCCATTCTTCATTTAGACTTTTTAAAAACATGACATTGTTTTCTTCAGAAGTTCTGTCAATGCCTGATTTTCTGCACTTGTTGATTAGAGAGTTGAATCTGTCGTATGTTGTTTGCAGAGATTCTGTTGCAGAGGCTCTGAATGCATGATATTCATTGATGTACTGTGCTCTTCGGTTTTTTTTGTGTTTTAGCACCTCCTTCCAACTGTCTTTCCAGTTCTTTCCACAGATCATGCGCTGTTTCACATGAATCCAAGGATTGAAAGAGTTCGTTGGGTATTGCCATAATTAATGTCCTCTTGGTTTTCTGAGCAACTTCATCTTCTGCTTTATCTTCGGTTGACCACTCCCCTTTTGGCTTTGGTTTTTGATGTTCGGGGATTTCGGCAGATTCAGCAGTAGCAGGTATACGAGGTACTACTGTCATGGGAATAGGAGGAGGATTGTACAGATATGGTACTTGATTTTTTTCAGTGCCCTCGAAAAAATGGACCATTCTTATTTCCACTGAGGATACTCATCTCGAAGGAGAGTAGGAGGTTTAGTGAGAGAACCAGTAGTAAAGAAATTATTTGTATTTGTCATTTGAAGTTTTTTTTTTGAAAGAAAGTATGACTAAAGAGTTACTTCGATGAGCTTGAAGATTTTCTGGGTTTAAGCAGTTTCCAGACACAATTTTAAATCTCAATAATATCTATCACGAATCTTGATAAGTGGATCACTTGATATTGAAAATCAAGGAAGGCTCTGATACCAATTGTTGGAACCCAGATACACTTAATCAAGATTAACAGTCTATTAGTTGAGTTTAGAGTTTGATGCAGAAGCGTATTAAACTAACAGATATGTTTGATAGATATTAGAACGCACATATATAAAGAAAACAGTAAAGAATGAAAAGGATTTCTTGAACAGTTACTGTTATTCAATATATGATAACAACACGAAGAACAGATTAAGAACTTGGTGTGTGTGAGAATATAACACTCAGATATTTGACAATAAAGCTTGAGAGTATTAGTGATTCCTTGTGTATTCGTCCTTAGGAAGATCTCAACATGAGACTTCCTTTTATACTACTCTTAGAAGACTATGAAGTAGGTCACTGTTCCTTTTACGGCATGAATAGTAAACTGGATGGTGTGAACAGTGGACTGGATGGTGTGAGCAGTTGTTTGAGCCATGCGCATTTAATGGAGCATATGTACTTTTGGTAAATGCATTAAATGGCGCAGACGTCTATTTTGTACCTTGCCCTATTGAGTCCACTCAGAGCTTGACACGTGTTTTGATAGTAGTTTTCCATGCAAGTTGATGAACGTATCCAGTAATATCTTCCAAGTCTTCATTGAGGACCACAGAGGCTCTGTAATGAATTACAGAGGTTCTGCGGTCTGGTCCTCTGTGGAGCAGTCTTCGCCGGATTCCGAGTCTTTGGTCTTCTTTGTGCGTATGACAGAGCTTCTGTAGGAAGCCTCTGCTGCTTCTGTAGCTTCTTGACCTTGATTTCTCGGTAATGTCGGCAGAGCCTCTGTAAGAGGCTTTCTTCACTTAGCCTATTTTTCACTACTTCTAAATACTTCTATGATTAGGAAGATTGAAGCTAACACTAGAAACAACTTTCACCTCGTAATTTAAATAATTGAAACACTTCCTAATTCCATCATATTCAGCAAACTGAAATGGCAATTCATGTTTCACAACCGCACTAGCTAATAGCTCCCGAAAAACATTAGGGTCAAAATCAGGGGGCCTACTAGTTAATGAACCAAAACCGCCACTACCCAACTCTAACACCATCTGCCCAACATCCTTAAATCGACTTTTTTTGCAATTTTTAAGATGGCGTTTTAAATCCCCTGTACCCATCCTAGTTTCAGCATTATAAACTTGACCACATTGTTTACATTTACAATATAAATCACCATTTTCATCAGGGGCCAAGAACTCAAAGCTATTCCATACCTCAGATGTAAGTTTTCTGTGACGCTTGACATCCACACCAGCTTTGATAGGCTTTAATTGCTTAATCGGTTTCTTGTCATTGTTCTTTGGTGGAGGAGACTATAGATCATCTCCTTCTGAACTTTCACCCGTGTTATTCACTGAAATGGAATCAAAATCATAAACATTATAACAATAAACATATTACTATAGAAGAATCTAATCGAGATTCTGGAAAAAAAACTGAAAGCTGTTAAAGACTTAAAGTAATAACAAAACCAAAGTTGAAGAATCTATTCAAAGTAGCAGTATGGAATTTTATTAATTACCAAAACCAAATACCAAAACAAAAACAAACACTAACAGAAGAAACGAAACAGAAGAAACAAATTGAAAATCTTACTTTCGGTCGAAAATCTTAAGAATAAAAGGAATACAATGCATATAATACCTAAATACCATAAATACATGAAAAGCTGAAAATCTTACTTCCGGCCGACGTGAACTTGAGAAACTTCGGCGTGAAAAGCCAACTAAGGTTGATGGTCGCCGACGTGTTGAGCGTGGTCGCCGGTTGAGCGTGGTCGCCAGCGTGAAAACTTGAGAAACTTCGGCCGCCACCAAAGGTCCAACTAGGGTTTTGATTAGATAAGAGAACAACGTCGATGTGAAATTGTGAATAGTTACTGAAAATGAAATAATGAATAGTCACCCGTGTTATTCACTTTAGGGTTTAGAAATAATTAGTCATTCAATTAAAAAATAAAAAGATATTAAATTAAATTAATTTAAATAATAATAGTATAAATGGGTTGTAAAAGGGTTTAAATAAGTTGAAAACAGGTTGTAAAAGGGTTGGCATCAGGTTAGAAATGGGTTGAAATCAGGTTGTAAATGAGTTGAAATCGGGTTGAAAAATTCGACCCAACCCAACCCATTTATTAATTGGGTTAGGCGGGTTGACCCATTTAACTTAAATGGGTTGAAAATCTCAACCCAACCTGCTATTATTGGGTTGGGTTCTGGTTAGGTTGACGGGTTGGGTCACTTTTTGCCACCCCTACCCTCGGTTGATCGGCTGTGGACGTCGTAGCATCATGCCCATCCACTCTACTGCGAGTGTTAACCATTAATCTTCTGCCACACATCCAAGGTGAAGGTAAGTAACATAGTATAAGATTTATACACGGGATGTACCAACGCATTCATCAATTATCGCAACTATAGCAATCCAAGCATGCTTACGTAACAACAAATTCATAATAGCAGTAGCTAATTGAAATTATGAACAAGTTACAAAGAAGAATCCTCATTACCCCAATCGAAATTCTCAATCGTGCATTACCATTAACTCTAAGACCGCCTTATCTTACGAGTTCTACCTATCTCACAATTCAACGCTTAAATCGATTCAGTTTAAGTCTAGGTAGCTCCTTCTAATACCTAGTTCGCTTAAACTATCGCTCTGACACCAACTTGTAACACCCTAAAAATTGGGGTAAATTTAAACCCAATTAATTTGTGGAATTGAACTAAATGACATAGACAAATCACCCAAAATGGGGAAGTAATGTTATGGCGTTTACATTACAAATAATTGAACGGAATAAGTTCAACAACCTACTAATCTAGACTTAGCCAAGTTCAGATTATATACGGGTGTTGCTATCTCGCCCTCAAAAGTATATCCACCTATACACCAAAAGCCGCCTCTATGTCCATCCAAAAATGCTATCTCTCTTCTCCACTCTTCCCTCAACCCCGGGAAGTGCCACCACTAGGAAGGTCTGCTTAAACACAAATATACAAAATAAGTGTTAGCCAAAAGCCTAGCCACATAGTAATTTCATAATAAAGATCATTCGTACAATACATAAGGTGTTATATGATACATTACCGATTGACCGCACGTTACATCATTGCATCATAAGGCATAAACCCAAACTAGGTCTTTAGCCCATTGAGACATCAACCATATTAGGTCTTTAGTCCATTAAGACATCAACCATATTAGGTCTTTAGTCCATTAAGACATCAACCATACTAGGTCTTTAGTCCATTAAGACATCAAGCACACTAGGTCTTTAGTCCATTAAGACATCAACCATACTAGGTCTTTAGTCCATTAAGACATCAACCATACTAGGTCTTTAGTCCATTGAGACATCAACCATACTAGGTCCTTAGTCCATTAAGACATCGTCACAAGTAACAAGTCCTCATACACTTAATTAACAATTGTTAGAAGTATCCATGGTCATAAAAACATCATTATCCACATATAATCTTCATATTATTACCAATACCAATACCAAAACCCCAATTTTTTTTACCCCTTTACATACTTGGAATTACAAGAAAATAAGGGAGTATATATTCAAGAACACACTTCTACACCACTCATTCATCTCCTTCTTCCTCCAATTAAAACCACCCTCAAAGTTAAGCCCTAATCTTCCCAAAAAGGAAGATTAGGTCACATATCATAAGAGTAAGAAAAGAACAAGTAAATAAGCAAGTTATTCAAGAAGTGTATATACACAAACATTTATAAGCTTAGTGAGTCAAGAAACTCACCTTAAGAGGTTTGTCAAGTGAAAACCTACACTTTTGAAAAACCCTAACTTTGATGGACCTTCAAGGAAGAGAAGTGTGACTACTTCAAGCTTTTATACTTTAAGACCTTCTTCCTTAACAATAACTTATGATCCAAGTGGGTGGGATGGTAGGTGAAACCCTAGAAGTATTAAGTGAAGAGAGAGAGGAAGAAAAGCAAGGGAACTCGCCCAAAGAGAGAGAGAGAGAATCGACTTAGAACTGAAAAATGAGAAGAATGAAGTCTGAGTCTCAAAGAAATGGGCATAAAACAGAACCTCGTCACCACTCCACGACTATGCCCTCGCGACTTTGCCATGGGCATTGTCGCGAGGCAATGTCGCGATCCCAAGCCCGCATTCGGTTTGTTTCGACGATCTGATCCCCACATAGCGACTATGCCCTCGCGACTTTGCCCTGGGCATTGTCGCGAGGCAATGTCACGATCACTCTCCCACTTGCTGTTTCGGCCTACGTTTCGAGCATGAAATCTCCCAACCGACCCAACTGAACCTCATACGATGGAAAGCGGATCAAATCCAACTCAAAATCTATGCATGGCCAACTTTCCTATCGTAAGTACGTACGTAGAAATCACATAAGGTATTATGTCTCATCAACACTAGTCTCAAAATCTATGCATGGCCAACTTTCCTATCGTAGTTGTAGGTTAATTGAGACTAGGTCAAAGTCGTGAGAATTTATAAACTAGCATAACGGGAGGGTTTTTACACTTACTTGGAAATTTCGGGGTGTTACACAGATGTTTGCCATTAACATACTCATGTAAGTATACACGTAAAAAAATATGAAAAATCAATTAAAAATTATAAAAATATATATCTCAAATTTAAAAGAAAAATTGTTTGTTTTGGGTATATTTATTTAATTAAAATTTTAATTATATTTATGATTATTTAGATTTGAAGATGTCGTAGGTAACATGTAACAAATTTAAGAAATATGTATTAATAAGTCATTTTAAGAGTTTTTGTAAAATAATGTATAATATAGATATAGATATTAAGTTTGGTCACATAATTTTAATCGGTCGAATATAAAAAAATATTCAATATTGGGCTCATTTCGAAGATATCGACGAGACAATTATAATGGTGTAACTTGTTTAAATTAAAAAGCATTTTTTTAACTTATTTTTATTAACATACGATTATATGTGTTAATATAATGAAAGTGTAAAATGAAAAATAGAAAACTAAAAGTTATGAAGTAAATTAATTAAATAAGTATAGGGGTATGAAATGTAACTTTTAAATAAAAAAATTGTGGAATGTGAGGGGAGGGGTGTACAAAGTTGCAAGTGGTGGGTTTAGAATAACCCCTTTTTTAATTATTTTGATTTTAAAGTTACACTTTACACCCATATAGTTATTTACTTAATTTACTTTAGGGAAATTAATTAAAATGCCACAAGTCAAACCAAGTGTTAACAAAATGCCATAAATCTCTCACATTTTGCAAAAATGCCACAAATACCCGCAATGGGAGCCTGCGATCGCGGGCAGTGGCATTTGTGTAATTAATTGTCCCCCGCGATCACCGTGAGAGCCCGCGGTGGCCTTCAAATTTGATTTGTTTTGTTTTTATATTTTACATTTTCACCCCCCATACTTATTTACTTACTTTACTTTATACCCTTAACTTTCATAATTTTAATTTTACATTTAACACATATAATCGTTTATTAACTATAATACGTTAAAAAATACGTTTTAATTTTAACAAGTTACACCATTATAATTGTCTCTTCGATACGTTCGAAATGAGCCCAACATTGAATATTTTTGGATTTATATATTTTAATAGAGTAAACTCTACTTTTGGTCCCTGAGGTATAGTGATTTTTTTGAAAGCAACCCCTGTGGTTTCATAAGTCGAGTTGTTGTCCTCATGGTTTTGATTTTACGCTAGATTTGGGACCTGGTCACTAACAGGGTTAAAAACAACCGTTAGTTTCAGGGGCATTTTCGTCATTTCACCATTTTGTCCTCTTTTTGCAATTCCTTTTGTTTTTTCTTAAGTTTGTAAAAAAATCAAACTACAAGGACCTGTTATGTAAAACTCTAATATATCTGGGTCATAAATTTGGCCAAGAAATGTGATATTTTGTGAAGAACCACAAGAAATCAAGTACTTATCAGCAGGAATGAATGAAGATGATGAACCATGAAGATATATAGGTAGAAGAACAAGAAGAACCCTAAATCCTAAATCCCATTTCAAGAAACTCATTTTCTTGAAAACCCTAATTCCAAAACCCCCCAAATTAACAACAATAACTCATTTTCGGTACCAGAAAGTGTAAACAAATCAAGAACAAGAATCGAAGAAACCTAGTTCAAGAAAATCGACTACAAAACACCAAATTTGGTTCAAAACGAAGCCAATTAGATCTTCAAGATTCAATGAAATGAACAGTTTGCTGCTCCAATTTAATACCAAAAAACCCAAAGATTTCAAGAAAATGTTGTCAATTAGTGTAAATCTAAATGGCATTGGACTGGATTTGAATGTGAAGACGCCATGAACGACATCCATCGATAAAGCTTGAAGGTTTTTGAGACCCACAACACTTTCTTGGGAAAAAAATCAAGAAAAAAATATATGATTCAATAAATATAGCTGGTATGAGTATCAAATCATTTACAATAAATAATTCTGGTAATGATTTCTGTATCAGGCTTTGCAATTCCCTCAGAAACGAGATTCGAATCACTATAACCATGGCCTACAAACCACATCTTAAAACTGGCACTTGCCACTTCTTCCTCGGTTGGACCCTTCTTCCTGAATCCCCCAAAAGTGAAAAATGAGGGAATGTCAACAGAAGCCACATTCCAAAAGAGAACATGCCCAGCAGCCCAATTGATAACCCATCTGGGAAGAATCTGAGAAGACCCAGTGTGTGTACTCGTATACATATATATATATATATATATATATATATATATATATATATATATATATGTGTGTGTGTGTGTGTGTGTGATGACTGCAAGCAACCCTGCATTAAAAATGAAAAAGAAGATGCAAAATTAACAGTAGCTTAAAAAGTAAAAGCACAATAGCTTAACAATTACTATGAGTACCAATTGATGAAATTAGAATTATGGATGGTTCCTTTTCTATGGTTGCAGGCATTGGTAAATATTTAGCTGAGTCCCAATATATATATATATATATATATATATATATATATATATATATATATATTAGAGTTTTACATAACATGTCCTTGTAGTTTGATTTTTTTACAAACTTAAGAAAAAACAAAAGGAATTGCAAAAAGAGGACAAAATGGTGAAATGACGAAAATGCCCCTGAAACTAACGGTTGTTTTTAACCCTGTTAGTGACCAGGTCCCAAATCTAGCGTAAAATCAAAACCATGAGGACAACAACTCGACTTATGAAACCACAGGGGTTGCTTTCAAAAAAATCACTATACCTCAGGGACCAAAAGTAGAGTTTACTCATTTTAATATATATCATATAAACTACATAAAAATATTTTTTATATTTAAAATTCATTTTTTAACGTATTTTCAATTTTGTTTTACACTCCTATCGCATTAACATAATAATCATATATTAACTAATTCATTAAATCGTTTTAAATTATTATTATTTGTATGTGTTTATAGATATCGTGAATGGCAATAGGACAAACTTTCACGAGAAGAATATGAAATGGGGTTTTAACAAGTTGGTATCACTGGACTCATTTAAGAATTGTGAAAATGGGTATTTGGCGAATGATGATTCATGTGTGTTTGGAGCTGAAGTATTTGCAGTTACAGAGTATGCACAAAAGGATCGATGTCTGTCCATCACAAAGCCTCTGCCAATTTTTAATACTTACACTTGGACCATCGATAATAAAATAAATAAAACGTATTTTAACTATAAGGGTGCGTTTGGTACGCAGACTGGATGGGACGGGACGGGACAAAAAAAAATAGTTCCATGTTTGGTATGTCATGGAACAAAAATCAGATGGGACAACATGGAACAAAAACAAGTTCTCATGGGACAAAACATAAGATTTTTTGTTCCACCAAAATAGGTGGAACAACATAGGACTAAAACATCAGATTACTAAAATACCCTTTTTTCAACGTAACTTAGATTAAAATTATCTCCTCCAGTTCAGTCCCGTCCCGTCCCATCTAGTTCAGTCCCGTCCAGTTCCGTCCCGTCCCATCCCATCTAGTATGCGTACCAAACGCTACCTAAGAGTACCATAAATAAAATAATTAACTATAAGGGTATGAATTTTAAATATAAAATATTTTTTATGTAGTGTATATGATATATATTAAAATATATAAATTCAAGATTGAGCTCATTTCGAACGTATCGAAGAGACGATTATAATGGTGTAACTTGTTAAAATTAAAACGTATTTTTTTAACGTATTTTAGTTAATAAACGATTATATGTGTTAAATGTAAAATTAAATTATGAAAGTAAAAGGTATAAAGTAAATTTAGTAAATAAGTATAGGGGTTGAAAGTGTAACATTTCAATTAAAAATCGGAATTTGGTCGAACGCGGGGTCAACGCGGGCTAAATTTTCAAAATGGTCCTGGAAGTTTCATAAATGGTCCCTGCAAGTTTTAAAAAGTGTCAAAAATAGTCCCTGAGTCCGCGATCGCAGGCTCCCATCACGGGTATTTGTGGCATTTTTGCAAACTGCGAGAGATTTGTGGCATTTTGGTAAGTGTTGGTCAAACTTGGGGTATTTTAATTAATTTCCCTTTACTTTATACATTTTAGTTTTCTATTTTTCATTTTACAGTTTCATTATATTAACACATATAATCGTATATTAACTAAAATACGTTAAAAATGACTTTTTAATTTTAACAGGTTACACCATTATAATCGTCTCGTCGATACCTTCGAAATGAGTCAAATATTGAATGTTTTTTGATTTAATTATATTATTATATGTCATACGTTTACGTTATTTTTTATATTATTATTCGTCGATACCTTCTTAATTTTTGATTTAATTATATTATTTCGAAATGAGCCTAATATTAACTAAAATACGTTAAAAAAATACTTTTTATTCCAACAAATTCCAACTTTGATTATTCATTTAAATCAATATATCCACAAGTACAAGTACGCTCTATATATTCTTGATACACATCTAATCTATGTTTGTATGGGACAATCCATGTACTTGCATCTTGAAGTCGATAATGTATCCAATAGTGTATGAGTGTGGGCATTGGGTATTCTCCGTTTAATACTATTTTTATGTAATGTTTACCATTAACATGCACTATTGCAATTGGCACGTGTTGGGATGATGACGGCGGTTGTGTCCTGAATAATAAGTATGTCACACTACTTGCCATATTGAGAACATGTAGTATGACATTGAACCTTGAAGCAACTAGAATTCCCATTTCAGGCATAGTGATCCAATGCGTAGCTGGTGCAAAGACGCCCTTCTGGAAAAAATTCAACGCTTCGTAAATTCTTACACACTCGCTGCCAATCACATAAGAGTAATACTGTTGATACTCAGTTAGTTCAACCATTAACTCTCTGCGGATATGGTCTCATTCGTCTTCATGACCACCCAAACAAGTAGATATGGCTCGAAATCCACAATTTCCATCGCCCAATACATCTTGTATTTGTGTGATGTATGGATGAAATAAACTCGAGATTTGATCAAGATATGGATTTGGGGGGGTGGGTTGTCGTGGGAAGTAGGAGCTATGTCTCGCTGATTCTGGATGAGCAAAACCTTAAGAGTTGATAAATGTTGGGGCGTTAGAACAACTGCGTCTATGAGGGTCTTCAAGAATCTTTTTCTTTAAAGCTTGATTCTTTAGAGAAGGACGTCCACAAGGGCATGATTATGTGTATCACATACAACCCTCAACGTCCACCAATTATGCTTAGCCGAATATAGCGCTATCAACTCAAATGGGCAGTTAAACTTTCTTGTTCTAGTATGACGACTGGAAACTTTGTTACTTTTGTAAACCCCACTATTTTCACACATAAACACGACTTTATAAACATCCTCATTTAGCTTAGCCTTTGATCTTTTGGTAATAACAACACAACCAACTGAATGTCCCAAATTGTGCACCCATTCAGTTATTTCTTCTCGAGAATTGAACACCTGAAATTATTATATTTTGTTATAACTTTCACTTGTCCCCGTAAATATTAATGAACTTAAATGTTAGTTATCATAATATTGTACCTTGTTGGTGACAAATTCTTATGTTGGTGTCAAATCTTCTCCCATATTTGTCATCTGCAACTTTGATATATATATATATATATATATATGTATGTATATATATATATATATGTATGTATGTATATATATGAACGATATATAGAGGGAGAAAGTGAGACTGAGAGAGGGAGAGAGTGAGAGTGAGAGAACGATATGAACGTTCGTTCAATATATATATATATCGAACTATTTTTACTTTATTTTAAATCAATAACTTTTCTTTATTTCAACTCAATAACTTTACTTTATTTCAAATCAAATTATTAAAACGTTCAATTATATATATATATATATATATATCAAATTATGTATGTTAATGTGATATGTTAAAATGTATTTTTTAACATATTTTAGTTAATATATGATTATTGTGTTAATGTGATAAGAGTGTAAAACGAAAATTGAAAAAGTAAGTGATGTATCATAAATTAAATAATTAACTATAAGAGTATGAATTTTAAATATAAAAAATATTTTTATGTAGTATATATGATATATGATAAAATAATTAAAAAAATATTCAATATTGGGCTCATTTCGAACGTATCGAAAAGACGATTATAATGATGTAATTTGTTAAAATTAAAACGTATTTTAGCTAATATACGATTATATGTGTTAATATGATGAATGTGTAAAATGAAAATTAGAAAAATAAAAGGTATAAAGTAAATTAAATAAATAAGATTAAGGGTATAAAGTGTAACTATAATTTATTTTGGTTGGTTTGTGAGAGACGTAGGCATGTAGGTTAATTTATAGGAGAGGGTATACTCTTGCATGTAAGGCCATCCGTACCCAGCGGGATGGGGGGCTCGGGATGATGCGGTTTGGTGCGGGGATGGGGTACGGAGGATGAAGGATGAGCGGGGCGGGATTGGATGCGGGGATGGGTGCCCGCTCCATCCCGTGGGTTTTAAAAAAAAAATATTTTTTTATTAAATTTTAAAAAACAATGCCGTTGAACGGCTATTTTTAAACAAAAAAAAATAAAATTTTTTCTCAATTTAATCTCACTATATATTTAACCCTCAACCTCTTATTTCTCACACCTCTCAACCTCTTATTTCTCACACCTCTCAACCTCTTATTCTCTCAACCTCTTATTTCTCACACCTCTCAAACTCTCTCAAATTTTCTCAACCTCTATATATTAAACAATATGGATTCGCCACAACCCGGTTCACCATCATCCGTAGACACCGACGAGTTGTTGAATCTACAAAGGGAAATTTTTCGACATGCTGCACAATCGCTGTATGGTAGCACCGCCTCATCGTCAACAAGAGAGAGGGCCGCAAACATTGAAAGAGGTCAAGTAACTGCAAACGAGCGGCTTATGCGGGACTACTTTGGCGTCAACCCGATTTATACACCGGATATGTTTAGGCGGCGGTTCAGGATGAGCAGACAACTATTCGAACGAATAGTTGAAGATTTAGAAGTAGGGTATCCGTATTTTAGACTTCGGTTTGACGGGTTAGGCAAACAAGGTTTTTCTCCGATACAAAAGTGTACTTCCGCTATTCGGCAATTGGCGTATGGAGTAGCTGCTGACGCACTTGACGAGTACATCCGTATGGGAGAGAAAACGTCACGAGATTGTCTGTACAAATTCTGCACAGGTATTATTGAACTGTATGGTCAAAAATATTTACGCAAGCCTACTTTTATTGATATTCAGAAGTTGTACGCCGCGCATGAAGCTAAACACGGATTTCCCGGCATGCTCGGCAGCATAGACTGTACTCATTGGGCGTGGGCAAATTGTCCGAATGCATGGCGAGGTCAATTCATGAGAGGTGATCATGAGCACCCGACAATCATGCTAGAAGCAGTGGCCTCTCAAGATCTATGGATCTGGCACGCATACTTTGGTGTTGCCGGTTCCAACAACGACATCAATGTTCTCAATCAGTCGCCCATCTTCAACGATGTATATGATGGAAAAGCACCCGACTGCCCTTTTGAGGTGAATGGAGCCACCTACAAGCATGGATATTATCTAACGGATGGGATATATCCGGAATGGGCTACTTTCGTAAAATCATTTACGTGCCCACAAGACTCTAAACGACAAAAGTTCAAGTCCGCGCAAGAATCCGCACGTAAAGATGTTGAACGAGCTTTTGGCGTGCTTAAACAACGTTGGCATATACTTCATAACCCGGCACGCGGATGGGAACCAGCAATATTGGGAAACATTATGTACGCTTGTGTCATATTACACAATATGATACTCGAAGACGAAAACCATGCTATTTGTGGTGACGTGGAAAACGACTTTTTCACGAATGATATCGAAAGCCAAATCAGTGAGACACAACGCGCGGCAAATGTTCGAGAAGTCATAAACCGGGAAACTCATAATAACCTTCGGTCGGATTTGGTCGAACATATTTGGCGTATCCAAGTTTCCAACAATGACGACGAGTAGATTTTTAAATTTATTTTGTAATTTTTAATTTTTTAATGAATGATATGAATTTTAATTTTTATTATTTATCTTATTTTTATTTATTAAAAATATATAAAAATATTTTTATTTTGTTAAATAATTAAATGTATAAATAAAAGAATTAAAATAAATGAGGTGGCAAAGGGGTTTGAGGGAATGGGGTACGGGTGTTTAGGGATCGTTAGGGATCGAGTGAGGGATGGGAGAAAAGCTGATGTGGCGCTGATGTGGCTTGGAATCTTTGAAAGATAGGAGCTCATGGGTACTGATGGCCTAAGGGTAGGGTACAAATTGTGATTATATCTCCTATAAATTTTTTCTTTCTAAATAACCAATACTTTACCTCTCTAATATCTTCTTTGATCATCATGTATTATCAACTAGTTAGCAATTGTATACTTGGCTTTTAAAGGTACTTTCTGTATTCATATATATGATTTTTAAAATTAGAAAGTAAGAATGTAGGTTGTATCCCCCTATAAATCCTCTTAATAACCACTTGATTGAATTATGGGTTTCTAGATTCTCGAAAATGAGACATATGGCATTTAAATTCTATTAATTGTCGTTTAGAAAGATTCAAAATAAAATAAAAATACAACACTACATGTCTGATGACAACAAAATCCTTTATATGTTATATATATATATATAGCGGTCGGTTCATTTGAGAAGTCTAAATATTTTGAGAAATGGAGAAGTAAAAAAACACGGGAGTGTTCATATATGAACGTTCATATATGACTGTTATATGAACGTTCATATATGAACGTTCATATATGACTGTTTATATATAAACGTTCATATAACAGTCATATATGAACGTTCATATATGAACACTCCCGTATTTTTTTACTTCTCTATTTCTTAAAATATTTAGACTTCTCAATTGAACTTTTTCATATATATATATATATATATATATATAGCCTTAGGTTCAATAGAGAAGTCTAAATATTTAGAGAAATAGAGAAGTGATCTTGGCCATTTATTCGGTCAAGATCGGTTATAATTGGTCAAAAGTTGCGGCTTTGACTGGTCAAAAATTGCGGCTTTGACTGGTCAAAAGTTGCGGCTGTTCCAAAAATAGAAGGGCAATTTCGTAACTTTTACAAAAAACACGGGCTGTGTTCATATATGAATCTGTGTGATTCACATATGAACTATACGTTCATATATGAACCTTTGTAATTCACATATGAACTCTTTATAACTAATTCATGTATGAATCTTGTGATTCATATATGAATCTTTGTGTTTCATATATAAAACTAATTAACTGTAGGTTCATATATGAATCAGTTGAATCAATTAATTGATTCATATATGAATCTTTGTGTTCATATATGAACCTTTGTGATTCATATATGAATTTTTTTAACTAATTCATATATGAACCTTTGTGTTCATGTATGAATTTTTGTGATTCATATATGAAATTTTTTTAACTACTTCTCATATGAACAAATTAACTGATTCATATATGAATCACAAAGGTTCATATATGAATCAGTTAAAAAGAGTTTATATGTGAATTACAAAGGTTCATATATGAACGTATAGTTCATATGTGAATCACACAGATTCATATATGAACTCAGCCCGTGTATTTTTTACGAAACTACCCCTCTATCTTGTGCAGACCACGCGAGTAATTATCCGCTACTTCTCGGTCAAAGCCGCCGATCTTGATCGAATAAATGGCTAAGATCACTTCTCTATTTCTCTAAATATTTGGACTTCTCTATTGAACCCTTCCCTCTCTCTATATATATATATATGACATTTGATCATATAGCTATAATGGACACATACAATATTACTTTTGAATTTTGAATCACTACCGAAAATTAGATTTGTAACATCAAACCAATTTAAATCTAATGAAGTACATGCAACACCCTTAAAATATATATATATAGGAAATAAGATCGAAGATGTTCTTAGTTAGCTCAAGTTCATCGATTGCATACATTTAAAACTAATTATTGTAACATTGCTATATATAAATCATATAGTTATTCCTTCTAATAAAATTAAAAGTCAAATCAAGACCTCCAATAATAATCATCCATTCTAATAGAATCCGATATTTTTTTAAAAACCCTTAGGGGGCGTTTGGTTCACGGATTCTGATGGAATCTGATGGAATTGGAATGTCGAATTTCATTCCTTCGTTTGGTACATTCTTTTCGACGGAAAGGAATGTCCAATTCCACCAGATTCCATAAATAAGTGAATTTGAAATTCCTTAGCAATCTTGAAAGATTTTGATGAAATTGGAATTGATGGAGTGTTGTATTTTCATAATTCCAAATATACCCTTTAACTTAAATATAACATAATTTAATTTAATACTTTAGGTTTTTATTTTATATTTTATATTTTGATTTTATATTTATATTTATATTTATATTTATATTTATATTTATATTTATATTTATATTTATATTTTATAATTTTATTTATATTTTATTTTTATATTTTTAATTTTAATTTTAATTTAATTTTATATAATATAATTTAATTCATTTTTTTTATTTTCTCGAAATATATTTTATTTTTTCAAAATATAATTTTGTTTGTTTGACAATATATTTTATCTGGGTTGTGTATATTATATTTTTTGCGCATTAAAGTATTTAAAAATTATTTTATTAAAGCATTTTTAGTGTGAAAATATATTTAATGATTATTTTATTAAAGAATTTTTTGTTAAAAAAATTATAACTTATCAAAAAGGGTATTTTGGTCATTTATAATAAATTCATTCCAATTTCAAAGCTACATTCTGTGAACCAAACAGACAAATTTCAATTCCTTTAACATATTTCATTCCAATTCTGTCAACCAAACAGGTGGTCAAACCTGACAACATTCCATTCCAATTCCTTCAAAGTCAAATTCCTTTGACAGATTCCATTCCATCCAAAAACATTCTGCGAACCAAACGCCACCTTATGAATCACCCCAGAGAATCCTTGGGTAACTTGTCACTGATTTGCATTACCTACCAAAAATTTACCCAACAACTTTTTGTGACGGTTTTGTGACGAATCACCCTTTAGCGACATATTTTGCAGGAAAAAGTTTATAGGTAAAAGTCGTTTAGTTGTGATATATGATTTTGTACGTAAATCATGCATGATTTTGTACATTAACGATCATTCTCATGTTTTTTCTTAAATAGTTAGCGTTCTCAACCTCAACTCATAGTTGATATGGTTTAAATATTTTATTTTTCCCCAGTGGTTATAATGTTTTTTTATAAAAGTAGTACCGGTGGTGAAGTGTAACATCCCGAAATTTTGTTATGTTATGGTTTTAATATAAATGAAGTTATGTTATAATTTAAGTTGTGAATGTGTGCTATTTTTTACAAATATTTAAATCAATGGGGTTAAAAGTTAAGTAACCAAAGTTTAAATGTTATTGTGTAAAGTTGAAAACTTGAAGGTGTGTTTGGTCATTTTGGGATAGTGTGTATGGATAAGGGCTGAGATTTGAGAAAATATCTCATTTCTATTCAGCTTGGTCAGTTAGAGAAATCAAAGAAAGAAAATAGAGAGAAAGAAGAAAGAAAGAGGAGAAGAGGAAAACCAAGCTTTGGTCTTCAATTTGGTAAGGAAATTCACCTAGGGTTTGAGCCAAAAATTGTTAAAAGATGTATGGTTGTAAACAAATCTGTTTATTCAATTTGGTTTTCAGAATCGTTAACAGCAGTTCGGATTTCTGATTTATGCAAGAAGTGGGTTTAGTTTCTTAAAGGTGAGTTCATCCCCTCTTTTTGTCTAAATCCTTGTTTTCTGTTAAAATTAAACGTTAAGACACGTGTATAAACTGTATTGGGACTGTATGAATGTGTTAAAACAAGCTGAATGGAACAGACATAGATTTAGATTGTAAAAATAGGCTGCAGGTCGAGGTTTCCGGATAGAAGAACGGTATCCGGAAACCCTCGTACGAAGGTGTCCGAACGAAGCAAGAACATCCGGTAAGTATTAATTGTCTGTAGTTTCCGGATGAATTAGATACCGGATGGTATCCGGATTACCTTGGTTTCCGGATATTGTCCGGAAAGTCATATTGTCCGGAAAGTCATGTTGTCCGGAAAGTTAAATTGTCCGGAAAGATATGTTATCCGGATTGCTTATGTTAGCAGAGTGAAGAGATGCATATAGTGGAGTATCCATGAAGCACTAAGGGGTCGTTTACCAAACGCCTATCGGGTAAGATTTTAGTCCACAAAATTGTATCGTATGCAACAATTTACCTGGTATGCGCTAACCGTGGTAAGAGACGACAACCCTCACTTATCGGGTAAGACTCTCGGTCATTGCCTTCGCTCTTACCCGGTAAGATTCTTGGTCCTTGTCATATGCTTCCGATAATTCACCGGGTAAGTGTTTGGTAAACGACCCCTAAGTTTGCTTAAAAAGTTAATGATTGTCTTAGCGGAACCCCCGTGCTAAGTCGCCGAAGGGGGGGGGGGACAATTGAGGGTGAGGATGCGAAAGGTTATATAGTATTATTAGAGTTGAGAATATGATATGAGATGTGACGTGATATGTTGTTAGGCATATACGCTATTAAGTGTAATGGATCCATATGCACTATTATGTATTGTAACGAGGAATAGGCATAAAGCAATTTGTAATTCCCGTTGACCTGAAATGTGGAATAGGCATAAAGGAACTTGTAATTCCCATTTCGTAAAGGTGTTATGAAATAAGAAATAGACATAAAGGAACTTGTAATTTCTATTTCATAGTGTGAGGTGAAATGCGGAATAGGCATAAAGTAACTTGTAATTCCCTTTCACATGGAAACAGAGATAGGCATAAAGTATCTTGTAATCTCTATTTTCCGGTTCAAGAAATAGGCATAAAGTAACTTGTAATTTCTTGGATAATAACATAAATCTAGAATCTGTAAAGATTCGTAGTGGGCTCTGGCTTGGATAATATGACCTACCGAATGTGAGTCATATTCATAGGATCGGGTATGATCCTGTTGTTGAGGTGAGCATATGTATGGTAAGAATGGTGGAGAACAGGTTTGTTTATATGTATTAGATATTTTCAAACTATTAACGTCTTTAATTTGAAATTGGATGTTCTCACTAGGCGTAAGCCTAATCTTTCAAATTAAATTTTCTTACCAGGTACAGGCTCAGGGAAGTAAATGGGATGTGGGCCGAGAGCTTTTGATGTATCCAACTTAAGAGATAAGTGGAGGAGTTAGCTAATGCATGGAGGCTTTTTGATGGATTTTCTTAGATAACTTAGTTAATCTAATTGTAGTGGACATGGTTAGATTAATAAGTTTTTGGAAGAATCCCATGTTGTAATTATGAAACCTCATAGTTAATTCTCCTCTTATATATAAAAGTTTGGATGTTATTTTGTCATAACTGGTTACAATTAAAGTTTAAATTAGCCCTGATTTTTAGAGTGTTACATGAAGGAACTAAACATGGTGGCCAAAGCATCAGATAGTTGTTGGTGTAGCTCTTGTACATCTTCAGGTCCACCTTTCGTAAGTAGGGTGCACCATCCATGGAAACCTTCACAAACGCTGCTGCCGCCACCGCCACCTCGTCCGTCTTGCTTTTCCGACCAATTACATTTTTTCGGTTGTTTCTCACTGGTGGCCAACCCACCACCTGTGCCCTATTAATTATATTATTATATTTAATTAACATCATTAATTAAGATATGATTAGGGAATTAATTAATGAAACTTACTTAATTTGTTGTCCTTGCTTAGCTTCTCATTCAGATCCGTGGATGATGACGAGGATGACTCCAGGCCAACTCCAAATCATTTAGTTGGAGAAGAATATTAATTAAGCTTGAGATCAATGGTTTATGAGAAGCCTCATTTTCCGCTCATCTTTAACTCGTTGCTGCCAGGCAGGCTGAGGTATTCAACGTATGAAGAGAGAGTATTTAGCGTTTTGAAGTTGAGATGAGAGAACCTCTTATGCCATAGACAGTTGACATCTGATGAGGCTTTAGATAGAAAACAAATGTTCTCAGTGGTTGAGGAGTCCATGTTAATGACATAAACATTTTCAAGACGGTAACCGCTGAGAGCCAATTTTCCCTTCTTATCAATGACAGAACATGCTTTCTTAGTAAAGCATACTTTGTAGTCCTTATCCCATAGTTGACTGATGCTAAGAAGATTGTACTTCAGCCCTTCTACGTAAGTGACTCTTCGAAAGGTAGTTGTAGCATTAGTGAGTACACCAAACCCTCTGGTATAGCCTTTCCCATTTCCACCAAAGGACACTGATGGACCTTTCGCTTCCTTGTATTCAGAGAACATGTTCTTTTCTCCAGTCATGTGTCTAGAGCATCCACTATCAAGATACCGGATACCCTTCGAAACCTGCAATCATAAGGAAGATTAAGTTTGAATTGGTACCCACTTTACAATTGGTCCACAAGTGTCAATGGAAATAGAAGGTTCATCGATCTTCACAACATTTGATGATTCAACATCAATGATAACCTTCACTTTGGTTAATTTCTTAACCTTAGTGGTATTTTTCACCTTGGTAGATTTTTCATCTATGGTGATCTTCTTTGCCTTAGAGGCATTCATCTTCACCTTAGTTGATTTCTCAGTTTTGGTGGTTGTGGGGAACTTACTAGCAATATGATCAGTAAGTCCACAGTGATAACATTTCCTATAGCTGAAAGTAGCTTTAGGACCATAGACATAATTATTTGAAAGCTTTAAATGAGCAGGGCTGTTCCAAGAATGCCTTTAGCATCAGATATCGGAGGAACCTTGGGTTCTTCAGATTTCTTAGCTTTGACATCAACCTTTATTCTAGGATTTGATCTCTGAATATGTTCAGAGACCTTAGTTTTTGAAGTAGAAGGTTGACTAGTTGGACGTTTTGACTTGGTCTTCCTTCAGCTTAGGCATGGTAGTACCCTTCTGAGGAGTTTGGAAAACATATTTTCCTTTTTCCATGAGTTTAGAATTCTTGGAAGATTCCTCAGGAATAGGAGCAGTAGAAGAAGAGCACTGAGATGAAGAAGCGTCAGGGATGGAGGAGACAAACATTCCAAGTTTAAGCATGGAACGATCTCTGGTTGGTTCATCTTTATCAGAATTGAAACCAATACGACTTTTGTCATTGAAAGGGATCCGAGCACTGATTATCTCAGTGATCTTTGCTGAGTAGTTGCACCAACCCTCAACAGTAGCTTTCTCACCTTTCAATTCATCGATAGCTTGTTCGCGTTCAATACTGATTAGTTCATTTACATAAACCTGATCTTTTAATGTTTCTTCTATATTAGATAGTTCTTGGATCTTTAAATGACATTTTTTAAGTTGTTCAGTTAAGTCAATATTTTGTTGTTCAACTTGTGTTTTGCCATTCAGGGCATTATATAAATCAACAGTCAACGAGTCGATAGCACGACGCCTATCTGCTTCAGTGAGAACTGGATCTGAAGAGATATATACCTGAGAAGTAGAAGAGGTAGAAGAAATATGAGCGTTTTCTTCCTTTACTTCTTGAATTTCGACCATAAGACAGAGGTTGGCCACATCTTCTTCATCAGAGTCTGATTCCTTATCAGAATCAGCCCAATCATGTTCTTCAGTGATTAGACCTTTACCTTTTTGTTTGAAGTTTTTCAACTTCGGATATTTTTCTTTCAGCTTAAGGTATTTGTCATCTCTGGATTTAAAAGATGAAGAAGGTTTGAAGACTTTCTTTGACTTGCAATCACTAGCAAAATGTCATTTCTTTTCACAGTTATAGCAGATAGCAGTTGCCTTATCAACATGAGTTGACTTTGGCTTGTTCGTGATAGCCAAAGGTTTATTTCTTCTGAAATTACTCTTTCTTGCAAATCTCCTAAAGGAGTTTGTCAAGAGAGAAAGTGACTTATCAAGTTCTGACATGTTAGTTCGTGAGAAGTCATCAGAGTCTGATTCCATCTCAGTGACAGTAACAGAGGATCGCTGAGAGGGTATCATCTCTGAGGAGACTAAAGCAACACGGTGCTTTTGGAATCTTTTGAATCTTTTACAAGACTCTTCTTAAGCTGACATGATTGCTCATTATTGAGCAAAAGCGTAAAGAGTGCTTAAGGAAATATCCTTGAGATCCTTTGAAAGCTTAAGACACATGGTATAACCGTTCCACCTTTTAGGAAGACATTCTAAATTTTTTGTCAGGGTCTTAGAATTAGAGTAGGTCCTACCAACAGTTCTTAAATCAATTAATAAGTAATTAAAGCGTTGGAGTACCTAGACAAAAATTCATTCTTACCACAAATGAAACTTTTGTATTGTCTTACCATGTTTATCTTTCTGGATTCTTGTACTTCAGATGTACCTTCATATTGAACACAGATTGTGTCCCACATGGCTTTAGACGTTTTAAGGTTCATTACTGAGTGATAAACCTCATCAGGTAGAGCCATAGATATTACTGCTCTAGCTTTTGTATCAATGGCTACCTTCTTCTTGTCTTCATCAGACCATTTAGAGAGCTCTTTGATAATCTCTCTTTCAGGTATTGTTAGAGTATTATATTGTATTCAAGATTTATTGAGAAAGTCAAAGTAGTTTTAAATAGAAAGTCAATGTAATTATCTTTAATGCTTTGTAATTAGGATGTATAAATAGGTTTGGTTAAGCTTTGTTTGTAAGCGAGCTTGTAGGAAGAGAAGCTTATTTGTAATATCTTTGAGAGAGTTTAGTGAGAGAATCTAGAGAGAGAAAGTTCCAAACTCATATGTAATTCTAGATTCTCAAGATCAATGGATGACATGTTGTTTACCTAATAGATCTGGTGTTAACATTTGGTATAAGAGCTACACAGATTTATCAGACACAATTCAGATCAAACATGGCAGAATTTTAAAGTTTTTTTGGATTTTTTCAAAGTTTTTGCAACACATTTTGATCAGATTCGAATTCTTTAGATTTCAGAGTTTTTGGACAAATTTTTGCTTGGATTAGATTCGTTTGATGATTTTGTTGATCCAAACCCTCAGTGATTTGATAATGACCCTATCTTAAATACTTAGTGAAAATTGTAAGTAAACAATATGTATCAGAGTTTCACTATCGCTGATAAGTACTAAGATCTTACAGTACTGCTGATAGGAACTCTCGCACTTTTAGATTAAACATTCAGCGAACACTGTTCACCATATCGCTGAGTCTGTTCAGTCCTTATGGTGATCGCTGATAAGTTAGTTGTTTACTTATGATCCCTGAAGACAAGATTCACGTCAACAAAGGTTCTACGCTGAAGTCGAAGATCAAGCTCAAGAACCAGCGACAAGTCTCCTAATGAACTGATGCGGATCAGCGAAGACTCAGATTTGTCCACTCAACGTGAAGTATCAAGTACAAGACTTCAGCTATTGCTGAACTTTATCATCTGCTGAATAGTAAATGATAATCGCTGAATCAACGAAAGCTGATCATGAAGTCCTCCGTACAAAGTACTTTTGTCTTAACCTCCCTTGCACGCCACCGTACGAAATGTCAGAAAAGAACCTCCGAAAATCTGAAATCGTACAACCACTCTGATACTACACTGTTCATTCATGCGGCTACTAAGGTTGTCATCAAAGGTCAATGACATGCAACCAATCCGCTAATGACACGTGTAAAGTATATACTGGATTGCATTAAATGCATGCAGTATATAAAGAGATGAACTCACTTCATTTGAAGTAACTTGCTAACTCTGGACAAGTTCAAATCTCTCAAGATAGGATTTTATTAGTAATCTCCTTATCTTTCTTAGTGCAAGAAAACCTTAGTGTTCCAACTTGTTTAGATTTAGGTTTATCCTTAATCTTGTTTCCGCAACAAGCTGTAAATTGTTAATGATTTATCAATAAACAATTTAGAAAAGTAAAATAGTGTGTTTGTATTCAACCCCCCCCCCTTCTACAAACTTGTTTAAGCCTTTCGGGACCAACAAGTGGTATCAGAGCGGATTTGTTTAATCTCATAAACAAGATCTAATCTAAGATATTTTCTCTTCCTTGCTATTATCTGAAAATGGCCAACTCAAACACAAACACTCACTATATCGACAATGGTTCTCTTGCAAAACCCCCTAGATTTTCCAGAGACAACTTCAACTTATGGAAAAATAGGATGACACTCTTCTTAGAAGGTGTAGACCCTACTATACCTTACTATCTTGAAAACGGTCCACACATCCCTGTAACGATTGATCCTGCCGTTCCAGCCACTGCAACTAGAGCTGCTATTCCAGAAAGGCTGATTCCAAAGGAAATCCATCATTGGACCGATGAAGACAAGAAGAAAGTGGCTATAGATACAAAAGCCAGATCCATACTATCCATGGCCCTTCCTGACGAAGTCTACCATTCCGTCATGAACCTGAAATCCTCAAAGGCCATGTGGGACACAATATGTGTTCAGTATGAAGGAACGTCTGAAGTCCAGGATTCAAGAAAGATCAACCTGGTAAGACAATACGAAAGTTTCATCTCTGGTAAGAATGAAACTCTCTCTGAAGTACATCAACGTTTTAACTGCTTAATTATAGATCTTAAAACGGTTGGTAAGGAATATTCTAACTTTGAAGTTCTGACAAAGTTTTTAGAATGTTTACCTGAAAGCTGGGACAATTATTCCATGTGTCTCAAGCTGTCAAAAGATCTAAGATCAATGACACTCGCTACCTTATATGGCACATTGCTGAATCATGAGCAATCTAGCCATCTTAAGAAGAATCTTGTAAAAGATTCCAAAAGCACCCCTGTTGCTTTAATCTCAGAGGAACCTTCTACTCAGCGACCCGTGGTCACTATCACTGAGTTAGAAAGTAACTCTGAAAGATCATCAGATTCTGATTCTTCAGATGATGAATCCTTGGCTCTCCTAACTAAAAAGTTCAGGAGATTCGCCAAGAAGAAAATGTTTAGAAAGAACAAAACTCTTTCTATAGCTGACAAGCCTAAGTCATCAGCTTTTGTTGATAAGGCTACTGCTACTTGTTTTAACTGCGAAAAGACAGGTCATTTCGCTAACGAGTGCAGGTCAAAGAAAATCATGAGACCTTCAGCCTTTACAAAGAAATCCTTTGTTCCAAGGAATAAAGACGACAAATACTTAAAGCTGAAGGAGAAGTATGCAAAGCTGAAAAGCTTTAAGAAGAAGGGAAAAGGCCTAATGGCTGACTATGATTGGGCTGCTTCTGATGAAGAAGCCTCATCATCTGATTCTGAAGATGATGAAGCAAACCAATGTCTCATGGCCAAGATTGAAGAAGAGGAAGAAAGTTCAGACATTCCCTCCACTTCAACATCTGCCATTCAGGTATCACCTTCCTTCTTTACCAATATTGTAAATATTGATGAAGCTGATAGTCTCCGTAAAATCGAACTACTGACTAGAAGCTTATACGAAGCCATGAACGGCAAAGCTGTGGTTGAAAACCAAAATCTTGATCTCGCTGAAAAGCTTAAAAATTGCCACCTTCAAATAGAAAAGCTTTCTAAATTTGAAGAAGATTTTAAAGATCAAGTCCATTTAAATCAGCTAGTCAAAATTGAACGAGCGGAAGCTATCGCTGCATTAAAAGCTGAACAAGCTACTGTTGAAGGATGGTGTAATTCTTCAACAAAGATCACTGAGATAATTAAGGCTCAGATTCCTCTGAGTGATAAACGTGGTCTGGGTTATAAATATGATACTCCAATACCAACCACTGAACGTTCAATGCTTAAATTTGGAACGTTCGTATCCTCAGTAGCTGACACTTCTTCATCTCAGTACTCCTCGTCGATTACACCAATCCCTGAGGAAACTCCTACCTCCTCAAAAGGTAAGGAGAAAATGGTTTATTCAAAACCTACCTCTGTCTCTAAAGATAAAGGTAAAGGAATTGTAATTTATCAAAATCCTCAGAAGGGTACTTTAGTACCTAAGCTGAATGCTTCCAAAGCCTTAGTGATTCATTCATCTGGTTCTAGAAATCAGACCTCTGGATCAGTTCAGCGACCTACTCCTAGACTCAGAGTAGATGTCCTTGGTAAGAAATCTGAAGAACTGAATGTTCGTCCTATTTCAAAAACCAATAGTGTACTTGGTGCTGGCACTTCTAATTCCAAATTAAAAGCTCAGCACACAAGTGGTCCTAGAACTAATTTTAGTTATAGGAAATGTTATCACTGTGGACTTACCGATCATATTGCAAGTAAGTGTCCCACAGCCACCAAAGCTGATAAGATAGCTAAGGTGAAGATAGCACCAAAGAAGACCAAACCAGTTGCAAGTCAGATCAAGGTGACTCATACCGCTGAGGTCAAGAAATTGACCAAAGTGAAGAAAGACAAAGCTGAATCTTCAAATGCTGCGAAGACTGCTGAACCCATTCCAACCACTTCCACTGACAAACGCGTATACATGGTGAAGTGGGTACCCAAGCAAAACTAATCTTCCTTTGTATTGCAGGTTAAGAAGGGTATCTGGTATCTCGATAGCGGATGCTCTAGACACATGACTGGAAAGAAAAGCCTGCTCGCTGAATACAAGGAAGAGAAGGGTCCCTCTGTAACTTTCGGTGGAAATGGAAAAGGACACACCCGAGGGTATGGTGTACTTTCAAATGGTACAACATCCTTCAGAAGAGTCGCATATGTTGAAGGGCTGAAGCATAATCTTCTGAGCATCAGTCAGCTTTGCGACATGGATAACAAAGTGATTTTCACCAAGGAATCCTGCTTTGTCTCTGACAAAAAGGAGAAGATAGCTCTCAGCGGTTATCGTTTGGAAAATGTTTACGTTATAAACATGGACTCAACAACCACTGAGAACTCCTGTTTCTTCTCAAAGGCATCTTCTGATGTCAACTGGCTATGGCACAAGAGACTCTCACATCTCAACTTCAAGACACTGAATACTCTTTCATCCAAAGAGTTAGTCACTGGTCTACCTCAACATTCATACGCCAAAGAATCCTTATGTTCAGCGTGTGAAAAAGGGAAGCAGACCAAGGCAAGCTTTAAGTCCAAGCAAGTTTCCTCAGTGTCATCTCCTCTTCAACTACTCCATATGGATTTGTTTGGCCCCGTTAACAAACAATCCATCGCTGGAAAGAAATATACGCTGGTCATAGTTGATGAATTCTCTCGTTATACATGGGTAATGTTTCTCCGTTCTAAGAGTGACACCCCTGAAGAACTCATCACCTTTGTTCGGAAGATGGAAACTCTGAACAATATGACTGTTCGCTCAATAAGGAGTGATCATGGAACTGAATTCAAAAACAGTTCTCTTGATTCCTTCCTTGAGAGCAAGGGTATTTCTCATAACTTTTCGTCAGTGAGAACACCACAACAAAACGGAGTCGCTGAAAGAAGAAATAGAACAATTATTGAAGCTGCACGTTCAATGCTCAGCGATTCTCACCTACCTACTCAGTTTTGGGCAGAAGCTGTCAACACGGCTTGTTTTACGCAAAACAGGTCGCTGATAGTCAAAAGATTCAAAAAGACAGCCTATGAACTCTTTCATGGGAGAAAGCCTTCAATCAGCTTTCTTCACATCTTTGGTTGTCAGTGTTTCATACTGAACAACAGAGATGCCCTTGGAAAGTTTGATCCTAAGGCTGATGATGGAATCTTTCTTGGATACTCCTCAGTTTCCAAAGCCTTCAGAGTCTTCAACCGAAGAAGACAAACTGTAGAAGAAACTATTCACGTCACGTTTGACGAATCCCGTTCAGCGAACTCTAAACCGAACGCTGATACAGAAGAACTGAATCAATGGATGTTTTCTCATCTTGGTGATTCAGAAGATGTTCCCACTACTCATACTCATACAACTGAAAATGATGGTCCTACTATCATTCCCAATATGCAGAATAGTGAAGCTGAAACATCTTGGGTCTCAGCTGTTCCTATAAATACTATACCCGCAGTTGATCCAAATGTCTCAGAAATTCCATCTATTTCTCAGCAATCAGTGAATGAAGTGACAAATGCAAGCATTCCTCTCTTAGCTGATTATCCAGAAGTAGCTGAAGCCTCATCTTCAGTTTCTCCAGTTCAGACTGCGTCAGCGACGCATGCTCCGGCTCAGCGATGGACTGTAAATCACCCAATCGATCAAATTCTTGGTGATCCCAACGCTGGTATTCAGACTCGTAGAAGTGCAGGTAATATTTGTTTATTTGTTAACTTTATTTCTCTAACTGAACCAAAGAAAATAGATGATGCCCTCAGAGATCCAAACTGGGTCAGAGCTATGCAAGAAGAGCTGACTGAATTCGAAAGAAACAAAGTTTGGAAACTTGTTCGGAGACCAACTGACAAAACAGTGATAGGCACTAAGTGGGTCTATCGAAACAAGTTGGACGAACATGGTACTGTAACTCGCAACAAAGCTCGTCTTGTTGCTCAGGGATACAGACAAGAGGAAGGTATAGATTATGACGAAACCTTTGCTCCTATAGCAAGACTTGAATCTATTCGTCTTTTCTTAGCATATGATGTACACAAAAACTTCACTGTACATCAAATGGATGTTAAGTCAGCGTTTCTAAATGGAAAGCTGAATGAAGAAGTTTATGTGGAACAACCTCCAGGATTCTCAGATCCTAAGCGTCCAGGTTATGTTTATAAGCTGGATAAGGCACTTTATGGCTTGAAGCAAGCTCCTCGTGCATGGTATGACACTCTTTCTACGTATCTCCACCTTGAAAAATTTGAGAGAGGTAAGATTGACAAAACTTTGTTTTTTAGAAAAATAAAAGGTCATATCATTTTAGTTCAAATATATGTTGATGACATTATATTTGGTTCTACTAACCCTGAGCTTTGTACTCGTTTCGCTGATAGAATGAAAGATGAGTATAAAATGAGTATGATGGGTGAACTAACATATTTCCTTGGTCTTCAGATTAAGCAAACTGAAAAAGGAACTTTTATAAATCAGGGAAAGTATGTTAAAGATATGCTGAAAAAATTCGACTTAACTGAAAGTTCAGCTATGAAAACCCCTATGGAACCACCGCTGATACTTGATAAGGACACAAAGGGTGTTCCTGTCAATGTCACGCTGTACCGTGGGATGATCGGCTCACTACTGTATCTTACAGCTAGCCGACCCGATATTATGTTTGCAACATGTCTGTGCGCACGATATCAAGCTGAACCTAAGATATCTCGTATGAAAGCTGTAAAGCGAATCTTTCGATATCTTAAGGGTACAGCGAATCTAGGTCTTTGGTATCCCAAAGATTCAGGATTCGATCTAACCGCCTATTCAGACAGTGATTTTGCAGGTTGCAAAATGGATAGGAAAAGCACCACAGGAGGATGTCAGCTCCTGGGTGGAAAGCTGGTAAGTTGGACAAGTAAGAAGCAAAACTCGGTGTCCACTTCCACAGCTGAAGCTGAGTATGTAGCCGCTGGAAGCTGCTGTTCTCAAGTCTTGTGGATGAGAAATCAACTACTAGACTATGATCTTCAGCTCTCCAAAATTCCAATCTATTGCGACAGCACAAGTGCCATCGCTATAGCAAACAATCCAGTGCTACACTCAAAGACAAAACACATAGAAATCAGATATCATTTTATCAGAGATCATGTGATGAATGGTGATATAGAACTTCATTTTATCCCAACTGATTATCAGTTAGCTGATTTGTTTACCAAACCTCTTGATGAGACAAGATTCAACTTTCTCATCAGCGAGCTTGGAATGCTGAACTTTGAAGGATAAATCTTCAGCGGTTCACATTTAATCAGCGATACGTTTATACATTCTTGTATAGGCTCTGGATAAAATAAACTAGTACAATCCATTTCATCATCTTCTCTCTGAATAAATTGGGTTAAACTGATATCAAGGTATGTTTTCTCTGACAAAACGCATGAAAATGCAAGATTTCAAATTCTTTCATCACTGAATAATATTTTGAAATTTCTTAAAACCCTCACTGATATTTCTATTCAGTGCTTCATATTTTCCAAAGAGTCCCTGAGTTTTTCTTTCAAAACCTCAGAGACAACGAAAGAATGTGAAAGGACAGTTGTGACGTCATTAAAACGGATAACACCAGGCACGTTTCTTTTTCTGACACACGTTTGCACGTTTCGTTGTCTATCCAATCAAATGCAAACACGTGTCCGTGTCATGATGAAAAACTTTCCCGCTCAAGTTTTTCTCTCTCTACTCTCTTCCTATATAAACTCTCTCAAAGTTTATATTTGTCTTTTATGCGAATCAATCTTTCTCCGCAAGAAAAGAACACTGTTGCATTTTGTGCTCTCGATCTTCAAGAACTGTTCATCATCTTCTTCATCAAACTCAAGGTCAATATGTTCTTATCTTTTATCAAATGCAAATAACTTGTTTTCGATCTTATCATTGTTTTACACAAGATCAAACAAAAGAACTCAAAAATAAAATCATTTTCTTTCATGGTTTTATAAACACAACCATTTCATGGTTGTTCTTCAAGTTTTAAATCTAAAATCCTAAACTTGTTCTTCTTTCGTATCCATTTTTTTAAAAAAAACTGGAATACAAGGCTTATAGGTGTTATATTCGTTTAAAAAAAAAAAAAAAAAAACCAAGAAAAACCCTAATCTTCATTAAGACTTTTTTGTCTGAATGAAATGGACAAAATTCGAAAAATCTTAATGGAAATTCTCTTTCCACATTAAGATATTTCTTATTTGTTAACATCTTTGGTTGAACTGATAATACAGTGAAATGGCAACTTCAAAGCTGAATGTTACCGCTGAGTCCATCTCCAGTGATTCTGAGGAACTGGAAATCACCAAAGCTCCTCAGGTTAAGTTTGAGCTGGATCAACTAGACTGGACAAAGGCAAACAACCTTTCAGCGCTTCTCGAGTTTCCTCCTCGGAAGCAGGTATCCCATCTAGACGACGCTGTGATTTTTTGGAAGAATAGCCCCATATACACAGCACTGACAATCACACCTCCTGCCAGTCAGCGTCTATTATCCCAATTCTGGTACTCTGCCAGACACACCAACCTACCCTCAGCCAAAGATCCATCTAAAACCATCGACTGCATACTCAGCGATACTGAGTATGGCACCATCAAGATAACCCCCGCAATAATCCGTAAAGCTCTGAAATTCCCTAACGCTACCTCAGAAAATCCTTTCATTCCATTTCCTGACCACAAGAAGCACGCTGACAGGGAAGAAATCATTGCTTTCCTTGATGCGATGGGTTACATCTGGGAGACTGGAAGAGACAAGCTACCTGAGAAGAAGCTGACGCTGATAAAGAAATCCAAGATGCCCAGCGAGATGAACTTCATCTTCGCTCACCTGATCAGCTGCATGACAGCGAAATCCGGATCTTCTGATCAAGCCGCTCAACCTCAGCAGGCCATGGGTTACGCACTGCTGAAAGGTCTCAACATTGACTGGGCCTCCATCATCTATGAAGACCTCATTCAACGTGTTGATTCTGCCGCTGACCGACCAGCATGGGTTCCTTACCCGCGATTCATCAGCGCCATCTTTCAATATGGCCTGAAGGACAGCTATCCTGAAGAGGGTGATCTGAAACTCTCTCAGATTGGCCCTAAAGTTCTCGACTTCAAGCCTGTCGCCAACGAGGTACGTCTCTCTACTCTTCTCACTCTTCTTAATTCTCCGCTTTCTGTGGCTCCTTCAGCGACAATACCCATCGCTGATACCCCGGCCACAAAATCCATTCCTTCTAAGAAAAGGAAACAATCTCTTACCCCTCTTGATTCCAAAAGGATCAAGAAAACCAAGGAGCAACCCCAGCAGTTGCGTGCTGAAGACTCCTCAGCTCATTCTGAAGAGCTGAAGGAAAGTTCCGTGGTACGCTCTGCCACACCAATTCAAGCCATCCCTTCTAAACCTACTTCAGCGTCCCTAAACGCTGAGGTTAGAACTTTGGAATCTACCCAACCTTCGTCAGTCTCTCAAAAGACTGATGAAGTACTTCTCAGCGAATCCAACGCTGAACTTGAACCCCAACCCCAATTCTTATCCTTCGCTCCTCCCTCTACTTCTTTGGACACTCCTCCAGTCAAAACTGGAGATGCCATCATTCAAGAAGCCGTTGAAGCTTCTCAGCGAATGACGAAGAAAGGACCTGCAGAGATCTCCATTCCTCACGGAACTTTTGAGGGAGATATGGAACACTATGGAGGGACTCGAAACTTTGATGAGTTCGTCAACGCTCCTGCAGGTACAGATCCCACCTTAAACACTGTAACTAAACCTGAAACTTCTGAGCTTTCCTTTGTTCACAAGTACTTATATGTTACAGGTCCTTTTTTGGGAGACATCAACCAGTCTCTGAAGTCTATGGAGATGAAACTTACGGATCTCACCACCGGTCTATCAAATAACTCTACAGCTGTAACAAACGCTGGAGAGAATCTGACGAAGCTGACTACTGTGGTAGAAAAGAAGGCCTCCTCTGATGACATCAAAGATCTTGATAAAACTCTCGCCGACTTTGCCAAAGTGCTCTCCGACATCTACACTGACTACACCAACCTCAAATCATCAGTTTCCACCATTTCCAGCGAAGTTACAACGCTGAAGAAATCGGTTGGTACACTCGAAGGTGATATGTCAGTGGTCAAGACCGACTTGGGCTCAGTGAAGACCGACCTTGGTTCCGTCAAGACAATGATCGAGACGCTGGTGAACAAGGCAAATAATCCAGCTCCTGCTCCGGCCCCTGCACCTGTTTTGGACTCATTCACCGCAGAGGATCGCCAAGAGCTGAAGAAAATCACGCCTGCTATTTCTGGCCTAGAAGACAGAATAGCTAAGCTTGAAGGTTGTGTGAAAATCTCTGGCCCAGAAGACAGAGACAACACCAATGCTGAATCTACCCATTCCTCCCCCGCCCATCATGAGAAAGAGGGGGAGAAGAGCGCTGAACAGGAGAAGAGCGCTGAAGACCTTTCCCATGATGAATCTATCAGGGGAGAGGGTAATGAAGATCGGATTACTGGACCTCAGGGAGATGAAAACCCTGAGGGAACCGAGAACCTCGCCTCTATATCTGAGGGGGAGCAACTCGATGAAGATGCTGAGGAATCTGAAGCAGAAGAAGACGAAGACTTCGACATCCCTGAAGCTGAACCATCCTCCTCTCCAAGGAACGATGATGATGATGATGAAGATGACGATGATTTCTTTGTTGTCAAACCTGCTCCTCGAACCAAAGCTCTTAAAGGTATTTCAATAAAAGAACCTTCAGGGGAGAAGACAAAGACAAAGCACTCAGCCTCTGGCGCTGAGAAAAGCAAAGACAAAGGCATCGCTGAAGATGATAATCTGGCGATCCTACTTGCAAAGCCGATTTGTCAGGTACACTAAACTTATTTTTCCTTCCCTGATCATCTATGAAAAATCAGTTATCCATTCCACAAACACCATACACATCCACATTTTTTTTTCTATCTTTTCTACCCAAGTTCTTCTACCCAGTTCTTATTTGTAAGATCGCTGCGTTTCAGCTAGTCCTCTCCCCTGTTTGAGGATATCGCTGAAAGATCTGTTGCGACTTCACCAATAATTCCAGCTAACGCTGAAGACATAATCCCAGTCTTAGATTTAATCTCTGAGACTGATGAACCAGAAGAACAACCTCTCTCGCACAGAAACAGACTTTCCTCAGTTTCTCAAAGGCTGAGTGAAGAAGATCAAAAGAGGAGAGAAGAAATGATAAAGCGATTCGAGGATCAGCGAATCATCCTAAGGCGCGATCAACTACCTTCAGTTCCTCCTAAGTTCAGAATTTCAAAAGCTGAATACCAAGATCATCTCAGAGCTGAACGCCTCATCGCTGAAAGGAAGGAAGCTGAAGATAAAGACAGAGAATACGCCATCAAGCTCACTCAAGAATCTGTCAAAGACCCCAAGCTGAAGCGTATTCCCATTCAAATCCAACGAAAGCTTTGGGAACAAGCCCAGAAGATCGTGGAAAAGAAAGCTGAAGTTTCTCAGACCACCCTGATCTGGTGTAAAGAGAAAATCCACTTCAGATATCGTCCAGCGAAGATCAACAAGGTATTCATCTCTGGAAGAACCTCCGTCGGAGTACCTATTGTTGACATCAAACTGTTCAGAGAAGATGACTCATCTGAAACCTTTCGTGCTGACACTGTAAAAAGGTATGGTCTCTCTGAATGGCTGGAGATGAGGTTAGCTATCCAACCGTCAAAATCTAAGTACAAGGATCATTTCGAAAAGCTGATAAACAGACAGATCGATTTGATATCTTCTTGTGTGGATATTCCTCCTGTTCCTGATCTAAAGCCGAAAAGAAAAAAGGACTCTCCAAGGAAGAAACGTCAAGATTCAAACTCAGGTCCTGTCATACGAAATGAAACTGGAATTGGTTTCTCTCGCGCTGAAGTACTTGGTCCTGATCCTGATCTATCTGCCCTTGATGTCTCTTTGCCACCATGTGAACTTTTCGTCCCTGGTAAAGTCATCAGTAATCCTTATGGAATATTCTTTCTTGACTACGACGGACGTAAATTCTTTCAACGGATCGCTGAGCTTCCAATCACTCCAATCGAACAGCTCAAAGATCTCATCTACTGGTGCGACTTCAGAAAAGACATTCAGGCACGACACCTAAAACCCTTGATTTTTGAAGCTGCTCTGAAGCTAAAGAATAAAGGAGAAAAGGTTCCTGACTGGATGATTCCAACTGAAAAGACAACCCTTGATGAACTTCTCATTAAGGAAGAACCCTTTGAAGGCTGACAACAATCACCATTTTCTCTATTGTATCAGTCATCCTTCAGTACTTGTAATTTATTTCGCTTGTACTTGTAATCTTTCTTATTCATATTGTAACCTGATTCAAAGATTTAAAGAAAGAATTTCAGCGAATGTACTTTACTCCATCAGTACTGAAAAGATCCCAGAAAACAGTAAAAGGGACAAATATTTTATGAGTTCTTTTTATCCTTATGTTTTCATTAAATAGCAATTTTCTCTGTTGCTATGTCATAATCAAATAGGGGGAGATTGTTGATCCAAACCCTCAGTGATTTGATAATGACCCTATCTTAAATACTTAGTGAAAATTGTAAGTAAACAATATGTATCAGAGTTTCACTATCGCTGATAAGTACTAAGATCTTACAGTACTGCTGATAGGAACTCTCGCACTTTTAGATTAAACATTCAGCGAACACTGTTCACCATATCGCTGAGTCTGTTCAGTCCTTATGGTGATCGCTGATAAGTTAGTTGTTTACTTATGATCCCTGAAGACAAGATTCACGTCAACAAAGGTTCTACGCTGAAGTCGAAGATCAAGCTCAAGAACCAGCGACAAGTCTCCTAATGAACTGATGCGGATCAGCGAAGACTCAGATTTGTCCACTCAACGTGAAGTATCAAGTACAAGACTTCAGCTATCGCTGAACTTTATCATCTGCTGAATAGTAAATGATAATCGCTGAATCAACGAAAGCTGATCATGAAGTCCTCCGTACAAAGTACTTTTGTCTTAACCTCCCTTGCACGCCACCGTACGAAATGTCAGAAAAGAACCTCCGAAAATCTGAAATCGTACAACCACTCTGATACTACACTGTTCATTCATGCGGCTACTAAGGTTGTCATCAAAGGTCAATGACATGCAACCAATCCGCTAATGACACGTGTAAAGTATATACTGGATTGCATTAAATGCATGCAGTATATAAAGAGATGAACTCACTTCATTTGAAGTAACTTGCTAACTCTGGACAAGTTCAAATCTCTCAAGATAGGATTTTATTAGTAATCTCCTTATCTTTCTTAGTGCAAGAAAACCTTAGTGTTCCAACTTGTTTAGATTTAGGTTTATCCTTAATCTTGTTTCCGCAACAAGCTGTAAATTGTTAATGATTTATCAATAAACAATTTAGAAAAGTAAAATAGTGTGTTTGTATTCAACCCCCCCCTTCTACAAACTTGTTTAAGCCTTTCGGGACCAACAGATTTAGAACACTTCCTATTCAGAGATCAGAGCCTAATTTACAATGGATTAGAAGAATTTTGGGGATTTGTGTTCTTGAGTTCGAAAAAAGTGCAGTTTACTGTTTTGAATCAAAAGTTGATCGATTTGAGGTTTTTAGCGATTGATAATAACTACAAAGTTGCTCAAAATCAAATTTCGAACTAGTCTGCAAAGGTTTCATAGAAAAATTCTTTGATTTGAAAAAAGTTATGGCCAAAATTCTAATTTTTTTGAAGTTTTCGCAAGGTTGCTAAGTTTTTGCAAGTTCATAGAAGTTTTCGCAAAAATCATAGAGGTTTTCGCAAAGTGCAGCTGAGAAAAGTTAGAAGTTTTCGCAAGAAGAAGGTGCGAAAAGTCTTGGTTTTCGCATGTATAAGGAACCGAGAACTTTCTTTTCGCAACACAAGGCTACGAAAACTTTAGTTTTCGCAAGAAGCGTGATACGTAAACATTTGTTTTCGCAAGAGTTGGTTAACAAAAACTTTGTTTTCACAAGGTGTTAGATACGAAAACTTTGTTTTCGCAAGGAGCTTGATACGAAAACAAATGTTTTCGCAAGGTGTTTGATACAAAAACGTTTGTTTTCGCAAGGGGTGTGATACGAAAACTTTTCTTTTCGCAAAGGGTTGTCTGCAAAAACTTTGGTCTACGAAAAGTATTTGTGAAGGATACAAAAACTTTGTGTTTGTTTGGTCTGCAAAAACGTTTCACTTAGTGGTCTGTGAAAGGTTTGACTGTGTTGTTTCTCAGTATACTCTTTGCACTGTGGTGTCTGAACTTCTGGAAACGATCACTCTATTAGGATTATAACAATATGTGGTCCAAAAAGGAATTAATGGAAAGAGAGATGGATGAACTAAGAATCAGAGAAAATTGGGCTCAAGTTACATGTAATGATCTCAAAAAGGATAATTCAAAGCTTTATTCTGAGAGAGAAAATTTGAAGGAAACGATTTCTAGTCTTGAATCTGAGATAAAAGATTTGAACGGAAAAATTGCAACTTTGGAAGCTGAAGAGAACTCAAGTCTTCAGGATCAAATAATGAAGCTTCAAGAGGAAACAACAGTTCTGGAAAGTGAAAATGCTGATCTGAAGAAACAGATTTCAGAAATATCATCCTCAAATGAAAAGTTTCTTTTAGAAGAACGCAATATTAAACTTTCAAAAAGAATTACTGATCTTGAATCTCATATTGCAGATTTTGAAGCAAAGAGAGACAACTCAACTCTTCAAGATGAAATCAAGAAGCTTCATGAAAATGCAAATGTTTTGGAAAATGAGAATGCTGATTTGAAAAGAAAACTTTCTGTTCTTGAAACTAATTTTTCAAAAGAAAAAGAACAATTTGAAAAGGGTTTTGTACAGAAGTTGTCAAATTTTTCCAAGAAATCTTTTGAAGAAAAGAAAATTGTTGAGCTAAAATGTATCAAACTTTCAAAACAAATTTCTGACTTTGAGAAAGTCTTGATAATTGAAAGAGACAATTTTGAGAAAGAAAGAATAACTTTTGATGCTGAAAGAAAATATTTTGAAGCAAAAAGTGCTGAGTTTTCACTAAAAATATTTGATTTGGAAATAGAATTAGATATAGAAAGAAAAGATTTTGAAAAAATGAAAGTTGAAAACTTTCAAGCAAAAAGTGTGAAAGATGTCTACGCAGATGAAAGAAGGATTTTTCAAAAGCTGACAAAGAATTTATCTAGTTTATCTGTTGAAATTATGCAAGAGAAGAAGGTTAAATCTGACTTTCAAAGGAAGTTTGATTTGTTATCCAAAGAGAGAAATGTCTTATTCAACAAAGTTAAAGAACTTGAAGACGTCATTTTTAAGGTTGAGGTTTCAAAACAAGCAAGTCCTGACACGATTGTTTAGACTCCACTTGTAGACTCAACTGATTCTGAATGTTCGTTTAAGACGGCTTCAAGTTCAATTCTTAAAGATGTTTCGTCAAAGGAATTGGATAGATCAAATAGTTTTTCAAAAGGCCAATTTCGTCCTTTCAATCTTTTTTATAATCATTCTGCTGATAATTCTGATGCTTCTATTTCAAGGACTACATAAAATATTGTCTTCAAAAGAGTAAAGATGGTATGGAAAGTGAAAGAATCTTCGCCCTAGAAAGATGTTCTGAAATGATCCGTTCCTACACCAAATGCCAACAAGAACAATGCATTTCAAGGTAAATATTTTGTTAAACCTGATTTAGTTTATTCTATAAATCAGTTAATTGGGCTAGCACAAAAGAAAAATTGTTGTTCTTACTGTGGAACTAATGATTTTACTCATAAGGATTATACTCAATATTGGTATGGTACATACAGAATCTCTTCAAATAAAACTGCACCTAACAAACCAGGACCCAAGTTTCGTTGGGTACCAAAATCTACTTAATCTGTTTTACAGGTTCATCATGTGTAGTGATGAATGTTATAAATATAACAAACACATGAATGGAAAACAGAAGATAAATTGTGCAGAATTTTAAAGAAAAGTACATGTGCTTTTAAGGGGTAGTACAAGATTTTAGACTTCTGAACAAAGCAGTTCAGAACTCGTTCCTCAAAGAAATTTGACTTCTGAGTAAATCAACTCAGGACTCGTACTTCAATGTTTTTGGCTTCTGAATAATTCAGTTCAGAACCCGTACTGTAAACACCAGATCTATTAGGTAAACATCATCATCTTCATTGATCTTGAGAATTCTAGAGTTTACATGTGAATTACAAACTTTCTCTCTCTAGAATGCTCTCTAACTTTCTCTCACTAGATATTACAAATAAGCGTCCTTCTAATGACTTGCTTAACAACTAAGCTAAACTAATCCTATTTATACCTAGGATTACAAAGCATTAAATCTAATTACATTGACTTTTACTTAAACTACTTTGACTTTTACTCTTACTTTGACTTTACAATATTTGACTATTACAAGACTTTTATAATAAATCTTGAATACAATTTTGTGCGATAACATCCTCCCCCTTTGGATTCAGGATTTAAAAAAAATATGGCAGCAGTCTTCAGCTCTTGATCCTCAAAACTTTAACTCTCACTGCTTATAACATTGAAGCTCTGGCAATCTTCAAACGACTTTATAATCTTCAAACTTTCATCTTTGAAGAATCTTCAGTCAAACATGAAAAGTCTTCGTCTTCTTTTTGAAAAGTCAATCTTCATGAAAATAATCTTCAACAAATATTCATCAAGTCTTGAACACGAATTTTAGATCTTTGCAGCTTTAAAGTCTTTGAAGCTTTAGTATTTGAAGCTTTGACCTCAAATTTTGAATGATTTCTTGAACTTTGTATATTCATCTCTTTGACCTTGAACTTTGAACGATAACTATCTTTGAACATCTTTGAACAATAAACTCTCTCGAATTATCTCAGAACATCTTGTTGACTCTGACAAATCATTTCTCCCCCTTAATCTTTCAATGACAAATCTCTCTTTTCTTCAGGGTTGTTAATCCTAGTTTGATCAGGTAACAATAAATCAACGAGAAATAACACGAATAATTGATGATTTCAACTTGTCATCCCTCTCGTATTCATGATTCATGATAGTTACAAAGGTTTGAATGAAAAACACAACTATCTCTCTCTAATAAATCTCTCTATAATGAATCTCTAGAAATGGCTAATCAAATGCTAACCTAATTCTAAGGTTAAGGAAACCTTATATACTTAGGCCTTTAAACACACAAGGCCTAAGCCCATTAAGCAATTAAGCCCATTTAACTCAAATAAGGCTTTTACAATTATTTAATAAATCTAATTAAGCACTAAATAATTATTTATATATCTTTCTAAGAAGTAGGACATTTATGGTCCTAACAATCCCCCCCTAAAGATATATAAATAAAAATCGGTCTTGAAACCTTCAGATCTTGATCTTCTCTTCTTCTTGAATCTTTGAAACACTTCGGTGTTGCATGTCTTCATGTCTTTCAACGCTCCCCCTTGAATAAAGCTCTTGAATAAAGCTCTTGAATTTGACTTCAGCTTTAAAAGAACTTGTAGAACCAAAATGCTCGATGGAGGAAATAATGTGAAGCGAACACCACTTGATACGGATGAGAAGAGTTGATCTCTTGTAAGCACTTTGAACTCTTGTATGCACTCTGGAAATCTTTGGACTCGGCTTTTGCATGGGGACTTCTTTACTCCCCCTCGGCTTTTGCTACCTCCCCCTCAACTTGATATTCGGTGTCTTTGAATCTGTACCCTTTTCTCTCCCTCATGATGAGTAGGAGCATCCGGAGCATCATGCACGTTTAAAGACAATAGTAACGAGTAGCAAAAAAAATCAAGATAAATATAGTAAGTTACCATAGGGTAATCAACTAACACGGAAACACGTTAGTAACTGTTATCACAACAACTTAAAAATTTGTGTGGCCTATGTTCAGAGTTGGCAAAAGGTGAATCTCTGATAGGACTTCCAGCTATCACTGAAGTAAAATTTTAAAAATTACTTCTCAAACTGTTCCGGAAATATCACGAAGATATGCAAATGGAATCACAAAGACTCGTGCATGTGTGAAAGAAATAAATTCTATCTGTTTGGCTCAAAGTATTGATTTAACCTGGGATGCAAGTTAAAAAACAATTGACACAGTGAATAGAATATGAAGTTCGGAGACCGGAGCTGATGTCTTCCTTTTTCAATATCTAAGACCTCCGAGTGAGGAATAGATAGAGTATATGCTAAATCTCCGTGAATATATGAAACAAGCATCTGTTGTGAGATACTTGAGTGGCTGGGTGGGGTGACACGAGTTATCGACACTGGGTCCATGTATGTTTCAATATTCATCTCCAAAGAACGAGAATGAATAGATTGTGTGGTTACCCGGATAACTGACTCGGTTTGGTAAGGACCAATATTTCTTTTAAGTCCCGTCACATCCTCACCATATTCTTTTCACTCCAAACTCATCTATCTATCTAGACCCCTCACTGTTATCTATAAGGGATGTGTTTCTTGGGTAGGTCCTTTCGGCTCTGGATTGACCATTGAAACAATGTAATTCCTAACACTCCTTTCATGCAACGAGTAGAACAATATAGTAAACAGTGAAGTACGAGTTCTAAACTGAAATGTTTAGAAGTCAAAGCATTTAAGAATGAGTCCTGATCTGAGGTGATCAGAAGTCATATAAATGAAGTCCGAGTTCTGATCAGAGGTAATCAGAAGTCAAATTTGAAATACCAGAATTTCAAGAAACAAAATCAAGCGCAAAACAGATTGACTCAGTAAGCACAGTATTTGCAATAATGAGACAATGATTAGAAAGGTTAATTGTGAAGAACAAGTCACAATTATTATATCAGATAAGAATGGAATCATTTGCAAGAAATAGCGAACTTGGAAAACAACTGGGAATTCAAACAAGTATATTTCCATCGAAAAATCAACAGATATGTGAGACATGGAAATAACTAAATCAAGAGAGTTTCGGACATGGCAATCATGGAAGTTAAACTTAGATAATAACAAACACAAGTAAGTTATTCAGAATGTATTGCCAATGTCTTTGAATTCACTTAGAAGTCACTTACCTTTCATAGTACTCCCCCTCAAATGTGGCATAACTTTTGAATACAGTCATGTGAAAAGAATGTTCTTTACTGAGCGCACATGACATTCCTGCAAAACAGATTAGAAGGATTTTGGTATCCATCCTTTGATGGATCCTTGACGGTTAGATGCCCTATGATAGTGAGGACCGGGGATACTATAAGTACCATACCAATACTTTGCATGGTCTTTCTTCACAAAGTCACTTGTTCCACAATAAGAGCAACACAACTTTTGTGTAGATAATATGATCAGTTTATTAACAGAGTAAACTCAATCAGTTTTCACAAAATGTTTAGCGTGGAAAGCTGTGTTGTTCTTGTCACTCTTAACAGAGACGAGTGACTTTGGAGCAGGAGCGGATCCTTTAACTCTCCAAACCATGTTTACTTTCTTAAAAAAATGATTATCTTTATTATCGACACGAGAATTATAGAAAAGATTGGAAGGTCGAATCTGATCATTTGAAGAATCATTTGATTTGAAAAAATTCTTTGAAGAACGAATTGTAGAAAATGAACTTGAAGCATAAGAAGGTTGAACACCTTTGAAATTGCTTTCTTCAAGTTTCTTGACCTTAACGGATAAAGCATTTCGTTCTTTGATAATTAAATCAAATTTCTTTTGTAAATCAGATTTAACCATTTGTTCCTTCAAAATCTCGGTTGCTAATCCAGATAATCTCTTTGTAAGCTTAGAAATCTCAGTTTAAAAGATTTTTCTTTCAATTGCAAAATCATCTTTTAAACTTTTTGCTCTAAAGCCTTCAACTTTCTTTTTCTCAGTCTCTTTGCTTAGAATGTCTAAATCTTTCTCCAAATCGGATATTTTCAAAGAAAGTTCTCTATTCTTTTTAGAAAAGGATTTGCGTTCAGTTTCAAACTTTTCTCTTTCTAAAATCAAAACCTTTTCAAAGTCGGAGATTTGTGTTGAAAGATTTAGACATCTAAGCTCAAGACTCTTCTTCTCATCAATAGATTTGGTTGAAAAACCAGATTGCTTTTGAATAAACAATTGTCTTTCTTTTGCAAAACTTTCTTTTTCTTTTTCAAAAATCTTTTCAAGAGTAGATAGTTTTCGTTTAAGCTCAAAGTTTTCACAGTTCAGGAGCTTACCTTTCTCTTCAAGTGCCTTTATCTCTTCATGTGATGGCAAATCAGAAATCTTTCTTTTCAGCTTAGTGTTCTCAGTTTCTAAGATCGTTGTCTTTTCTTCAGATTTAGCCAGCTTCTCAGAACTATTCCATATTTGAGATTTCAGTTCCTTCAGTTCTTTGACGTACTTGCTGATCAAATCATCTTTCTGCTTGATATTCTTTTCATTTAGTCTTGTTTGCTCTTTTCAGTCTTCTCCTTCTTATCAGGCTCCTTGTGCTCGTCTACCTTCTTCTTGCCTTCGTTTTTATCCGGATAATCATGGCAATGCTGCTGGTAGGATCTGGAGAGCTGAGCCAGTGCTTTCTTAAAGGCTGTGTATTCAGAATCAGATTTCTGACAAGATGCTTCATACTGAGATGAATAAGACATTTGTTACCTGAAAAATTATGATCGTTAATCGGTGTTATTTTGAAGAATCAAAAATTGTGGAAGAAAAATCAAAAATTTAAATTTTGAGAAACAAATTTAAGAACTAAATTCGTTTCCAAAAAAATTAAGATCTGATTATAGAATTCGAACGAACTAAATCAATCTTCGAGAATGAAACCTGTAAGAAAACAATCCAAGTTAGATCAAGACGAAAAAATGAAGCACAAAAAAATGATCAGCGTCGCGAATAAGATCAAAACGTCGCAAATAATCTCAAACGTCACAAAAAATTGCAAATCTATCGTTAAAAAACATTGCAACTTTCGTTAAACAATTCTCAATCATGAGACGTGCGGTAACTCGGGTACCGACGAGAACTAACCAACCAAACTTACCGGGTGCGAAGAAAAAGAAACTTACCGGTTGAACACACTTACCGGATGAAATGAGTTTCCCACACAAAGTAGAACTTACCGGATGAAGGTTGGTTACTGATCAAAATAGCACTTACCGGGTGATGGTTGCTTACCAGTTGAAATGAGAATTGAGACTTACCGGGGAATCGAGAACTTATCGGGTGAAAATGGTTACCAATCAAAACTTACCGGGTGAGACGAAAACGAAACTTACCGGGTGAGACGAAAACGAAACTTACCGGATGAAGTGAGACCTTACCGGGTAAAATTGTGACTTACCGGGTGGTTTGTTATCCGGACAAAAGGGAAATTCAGATAAAAAAATAAGTTTCCCGACAAAATTATGGCTGACAAAAAATTCCGGATAAATAGTTTCCCGGTCAACGGTGGAAAAATGACTTACCGGGTAAAAATTGATTTTCTGGTATAATGTTAGCTCTAGATACTTAGGTTGATAATTAAAAAAATGGTTCATGAGATATTGATATGAAATAGGTTTGGTGGCCACGTGGATGTAAACAAAGGGGGTAATTCACGGTTTATGTAAATCACGTGGACAAGACCAAATGAGATATCCGGTAACCTTTTAAAAACATGTCCAGTAACCTTTAAAAACAAACATTATCCGGTAACTTAGAAAATCTACCCGATAACCCTTAAAAAAATGTATCCGGTAACTTTAGTAAACGTACCCGGTAACAAATAGAAACTTTCGGACAGTGCGGCTGTGGTTGCAATTCGGATCTGGAATCGATAGGGTTGCTTGATTTCACTCCTGTAGGGTTAGATTTTGACCAAAAACACAAAAACAAACACACCCAAATCGATTTCTAAGCAAAGTATGTCATATTTATCAATAATCACCACAAAAAATTGAAGAACACCAAAAAACTCAAGAATTGATTTTTAAATCGAAAGATTAAAAACTTTGAAAATCGATGTTAACGCAGATAAACAGCAGATTAAAATCGAGTAAACAATCGAGAATTAACAAACAAATTATTCAATCAACGAAAAGCTTTGCAAACCCGATTGATGAACTATTTTCTTCAAGAAACAAACTGCACTATTTCGAAAATAATTTGGATGGCTTCTGGACCTCAAACGATTAATCTAACCTTTCAGAATGTAAAACGGAATGTCGTGAAGCTACTGTCCAAATATCGTGATGATCCGATGGTTCAATCTCTGGGAATAGGCAAAACGGCTCGCTGCGTTTTCCAGAAAAATTCAATACGAATTTTATTCTTTTTCTCGCTTTCGTTCGATTTCTTCTATATCCTCAAATCACCGATTCGACTCTGATACCAATTGTTAATCCCAGTTTGATCAGGTAACAATAAATCAACGAGAAATAACACGAACAATTGATGATTTCAACTTGTCATCCCTCTCGTATTCATGATTCATGATAGTTACAAAGGTTTGAATGAAAAACACAACTATCTCTCTCTAATAAATCTCTCTCTAATGAATCTCTAGGAATGGCTAATCAATTGCTAACCTAATTCTAAGGTTAAGGAAACCTTATATACTTAGGCCTTTAAACACACAAGGCCTAAACCCATTAATCAATTAAGCCCATTTAACTCAAATAAGGCTTTTACAATTATTTAATAAATCTAATTAAGCACTAAATAATTATTTATATATCTTTTCTAAGAAGTAGGACATTTATGGTCCTAACAAGGGTATTATTTCTCCCCCTGTTCTTCAGTATACTATTTCTTCCCCTTTTTGATGATTATGAGCATCATGATCATCAAAACCTTTATCAATTCCAGCACGCACTTTGTTCACCACAAGCAACATTCTCCTCCTTTTTGATCTGATAAGGCGTCAATTCCAAAAGAATTTATCCGAATCTTTTCAAATTCAGACAAAAGAATGTGGTAACCCTGAAACAACGGATGAATCAGTTAAAATGCCTGTAAGCAGCACGGAACCACTTAGTACAACGAATGTACTTTGTAAATGAGCTTTTTGATGTTCACTCCCCCAGGGCTTCCATTCAATCATCGAAAAACACAAAGGAATTTCTATGAACGTTATAACAAGAAAACATATTCCTTGTGTGTACGTGCATGTGTAGAAAGAATTGAAGCAACCTATGCTTGAAAAAATATAGGCTCAAAGCGTGTAAACTGTTGAGACAACAACAATTTTCCACGGACTCAATATGCATGATCGAAGAGCGAAGGTGGGGCAAACTTCCTTCTTTTTCAATATCCAAATCTTCCGAATGAAGATTAGATTGATTATATGATGCGTCCCCAAGAAAAATGAAACATTTCTTTGTTAAGAAAGAAATGAGTAGCTGGTGGGGTTAAATGCAAGAGTTGGCATGGGCTAACTGCCTGTTTCAATGATGGTCACCAAAGAATGTGAACCAATCAGTAATGTGGCTTCCCGGATCAGAAAATGGTTGGTGCAGAGTTCTCTTATTCTTTTAACTCTGTTCTCACACCCTCTTTCTGTTTTTAATCGCGCTCACTTCTACCCAAGCTCTCATTTACATTTTACCTCAGCACAATGAGATACTCAACCGGATGAGTTATCTCCCCCACTCTTTGATGTAGACCCCTCACCCCTCAATCACTCAAGAATAACTTCTTGGGTAGGAAACACGGGTTAACGTGAATCCATAAAAGTTTAATAATCTCACACAGATCCCATGAAATTTTGTCCTAAAAATTTGCGTTGTTCAACAATTTAGCTTGAACAAATAAATCTCAGCATTTGAATGACATTGTCATCAGAATGTATGCTCCATAATAATATGATGAAATATTTGAGCATTTGAACGTTGAAGATTTCTCAAAACAAGGATAAAGAATGAATGAAATGAATTCGAAGGACTTGTTTGAGAATCTGACAATGTATCAATTAGATCAAATATTATGACTGATGATCATAAAAGGATAGGGTATCAAAGAATTGAAACTTGTTTATATGAACAAATATAAACAATCTTTGAATGAAACGTTTAAGCTCTCACGCTGAAAGAATATATGATGCTCAACAAAATTGGAATACAAACGGGAGTATTACCATCGAAAAAATTGTTTTGATTGGAGACATGGTAATAACAAAGTCAATAAGAAGCTGAACCGGTGTGTATGAATACTTGAAAGTATATAGAAAAGATAATACACAAATATTAATCTTTGGAAACACACGGTCAGAATTGATGTTACGATAATCCGAGATATATATATGAAAACATTTAAAATCACACTTCTAAAATTATAAAATCTGTTTGAATTAGAGAAGTGGTTTGAACATTTAAGAAAACGTTTTTCATGCTTGAATGTTGTTCTTCTTTCAAACAATCTCAGACTAAGATCAGAAGATACTTACATTCATAAACATTTGAGCTCCCCCTCAAATCATGATACAATAATTTAAGAATTTATAAGCTCCCACTTAACATGTGCAAAAGATCTTTATTTGAACAAAATCTGCACAAATAACAAGACTTGGATCAAAATATCCTTAATCATTAAAACGAGTTCTGAATTACCAGGATTGAAGTAAATTCAGAAGTCATAGTCGTTGAAGAACGAGTCCTGATCTGATATGATCAGTTTAGAACCCGTTCTACAACGATTTTGGCTTCTGAATAATTCAGTTCAGAACCCGTATCTTTGAAGAGCGAGTTCTGAATTGTTGTATTCAGAAGTCTATTATCTTTGCTCCCCCTTAAAAGCACATATAATTTTCTTCAAACGACTGCACAACTTCTCTTCTGTTTTCCAGTCATGTGTGTGGTATACATCTAACAATCAACACTACACATGATGAATCTGCAAAACAGATTAAGTAGATTTTGGTACCCAATAGAACATGGGTCCTGGTTTGTTAGGTGCAGTTTTCTTTGAGGAAATTCTATAAGTACCGTACCAAAATCATTAGTTCCACAGTAAGAACAACAAATTTTCTTTTGAGCTAACCTGACTAATTGATTTACGGAGTAAACTAAATCAGGGTTGACAAAAGATTTACCTTGAAATGCATTGTTCTTGTTGGCATTTGGGGTGGGAACCTTTGATTTTGGCACATGTTTCTCGGGAGTTGTGCCTTTCACTCTCCATTCCATCTTTACCTTCTTGAAGACTGGAATCTCTTTAGGCTTGGAAGAAGTATTAACTTTAGGCACATATGGATTATCATCTGATTTATCAAACAGAGGATTATAGAAGAGATTAGAAGACCGAATATGATCTTTTGAGAAATCATTTGATCTATTAAATTGTTTTGAAGAAATGTTTTAAAAGATTGAACTTAAAGCCGTTTTAAAAGAACATATAGCATTTGAATCTACAAGCGGAGTCTGAATAATTGATTCAGGACTTGCTTGTTTTGAAACATCAACTTTAAAAATGATGTCTTCAAGTTATTTGATTTTGTTGATCAAAACATTTTTCTCCTTAAAAATTAGATCATATTTCTTTTGAAGATCAGATTTTTTTCTTTTGATCCTTCAATATATCTGTTGATAAACCAGATAATTTCATTGTTAGCTTCTTTATCTTATTTTGGAAAATCTTTCTTTCATCAGTATAGACATCTTTAATACTTTTTGCTTAAAAGTTTTCAACTTTCATCTTTTCAAGCTCTTTTCTGTATATATCAAGTTCTTTCTCCAAATCAGATATTTTCAATGAAAGCTCATTACTCTTTACTTCAAAAGATTTTCTTTTAGTGTTAAAATCAGATCTTTCTTTTTCGAGCTTTTCTGTTTCAAGAAAATAAAACTTTTTCAAATTCAGAGACTTGTTTCAAAAGTTTTATGCATTTTAGCTCAATCTCTTTCTTTTCTTCTTGAGATTTCTTTGAAAAATCGGACAACTTTTGTATGAAAACTTTTTCAAATTGTTCTTTTTCTTTTGAAATATTAGTTTCAAAAAGAGAAAGTTTTCTTTTCAGCTCAGCGTTTTCACTGTTTACAGTTGTTTCTTTCTCTTGAAATTTTTTCAATTGATCTCGAAGATATGAGTTCCCCTTCTCTCTCTTGTCTTCAATGTTTTTCAGATCAGCATTTTATCTTTGAAAAGTTATTACTTTCTCTTGAAGTTTCTTGATTTGATCGTGCAAACTTGAGTTGTCTCTCTTTGCTTCAAGATCTGCAATATAAACTTCAAGATCAGTAATTCTTTTAGAAAGTTTAATATTATGTTCTTCTAAATAAACTTTTCATTTGAGCATGAAATTTCTGAAATCTGTTTCTTCAGATCAGCATTTTCATCTTCCAATGCTTTCATATTCCCTTGAAGCTTTTTCATATCATCTTGATGAGTTGAGTTATCAAGTGTCTTATTCTTCTCTTTTGTAGCTTCAGGAACTGTAATCTTGCCATTCAAATCTTTTATCTCAGATTCAAGAGAATAGACTTTATCTTCCAATTTAGCTTTCTCAGACTTAATCTTTGTGTTTTTATCCGCAACTTGATTAAAAAGATCCATGTATTTATTAGACAAAGTATCAAGACGCTTGATGTCATCTTTAGCTTCAAGAAGAGTCCATTTTCTTTCTTTTTCATACAAATGATACATCTTGATAAAATCCTGAAAAGAAATCAATTACAAAAAAATTAGATGAAAAATACCAAAAAATATTACCAAAAATATACCTAATATAGTGATCGTCAAGAGAAACTTCGCTTAGAAGTTGAATTATGTGCACACTCGAAAAATATAAAATCAAAAAAACACAATTAAAGTCAGAAAATTTTCAAAAATAAAATCTGAAAAACCAATTATAAAATTTTGTCTTCCAAAATTTAATTCTGAAAAATTTACGCGGAAATGTTGGACTTTAATCGGTGAACCTGCAAAAATAAGAGAAAAAATATATTAGTTACGAGCAATTACAGGTAAAAATTGATAAAATCGACAAACAAATGACTAAAACAAAATTAAACGAAAAACAAGGACTAAAAAGACACAAAATGACTAAAAATGAGAAAAATACAAATTATAGGGACTAAAATTGTCAAAATCTAAAACCTATACTGCAGGGACCAAATCTGATAGATTCTGAAACTATCTAATTGACTTAACGACACACTAACTGAAAGGACCAAAAATGTAATGAACTTAACAGAAAACCTAACGAAAGCGTTAAAATTTTGACTTTGACCTAACTAACGACACTTAACATAAAAAGGACTAAAATGTAATGAAAACGAACTATTTTAACGAAGCAAACTAACAATTTCTAACTGAGATAACGGAAAAAGGACAAAAAAAGTCACAAAATCTGAGTTTACGATCTGAACTTTTCAAACCGAATACTTGTTTGAATGATCCGAAAACCTTGAAGAAGGATCCGAAAAGTTTTAAATGAAGGATCCCAGAAGTTGAGAAATTGTTGCTGTGATCCGAAAACTTTCTGATATGTGAAGGATCCGAGAACTTTTAAATTGTTGCTGTAATCCGAAAACTTTCTGATATGTAAAGGAACCGAGAAGTTTCTGATATGTAAACACACACACACACAGCTCATACACACACAACACACACACACACACAATCAATAACTTGCAAGAGGATCCGAGAACTTTTAATCTAAAGGATCCGAGAAGTTCTTTTGATAGGAAGGATCCGAAAAGTGTTGATCCGAGAAGTTCACTGCTTGCGAAAAAAATATTGAGAAGTCCACTGCAGCTATTGTTGACCAAGCTTTTGAATTATTTGACCAAATTGTTTTCTTTTTTCATTTCAAAAAGCAACAAAACCTGCAACTTGGACAAAAACTCAAACAAACAATTAAGTAAATGAATTATAGATCAAAACAAACACAAACAACTTTTAATAACATCTCATTGACAAAATCGGATCAAAATCTCATATTTGAACAACTTTTCACCAAGAACATCAAGAACACCTTCAATCCAAAAATTTCAAAAATCAATTTTAGAGTTTAAAACTTGAAATCTTTGATTGAAACATGTCTAAAAACACTTTTTAGGAAGAACTTTGCATAAAAGTGGATCAAAACATTGTTGGGTTAATCGTTTATTTGCCGGGTCATGGGTCAGTAATTTTAACTTGCCTCACTTAGTGGTTGAAATAGTATTTTAGTATCCATGCACTTAGGAGAAAGAGTGGGTAGAGTGGTTGACCTATTATTTAGGATTAAAATAGTTTGTTTTGCTTATTTTCTGCTCCCACGTTGCTGTTTGGAGTTTATGTAAGGCTATTTATAGCCTCCTTTTCCTTATGAATAATATAGTAGCATTACATGTTCTTTGCTTGCAGATTATCTTTTTTGTGCAATCTTCCCTCATCTTTTCTTCATACTTTGAAAACTGTTAATCTTCACGTGTGTAAGTCTAATATTCTTTTCTTTTCGTGAGCTTTGAGGGTCCAATAACCAACAAACATCACTAATTTGCAAAATCACTCACCAAACATTTTCACATAACAATTTTTGTCAAGAACACAATTGTTTTTAAAAAACTTCAAATTCCTCAAATCTTGATATGTTTTTGTGAAACTGATGATGCAAAACTTGATTTTAATGATGGAGAAACACTTTGCAATCAAAATCAAAACAAAAAACAAACAAGAAATGCATAAGCCATTTGTGTTCTTGAAAACTTCAAAAATGGAGAAATTCTTCAAATTTCTTCAAATCTTCATCAAATTTGACGAATTTTGGTTGAATTGAGCACAAATTGATATCCCAAAGCCCTGATACCAATTGTAAACACCAGATCTATTAGGTAAACATCATCATCTTCATTGATATTGAGAATTCTAGAGTTTACATGTGAATTACAAAATTTCTCTCTCTAGAATGCTCTCTAATTTTCTCTCACTAGATATTACAAATAAGCTTCCTTCTAATGACTTGCTTAACAACTAAGCTAAACTAATCCTATTTATACCTAGTATTACAAAGCATTAAATCTAATTACATTGACTTTTACTTAAACTACTTTGACTTTGACTCTTACTTTGACTATTACAAGACTTTTACAATAAATCTTGAATATAATTTTGTGTGCTAACACGTACAACAAAGAGATTTTGACTTCTGATCATTTCAGATCAGGACTCGGTCTTCAACAGCTGTGACTTCTGAATTTACTTTCAGTAATGGTAATTTAGAACTCGTTTTAATGCTTAAGGATACTTTGATCCAAATCTTGTTATTTTGCAGATTTTATTCAAGATAAACATCTTTCGTACATGTTAAGCGGGAGCTCATATGATTTTGAATAACTGTATCATGATTTGAGGGAGAGCTCAAACATTTCTGATTGTAAGTATCTTCTGATCTTAATCTCAGATTGTTTGAAAGAAGAACAACTTTCGAGCATGAAAAACGTTTTCCTAAAATGTTCAAACCACTTCTCTATTCTCAAACAGATTTTATGAATTTAGAAGTGTGATTTTTAAATGTTTTTTTATGGAAATCTAGGATTATCATAACATCATTTCTGACCGTGTGTTTCTAAAGATTAATACTTGCGTATTATCTTTTCTATAATTTTAAGTATTCATACACACCAGTACAGCTTCATATTGACTTTGTTATTACCATGTCGCAAAACGAAACAAATTTTTCGATGGTAATGCTCCCGTTTGTATTTCAACTTTTATTGAGCATCATACATTCATTCAGCGTAAGAGCTTAAGCGTTTATTTCAATAATTGTTTATATTTGTTCATATAAACAAAATTCGAATTCTTTTATACCCTAATCCTTCATGATTATCTTACAAGATATTTTATCTGATTGATACATTGTCAGATTCTCAAACAAGTTTTTCGAATTCATTTCATTCTTTCAATATTCGTGTTGTGAGAAAGCTTCATTGTTCAAATGCTCAAATATTTCATGATATTATTGAGGAACATACATTCTGATGACAATGTTATTCAAATGTTGTGTTTCATATTTATTCAAGTTAAACTGTTGAACAACACATCAATTTTAGGACAATATTTCATGGGATCAGTGTGCGAGCATAAAGAACTTCTATGGATTAACGTTAACCAATGTTTCCTACCCGAGAAGTTATCCTTGAGTGATTGAGGGGTGAGGGGTCTATATCAAAGAGTGGGGGAGATAACTCATACGGTTAAGTAATCTCATTGTACTGAGGTAAAATGTTAACGAGAGTTTGGGTAGAAGTGAGAAGATTAAAAACAGAAAGAGGGTGTGAGAACAGAGTTAAAAGAATAAGAGAACTCTGCACCAACCTTTTTTTTGAGCCGGGCAGCCACATTAATGATTGGTTCACATTCTTTGGTGACCATCATTGAAATAGGCAATTAGCCCATGCCAACTCTTGCTTTAACCCCACCAGCTACTCATTTCTTTCTCAACAAAGAAATGTTTCAATTTTTCTTGGGGACGCAACATATAATCTATCTGATCTTCACGTGGAACAAGATGCTCCTGTCAAGGAAGAAGGAGGCGGGCAAAACGCTACTGGTGGAAGACGATCATTGGCTACTCAAGACTGATGACGAGAATGAAGATGAGGAAGCGCATATGTGTTACACTGGCCTGAATCCGGAAGACTCTGATTCCGAAGACGACTCTTCCGACAAGAAGAAAGACAAGCACGAATGCCAGGTATGTGGTTCCTCAAATGCTAACCTGATTAATCAAATGCATGACATGGTGCGTACTTTAGATTCATTCAAACATAAGGTTAAGACCAAAGACGCCCACATCTCTAAGCTAGAAGCCGAGGCTAAGATCAAATATGATACCATAGGCAAGCTAGCGATTGAAAAGGCTGAGGACAGATGTGTGATAGAAAACTATCAAACTGAGTGCTCGACCATTTCAAAACGAGTTGAACTCCTCGAGACCCTAACATCTGAATATACCCAAAAGTTAGAGAAGTCTCAGGAGGAGTATTCTAAAAGTGTCTTAGTTCGAGAAAATGTTGTAAAAGAAAATGAGAAGTTGACCACCAAGCTTAAGGATCTTGAATCCAAACTTTACAAACTTGGTCAATCTGAACAAACCATCCACTTGAACAAGCCTAAGGAGTTCAAATATTACAACTCACTTTGGGGACTCGGATATGATAACCCGTGCTACCTAAAGAAAGTCTTGTCTAAGGTTCCCACTCTTTATGAATTTGATTTCATGGGCCTAGACAAGATATATCCCGAGTACAAGATTAAGTGGACTAAGGCATATCCGGAAGATGAGTAGTTTGAGGATTTTAATAAAAGAAAATTGCTAAGTCAAAAACATAAGGATAAAAAGGACTCATAAAATACTTGTCCCATTTACTGTTTTTCAGGGATCTTTTCTTAGTACAGATGGAGTAAAGTACTTTCATTGAAAATTTTCATTAACTTTGTAAAAGATTACAAGGGAAGTGGAAACATTACAAGTACAATGAAAAATATGTATAAGTACAAAAAGATACGAGAGATACGAGCGATACGATAGAAGAATACAAAAAGGTGATCCTATCAGCTACTCAGGTTCTTTCTTGATGAGAAGTTCATCAAGAGTATTAGTCTCTGGAATCATCCAATCAGGGACTATTACTCCCTGATGCTGTCTAACATTTGCTTCGCGATAGATTAAGGGCTCCAGGAATGATCCAAGAAGGTCACCAATGTAGTCGCAGCAATAAAGTAGATCTCTGAGTTATTCGATGGGAGTTTTGTATAAGTCAGAGACACGTTGAAAGCATTTGCGACAGGTGAAATCATAGAAAAAGATGCTGAAGGGATCACTGAGAACTTTACCAGGGATGAAGTCTTCAGCTGGAGGTAAGGAGATGTTGAGACCAGAGAGATAAGGATTGGGACCAAGAACTGCTTCACGAGAGAATTCAATCCCTGTCTCATTTCTTATTGTCGGGCCTGAAGAGGATGAAGTCTTCTTCTTTGGAGCAGTTCGTTTCTTCTGAATGGGTGGAGGAGGTGGAATATCAACAATTGATGTTATCATGTCGATCATCCTATTTATGGTTTGTTCAACACAAGGCTTGAAGGTTGAGCGGGATCGTTGAATTGCGATTCTCATTTCCAACCATTCAGGGAAACCGAGTTTATCCAGGGCTAACATGTAGCATATCTTCTTGTCACCATTTTCTCTGATTATTTGGACATCGAAAATCGATACCTTCTTGACTACTTTCCCTCTTATATTAACAGAGCTTATTCCCGATGGATGGTTTCTGAAATGGCACTTTTTCTAGCACCAGGTCAATGTGGAGTCACTGACCTTGGTCTTTTCTTGTTTCTTCTTCTGTGCCTCCTACATCAGCTTTTGTTGGACTGCCTCAAGGAATTTCTTCAGTTGTGGATCCTTCGCTGAGCGTTGGGCTAGTTTAAGATAATTGTTTTTGTCACTAAGCTCAACCTTCTATTTTTCAGCGAGGATTTCTTCAGCTTTCAAGGCTTCAACAATATCCCTTGAGGTTAAGCAGCGTAGATGAGGAGGAACCAAACGTTGATTGTCGAGTTTTTGGATCATCACTTCTCTCTTTCGTTGTTCATCTTCACTTGTCATTTGAGGAGGCAAGGAAGGTCCTCTTTTGTGGGAGAGCAGTTCTTCTTCAACAACTTGTTCTTCAGTCTCTTCCAGAACAGAGACTGGGATTATTTGTTCTTCAGCGTTGAGCGCTGGGATTATTTGTTGTTGTAGATGAGGAGCTTTAGCGGTAGCCTCAAGCAGGGGAGAGGACTAGCTGACAAGTTGGTTTCTTTAACAAGATTGTCAAATTGTCTACAGTAAGGCCTTTGTTTTTGCCTTGATGCGTCTTCTTTGAAAGAGACTTAGACTTGGTCCCCTCCCCTGGTTCGTTTATAGAAACCCCTTTAAGAGCAGGGGCTTGGATTGTTGCAGCCTGAAAGAAGAACCCATCGTCGTCATCATTATCATCTTTTGGAAATGATGATAGTTGTCGTTCAGCTCGGCGTCTTCTTCTTCTTCCTCTTCCTCCTCATCAGAGAGGACTTGAACATCGCCTTCCTCCCCCTCAGATGGAGAGGGACTTTCAGCGGTTCCTTAGGATGATTAGATTCCTGAGGGTCTTCATTTATTTCGGTTCCCTCAGGATGATCAGATTCCTGAGGGTCTTCATTCTTTTCCTCCCCCTCAACATTCTGGGGAAGGTCTTTGTTTGTCTTCTCCCCCTCTTCTGTTGAATAGGTGGGAGAGGCAATGGGAGTATCAGCATCATCGGTTTCAGGGATCCTGTCTTCTTGGCCAGGGTTCCCTACAAGTTTTTCCACCATTGCCATTCTGTCTTCTAGGCCAGAAATGGCAGGTGTACTTTGGAGGATGAATTCCACTGCCATATCCATCTTATCCCAATCATTCTGAGAGAAGTGAGATGAAGGGACAGTGGGGGCGTCCAACCTTTGGAGGATCTTGGTGAGCAGATCATTGTTGTCAGCGACCTTTTTGGAGAGGTTGCTCACCTCACCTTGGAGAACTGAGTAGTTGGTCTTCAGAGAACTCACCTCACTGGTGAGGCTTGAGAAACCGTTGGAGAGATCAGTGATGGTGGTGTTGATTTTTGAGATGGTGGATGTGTTGTTGATGATGGCGGTTTTGACAGTGTTCAATCCTCCATCGACTTTGGAGAAGTCAGCGGAGGAAGCCTTGTCAGCGACATCAGTGGAGATATTTTTCAGCGTTACTCTAGTGTCTGTAACCGCTGAAGTATTGTTGGAAATGGTGGTGGAGACATTTTTCACTTTATCAGCTATGTCCTTGAGGAATTCGCTGATGGTGCCCAAATTTGGACCTGTAAAAGAAAACAACTTGTGAGCTAAGGAAAGCTCAGAAGTTAGGGGTGCAGAGAGAGAAGTGGATGGTGTTTTGATACCTATAGGATGGTTGGAGAAAATGTTAAAGTCTCGTGTCCCTGAGTGGTGTTCCATTTCGTCTTCAAGAGAATCGACAGGGATCGAAGTTCTTACAGGTCCGGATGCGTTCCGCTGTATTAAGCTTTGTAGGGCGGCAACGCTGATGTCCATCAAAGGGAATGATGGCATAGTCGGGGTGATAATATAGATGAAAGGAGTAGAAGAAGCGATAGTTGAGAAAGGTAGGGTTGTAGCAGCTTCAGCGTTGGATTCGCTGAGAAAATCCTCTGCAGCACTTAGAGGTGCTGAGATTCTGGGGTTCTCATCCATGAATGTTTCAGAGAACTGAATCTCTGAAACGGTTATTAAAGAGGTGGCTTCAGCAGATGTGGTGGAGTGGACCACTGAATCATCCATCATTCCCTGTGAAGAGGCGAACGTGGGGTCTTGAGCCTGAGAAGGCTTGGGAATCTCCGTTGAGGACTTCTTGGTCTTACGACTGCCAAGTTGGGATTAAGAGTGTTTCCTCTTTTTAAGAGAGGATGTTGTAGTGGTCGGGGTATCAGCGATTGGGGTTGCTGTTGCTATAGTAGTAGCCACTGAAGAAGAAGAAGGAGCACGAAGAAGAGAGAGTAAAGTAGAAAGGCTTACCTCGTTTTTTACCGGTTTGAAGTCTAATACTTTTTGGCCGACTTGGGAGAGCTTCAGATCTCCTTGTTTAGAGTAGAGGTCCTTGAGGCCGTACATGAGGATAACGCTGATAAACCATGGGTAAGGAACAGTGTTGGGGCGGTCAGGCGTCTCAACTCTGTCCATCATGTCTTCGAAAATGACTCGGGAATAATTGACATGTAAGCCTTTGAGACGAGCATAGGCCATGGAACACTGAGTCTTGGAAGTTTGGTCAGTGGAGCCAGTTTTTGCTGTCATGCAACTGATCACATGAGCAAAAATGAAGTTGATCTCTGAAGGCATTTTATTCTTCAGGACCGTAGTGATCTTCTTCTCAGGTTGACCGTCTCGGGCGGTGTTCCAGAGGTATTTCATTTTTTCAAGGAAGGAGATGAGTTCCTCCTTTCCTTCTGGGAATTGGGGTCAGGGAATGAAACAAAGGGATTTTGTTTGTTACCAGCGGGGAGGTTCAGGGCTGCATGGATTGCAGCGGATGAAATGGTTCTGTGACCCAACTCGGTATGAAAACCGATGACTGAGAATTCTTTTTTAGTTTTGGCAGAGGTGGTTGTGGTACGGTGAGCTGTGTACCAGAACTGCTGGAGAAGTCGCTTGTGTGATGGGGGTGTGATGGTCATCGCTGTGGCACGAGGGCAAGTCTTGATGAAGTTCACAGCGTCAGTCAGGTGGGGGGAAGGTTTCTTCTTGGGAAAGTCAAGAAGGGCGTAATGGTTGTTGCTGGTAAATGTGATTTGATGAAGTCATGCTTCATGTTTTCAACCCTTGTCATGGTAGTTGTAGCAGTGGTGGTGGTAGCAGTAGCATCAGTGGTAGCAACCATTTCTGTTTGAGAATAAGAATACAGAGAAAAAGATGAAACAAATACTTAGAATGGAAATGGGTTTCCAAAATATGGGTTTTAAGGGTTTTTACAGTTTCCTTTTGGGGAAAGAAAATGTAAAAATAGGGTTTCTAGTTTTCAAAAGAAAATTTCAAAAACTAGTGAAATTCTCGTTTTCCAGTTTCCTTTTAAAGAAAGGATTCTGGAAAAACGTATGAAGTTTAAGTTTATGAATTTTGGTACAAACTTAAGAGAAAAACTTATGTTTAAGTTTTATGTCTATGATCATGAAGAAGATGATCATAAGTTTAGAAACACATTTGATTGATCTTTTAAAAACAAGAATAAGATCAAAACAATATATAAGAATATGTTTGGGATGAAATATTAACCTGTTATTGATTGTTTGAAGGATCAAGCACAAGATTTCACACAAAAATCCAAGAAAAACAAGAATGCAAGGAGTTTCTTTCTGCTTGAGAGTTCGAGAGCGTAAAAGGAAAAAAATATAAACAAGGCTTGTTTATATAGTGAGAGTAGATAGAAAATGATGAGTGGGAAAAATTTGCTCATCATGACACGGACACGTCCCACGAAGCGTATTGGTCAAGAATTCAAACGGACGGGCGTGTCAGAGAAAAAGGCGTGCCATAGGTTATCCGTTTGTATGACGTCACAAATGTCCTTTCATATTTCTAAGTTATCTCTGAAGGTTTTAAAAGTCTCGGGGATAATTTTGAAAACAAGTCACTGATGAGAAATATCAGTGAGAATAGTTATTTCAAAATGGATCAATGAAGGAAGAGATATTCAGCGATGCAAAATATCTTGAAATTCTGCATGCTGAAGTAAACTTCAGTGATTGGAGAGAGAGAACATATCTTGTTATCAGCAAATCATTTTTGTTCAGAGATTAGATAAGGAATGAGTAAATAGAATTTTTCTTATCACTGATCGAATGCATTACCACTGAAGATTTAATCTTCAAGGTTTAGCATTCCAAGCTCGCTGATGAGAAAGTTGAATCTTGTCTCATCAAGAGGTTTGGTAAAAGATCAGCTAACTGAAACTCAGTTGGGATAAAATGAAGTTCTATGTCACCATTCGTCACATGATCTCTGATAAAGTGATACCTGATCTCGATGTGTTTGGTCTTTGAGTGTAGCACTGGATTATTTGCTATAGCGATGGCACTAGTGCTGTCACAATAGATTGGAATTTTGGAGAGCTGAAGATCATAGTCCAATAGTTGATTTCTCATCCATAAGACTTGAGCATAACAGCTTCGAGCGGCTACATAATCTGCTTCAACTGTAGAGGTGGATACTGAACTTTGCTTCTTGCTTGTCCCACTCACCTGCTTTCCACCCAGGAGCTGACAGTCTCCTGTGGTGCTTTTTCTATCCAGCTTGCAACCTGCAAAATCACTATCTTAATAGGCAATTAGATTGAACCATGAGTCTTTAGGATACCAAAGACCTAGGTTTGGAGTACTCTTCAGATATTTGAAAATTCGCTTTACAGCAATCAGATGTGATTCTTTGGGTTCAGATTGATATCGTGCACATATATAAGTAGCATACATAATATCAGGACGACTAGCTGAAAGATAAAGAAGAGAGTCGATCATCCCATGGTACGCAGTGACATTAACAGCTTTCCCTGAAGAATCTTTGTTAAGTGTTAGTGGCAGTGCCATAGGGGTTTTCATAGCTGAGCTTTGAGTCAGATCAAATTTCTTCAGCATATCTTTGACATACTTACCTTGGTGGATAAACGTACCCTTATCATTTTGCTTGATTTGGAGTCCAAGGAAGTAGTTCATCTCACCCATCATACTCATTTTATGTTCGGATTTCATTCTTTCAGCGAAACGAGTACATAGAGATGGGTTAGTAGAACCAAATATAATATCATCAACGTATATTTGAACAAGAATAATATGACCTTTTACTTTCTTGAAAAATAGGGTGTTATCAATTTTACCACGCTCAAATTTTTCGATGAGAAGAAAAGAGGATAGAGTGTCACACCATGCACGTGGAGCTTGTTTCAGTTCATAGAGTGCCTTATCCAGCTTATAGACATAACCTGGATGTTTAGGATCAGTGAATCCTGGAGGTTGTTCAAAGTGGACTTCTTCATTCAGCCTTTTATTTAGGAATGCTGATTTCACGTCTATTTGATATACTTTGAAGTCTCGATGAACAACGTAAGCTAGAAATAGACGAATAGCTTCGAGTCTTGCCACAGGGGCAAAGGTTTCGTCATAATCTATACCTTCCTCTTATCTGTATCACTGAGCAACTAGACGAGCTTTGTTGCAGGTTAGAGTTCCATTTTCATCTAACTTATTTCGATAGACCCACTTAGTGCCTATCACTGATTTGTCAGATGGTCTTGGAACGAGATTCCAAACCTTGTTTCTTTTGAGTTCAGTCAGCTCTTCTTGCATAGCGCTGACCCAGTTTGGATCTCTGAGGGCATCATCAACTTTCTTTGGTTCAGTTAGTGAAATAAAATTTACATAAATACAAATGTTACTTGCACTGCGTTAAGTCTGAACACCTGCGTTTGGATCACCAAGAATTTGATTAATAGGGTGATTTATGGTCCATCGCTGAGCAGGAGCATGAGCCGCTGACTCAAAATGAAACTCTGGAATCACTGAAGAGGAAGCTTCAGCGACGTCAGGTAGTAGAGGCACGATTGGCAGAGCAGATGAAATTTCATTCACTGACTGGTGAGAGGTTGATGGAATATCAGATGATGGTTCAGAAACAAGCATAATGTTGATGGGAACAGCTGAAACCCAAGATGATTCAGCTTCACTTGTCTATACGCTAGGAATGATGATAGGATCATCATCAGTGGTTGGTGTGTTAACCTGAGGGTCAGGGTTAGAAACAGTTTCTGAATCTCCAATATGAGAAAACATCCATTGATTGAGTTCTTCGTTATCAACAGATGGTCTTGAGTTCGCTGAACGGGATTCATCAAAGGTGACATGAATAGTTTCTTCTACAGTTTGTCTTCTCTTGTTGAAGACTCTAAAGGCTTTGGATATGGAAGAATATCCAAGAAATATTCCGTCGTCAACTTTGGGATCTAATTTTCCAAGAGCATCTCCGTTGTTTAAGATAAAGCACTGATGGAAGACTTCCCGGACAGTTGGGATGACATTGTTGCTGCTTTGGGAAATAGGCACAACCTATCGGTCATTCAAAAACTTGTGATCTCGGGAGCTATTTATTTTATTTGGCAGGAGAGAAATTGGAGGATCTTTAGTGGCTCTTCAAGAACGGCTACGCAAATGGTTAAAGAAATTAGAGACACGGTGCTGTTAAGATTGGCTTGGAGGGATCGAAAGAAAGCTACGCAGATGGAGGATAGTTAAGTTGATTCTTTTTTCTTGGCTGATGGCGTTTGGTTTATGTTGGCTTTTGAGCCTTTGTGTTTTATTTTGCATGGTGTTTTACTCTAGTAGTTTATGTCTCTTTTGGTTGTTGGTGGCTTGGTACGGTTTGGTTTTCAAGGTCCATTGTTTTTTCCTTGTTTAGGCTGTGTGCTTGTACTTTCTTGTTTTGCTTTTATGCTTTTTAGTATATTGCCAGGAGGCTTTCTCCTTTCCAAAAAAATCGAAGATGTGAAGAAAACTGATAGATGGTTTTTTCCATGGAAACGTTCGTAGGCAGTTTTGTTGAATCTTTTGACGATCAGTGATCTATTATGCATAAAACATGCAGTAATGACAGCTTCTGCCCAAAATTGAGTAGGTAGATGAGAATCGCTGAGCATTAAACTAGCAGCTTCGATGATCGTACGATTTCTTCTTTCAGTGACTCAATTTTGTTGTGGTACTGAGGAAAGGTTGTGAGAAATACCCTTACTTTCAAAGAAGTTATCAAGGGAACTATTTTTAAATTTAGTTCCATGATCACTCCTTATTGAGCGAACAGTAAGATTATTAAGGACTTCCATTTTCCTGACAAAGGATGTGGATCCCAGATTCAATAACAATCACAATGTAATCAACACAATTAGCAATCAATCATAAATCTCACTTGCATTAAAGATGAACATAAAGAGTTTCTTTGGCTTCAGCCATACACTGTGAACCAAATTCAAAATGATGATCATTAACCCTAACAAAGAGATTAAAGCAAACTATTTATATGAGCAAACTAATATTACAAACTGTTATATTCAGCCCATGTACTTCATATTCCACAACGTGACCTAACAATCCCCCCCTTGGAATTGAAGTTCAATGTCACGCCAGTTAGGGACATATCGCTTTCGGATAGCGAATAACACTTCAAAACGATGAATGGAGTTTCTGAATTCTAACCTGTCTTCAATAGCTTTGAGTCTCTTTTTGGCTAGATACTTTCTGGCACTGGCAATGATTCTTGGCGACGCTTTGTCCTCTTCTTCTATGATCTTCTTCAAGTCTGTATGTACATTCATCAGCGTGCCCTTACTGAACTTGTGCACCTCACTAATTCTCATGAACCGTTTCTCCCCTTGGCCGTTCAGATAGACAAAACCTGTTTCCGGTTTGGATAAGATAGAATGTACCTATATGTCTTCGGGAAGATTTAGATTGGGCTTCAATATGTTGATCTTTTTCTGGTTACTTTCGAGGCCCAAGTGAAAGTCGATGATGTAGGCGAAAGTTATCATGCACTTCATGAATCTTTTAATCGTCTTGAGGGCTTTGGTGATCGATAGCGGTCGAATGGTGCTGGTCTTCAAGTCTTTTAGAAGAACAGGGAAGTCGTCCAGGTATAGATTCTTGAAGTCGGCTTCCGAGAATACCCATTCTTTACCGTCTTCCCGCTTGACTGTGAAAACTGGAAACCAAACGCTGACAATCATGTCGGACACGATATCCACAACTTCTGTAATCCTGTGACGCGTGCGGACGTGAGAGACCAATCTGCTGCTCTTCATTACCTCCAAATACTAATTAAGGACTAAATCTTTGAGAAATGAAACCCCGTGAACCTTTATCGGGTCTAGAGGCCTGATCCAGTGGGCAAACAACTTCTTCTGAGATTCCTCCAGATAAGGAAGCAGTATCCGGATTCGTTCCCAACGGGCTGGAAGAGCAGGTTGAGCCGGAGGCGGTGCTGGAGCTGGAGTTAGAAGTTCTAAAGTACTGGCAGTGTCGTGTATATCTGGCTGAGAGATCGAGATCTGTTCGCTTTGAAGAAGAATCTGATCGTAGTCGGCATCATCCATAACCTCATCTTCGCCAGTGAAATCCCACAAAGCTTCTGTTTCAGACTGGATGGCTATTATAGCTTTGTGTCTCCATTTTGTCTCAAGTTCCGGATCACCGACGGAGTCCTCATCAATCAACTCTAGGACAGGCCGCTCCGGAACCGTCAGCACTAAGATATCTTCTGATTGATCCTCGGGCTTTTCAACAGTTGGATCTGCTGACTCTGTTGTCGTTTCCCTGACTGGTGTAGATATCTCCATGTCTTGAACCATTTCATGCTCTGTAGGCTATTGCTGTTGCTGTGATTCAGTTGGAGTTACGGTTGTAGCTTCTGTCATCGCGGTTGACAGCTCGGTCAGTCTCATTCTCTTCTCCCCCTCATGCTGACCAGGATCGTCCTGATCATCATGTCTTCATTTTGAACTCTGGACCTGACCCTTACATGTATCTTCAAGGCTGGAAACCCTCTCGGAAAGTTTATCGAGGGCCTTCTTTACTTCGGATAATATTACTGTAAGAGAATCGAGTCGAGTATCTGTCGGTGTTGCCGGGGGCGGTGGTTGGGATTGTGAGAGGCGAATGCTCACTAAGTCAGATTTGGATGAGGCGTCGACGTTGGATTGAGATAGCAGTTTATCCAGTAATGCGGCTTTGAGAGCCTCGACGCTTATGTTCTGAATACTCGGGGTTGGAGTAGGCGGTGGCATTCTGATATGTGGTTGCACTGGGGGGACCTCGGTAGCCACGCCTTTACCCGCGACAACCCTTTTGATGAAGGCCATGTCATCTGAAAGCTGCGTCATAATCGTTGTTTGGACAACCTTTAAGGCGTCGTCCATTTGCTTCTTGGAGACGAACTCCGGGTGAGTAACTCCGGCGGCCCTTAGCCTTTCCGTTGTAGTAGCTGTGGTGTATTGCACTGCAGTACTTCCTACGTTCACGGTTGGCGTGATGTTAGCCGTGGTAGGTCTTCCGCCCTGTCCTTGCAAGCTATCGAAAGGTAGACTCACTCTGGGCATTCCAGTCGAGGCACCAAGACTCTCGACATTAGCAATAGTATTGACCCATGTCCTAGCCAAAGGAATATTTGCAACAAGGGGATCTAGACTCAATAGTGCATCCAAAGAAGTAGAGAACGGGGGAGGTTGTTCTCTTGTTTCAACACCAGTACCCTCCGAGTAAGAGACCGGTGGAAGTTGTGCTGAATCCCCATGAGAAGATGAAACCGTTTCCTTTTGAGAGAAGACAAAGTGGCTAGGGAGGGTGTGCATTCGTGTCGCTAGGCCCACGACGTCTTCTTCAATACCCCAATGCAACGGATGCAAAGGGATAGCAGATGTGGCTGCCTGGCTCGGTATAGGCTGGTTGGGAGCAACCTGTGAAGATTGCTCCATCACACTTGCACTCTCATGTTTTTCTTACTTCGCCTTTCTCTCACCTCACTTGTCATTTCTTTTTCGACTATATCTCCCTCAGCTCTCCTTTTCTCTCCAGATAAGGCTTCGGGGTTTGGAGTTACATCGTCATCATCATCATCATCGTCCGACTCGGTTTCCTCACTGCCAGATTCCTCTGACTCTTCTTGGGAACCAAAAGCCGAGCCTGAGCGAGACTCGGATTCGGAACCTGATTCGGAGCCTGAAGAAGAACCGGAAGCTGGTCCGGAGGCTGAGCCAGACTTGGAGCTGGAAGAGGAGGCTGCCTCTTCAACTACATATTCGCGCGATACACCTTCTACCATCACATCATGTAGATCAGTAGATTCGTCTCTAGGTGGAGTCGGTGTACGTGGTTGGGGTCGGGACGAACTAGCACCGTGTGTGGACCTCCCGGCACAACCCACGCCTGATCCCCTCTCAATGTTTTCTCTCATCACACCCCGTCCGACAGCCCCTGCTTGTCGGACCCCTCGTCCTCGCATACGTGCACCTACTCGCCTCACGGGTTGCGCTCCCTGGGCAGGTCCAGCCGGATCTGGCTGGTCCATAGGAGCGTCTAGGTTGTTCTCTCTCCTATAGTCTATTACACTCTGTGTCCGTGGGTTCGCGATGGCTAGTAAGTCTGCTGGAATTACCATGGGGAATAGGTCTTCTATGACTTGTATGTTTTGAATTCTAGTCATGTGTGTAGATAGGAGTACCTCATGATCGACGCGTCGAGGTATTGCGAGGTTGGTCACCATGAAGTGCGCGAGTATCAGTTGAAGAAACCGTGAATAAGGCAGAAAGGTGAGGCGTCGATTGCGTGCTTGCTTCTTTTGAACTTGGGCAACGATCTCCGTCCAGAGTATCGTTGCATAATCAACATGTCGGCTGTAGATAACTGCATGGAATAAGCCGAGTAGGTTTCCTGAAGTCTGATCGATTCCCGTGAGTTCCAGATCAGTGCAACAATCAGTAGAAATCAATATGTGTAATACGATCAGTATGATTTCAATTGGTCATCCATATAACTTTCAATATTGAGAGAGTTTACAATAAGCTTATGAAAGTGTAAAAGACAACTAGCTTAGTTTTCTAAGCTAAACAAACTTTAAATACTATGGGCCCATGGCTACAAGCCCATGTCCCATTACACAATTAAGGCTCAAATTAGATAATTAACATAATAGACCTTGAACTTCTATTCAACCAGATTTGACCCTAACAATCTCTCCTTTTGAATTGAAGTTCGAGTTCGCGCCAATTCTCGACGTATCTCTTTCGAAGCGCAAAGTGGATCTCGAACATTCTGATGGCTCGGCGGTAGTAGATGTGGTCTTCTATCACTTCTAAGGCTTCTCGTGCGGTTGTCTCATTCGAGTTGGGAACATACGAGACCTTTTGATTTTCTGATTCATAAGTGATGATGTTGCGAAGGGCATCTTTGACTTTGAGGAGTGTGCCATCGCAAAATCTGTCGACTTGACTGAAGCGGAGAAACCTCTTTTCTTTATGTTCGTTGAGGTATACTATCCCAAATTCTGGTTCTAGAAGCAGTGCGTTCTCGGGATACATCTTCAGCTCGGGTGCTTTCTGGTTTGGTTTCAGCAAGTTTACCTTCTAAGCTCTGTTCTTGATCCCCATTTGGAAGTCTGTGAGGTAAGACATCATAATTGTATGAATCAGGAATCGACGAACAGCTTCGAGCCCCTTTGTCACTTGAAGCGGGCGGATGGTTCTGATTCATAGGTCTTTCAGTATAGCTAGGAAGTCGAATGGTCTTAGGTTCTTAAAGTCAGCTTCAGAGATTCTCAATTCATTACCGTCTTCTCGTCGGACAGTGAAAACTGGAAACATGACTCTAAGGATTCGGCCGGTTTGGATGTTTAGCACTTCAGTGATCTTGTGCTTTGTTCGGACTTGGCTAACTGGCAGACACCGCTTCATGGCATTTATGTACTGGCCTTGGTATTCCTCGTCGAAGTGGGAAATCCCAAGGCAGAAAGTTGGCTCGATAGGGCGTAACCTGTGAACGTATAGCTTCTTCAGTGATTCCTCCAGGTGAGGAATAAGGATCATGATCTTCTCTCATCGGATTTATTGCTGTTGAGGAGGAGGATGATCTAAAGCTGTCGGTTGTTGAGGAGATGTCGGATTTGCAGCAGTTGAAGTCTCGGGTCTTATAGAAGTCTCGGGAGCCTAAGTGGAGTGAACGGATGTACCATATAGGTTTTGTAGCAGAAACTGGTCATAGTCAACATTATCGTCTTCATTAGTAGGAAAGATCAGGTTTACCTGGAGATATATTGCACTGGCGGGTTTTTCGTACCATGCATTTTTGGTCTCGGGGTCGATCTGGGAATCTGGATCTATCAGTTGTAGTCCGGTCCTATCTGATGTGTCATAAGTGACCAATTTCTGTGTTGCTCCCGTGGGCTTTTCAACCGTCGGGTCTTCGTCGTCAAAGATGTCCATATCAATGACCATCTCGGCTAAGCTCAACTGGGCTTCAGGTTCTTCTTCAGTTGTAGTTGCCACAGTTGATGGTTCCGGTTGAACCACGGTTGTAGTTTCAGTAAGGATCAGGGCGGACTCGTCTAATCGCAGTCCTTTATTGTCCCTCTCACGGTGATCAGGATCATCCTGATCATCGTGCCTTCGCTTTAGTCCGCTGGCTTGTGTTTGGGCATAAAACTCACGTCGTACGACCACGACAAAAACAGGCATGGCGTACGATCAAGGACTATATCTTGTATTAAGGTAAGGTCTCGACAAGAACCCAGAACACGTCCGTCGTCTCCCGTAAAAGGTAAGTCATACGTCCCTCATGACGCTCGACCATAGTGTCGCCCGTCCCGCACGACCACCGCGTAAGATCATTATAACCTCGACCTATACTAACGTTAACCGTTACGTGTTGTTAAGTATTCAATGCAGGAGTCAAAGCCATTAACAGTGAGCAGCCATAACGGACGAAGAACATTATGGATAATCACTCCGGCGACCGTTTCCAGCCGTTGATCAAAGCATTAATGGAGCTAATTAATAACGCGAAGACTATAAATACCAGGCTAAGTCTTCACATCAAGGACGACGAACCAATATCCGATACACATCAGGAATCATCAACGAATAACATCCAAACTCATAGCAAAGAGCACTTAAACTCTAGAAATCAAGTATTGAAGGCCAGAATCCTACAGCGAAGTCAAGACCACTCGAAGGAAGGCTCAAGTTAACGTTCTCGACGTACGACAGCAACTTCCGACCAATAGTTGTTCACACTTGTATTCACACTTGTATTCGCACACGACAAACACTTGTTTTACATTCCAAACACTTGTACTTTACATTTCGAAGCATTTCCTTCATCTGTATTGTAATCATCGTACGAGCGACACCAGTACCGAAGGACATCGCCCCTGATTGGCGACCATAGTGCAGCGATGACATCCCTTGTCGTCCGCAGGCTTTTTCCTCGTTTGAGGTTTTTCCCGCGTCATCAAATCCCTTGTTTCCTTTATTTTTATCTTCGTCGCACGTCTCGTCGAGAGATCCTTTCTGTAGTTGATTAAGTCCACATCGATCTTAAGTTGTCCCTTTGGTGTGATTTTTGGCATTAACAGTTTGGCGCCATCCGTGGGACTTCATCTAGAGAAAATCCTTGACGAACGTGCACTTTACTAACGGTTTCTTGGAGCTCCTTTGTTTTCGATTACAGGAAAATGGCAGATAAGGAGAACATGTAACAAGTGGTGGGTCTAGAAAACGCACAGGAACCCCCAACAACAGCCGACGAGTATCATCTGGAGGAAGCCGTTCTAGATCAAAGCAAGACCGATCAAAAAATCCTCGTGGGTTCATCCCTTGACCCCAACATTAAAGGAAAACTCATATCTTTTTTACAGGAGTATGCCGATTGCTTCGCCTGGTCGCATGAAGATATGGTCGGCATTGATCCCGGCGTCATCTCCCATAAACTTAATGTCGACCCATCGTTCAAACCCGTAAAACAAAAGCGCCGCAAGTTCGCTCCAGAGAGAAATAAGGTAATTAACGACGAAGTCGACAATCTCCTCAAGACAGGAAAGATTCGAGAAGTAAAATATCCCGATTGGCTCGCTAACGTCGTGGTAGTAGCTAAGAAGAATGGAAAATGGAGAGTCTGCATCGACTTCACGGATCTTAATAAAGCCTGCCCAAAGGATCCATTTCCATTACCTCATATTGATGCCATGGTCGACGCAACCGCGGGACACGAGTTATTAACATTCATGGACGCTTATTCTGGGTATAACCAAATCCTAATGCACGCCAAGGACCAAGAGAAAACTGCTTTCATGACAGATCGAGGTATTTATTGTTACAAAGTTATGCCTTTTGGACTAAAAAAATGCAGGGTCTACCTATCAGCGACTGGTAAACAAAATGTTTAAAGATCATCTTGGCGACACAATGGAGGTATATATCGACGACATGTTGGTAAAGTCAAAGCAAGCGATCGACCATATCGATCACCTCAGGCAATCGTTTAACATCCTCCGGAAATATAACATGAAGCTTAATCCGACGAAGTGTTCCTTTGGCGTTAGTGCCGGGAAGTTCCTGGGTTATATGGTCACTCGTCGTAGCATTGAGGCTAATCCCGACCAAATCAAGGCCATTACTGAAATCAAATCTCCTCGAAATTTCAAAGAAGTCTAGAAACTCACCGGTCGAGTAGCGGCTCTAAACAGGTTCATCTCTCGATCCTCCGACAAATGTCACTTATTTTATAACGTTCTCAGGAAAAACAGAGGTTTCGACTGGACCGAAGATCATGAGCGAGCGTTGCAAAATCTGAAAAAGTACATGACATCACCTCCTTTATTGTCAAAACCATATGATCATGAGGCCCTACAACTGTATTTGGCTGTTAGTCCAAATGCAGTAAGTGCCGTTCTGACACGCGAAGATGAAAAACATCAATTGCCGATTTATTATGTAAGTAAATCCCTCTTAGACGCGGAAACCAGGTATTCCTCTATGGAAAAATTGCTTTTATCGCTAGTTACTGCTGCTAAAAAATTACGTCACTACTTTGAATCGCATCCTATTACTGTCGTGACTAATTTCCCTCTTAAGTCTGTCTTAAGAAAACCTGAGTTGACAGGTCGATTGGCAAAGTGGAGCATATACCTCAGTAGCTATGACATCGACTTCAAACCTAGAACTGCAATCAAATCACAAGCGTTAGCAGACTTTATCGCTGATTTCAGTCAAGAACTAGAGAAAGAAGCAGAGTTTGAAATATCAACTGTGGCGACTCACGACGACGCACCTTGGATCTTACACGTCGATGGGTCATCCAACACCAGAGGCTCGGGGTTAGGCATCGTCTTAAAGTCGCCACAGGGGGGCAAGATGGTATACTCGGTTCGATGCGACTTCAAGACCACCAACAACGAAGCTGAATATGAAGCACTGATCGTAGGAATGAACATGGCCTACGACTCGGGGGCAGCCGCGCTGCATGTCAAGAGCGACTCGCTGCTGGTAGTAAATCAGATCAATGGAGAATTCGCAGCCAAGGACTCAAAAATGACAGCGTATCTAAACGTAGCAAAAGAAATTTCTGAAAATTTTAGATCTTTTTCTATTGAACAAATTCCGCGAGACCAGAACACTCAGGCCGACGCATTGGCAAACCTTGGGTCCACTTTAGTTGAACCAATATTTGATGTTATTCCCATGATTCACCTGGCAACGCCATCCATTGGAAGCACAGACGTCATCCATATCGAAGACGAAGAAAATGATTGGTCGCGCGACATTCTAAACTTCCTCGTGCATGACCAACTCCCTGAAGACAAAATGGAGGCTCGAAAAATCAGATTCAAAGCGTCTAAGTACGTCATGATCGAAAATAAGCTTTATCGGCGATCATCGACGGGCTTAAATTTAAGGTGCATCATCAACAAAAATCAAGCCCAGAAAATCCTCCAAGAGATGCACAACGGCGAATGCGGCAATCATTCAGGAGGTCGCGGTTTAGCTAATCGTATATCCCGACAAGGATATTTTTGGCCAATAATGCGACAAGACACCATCAAGTACGTCAAGAGTTGCGACTCTTGTCAACGACACTCAGGTATGTCTCATAAACCCTCGGAACCTTTGCACTCGACGCTTATCCCTTGGCCCTTCATGAGGTGGGGAATGGATATCGTCGGCAAGCTGCCGCCTGCTCCGGGGCAAAAGGTATTTCTCCTTATACTAACGGACTACTTCTCTAAATGGGTCGAAGCAGCTGCCTTCTCCCAAATTAGGGATAAAGAAGTTATCTCTTTTATTCAGGCTAACATCATATGCAGATTTGGGATTCCGTCCGAAATTGTCTGCGACAATGGATCCCAATTCATAAGTGACAGGACCCAACAGTTCTGTGGAGACAGAAGCATCAAACTGACAACCTCAACCCCCAGATATCCCCAAGCCAATGGACTTGCTGAGTCGAGTAATAAAACTTTTGTAGCTTCGATCAAGAAACGATTAAAGGCTGCAAAGGGAAGATGGGTTGAAGAACTCCCTTCAGTCCTATGGGCAAATCGCACGACGCCCCATACGTCCACAGGACAAACCCCCTTCTCTCTTGTCTATGGTTGTGAAGTCGTCCTACCAATCGAAATTCATCTCCCGACCTCGAGGCATACTTCCATCGACCATAACTCGGTTGATTTAAGTTATGACCTCGACGCCCTCGAAGAACTTAGAGAATCCGCCTTGATCAGGATGGCGTCGCAGAAGCAGGCGGTCGAACGACATTTCAATAAGCACGTCAAAGTCAAAATCTTTCAAGAAGGCGACTACGTCCTCCGTCGAGTATTCCCAAATACCCAGGAGCTCAACGCATGTAAGCTCTCCACTAAATGGGAAGGTCCTTACCGCATCTCCGAAGTCGTTGGTAAAGGAGCATATCGATTGCAGACCATCGACAATCAAGAAATCCCGCGAAGTTGAAACTTTACGCATCTAAAAAATATTTCTTTTAGAGTCGCCTTCCTCTCATACGAAGTTTTTTAGCACGATGGTAAACGTCGTAAGGTCGTTGGTGGTCTGACGACCAACCTCTAACGAGTTTTATCGCAGGTACACGCGACATGAATACCCGTGTGTGTGACTTAATTATTTTACCACAGGGGCATACGTTCTAGAATTTCGTCATACGATACAGTTACATGTAAGGACTGGACAATCCCTCGATCTAAGTTTCTAGAACTCAGAAAAACTTCGTATATTCTAACACATCAACGATGTATATTTGTGCTTACTAATACAGTCCAAGTATATGATTTATGTTTCAACCGTTACATTGTCGTGAATGCCTGAGTCGCACGATCCTCCGTTTGCTTCATACTTAACGAATTTTATGATCGATATTACATTTATCTACAACATGTATAAGCGAAAACATGAATTTAGCAAAGGAAGGAACTTCATTGAACGATCACATATGAACAACCGATAGTCGGACGAGTAAAGACAAAGTCAAAAGTCATTACATATCAAACAACCTGACTACCAGTGGTCAAGCATAAAAAGCCTAGTTCGCAAACCCAAAGAAGCACATCGATCGCAAGCTCTGTCCAAAAGTCTCGACCTTCGAAGCCCTGCCAATCCCAAAGAACTGATGCAAGGATCAAACGAGTATGTTAGGAGTGGTCTTCCGACTCCTTACGCTTCGACATTCTGAGAATGTGGCTCTTAAGATTAATGTTAAGGTTGGAGGAAGGAATATGTTCCTCTCGACAATCGACCTCCACTCTAACATTTCCTCTGCCTTCACAAACTTTAAGAGAGGAAACCAAAACATCTGCAAAATACAAAAGAAACTATTACATGCTCGATAAAAGAACATCGATAACACAAGTTTTGAAAGAAAAACTTACAAGGAACGCAGTTCGGCTAAACACAACCCTATCTCTTCAATAGAGATCCTTTGAAAACACTCCTCGGAAACTAAGGGATGATGTTTCCCCAGATGCGGAAATGACTTCATCCTGACGAGGACGTAGTCAAACGAGAGGGATGGCGACAGCGCAAAGCTGATCACCGAAAAGTCCTCCTCGTTCTCTCCCGTCTTTACACCCTCGCCCCTGTTGGCTGATAAAAGGGTTGACATGGCAGAAGACATCGTCGCCAGATGCACAGAATATACAGACATCGTGTTCATCGTAACCAACATCGTCAACGATTTGGGTATCGCAACCCTTGATAGATCTCTGACCACCCGAGATTTGAGCAAAGTCGAGATTCTAGAGAAGGACCTCATCAGAAACAAAAAACCTTTTCTCTAAAGGAAACAACCCATTGTGATCTCTATTTATGCAGGAAATTGCAACAAATCGAGCCTGTTGATGATCAACACGCGTCCATACCTGTCCGAATTTTCGACACCTGTCTTCGACAGCTGGTAAGCATTATCATACGTCAGAATGACAACGTAACTTTTCAACTTCTCGTTCAGTTAGAGGCGAACCGATCTAGTTCCGCGACAACCAGGTAAGTTCCTCAACCCAGGTCACAAGTCTAAAACGTTCGACAGGCAAAATTTAAAACTTAAATTTGACATTCAATTTTCAAATTTTAGGGGCAAACTATTTGGGCAAAAAACTCACGTCGTACGACCACGACAAAAACAGGCATGACGTACGATCAAGGACTATATCTTGTATTAAGGTAAGGTCTCGACAAGAACCCAGAACACGTCCGTCGTCTCCCGTAAAAGGTAAGTCGTACGTCCCTCATGACGCTCGACCATAGTGTCGCCCGTCCTGCACGACCACCGCGTAAGATCATTATAACCTCGACCTATACTAACGTTAACCGTTACATGTTGTTAAGTATTCAATGCAGGAGTCAAAGCCATTAACAGTGAGCAGCCATAACGGACGAAGAACATTATGGATAATCACTCCGGCGACCGTTTCCAGCCGTTGTAGCCGTTGATCAAAGCATTAATGGAGCTAATTAATAATGCGAAGACTATAAATACCAGGCTAAGTCTTCACATCAAGGACGACGAACCAATATCCGATACACATCAGGAATCATAAACGAATAAAGTATTGAAGGCCAGAATCCTACAGCGAACTCAAGAACACTCGAAGGAAGGCTCAAGTTAACGTTCTCGACGCACGACAGCAACTTCCGACCAATAGTTGTTCACACTTGTATTCACACTTGTATTCGTACACGACAAACACTTGTTTTACATTCCAAACACTTGTACTTTACATTTCGAAGCATTTCCTTCATCTGTATTGTAATCATCGTACGAGCGACACCAGTACCGAAAGACATCGCCCCTGATTGGCGACCATAGTGCAGCGACGACATCTTTTGTCGTCCGCAGGTTTTTTCCTCGTTTGAGGTTTTTCCTGCGTCATCAAATCCCTTGTTTCCTTTATTTTTATCTTCGTCGCATGTCTCGTCGAGAGATCCTTTCTTTAGTTGATTAAGTCCACATCGACCTTAAGTTGTCCCTTTGGTGCGATTTTTGGCATTAACAGCTTGACTTTTGCAGGTTTCTTCCATGGAGGCGACTCTCTCGGATAAAGTAGTTAGGGCTTGCTTAACTTCCTTGAGAGTCGCGTCAAGCTGATCCATTCGGTTGTTGATGGAAGACGACTGAGTGGATGATTGAGATCTAAGAACTGAAATTAGATCAGCTTCAGTCGTGGAGTCGGTATCTGTATTCTGTAGAAGTTGGGCCAGGAGCATGGTCTTCAAGGTATCCACCGAGTATGTTGGTTGAGCGGGTGTCGGTGGAGGGATTGGTGCGGTTTCGGGTTCTACCAGCTTTTCCTTCCCTTTGAGCAGACATTTTACCTTGTCGAGCTCGGTTCGGAACTCCTCCGTCAGTTTCTATCGGACAACCTTTAGGGCGTTGTCCAGATATCCCTGTGACACAAAGTCAGGTAATATAACTCCGGGATCACTTAGATTACCCGTTAAGGCATCTACCTTAGAGGCAGAGCCACCTACGTTCACGGTTGGCAATGGTGTAGCCGTGGTAGGATTTCCTTCCGATCCTCGCGTTCCGCTTAAAGGAGGAGACACTACGGATGTTCCAATCGAGTCACGAAGAGCATCGATTTGTAGGATCTCATCTTGTGTCCTAGCCGAAGAATGTACTATGTCAATTGGCTGTAGACTCGATGGTGCTTTGAAAGAAGGCGAGACCGGGGGAGGCTGGTCTATTGTTTCAATACCAACACTCTCCGAGTGAGAGATCGGTAGAAGTTGTGCTAAATCTCCGTGTGAATTTGAAACATCCGTCTTTTGAGAGACGGATGAGTGGCTGGGGGGGGGGGGGTTGTGCACGCCTCTAGGTCCACGACGGCTTCTTCAATATCCCGTCCCAACGGATGAGATGGGATAGCAGATGTGGCTACCTGGTCTACACTGGTGTGGGGTCGCTCAGAAGCCTCTGTATTTTTACGGCTTATTCTCTCTTGATTTTTTTTCGACCTCAATTCCCTCCGTCTCACATGTTCCAAATCTTCAACTAATACTCCCTCCTCTCTCCTTATGTCTCCCGTAACAGGCTGGGTTGTAAGGATTAGAGGGGTTGTGGGTGAGTCAGATTGGGTGCCTTCGGTCAATGGTGGGTGTGCTCCGATACGGCGTGGTATGATGGATGCGCATATGGCACAATCCGTTTCGGAATCGGTCGAGTCGGATTCCACTTGTTCAACCTGTCGGGGTGGTAAGGGGTCAGAGATGTATGCTTCCATGTCACGGTGAAACATTGGGCGTTCGGTTTCAGTGACGACCTGGACCTCGTGTAGTCTAGTCGACGGTCCTGCTTCGGTCGTGGTACGGGTGATGGGAATGGGGGGTTGTTGGCTTGTGCCGGCTTGGCTGGATTGGGTAGTACTGGCTCGCATATCCAATGCACCGCCCACGCCTGTTCCCCTCCCGCGTACTCTCAACACGCCCCGTCCGGGAGCCCCAGTTGCCCGGACTCTACCTCCTCTAGTCCTTGGACCCTCACGTCCCTCAGTTCTATGTCCCTAGGGAGGTCCCTCCAACTCTAGCTGGACCATGGGATTCCCTAACTCTCGCTTATAGTCTATCACACTCGGTGCATTGGGGTCCGTGTATGCCAGTAAGTGTTCAGGTATAGGCATGGTTGGGGTATCAGGTGAATTACGAATCACCAAATACTGCAAGTTATGATGGGGACATACCGGATGGTTGATACGTCGTGGGATCAGTGAATTCGCATCCATGTGTTGTCGGATGGCTAGAGAGAAGAAACGTGGAAACGGTAGGAACTTCTTCTTGGAGTCGCCAGTCTGTCGGATGGCTTGCACCAGTTCACGCCAAATGATCGTTGAATAGTCTATGTGCCAGTTGCAACACACAGCATGAAATAGGCGCAAGAAGTCGATGGTGCACTGGTCTATCCCTTTCCATCGAGAGGACAGGCATCTATTCAGGACGGTGAATAAGGTGTACCAGACGGGTGCGATGTGTTTGCGGTTGAAAGCTAACGGGCGGTCGAGATCGTGGTCATAGCCAAGCGCGCGGATGTCAGCACAGAGAGTCACATCATCGATGGTGGGTGCGTACACGGCATGGCCTCCGGCAGTCGGTTCCGGGAGTGATAATAGGCGTCATAAAGAGTCTGGTGTCAGTGTGAATGGATGGTTGTCGTGATGGTCGGGATGTTGTTGTAGTGACAACTCTAGTTGTGTGACATACCTGATAGAGATATAGTATGGGCACATCAGTTGTGGCAGTGAGCGCTCGGCGAAGTGGGTGGCCGAGCATGATATCAACCACCACTCGATGTGTAGGTCGGAATTCGGCGGCGTCAAGATGATGGTTGTTCGGATTGATCTTAATGCCATGGTCCTCGGGAACCAAGGCGTTGTCGGCCTCGTCGTCTATAATCTCCTCCGGAGGTGGGATGTTCTGCTGAGGGTCATCTTGTTGATCCACCATTTAGAATACCTGTAAAACACAGTGTCAAATCATGGACGGGGTAACACCACCTTCAAAGCGTACCTTAGCATTTTAATGGCTCAATCAGCGGTGATTGAGGACTGGCTGTTAAAGCATGACATTGGGAATGCCAATGTTGGACAAATGCAAAGGCATTGGACTCAAGCAGTGTCCGGATAAACAGGGTATCCGAACAAGTAGAACTTACCGGATAACACAGGGGTTACCAGATCACACATGGGTTACCGGATGTAGAAAGTGACCGGGTGAGATAAGCTTACCGGGTGAAATAGGTTACCGGATATGAAGAGGTTACCGGAAACTGATCTTACCGGATGTCGAACTTACCGGATACAAAGGTATACGAACGACATAGGTTACCGGGGATCAAAGTGTCCGGAATATGCGAGGATTAACAGCTACCGGGTATGATCAAAGTGTCCGGGTAACAAGATAGTTACCGGACGATATGGTGGTTACCGGGTAGTTAGGGTTTCCGGACGAACAACTGTGGTACTCAAATTGATCAAAATACCATCCTAAACTAAATTGACTTGGTTTAGGGTGTACTAAATAGAGACATATATTCCAAACAATCAATAATCGATGTAATGAGGACCGAAATTTGACAAAAATCAGAAGTGAGCCAATGTGAGTTTCAAAAAAAGTTCGGTCGAATCATGACTGGACTAAAATCGATGGTGAAAAACTCGCAAACAATAGCAATAAGCAAACGTGGAGGGATTTGGTACACATACCGATTGTGGGGATTACGAGATCGATGAAATGTAGCAAGATTCGTCGGTTTCCGAGCGTGAAAGAGTCGAGGGGTTTTAAGAGGGTTTTGAGTGCTTTCCGGGTAAAGTAAACCATTAGGTTACCGAATGGCTACTATATATATATGGGGTATCACTTACCGGATAAGTTACTCGGTAACTTACCCGATCCGGTAAGTGTACCCGGTAACTTACCCGGTCCGGTAAGATTACCCGGTAACAAAGGTTACCCGGTAACTTATCGGGTAAGCGTCCGAAAAGTATAAATATTGAGAATTTTAAAAAAAAAATTCCTGCTCGCCCTTGACCATAGCACGGGTATTACCCTGCTCCCCCTCGAAACATGCATGGGTATTTCCCTGCTCCCACTCGGAACGGGAAAATGAGCGGGTTGGGAGACGTCAATCACATAAAAAAAACTTTGACACTTTTAAGAAAAGAATATGTGACGCTCCCTGTTAATGCCAAAAATCGCACCAAAGTACAACTTAAGGTCGATGTGGACTTAATCAACTAATGAAAGGAACCTCTCAACGAAACGTGCGACGAAGGTAAAAATAAAGAAGACAAAGAATTTGATGACGCAGGAAAAACCTCAATCGAGGAAAAAACCTGCGGACGACAAGGGATATCGTCGCTGCACTATGGTCGCCAATCAGGGGCGATGTCCTTGGGTACTGGTGTCGATCGTACAGTGGTTACAATACAAATGAAGGAAATGAATCGAAATGTAAAGTACAAGTGTTTTCGGTGTTTAAACAGTGTGCGTCGTGTGTAAAGATGAATTGTCTTGCGTCATTGTCGTGCGTCGAGAGCGATCTTCGAGAGTGAATTCTTCGCTGTGAATGTTCTTCTGAGCTTGAGTGCTTGTGTTTGCTCTCCTCTCATTGATTTGTGTCCCCTCCCCCCAACTGATTGTTGAAGCTTGATATTTATAGTTTTCGGGAGCTTTAATTGGATCATTAAGGACTTTAATGATGTTTGTAACGGTCGTCGTCTTCAATGCGGGATTAGATGCTCATAATAGATTTCGTCGGTTATAGCCGTTGATCTTTAATGTCTTTGACTCCTGCATTAAACACTTAACAAACGTAACAGTTATGTTATGTGTTAGCTTGGTTGAGGTCGCATGGTCTTTATGCGACGGTCGTGCGGAGCGGGCAACGTCGAGGTCGAGTGTCGCGATGAACTCTCGACTTACCTTTCGGGAGGGACGACATATGTTTTCTGAGTCTTTGTCAGGACCTTATCTTAATACAAGGTATGGTTCATAATGAGTTTCTTACATTTTTTGTTCGTGGTCAAGACCTGCATTAAAAAGGATGTTTGACTGTTAACGGTTAGCATAATCGTACGACCGTCTTAAGTCTCGGATGTGGGTCTTATAGAACATACGACTATCGCCAAGATATAAGACCATTTGGTCGTAGGACCAGGATGTCAGGACGATGTTGTCGTAGGACCAGAGCAATATAACACCGATGATAGGAGACTGTCGACGTAAGACCAACGATCCGTAACTGGCGACATAAGACTAGTGATGTGCGAAGTGCGATACATGACGTGCGATCATGAGATGTAATATGACTATTGATCCAATATGTCAATTATCGTGGCTATTTAACGTATGTCGGGGATATGATAATAATGGGTATTATCCTTGTCGGTCGGGGGTAATCAATGTCCATAGGTCATGTCGAGGGGATTTCCCAAGTCGGTCGAGGGTGTGATTTTTTACCCAAACAGTTAGCCCCCCGAGATCTGAATTTCAAAGCCAGTGGAATTTCAGATCTCGCACTAAAGTAAAATGTGTTGCTACGGAGCCCCCCGAGATCTGAATTTCAAAGCTAGTGGAATTTCAGATCTCGCACTAAAGTAAAATGCGTTGCTACGGAGACGTGTTATTTTCGCTAAGATCATCAGAGGAAAACTGACTTGGTCAGCCAAAGAAGGCGACGCAAGTTGTGCTTGCCCTTCGAGGCCGGGAAAGGAGAAAGAATGCCCCGACAGCTGGGTCGGGAATCTTTAGGAAGACAAGGACGGTAGTCCTGAAGAAACCGTCTTCGCGGGCTGACGTTTCGTCGAGAGTTGTTACGCCTAAAGAGGCGAGGGCGTCATCCAGCCGTTCTGGTGCGATAGACGCGACACCAGCAAGTTCGGCGCTTCCGGCGACAGTTACGAAGCCAGTGTCTAAGGTGTTGTCCCCAGCGTCTGCCGACAAGGGGGACGGGTCATCGGCCGATGGTGTCCTAGACGGGAAGACGTTGTTGGTGTCCTAGACGGGACGAAGTTGTTGGTGTCCTAGACGGGACGACGTTGTTTCTTTATCTGAGGAAATATTTGCTCCCATCTTTCAGGGAACGCTTTCCTATCGAGGAGACAGGGGTCCATGTCGCCGGGTTGGTGTTCTCGGTCGACGTGGTCCTGTGGTCTGGCGTTCACAGCCGATACAGTCGTTTAGAGACATATGTTCTGGCGCTCGAGCCGATTTGGTCGTTAAAGACCTTTGATCTGGCGTTTACAGCCGATATGGTCGCTAGAGACCTATGATACGTTGTGTCTAGCATTTTTAGCTAGTTGTAAGTTTCGCTTTAGCGATAGTCGGTAAAAAGTTTACCTTTCTATTGAACCTGATTCGTACATGTCATGGACAGATGTAATGTCGACTGTAAAAATTCATTAAGTACAAAAATGAACTAGAAGTCGTGCGACTTGGGCATCCATTGTAATACAACGACTAGAACGTAAGTCATAAGACTTTTATATTCCTGAATCGTATAAGCAAACATAAGCGCATGCGATTACAACATTCATTCATGAAGTTTTTCTAAGTTGAAGAACTTAGATTGTGGGGTCGCTAGACCTTATGATCGTGTGATTTGATCATACGATGAACTTTGAATCATGTGTTCCTGTGATGGAATGATCAAGTCCTGATTACTTATGTCGTGCGACCTCGCGAGGTTAAGATCGTACGATGGACTTATATATCGTTCGATCCTGCGAGACTAAAGTCATATAATAGACTTTAGCAACTAATGTCGTGCGATCCTGCGGTAAAACAATGCCAGAGGTTGGTCGTTAGCTAGCCAACGACCCTCCGATGCTTAAGTCAGTAGTCGCTATAATGGATAAAAATTATGTGAAAGCAGGAAAAAAGGCTTAGGGGAAATACCTTTTCGGGTGCGTTGCATTCCCACTACGTGGGATATCTTGATTGCCGAGGGTTAGAAGCCGATAGGCCTTTTTATCCATGACTTTTGAGATATGACAAGGATCTACCCATTTGGTGGAAAGCTTACCTGCATTGAGCTTTTGAGTGCTTTGGAACACTCAACGGGGAACGTAGTCGCCTTCTTGAAAGACTTTAACTTTGATGTTCCTGCTGAAGTGTCGCTTGACCGCTTGCCCCTGGGTGTTGAGGTCGACGTCTTGATGTCGCGGTCTTTTCAGAACTATCGAGCCCTGTTGATTACGAACTGGGATCCTTTGTCGTAGACAATTTCGGATGTCGCTCGACCAATTATCTTCTTGGTCTTCAATTTGGATGACATCGCCATTTTCGATGGATGACGTCGCCAGATGGGTCATTGGAATGCTGTCGAGTATTGGTTCGACCAAAGCATACGCAAGGTTTGCTAAAGTGTCGGTTTGAGTATTCTGGTCCCTTGGAATCATGACTGGTGATTGCGAGATTCAATGTACAAGTTGTCTTTATTGACGACATATGTAATGACTAGCGATCATGAGATTTCGACATGCGAGTCGCTTTTATTGGCGACCGAGAATGTTAACCTGTTTTGTCATGGCTGGCGATCATAAGATAAAAAATGGGAGACGTCTTTTATCGACGAGTATATATCGTAGGATCTGCGTTTTAAGCCGTAGAGACTTTCGTTTCTTACGATGTAAATCGTAAGACCTGTATTTATATAATCTTGCGAGCCTGCAATGTAAAATCGGAGGTGGTCGTTGGTTTGACCAATGATCCTTTGATACTTAAATCAACATTTATATGTTAGATTAAAATAATTGAACGAGGAAAATATACTTGGAGTATATATATACAGGGTTGTTATACAATATTCCATCCAAGCGGGATGTCACAGTTACCGTAACTTGGAGTCGAGAAGCGCCTTTTTTCCAAGGACTTTTGAAATCGAAATATGGTGTTTCCCATTTTGTAACGGGCGTTCCGAGCCCCCGAGTCCTTCGGATGATGTGATACATGCGATACATCTACCGAGCATTTTTTCTTATCTGTCATTTTCCTGCAACAGAGAATAGAGGAAACTTCCAAAAAACCGTTAGTAAGGCGCACGTTCGTCGAGGATTTTCTCTAGATGAGGTCCCACGGATGGTGCCAAACTGTTAATGCTAAAAATTGCACCAAAGTACAACTTAAGGTCGATGTGGACTTAATCAACTAAAGAAAGGAACCTCTCAACGAAACGTGCGACGAAGGTAAAAATAGAGAAGACAAAGAATTTGATGACGCAGGAAAAACCTCAATCGAGGAAAAAACCTGCGGACGACAAGGGATGTCGTTGCTGCACTATGGTCGCCAATCAGGGGCGATGTCCTTGGGTACTGGTGTCGATCGTACAGTGGTTACAATACAAATGAAGGAAATGCTTCGAAATGTAAAGTACAAGTGTTTCCGGTGTTTAAACAGTGTGTGTCGTGTGTAAAGATGAATTGTCTTGCGTGATTGTCGTGCGTCGAGAGCGATCTTCGAGAGTGAATTCTTCATTGTGAATGTTCTTCTGAGCTTGAGTGCTTGTGTTTGCTCTCCTCTCATTGATTTGTGTCCCCTCCCCCCAACTGATTGTTGAAGCTTGATATTTATAGTCTTCGGGAGCTTTAATTGGATCATTAAGGACTTTAATGATGTTTGTAACGGTCGTCGTCTTCAATGCGGGATTAGATGCTCATAATTGATTTCGTCGGTTATAGCCGTTGATCTTTAATGTCTTTGACTCTTGCATTAAACACTTAACAAACGTAACAGTTATGTTATGTGTTAGCTTGGTTGAGGTCGCATGGTCTTTATGCGACGGTCGTGTGGAGCGGACGACGTCGAGGTCGAGTTTCGCGATGAACTCTCGACTTACCTTTCGGGAGGGACGACGGATGTTTTCTGGGTCTTTGTCGGGACCTTATCTTAATACAAGGTATGGTTCATAACGAGTGTCTTACATTTTCTGTTCGTGGTCAAGACCTGCATTAAAAAGGATGTTTGACTGTTAACGGTTAGCATAATCGTACGACCGTCTTAAGTCTCGGATGTGGGTCTTATAGAACATACGACTATCGCCAAGATATAAGACCATTTGGTCGTAGGACCAGGATGTCAGGACGATGTTGTCGTAGGACCAAAGCGATATAACATCGATGATAGGAGACTGTCGACGTAAGACCAACGATCCGTAACTTGCGACATAAGACTAGTGATGTGCGAAGTACGATACGTGACGTGCAATCATGAGATGTAATATGACTATTGATCCAATATGTCAATTATCGTGGCTATTTAACGTATGTCGGGGATATGATAATAATGGGTATTATCTTTGTCGGTCGGGGGTAATCAATGACCATAGGTCATGTCGAGGGGATTTCCCAAGTCGGTCGAGGGTGTGATTTTTTACCCAAACAGTTAGCCCCTCGAGATCTGAATTTCAAAGCCAGTGGAATTTCAGATCTCGCACTAAAGTAAAATGTGTTGCTACGGAGACATGTTATTTTCGCTAAGATCATCAGAGGAAAACTGACTTGGTCAGCCAAAGAAGGAGACGCAAGTTGTGCTTGCCCTTCGAGGCCGGGAAAGGAGAAAGAATGCCCCGACAGCTGGGTCGGGAATCTTTAGGAAGACAAGGATGGTAGTCCTGAAGGAACCGTCTTCGCGGGCTGACGTTTCGTCGAGAGTTGTTACGCCTAAAGAGATGAGGACGTCATCCAGCCGTTCTAGTGCGATGGACGCGACACCAGCAAGTTTGGCGCTTCCGGCGACAGTGACGAAGCCAGTGTCTAAGGTGTTGTCCCCAGCGTCTGCCGACAAGGGGGACGGGTCATCGGCCGATGGTGTCCTAGACGGGACGACGTTGTTTCCTTATCTGAGGAAATATTTGCTCCCATCTTTCAGGGAACGCTTTCCTATCGAGGAGACAGGGGTCCATGTTTCCGGGTTGGTGTTCTCGGTCGACGTGGTCCTGTGGTCTGGCGTTCACAGCCGATACGGTCGTTTAGAGACATATGTTCTGGCGCTCGAGCCGATTTGGTCTTTAAAGACCTTTGATCTGGCGTTTACAGCCGATACGGTCGCTAGAGACCTATGATACATTGTGTCTAGCATTTTTAGCTAGTTGTAAGTATCGCTTTAGCGATAGTCGGTAAAAAGTTTACCTTTCTATTGAACCTGATTCGTACATGTCATGGACAGATGTAATGTCGACTGTAAAAATTCATTAATTACAAAAATGAACAAGAAGTCGTGCGACTTGGGCATCCATTGTAATACAACGACTAGAACGTAAGTCATAAGACTTTTATATTCCTGAATCGTATAAGCAAACATAAGCGCATGCGATTACAGCATTCATTCATGAAGTTTTTCTAAGTTGAAGAACTTAGATTGTGGGGTCGCTAGACCTTATGATCGTGTGATTTGATCATACGTTGAACTTTGAATCATGTGTTCCTGTGATGGAATGATCAAGTCCTGATTACTTATGTCGTGCGACCTCGCGAGGTTAAGATCGTACGATGGACTTATATATCGTTCGATCCTGCGAGACTAAAGTCATATAATAGACTTTAGCAACTAATGTCGTGCGATCCTGCGGTAAAACAATGTCAGAGGTTGGTCGTTAGCTAGCCAACGACCCTCCGATGCTTAAGTCAGTAGTCGCTATGATGGATAAAAATTATGTGAAAACAGAAAAAAGGCTTAGGGGAAATACCTTTTCGGGTGCGTTGCATTCCCACTACGTGGGATATCTTGATTGCCGAGGGTTAGAAGCCGATAGGCCTTTTTATCCATGACTTTTGAGATATGACAAGGATCTTCCCATTTGGTGGAAAGCTTACCTGCATTGAGCTTTTGAGTGTTTTGGAACACTCGACGGGGAATGTAGTCGCCTTCTTGAAAGACTTTAACTTTGATGTTCCTGCTGAAGTGTCGCTTGACCGCTTGCCCCTGGTGTTGAGGTCGACATCTTGATGTCGCGGTCTGCACAGAACTATCGAGCCCTGTTGATTACGAATTGGGATCCTTTGTCGCAGACAATTTCGGATGTCGCTCGACCAATTATCTTCTTGGTCTTCCATCTGGATGACATCGCCATTTTCGATGGATGACGTCGCCAGATGGGTCATTGGAATGCTGTCGAGTATTGGTTCGACCAAAGCATACGCAAGGTTTGCTAAAGTGTCGGTTTCAGTATTCTGGTCCCTTGGAATCATGACTGGTGATTGCGAGATTCAATGTACAAGTTGTCTTTATTGACGACATATGTAATGACTAGCGATCATGAGATTTCGACATGCGAGTCGCTTTTATTGGCGACCGAGAATTTTAACCTGTTTTGTCATGGCTGGCGATCATAAGATAAAAAATGGGAGACGTCTTTTATCGATGAGTATATATCGTAGGATCTGCGTTTTAGGCCGTAGAGACTTTCGTTTCTTACGATGTAAATCGTAAGACCTGTATTTATATAATCTTGCGAGCCAGCAATGTAAAATCGGGGGTGGTCGTTGGTTTGACCAATGATCCTTTGATACTTAAATCAACATTTATATGTTAGATTAAAATAACTGAACGAGGAAAATATACTTGGAGTATATATATACAGGGTTGTTATACCATATTCCATCCAAGCGGGATGTCACAGTTACCGTAACTTGGAGTCGAGAAGCGCCTTTTTTCCAAGGACTTTTGAAATCGAAATATGGTGTTTCCCATTTTGTAACGGGTGTTCCGAGCCCCCGAGTCCTTCGGATGATGCGATACATGCGATACATCTACCGAGCATTTTTTCTTATCTGTCATTTTCCTGCAACAGAGAACAGAGAAAACTTCCAAAAAACCGTTAGTAAGGCGCACGTTCGTCGAGGATTTTCTCTAGATGAGGTCCCACGGATGGTGCCAAACTGTTAATGCCAAAAATCGCACCAAAGTACAACTTAAGGTCGATGTGGACTTAATCTACTAAAGAAAGGAACCTCTCAACGAAACGTGCGACGAAGGTAAAAATAAAGAAGACAAAGAATTTGATGACGCAGGAAAAACCTCAATCAAGGAAAAAACCTGCGGACGACAAGGGATGTCGTCGCTGCACTATGGTCGCCAATCAGGGGCGATGTCCTTGGGTACTGGTGTCGATCGTACAGTGGTTACAATACAAATGAAGGAAATGCTTCGAAATGTAGAGTACAAGTGTTTTCGGTGTTTAAACAGTGTGCGTCGTGTGTAAAGATGAATTGTCTTGCGTGATTGTCGTGCATCGAGAGCGATCTTCGAGAGTGAATTCTTCGCTGTGAATGTTCTTCTGAGCTTGAGTGCTTGTGTTTGCTCTCCTCTCTTTGATTTGCGTCCCCTCCCCCCAACTGATCGTTGAAGCTTGATATTTATAGTCTTCGGGAGCTTTAATTGGATCATTAAGGACTTTAATGATGTTTGTAACGGTCGTCGTCTTCAATGCGGGATTAGATGCTCTTAATTGATTTCGTCGGTTATAGCTGTTGATCTTTAATGTCTTTGACTCCTGCATTAAACACTTAACAAACGTAACAGTTATGTTATGTGTTAGCTTGGTTGAGGTCGCATGGTCTTTATGCGACGGTCGTGCGGAGCGGGCGACTTCGAGGTCGAGTGTCGCGATGAACTCTCGACTTACCTTTCGGGAGGGACGACGGATGTTTTCTGAGTCTTTGTCGGGACCTTTTCTTAATACAAAGTATGGTTCATAGCGAGTGTCTTACATTTTCTGTTCGTGGTCAAGACCTGCATTAAAAATGATGTTTGACTATTAACGGTTAGCATAATCGTACGACCGTCTTAAGTCTCGGATGTGGGTCTTATAGAACATACGACTATCGCCAAGATATAAGACCATTTGGTCGTAGGACCAGGATGTCAGGACGATGTTGTCGTAGGACCAGAGCGATATAACACCGATGATAGGAGACTGTCGACGTAAGACCAACGATCCGTAAATGGCGACATAAGACTAGTGATGTGCGAAGTGCGATACTTGGCGTGCGATCATGAGATGTAATATGACTATTGATCCAATATGTCAATTATCGTGGTTATTTAACGTATGTCGGGGATATGATAATAATGGGTATTATCCTTGTCGGTCGGGGGTAATCAATGTCCATAGGTCATGTCGAGGGGATTTCCCAAGTCGGTCGAGGGTGTGATTTTTTACCCAAACAGTTAGCCCCCCGAGATCTGAATTTCAAAGCCAGTGGAATTTCAAATCTCGCACTAAAGTAAAATGCGTTGCTACGGAGACGTGTTATTTTCGCTAAGATCATCAGAGGAAAACTGACTTGGTCAGCCAAAGAAGGCGACGCAAGTTGTACTTGCCCTTCGAGGCCGGGAAAGGAGAAAGAATGCCCCGACAGCTGGGTCGGGAATCTTTAGGAAGACAAGGACGGTAGTCCTGAAGGAACCGTCTTCGCGGGCTGACGTTTCGTCGAGAGTTGTTACGCCTAAAGAGGCGAGGGCGTCATCCAGCCGTTCTGGTGCGATGGACGCGACACCAGCAAGTTCGGCGACATAAGACTAGTGATATGCAAAGTGCGATACGTGACGTGCGATCATGAGATGTAATATGACCATTGATCCAATATGTCAATTATCGTGGCTATTTAACGTATGTCGGGGATATGATAATAATGGGTATTGTCCTTGTCGGTCGGGGGTAATCAATGTCCATAGGTCATGTCGAGGGGATTTCCCAAGTCGGTCGAGGGTGTGATTTTTTACCCAAACACTCCCCCTCAAAATGTGCACGGAGTATGATGTGAAGTGCACTCGGGAATGTCGACACACACAAAGAAAACTTTATGACAGTTAAAAAAAATTGTGTGCGACACTCCCCCTCAACAGTAGATGTAACATACCTGATAACTGGTCGTGCTCCCCCTGAACACGTGAACACTTGTGAAAGCACAGATTTAAAAATAAACAATGAATAAGTCGACAATATTAAACAGAAGGAAACACACGTAGAAAGAAAACAAACAAACGAAATCTACCTAATAAATACAGAAACTGAATCTATCTATGTAACGGATACAAGTAGAATACAGATGCGAGAAAGTGGCTAATCAATCATCTAGAGTGTGAACAGTAGATGATGGTTAGACAGTTGCTCGTAGATGTATGGAACTTGTATACGGTACCCAAACAGATTAAGTCTTCAGATTTAGCATACCTAACCTGGACACTAGATAATTAAAGCGTTTTTCGTCCAGGGGTTTCGTAAACAAGTCTGCTAACTGATGTTCCGTATTTACAAAGTGGAGTTCGACTGTACCTCTATCAACGTGATCCTTGATAAAATGGCACCGAACGTCTATGTGCTTCGTCTTCGTATGCTGGACCGGATTGCTGGATATTGCAATAGCGCTCTTCGAGTCGCAGTAGATGGGCACCTTGACGTATGTGAACCCGTAGTCCTTGAGCTGCGTGCGCATCCATATCACTTGTGAACAACAGCTTACGGCAGCCACATATTCCGCCTCGGCTGTCGACGTTGAGACGCACTACTGCTTCTTGGATGCCCAACTCACCAAGCACAAGCCAAGATCAACAATACCACGTAAATAACGAAAAATTTGTTTGACAGCTATTAAATGAGACTCTTTCGGTTTTGACTGAAACCGGGCGTAAAGAAACGTCGAAAATATGATGTCCGGGCTACTAGCAGTTAAGTACATTAAAGAACCAATCATTCCCCGGTACGTTTTAGTGTCCACATCCTTTCCGTTAGTATCAACGTGTAACTTTGTACCGGGTGCCATGGGGGTTTTCATCGGTGAGGACTATTCCATCTGGAATTTCTTAAGAATATCCCGGATGTACTTGGCCTGATTTATGAATATCCCGGTCGACAGTTGTTTAACCTGAAGACCGAGAAAGAAATTTATCTCACATAGCATACTCATTTAAAAAAATTCCCCATTAACTTGGCAAAGTTCTTAGCAAACTGAGGATTAGTAGAACCGAAAATGATGTCATCGACAAACACCTGAACTAACACTATATGACCTTTTTCCTTTTTAATAAAGAGGGTTGTATCAATTGTACCTCGTGAAAATTCTGACTTTATTAAAAATTCTGATAGAGTATCATACCAGGCCCGTGGAGCTTGCTTGAATCCGTAAAGCGCCTTGTCTAGATTGTAGAAATGGTCAGGCTTCTTTTCATCCACAAACCCGTCCAGTTGTGATACGTACACTTCTTCCTTGAGGTCACCGTTAATAAATGCGGTTTTCACATCCATTTGGAAGACCGTGAAGTTCTTGTACGCGGCGTATGCAAGGAACATACGTATTGCTTCGATTCTTGCCACCGAAGCGTATGTCTCGTCATAATATATCCTTTCTTGTTGACGGTATCCCTTGGCCACGAGAAGCGCCGTGTTGCGTACGACGATGTCGTCTTCGTCCTTCTTGTTCTTGAAGATCCATTTAGTTCCGATCACCGTCTTGTGAGATGAACGTGGGACAAGTCGCCATACCTTTAGAGCCTCGAATTGGTTGAGCTCCTCTTGCATGGCCATGACCCAGTCCGGATCTTCGAGTGCTTCGCAATCCAGAGAAAAGGCAGAAATTGCCCGATGCGCCTCGCGTTTGGACTGGAGTGGAGGGATCACCGATAATTTGGTGCAGGGGATGAGCTTTGGTCCATTTGATGGTGTATGGAAGCGGCTGCTGAGTTGAGTGAGATGTGTCCGGATCCACGTAACCACCAGATGGAAGGTCTTAAAGAGCTTCAAGTGTAGCAGTTTGGTTTCTCGGAGGAGACGTTGGTGGATTCGTCGAAGGTTGAGAAACTTCTGGTTCTGAAGAATGTAGAGGTTGAACAATGATTGTAGTAGAGGACGAATCTTCGGGAGCGATCTCCGTGTTGTGTACTGGTACCTCCGGGGGGATGATTGTATTAGAAGATGTTGAGGATGATGACGGTTGAGGTGTCTCCACAGTGAGTGTTGGACTGCTGGTCGAAGGCGGCGGACCGGAGAGATTCGCCGAATCCTCGATTGGAGCAGCTTCAATATGAGGTTGCGCTGAGACACAAGGGGTAGCATTGGTAAACATGTCATCATAAAAGTATTGAAACAGTAAATCTAAATCAGAAAATTGAGCATTCGACGTAGATGCGTGATTCGGATTTACTGCTGTTTGTGCAGATCCCGAACGAGAAAGTTCGGAAGCTAACACACCAGTTAAACTGGGTTCTGAACTGATTTGTTCAAAATCCAAGTGCGCGGATTCGTCGAATGTCATGTTTACACTCTCAGTAACGGTTTTAGTCCGTTTGTTGTAAACGCGATACGCCTTAGCCTGCATGGAGTATCCTATGAACACTCCCCCATCCGCCTTCAGGCTGAATTTACCGAGATCATCTTTGTAGTTGAGGACGTAGCACGTGCATCTGAACGCATGGAAGTACTTGATGTTCGGAACGCGTTTGTTCATGATCTCGTATGGCATCTTGTTGAACCGCTTGTTTATAATGTAGCGGTTTTGCGTGTAACATGCAGTAGACACTGCTTCGGCCCACAGAAATAAAGGCAGCTTGGACTAGGAAAGCATCGTGCGAGTAGCTTCGATGAAGGTACGGTTGCGTCTTTCCACTACTCCGTTTTGTTGAGGAGTACGTGCAGACGAGAAGTTATGCAAGATACCGAATGAAGTGAGGTACTCGTTCACCGTTTGATTCTTAAACTCTGTCCCGTTGTCGGTCCTGGTAGTCTGAACTTGTCTTTGAAGGTTCAGTTGGATGGTCTTCAAATGGTTGATGATCAGCTCCGGGGTTTCGTCTTTCATGCGTAGAAACTTGACCCATGTGTAGCGTGAGAAATCATCCACCATCACCAGGACATACTTGCGCTTGTTGATGCTCTGAACACGCATCGGTCCACACAAATCCATATGGATAAGTTTGAGGGACCGTGACATGCTCGGAACGGCCTTCGATTTATGCGTTGCTCGCTTCATCTTTCCCATTTTGCATGGCCCACAGAGTCGGTCGTTCACGAATTGAAGGCCGGGCATGCCTTTCACGTGTCAGTCCAGCACCAGTTTGTTGATACTCTTGAAGTTCAGGTGCGAGAGACGTCGATGCCAAATCCATGCTTGTTGAGAATTGGCCTTTGACATCAGGCAGACAGAGTTATCGGTCTTCAGGGCTGCGAGGTCGATTGTATAGAGGTTGGTCTTTCGCTTTCCAACCAGTAGCACCGTTCCGTCATCGGTGAGAATGCTACACCTTTTGGCTTTGAATCTGACCTCGAGATCTTTGTCACAGAATTGGCCGATACTGAACAGATTGTGTTCCAATCCCACAACGTATGAAACTTTCTTGATGGTGATCTTGTCTTGGACAATGTCGTCGTAGCCCAAAATCAGCGCCTTGTCGTCGTTCCTGAATCTCACGTCTCTGCCATATAATTCCTTGTAGTTCGTGAGAAGCTCCTTCCTTCCGGTCATGTGCTTGGAACATCCAGAATCTAAGTACCACACATGATCGTCCTGCAAAACGAGATTAGCGGACTTTAGGTACCCATATACGCATGGGTCCTGGAGGGTTAGGTTTTATACCTTTCGGAGGATCCTGTTTTGAAGCAGGTTGCCTCTTGGGTGTAGGTTTAACCTCAGTAGGAGGAACCTGTTTTGAAATAGGTTTCCTCTCTTGTTTAGGTTTAACCTCTGATTGGGGACCCCGTGTAGATTTAGATTTCTTTTTGTTTTTACGGGGTCTGTTCTTGGGTGCAGAATTATAAACATGATATGACCCAAACCAATCAGGTAAATTCTTAATATCATCGAAGTCATTCCAACCACAACTAGAACAACACAGGCAATAGAGTTTAATTGGAAATTTAACATCTTGTTCAACAAAATCATTCTTATGGTTCAAAGCACAATCATGCATGTTCATTCTAGGGTAAACAAACAGTATTAAATGACTTCGATGCCTCTTTCTCAATAGATTCCTTAGCTAGCCACTTTTGTTTGTCTTGTTTAGCGCGACCGATTTTATCTGAAACAACAGGGACAACATGGTCAGTGCCTTTTGAGGAAACAGGAATTCTATCAGTCGGTCGATCGGTCTTTTGCTTCGGTTGTGACTGTTTTTGAGAATGTGATGCTGTTTTAGAAATCCTAATCATAGCCGGAGTCTTTGATTTGGAACAGTCACCCTTTTGAAAATTGACCGGTCGATTAACTACTGGCGAAAGAAAGTCAGTATGACTTGGAAGAGGTTTGCCGAAGGGGAACGATTCAAACTCTTCATCAGAATTGCCCTAGGAATTCATATATTTTGAAAAATCAATATCCGAGATAGTGGGACTTGGATTGGCCGAGGGTGAGGAACACTTTGTGTCAGTGTGCTTCGGGGAATTTGGTGCGGAAGCTAGGAAAAAATCAGAGTTTAAATTCCGTAACACACTCTTATCTTGAGACTCATTGCCGTCTTGTGAAAAGATTTTTCCAATGAAAGCCTTACATGAGGATGTGTCCGAAGAATTGGAGGAAAGTTAGGGTGAAATCTGCTTTTCTGTTTTGAGTAGGTCAGTCTTCTCTTGGAGTTGACCGTTTCTCGTATTCTCGTACATCGCTTCTGTTGCCAAGGCAGACAATTTTAATGTGAGCTTATTGATTTCACACCGAAGGATTTCCTGACCTTCATCCGACACCGCTTCGATTTTCACGGATTTGAGACTCTCAAGTGTTGTGATAAGCGCTTGCTTTTCCTTCTGAAAATTGGACATTTCCTTCTCGAGTGACTCCTCTATAACTCGACTATTTTAGCTTCCAAAACGAGAGGGGGAACATAGAGTTTGAACTCATCCGTCTCAGTCTTGGGTTCGGTTGTTTGTACCTCATCCTTTTTGGAGGAATCCTTGGGCGTCAAAACCTTATAGCAGTCAAAGTAGTCATTCGAGAGGTATGTCTTTTGATTTTTCTCATAATAATAGTTTAAAGGTTCATAACAAAAAGGAAGTTGCATTTTTGTAGTGTGCTTTCGCTTATATTCCTCAGTTTCCTCTTGGTTTTCAGTTTCAAGAGGACCACTCCATTTAATCCCATATTCTGGTTGTCTATTCTAAGACAGCCAAAATCATACAGTGTAGGTCTTTTGAATATAAAATTTTGCAAGTAATGAGGGTTATCGTATCCGATTCCCCGTTCCTTGTTGAAGTAAGTGAACTCCTTGGGTTTATTCATATGAATGGTTTGGTCAGTTTGGCCTCTTTTGTGGAGTTTGGTTTCAAGATCAGTAACTTTACTGACTAACTCCTTGTGTTGAATTTGAAGAGCAGAGCATTGATAAACAATTTATGCTTTCTCATTCTCACATTGATCAAGCTGTGACTGTAGTTCAGATAATTTGGCCCTTAAGTCCTTAGGTGCTATTGAAAGATTTTTGCATTTGTATTTTAAATTAGCATTTTCGGAGTTGTGTTTCTCAGTTTTTCGCTTTTAAACATCTAGCTTTTCAGATAGTGATCTAATCTCAAGCAGTTGTTCATTAGTAGTGGCCTTATAGGAATATATCCGTTCAACAAGAGGTTGCATTTGATTATAAAGATCATGATAGATAGGTTCACATACCTGGCACATCTTTGCCTTTTCTTCATCAGCAGGAGAGTGGTAGCCCATGAAAGCATCATCACCATCAGATTCTCTTTCACTGTTAGATCGTCCCAGCCAATAATCATCTTTCACAAATAAAGCTTCTCCTACTTCCTTTTGTTCAGCAAATACGAGCTTCGCCTTGTAATAATGAGCATTCTTTACAACAAGCTTCCTACAATCTTTCGCAAAGTGACCAAGCTTCCCGCAGTTATAACAAGTCACGGGTTCGTCTTTCTTATTGCGGTCATCTTTCTATGTCTTATCCTTCTTGTCAGATTGGTCGGGCTCATCGGCTTTCTTCTTTCCTTCATATTTGTCCTGATAATCATGGCGGTTGTTGGATGTGGTGGAGTAGCGCTGATTATTGGACGTCGGCTTCTTAAAGAACTTCTTTTGCTGGAAGGATCTGGAGAGCATAGCCATTGCTTTCTTCACGGTTGTTAACTCGGGATCAAAATCACTGCCTTCTTCTTCCTCAGGTTCTGGCTCAGATTCAAATGGCTCCTGGGCACGTTTGGAATGACGGCTAGAAGACTTGCCAGATTTTCCTCGTTTTGTAGACATAAGAGCTAGTGGATCAGCAGTTGGCTTGGATGGAGACTTCTTCTCGTTCAGAATCTCCATCACTTCATCTTTGTCCTGCAGAAGCATCTCATAGAGCTCGTGGATGCCGACTTTCTCCATTAAGTGGTTGTGCATGACATGAGATGCGAATACTTTCCATTCAGGCAAGAGGTTGTTGAGAAACTTGAGCGCGTTCTTCGTGTTAGAATGAGTGATTTGGTTCTTGTGGAGCTCATTGAGAAGGAGACAGAAGCGTTCATAGGTCTGGTAGAGGGATTCGCCAGTGCGCTGCTCAAACCCATCGAACTTGGTTATGGAGCTGTTGATTTTCAGTTGATTCCCGACTTCGCTCCCACGCATCATTTTCTCCACCTGATCCCACATGCCCTTTGCTGTGTTTTTGTAGTTGTCGATGGCAGTATAGATCGTGTTGGGTAGAGCTTGAACAAGGTACCTCTTAGCATGCTTTTCTCCCTCAATCATGCCTCTTTCGTCGGCAGTCATATCGGAGAGTGTCTTTTTCTCGACACGAGGTTGACCACCTGCTTCAGTTGGTGGAATAGTCTTCATGGGTTCAGGAATTGGCCCGTCTTCTAGAGCTCGCCAGATAAACTCGAAGTTATCCTTTGACTCAATGAAGATTAGAAATATGTCCCACCATTGGCTGTATTCAACTTGGTAGAGACAAGGCGGCTTGGAGTCGGTGCCGATGGCAAGAGCGTCGCGTGAAGACATTTTGTGTTGCACTAACGTGATCGTCAGACGATTGATTCGATTCGAAGTGATAACCTAACGCAAGGCACTAAGAGTGATATCCTAACGCAAGTTCTAAGAGTGGATTATGCTAAATCAGGTAAGAAATCGACTAAGCAGAACTTACCGGATAGGAATCCGGATGAAAGATATCTGATCTGGAAGTGTCCGGATCAGATTATGAAAAACATGTAAATTTGCAAAGGTTACCGGATAAGCTTGAGTTACCGGGTAACAGAGGGTTACCGGGTAAGACAAGTTACCGGATGAAAAATAAGCAAAAAAGAAAACTTAGCTGGTGGAAGAGCTTACCGGAAGAGATGCTTACCGGGTGTAGACGCAGTTACCGGTTGTATCAACTAAATCCAAAAGTTACCGATAACAAAATGAAACATATGAAGCAACCTACCGGATGAGAGAACTTACCGGGTGGAATGACTTGACCGAGTGAGATACCGGATGCTTGTGTGAAGCTTACCGGATGTGAGTACCGGTAACCAAATACTAGGACGTGTCCGGTATATGCGATTTACGGGGAGAGACTATCGGTATCCGGGAACTGATCCGGATAGGTTGTCTGGTAACTTAATACTACCGGTAAGGTGCAAAATACCCGGTAACTTGAGATTACCCGGTAACAAGGAATGAAAGTAGAAACTTACCCGGTAACTCTGTTATGAACCCGGTAACCACGGTTGTGGTGTCCGGTAACTACGGCTATGGTTTTCAAAAACTCAGGAATTCGACTAGGGTTCTTCAAAATCGTTTCTGAAAGGTTAGGAACTCGACCAAACACAATAATAACAATACCCAAATCGATTTTGAAGCCAAATAACAAGGTTTTGATAGAAAAGATTTAATTTTTGCAAAAACACAAACCAAAAACTTGAAACTTTGATTTTGCTTAAAATCGATTAAGATGATCGAATTAGATGGTGAAAAATTGCAGAATTGATTATGATGATGATACGAACAGAATGCAATAAGCGATAACAGTCAATTTGCACAGAATCAAAATCTGATCAAAGTGATCAAGAACACATCAGTCGACTAATAGATGAGAATTCTTACCAGAAATCTTTTAGAAGATTTGAATCGATTCATCCATTTTCTCTGATACCAATTGTGAGTTCCAGATCAGTGCAACAATCAGTAGAAATCAATATGTGTAATACGATCAATATGATTTCAATTGGTCATCCATATAACTTTCAATATTGAGAGAGTTTACAATAAGCTTATGAAATGGTAAAAGACAACTAGCTTAATTTTCTAAGCTAAACAAACTTTAAATACTATGGGCCCATGGCTACAAGCCCATGGCCCGTTACACAATTAAGGCTCAAATTAGATAATTAACATAATAGACCTTGAGCTTCTATTCAACCAGATTTGACCCTAACAATTCCCCCCTTTGAATTGAAGTTCGAGTTCGCGCCAGTTCTCGACGTATCTCTTTCGAAGCGCAAAGTGGATCTCGAACATTCTGATGGCTCAGCGGTAGTCGATGCGGTCTTCTATCACTTCTAAGGCTTCTCGTGCGGTTGTCTCATTCGAGTTAGGAACATACGAGACCTTTTGATTTTTTGATTCATAAGTGATGATGTTGCGAAGAGCATCTTTGACTTTGAGGAGTGTGCCATCGCAGAATCTGTCGACCTGACTGAAGCGGAGAAACCTCTTTTCTTTCTGTTCATTGAGGTATACTATCCCAAATTCTGGTTCTAGAAGCAGTGCGTTCTCGGGATACATCTTCAGCTCGGGTGCTTTCAGGTTCGGTTTCAGCAAGTTTACCTTCTAAACTCTGTTCTTGATCCCCATTTGGAAGTATGTGAGACAAGACATCATATTTTTATGAATCAGGAATCGATGAATAGCTTCGAGCGCCTTTATCATTTGAAGCGAGCGGATGGTTCTGATTCGGAGGTCTTTCGGTATAGCTAGGAAGTTAAACGGTGCTAGGTTCTTAAAGTCCGCTTCGGAGATTCTCCATTCATTACCGTCTTCTCGTCGGACAGTGAAAACTGGAAACATGACTCTAAGGATTCGGCCGATTTGGATGTTTAGCACTTCAGTGATCTTGTTCTTTGTTCGGACTTGGCTAACCGGCAGGCACCGCTTCATGGCATTTATGTACTGGCCTTGGTATTCCTTGTCGAAGTGGGAAATCCCAAGGCAGAAAGTTGGCTCGATAGGGCGTAACCTGTGAACGTATAGCTTCTTCAGTGATTCCTCCAGGTGAGGAATAAGGATCATGATCTTCTCCCATCGGATTTGTTGCTGTTGAGGAGGAGGATGATCTGAAGCTGTCGGTTGTTGAGGAGATGTCGGATTTGCAGTAGTTGAAGTCTCGGGTCTTGTAGAAGTCTCGGAAGCCTGAATGGAGTGAACGGATGTACCATATAGGTTTTGTAGCAGAAAGTGGTCGTAGTCAACGTTGTCGTCTTCATCAGTACAAAAAGATCAGGTTTACCTGGAGATTTATTGCACTGGCGGCTTTTTCGTACCATGCATTTTCGGTCTCGGGGTCGATCTGGGAATCTGGATCTATCAGTTGTAGTCCGGTCCTATCTGATGTGTCATAAGTGACCAATTTCTGTGTTGCTCCCTCGGGATTTTCAATCGTCGGGTCTTCGTCGTCAGAGATGTCCATATCAATGACCATCTCGGCGAAGCTCAACTGGGCTTCAGGTTGTTCTTCAGTTGTAGTTGCCACAGTTGATGGTTCCGGTTGAACCACGGTTGTAGTTTCAGTAAGGATCGGGGCGGACTCGTCTAATCGCAGTCTTTTGTTCTCCCCCTCACGAGGTACATAGATAAACACCTCGGAACCAATTCAATATGCGTTCCAGATCAGTGCAACAATCAGTAGAAATCAATATGTGTAATACGTATGTTCCTTGCATACGCCGTGCACAAGAACTTCATGGTCTTCCAAATGGATGTGAAAACCTCATTTCTCAACGGCGACCTCAAGGAAGAAGTGTACGTATCACAACCGGACGGGTTCGTGGACGAAAATAAGCCTGACCATGTCTACATTCTAGACAAGGCGCTCTATGGATTGAAGCAAGCTCCACGGGCCTGGTATGATACTCTATCAGAATTTTTAATAAAGTCAGAATTTTCACGAGGTACAATTGATACAACCCTCTTTATTAAAAAGGAAAAAGGTCATATAGTGTTAGTTCAGGTGTATGTCGATTACATCATTTTCGGTTCTACTAATCCTCAGTTTGCTAAGAACTTTGACAAGTTAATGGGGAAATTTTTTAAAATGCGTATGCTATGTGAGATGAATTTCTTTCTCGGTCTTCAAGTTAAACAATTGTCGACCGGGATGTACATAGACTAGCAGTGAAGTACATTAAAGAACTAATCATTCTCCAGAACCAATTCAACCATATTTGACCCTAACAATTCCTCTGTTCACGGCTGATAAACACTTGTTGAATATGGTAAACAGTGTGTACCAGACTGGCTGAAGGCGAACCCTGGTGAAGCTCGATGGTTGAGTTAGGCGGCCTTCATATCCTAGAGCTCGAATGTCTCGGAAAAGAACGTCGTCAGTGACTTGAGCGTCGTATGCATCTAGTCTTGGAATTGCATTCGCTTTCGGCAGATCGAGGATGCGTCGGAAGTCGTGGCGAGTTATAACAATGTTGGTTTCGCCAATACGGCCGTGAAGAATGAAATGCTGGTCGTGTTCGAAAGGTTCGAGAGAACGCCATAGTTGGTGGACGTACACGGCTGGAACTGGAGCATGAGCCGTCAGTGCTCTGTTTAGTGCATGGCGCTTCAATATTTCCACAATCACCGGACATTGGCAAATGAGGGTCGCCGTGTCCAGGTGATAGTTGTTTGGGACTAACGGAAGGTTCGGTCCTTCGGGAAGGAGCGGGGCATTGCCTTGAGGCGGATTAGGATTCGGTTGAGCCATGGACCTGTTAAAAGGTAATACGTGTTGAGTATGCATGGCTTGTGAAAGGCAAAAGCGAGTCTCGGGACCCGTATTCTCGGATTTGGAAAACCGAGAGTCGGTACAGTCCAAGACAGTTCACTACTCGATTCTTGACAAGTCCGAGTTGAAAGTGTGCACGTGTAAGCATTAATGTGCAATCATGGCATATGTGTGTGCACAAATCCTCAAAATTAGCCAAATTGCATGTGAACAAATCCTCAAACAATGTGCTTATATGTGCACGTGAGTTCTTGAAAGTGAACAGATCCTCAAACAAGCAAGTGATATCAATTAAACATAGGCAAACCAATGGCACATGAGTTCGAGATGATTATGTGTATATGTAAGCTAAAATGTGCATATGAGTGCATACACGTGTAACCAAAACCTCAATGTAGGAAAATAGAAGCATGAACAATAGCCCATTGACACATGAACAATGGTTCTGGAACATGGTGGATTCTGAATCATGAGAGTTCCAGAAATTGATGTATACCGGATGTAAGTGAGTTCCGGAACTGACTAAAATAAACACACATAACTTCCGGAACTATGAAAGCGAGACTTCCGGAACTGATAAAAAACGCATACCGGAACCAAGTTAAATGCATTCCGGAACAATAAGACAAAAACCAAGTCCGGAACATAGAAATTTCGGAACTAGTAACAATGGAATTCCGGAACTCAAACCTTTTACGGATTACCGGAACTTGAAGGTTCCGGAACATAGAAATATATGAATACCGGAACTACCAAACACCGAAACCTATACGGTTCCGGAACTCAAAATACCTCAATTCCGAAACTCAAAAGAACCGGAACCCTAAGTTCGACAAACTGAGATTCTAATCATGAATTTAACTGATCCAAACTCAAAATCGATATGCAATCACACATTAGATACCATAAATTTGTCTAAATCTATGAGTTGTGATGCGATTCTAGATAGAGATCGAGGCCGAAGGGTATATGTAACACCCCGAAAATCCTAACTCAATTTGTAAAGGAGTCCATTTAGAATTATTAAAAGGACAAGGTGTTGCATTGGAAGGTGGGACACGTAATGCTAATTGGATCTCTCGAGAAATTGGCCAAGTTTGGACTCGGTACAATTCCAGCTAGTATGACACTCGCGAGAGTGACAAGGTCACTTTCGCAGAGTCACTTTAGAATGTACCGAGAGTTTTGGGAGGTCCAGCGAGTATGACACTCGCGAGAGTGACATGGTCACCTTCGCAGTGTCACTTTCGCCGAAATTGTACCGTGAGCATTTTGAGTAGTGGGCGAGAGTGCCCCGCGAGAGTGACAGTGGCAATCTTGCCTGTCACTCTCGCCGTCGAGCTCCAGGGTGTTTTAAACCCACGAATTCGTCTCCCTTTCATTTTCTATTCCACCCATTTCTCTCTAAACTCTCCCAAACCGAACCCTAACCCTCTAAATCGTTTTTGGAGATCTTGAAGCCATAAATCTTGCAAACCAAAGCTTCTCTCTTGGTTCTAATCAAGGGATTATGGATGGAGGTTAGAACCCTTCTTCTCACTTTCGTTTTGGTAAGATTTCTACACTTTCTAGGGTTTTACCCAACCCTCACCTAAACCTTTTCCTTTCTTTAGATGAAATGAAGATTGAGGCTCACTTTGGTAACAATAGAAGTGTTTGGGTGGTGGATTCACTTGATGGTTGAGGTAATCTTCTCTTCTCTTTATTTTGGAAATTAGGGTTTCGATCTATTGGTGATTTTGGGAGTAATATGTTGGGGGAAATGATTCTAAGTGTTTGAGGATAAATATTTATGGTTGGAAACTTATGGATTTAGGTTTTGGAAGATTTGGACTTGAAGATTCGGACTTCTTCAAAGGAGCATACGTTTGGGAAAAACCTAGATTTAGCTTAATCTTGCAAGGTGAGTTCAAGTTACTTTGCGAAAACTTTGTACATGCCAAAATGATATTTTTCCAAGTGAATATGTGTTTTAGCTGAAAATTATCAATGTTGAGTATTTGGTGAATTTTACCCTTTGAGGTATTAATTGGGGTAAATATTATAAAACACTACTTTTGGATATTTTGGAAAAATATGATAGATAAATCCTATATGAAAATGGGTTATTGATTTATGTGATGAATGGAGTCTATTTGTATAAAAATGCATTTTGTGGATATATTGGAAATATGCATAATCATGAGACGTTTTGAAAATGTAAAGGTGTGAGTCCTTTGGAAAGGAGGGTTTTCCCGATCCAAGATTTTATTTCGGGTGTTCATGGATTTGAAGTATTTATTGGCAACTGGTGTGTGTGTTGTTATATTTAATGTCATTTTATGACTTTCATGAACTTTCTTTGGAGTTAGTTGAGCTTGTGGCTCGGTATTGGATTTTATCCAGTTTTGGAGACATTTGTCCATTTTGATAGCTCAAAGTTGAGTTTTGATCATGATTTACGTTATTGGGGAATTGCATGTTTTGAAATGCATTTGTTTATATATTTGGGGTCGTGTTATATTTTAGACCTTGTTAGCCATGGATCCATAGGCGTTTGAGTTTCCCCTTAGTCTCGCGGGCAAGAGGTCGGGATTGATTGAGCTCAGTTTACGAGACGTTAGTTTCTTTTATAGCATGGGATAGGAATCAGGATCCATGATAAGTAAGGCATAGACATAGATGGTCGGGCGTCGTCTCATGGGCAGTAAGGTGTAATCCCTAATGTGCTGTTGTGGATTTGGAGTGACCCAATGTATAGACCTGGAGTGGTTGAAGTTGGGGGCTCCCTAGTCTCGCGGGCAATAGATCTGGAGTGATTGAGCTCAGTTTACAAGAGTAATCCACATGGGTGTTTTTATTGCATAGTAAGTGACCCACTTTAGTGTTCCGTCACGTGCGATGTATACGGGTCTCCCCCATCACCGAAAGGTGTTGTTTTGGGTAGTTGTTGCTACTCATGTTTTCGGTGACGTGTTATATTTATATGGATTGTTTTCCATGGTATGTAAGTTGTGGTTTATATCTCATCCGTGTGTGATGTTTTGGGTATTTGTGTTTATCCATGTTTTCGGTAACGCATCATGTTTATGAGAATTGCATTTCCACGTTATATGAGTTATGGATTATGGTTTATCCATGTTTGGGATGCGTTTGGAATAATGACAAATTGACATATGGATTTAATTGTTTTGAGTATCAAATGGTATTTTACCCTATCACGTTGATTTTGGGAATGAGTCTATTTTGGAAATCATATTGTATTGAAGATTTCATTTATGGGAATTGTGTGAATTGGAAAATGGGTGACTTGCATTTAAAGTAAACTCTTTTGGAATCATGACTAAAAACTACACTCCTCTCGATTTATGAATTTATATAGTCATAATAAAATGTTTGAACTCACTAGGCGTTAGCCTAACCCTTTTTATTTGTAGGCATGTGCAACAGGCTCAGGTTGGGAGTAGCTTTAGCTACACTGTGAAGTGGCGAGTGCTAGTAGAGTGCACGAGAGATGATTATGAATAAGTGAATCTTCCGCATTTTTTTATGGGACTAGCAACTTGTATGGTATTAAGTAACGCCCGTATTAAGTTTTAGTTGTGGAAATTTTAATGTTTAAATTCCGAGGTATTTTCAGGGATGAAATGTAGAAATGATTTTCATTTACTCTTGGTTATTTTATCGAAATTTAAGTTAGTTGATCGTTCCAAATTTGAGGGTGTTACTGTATATGGACCCTAACAGCCGCACCCACTTTAAGTCGATCAAATCGTTCGATTTGGTGGATGATTGGATCGATATCGAGTTGAGAAATCAATCAAGTGATGATAAAGAACACACACCTGTAGTTTGGTGAGAATCTGAAGTCGATTGGAGCAAAAACCACACAATGATAGAAGATGTGAGAAGAAGTTGGGTTGAGAGAGATTTGGGCGCGAATGATTTGAAATAATGAAGTCTTTTTTAGAAAACCCGGTTTTTATACCGGTCGATACCGGAAGCGAGTCCGGTACCGGATGCCTTAAATTCTCCCGGTCCAACTTTGTCTCAATTTTGGGCAATTGACGAAAAATACCCTTTAACTTTGAAAAAAATTCAAAAACACCCCTGAACTTAAGATTTTCACATTTAGCCCTTCAGGTTGAAAATTTTCACTGCTCCCCTTTAACAGTTCGAAAACTAACACTCCCCTTCAAGATTTGAAAATCAGCACTGCTCCCCCTCAACTTTTCAAATTAAAGACCCCTAATTTTTTTTTTCTCTTTTCTTCCTTTTTCATAAAAACGTAAACACACAAGTTAAACAAAAATAAACAAAACTTTTGAAGGAAATGACAAAAACTCCCCCTCGACTTGTCAAACTGCCATTTCTCCCCCTTAATTTTGCAAAAATTGCTCTTCTACCCTCACAGAATCGAGTGAACATACCTTCGGGACATGGCATTCGAGGAAACAGCTTGAATAGCAAACGGTTAGTAGTACGGGAATAACAAAGACTAGACAAATAAAATTAAAGAAACATGAAAAACTGGAAAACGAGAGAAACATTAAAACGAAAATACAGTGTAACTGTGAAAGAAACAGTAATCTCGGAGTGTAGGAAAGGTGTGACAAGTACAACCGGGACCGTACCTTTTTCCACGTGATCTTTAATGAAGTGATAGCGCACGTCTATATGTTTCATCTTCGTATGTTGCACCGGATTGCTTGTGATGGCTATCGCACTCTTGGAGTCACAGTAGATTGGGATGTTAGAGTAGTTATACCCATAATCCTTCAGTTGTGTCCGCATCCAAATCACCTGGGAACAGCAGCTAGCCGCGGCCATATACTCTGCTTCCGCCGTAGAGGTGGAAACGCAAGTTTGCTTCTTTGAGGTCCAACTAACCAATTTGTCACCCAAGAACTGGACGTGCCCCGTAGTGCTTTTCCGGTCGAGCATACTCCCCGCATGATCAGCATCAGAATACGCCATAAGCTCGAAACCTATATCCTTCGGGTACCAAAGGCCAAGATTAGCAGTACCTTTCAAATAACGAATAATACGCTTAATTGCTATCATGTGTGACTCTTTTGGATTTGACTGAAACCTAGCACACATAAAGGTGGAGAACATTATATTCGGCCGACTTGCCATCAAATACATCAGCGAACCAATCATTCCTCGATAGGTAGTTGTGTTCACAGCCTTACCGTCAGAATCGACGTGCAACTTAGTACCCGGTGACATTGGAGTACGCATGGGTGAACACTGTTCCATCTTGAATTTCTGAAGAATATCCGCGATGTACTTAGATTGATTGATGAATATCCCGGTCGACAGTTGCTGAACTTGAAGACCGAGAAAGAAATTCATCTGACCCATCATACTCATTTTAAAATATTGTTTCATGAGGAGTGAAAAGTTGCGACAATATTGAGGACAAGAAGAACCGAAGATAATGTCATCGACATAGACTTGAATTAAAAGAATACGCTCACCTTCCCTTTTGATGAAAAGGGTTGTGTCGATCTTACCTTTCGAGAAGCCGGAATTGATAAGAAAAGTCGATAATTTATCATACCATGCTCTCGGTGCTTGCTTCAATCCATATAGCGCTTTATCGAGTCGATACACATGATTGGGGTGATCCGGATCTATGAAACCTTCCGGTTGGGAGACATACACTTCCTCTTTGAGATCGATATTAAGAAACGCCGTCTTCACATCCATTTGATACATGGTGAAGTTCTTGTGAGCGGCGTACGCGAGGAACATCCGAAAAGCTTCGATTCGGGCTACGGGTGTGAACGTCTCTTCGTAGTCGATCCCCTCTTGCTGTCGATAACCCTTAGCGACCAAACGAGCCTTGTTGCGAACCACGATCCCATTCTCGTCCTTCTTTTTCTTGAAAATCCATTTCGTGCCGATGATGGTTCGGTTCTTCGGGCGAGGGACCAGACGCCATACTTTCAGACTCTCGAATTCATTGAGCTCTTCTTGCGTGGCCATTATCCAGTCCGGGTCATGTAAGGCATCTTTCACCGTCGCTGGTTCGACATTGCTCAGAAAAATGGAGAAGAGGCACTCATTCCCGGTTGCCGCCCATTTTTTAGTATTACTTAGCAGTACGGGGGCGACATCGTCTTCAGCTTTCATCGTTGCTCTAGTCTGAACAAGAGCTGACGGATCGCCAATGATTTGTTCCAGGGGGTGTGCTCGAGTCCATTTCCTCGTGTGGGGTAGTGGGTCCGATAGAGGTTCTGAATTAGCCGCATCGATGTAGGACCCAAGGGGTAGATTCTGAACCTCTTCAAGTGATGGAACTGGATGTAGACGTGTAGCGGCCGTAGGTTGAGAATCAACAGCGGTTGATGAAGATGTGGCAGTTGCGTCAGAACCGTTGCTTCCTTTGGGGGTAGATGGAGTGGATGGAACCACTGGTGAGGGAGACGCGGTCTCCGTTTGAATACTTGAAGATGGCGTCATCACAATCACTGGTGAAGTGGGCGAGTCCTCCGAGGACGTAACATTGGGGGTTGGAAGAGGACCGGATATGTTGGTCGACACCACTATAGCTCCATCTACATTTAAAGAAGCATCAGAAGAAACTTGGGGAAGATAAAAGTCATTGTAAAAAAATTCAAACAATAGATCTAACTCAGATGGTTGTGACTTCGACGTATTGGACGACGAAGGATCTACTGTTGTGTGCTTGGGTTCCGAACTAGAGAGATCAGAAGCCAGCACTCCAGTAATCGCGGGTTCTGAACTGTTATGTCCAGAAGCCAAATCGACCAATTCGTCGAAGGTCACATTAATACTCTCGATCACACTCTTGGTCCTCTTGTTGTAGACTCAGTATGCTTTGGAAGATGTCGAGTAGCCTATAAAGATCCCTTCGTCCGCCTTTGGCTTGAGCTTGCCGAGATCATCCTTATCATTCAGTACGAAGCACTTGCACCCGAACGCATGAAAATAGCTGATATTAGGGGTGCGCTTGTTGATGACCTCATATGGCGTCTTGTTGAAGCGCTTGTGAATGATGGATCTATTCTGGGTGTAGCACGCCGTCGCTATAGCCTCGGCCCATAGAAACATAGGAAGCCCGTATTGTGTCAGCATGGTGCGTGCCGCTTCCACCAATGTGCAGCTACGACGTTCCACCATGCCGTTCTGTTGTGGAGTTCTGGCTGCCGAGAAATTGTGCGAAATCCCCGCCGAAGTGAGAAAATCACCGATGATGCGATTCTTGAATTCCGTTCCGTTATCCGTGCGAATCACGATTACGGTCAGCTGTAGGTTATTTTGAACTCCCTTCAGGTGATTGACTATAACACCGGGCGTCTCGTCCTTTGTACGAAGGAACTTGACCCAGGTGTACCTTGAGTAGTTGTCCATCATCACCAACACGTACTTCTTGTGACTGATACTTAAATACTGCATCTCTTTGCCTTGAACCGTACTTCAAGATTCTTGTCGCAAAACTGGCCGATGTTGAAGAGGTTGTGACCAAGACCTTCAACATAGGACATCCGCTTGATCGTGAGGTCGTCCTGAACTAAGTTGTCGTAGTCCATGATCGGGGCCACGTTATCTTTGCCAAATCGTACATCACCACAGTACTTCTCCTTGAAGTTGGTGAGTAGCTCCCTTTTACCAGTTGTTTGGGCAAAAAACTGACGTCGTACGACCACGACAAAAACAGGCATGACGTACGATCAAGGACTATATCTTGTATTAAGGTAAGGTCTCGACAAGAACCCAGAACACGTCCGTCGTCTCCCGTAAAAGGTAAGTCGTACGTCCCTCATGACGCTCGACCATAGTGTCGCCCGTCCCGCACGACCACCGCGTAAGATCATTATAACCTCGACCTATACTAACGTTAACCGTTACGTGTTGTTAAGTATTCAATGCAGGAGTCAAAGCCATTAATAGTGAGCAGCCATAACGGACGAAGAGCATTATGGATAATCACTCCGGCGACCGTTTCCAGCCGTTGTAGCAGTTGATCAAAGCATTAATGGAGCTAATTAATAACGCGAAGACTATAAATACCATGCTAAGTCTTTACATCAAAGGCCACGAACCAATAGCCGATACACATCAGGAATCATCAACGAATAACATCCAAACTCATAGCAAAGAGCACTCAAACTCTGGAAATCAAGTATTGAAGGCTAGAATCCTACACTGAACTCAAGAACACTCGAAGGAAGGCTCAAGTTAACGTTCTCGACGCACGACAACAACTTCCTACCAATAGTTGTTCACACTTGTATTCACACATGACAAACACATGTTTTACATTCCAAACACTTGTACTTTACATTTCGAATCATTTCCTTCATCTGTATTGTAATCATCGTACGAGCAACACAAGTACCGAAGGACATCGCCCCTGATTGGCGACCATAGTGCAGCGACGACATCCCTTGTCGTCCGCAGGTTTTTTCCTCGTTTGAGGTTTTTCCTGCGTCCTCAAATCCCTTGTTTCCTTTATTTTTATCTTCGTCGCACGTCTCGTCGAAAGATCCTTTCTTTAGTTGATTAAGTCCACATCGACCTTAAGTTGTCCCTTTGGTGCGATTTTTGGCATTAACCGTTTGGCGCCATCCGTAGGACTTCATCTAGAGAAAAACCTTGACGAACGTGCACTTTACTAACGGTTTCTTGGAGCTCCTTTGTTTTCGATTACAGGAAAATGGCAGATAAGGAGAACATGGAACAAGTGGTGGGTCTAGAAAACGCACAGGAACCCCCAACAACAGTCGACGAGTATCATCTGGAGGAAGCCGTTCTAGATCTAAGCAAGCCCGATCAAAAAATCCTCGTGGGTTCATCCCTTGACCCCAACATTAAAGGAAAACTCATATCTTTTTTACAGGAGTATGCCGATTACTTCGCCTGGTCGCATGAAGATATGGTCGACATTGATCCCGGCGTCATCTCCCATAAACTTAATGTCGACCCATCATTCAAACCCGTAAAACAAAAGCGCCGCAAGTTCACTCCAGAGAGAAATAAGGTAATTAATGACGAAGTCGACAATCTCCTCAAGACAGGAAAGATTCGAGAAGTAAAATATCCCGATTGGCTCGCTAACATCGTGGTAGTAGCTAAGAAGAATGGAAAATGGAGAGTTTGCATCGACTTCACGGATCTTAATAAAGCCTGCCCAAAGGATCCATTTCCATTACCTCATATTGATGCCATGGTCGACGCAACAGCGGGACACAAGTTATTAACATTCATGGACGCTTATTCTGGGTATAACCAAATCCTAATGCACGCCAAGGACCAAGAGAAAACTGCTTTCATGACAGATCGAGGTATTTATTGTTACAAAGTTATGCCTTTTGGACTAAAAAATGCAGGGTCTACCTATCAGCGACTGGTAAACAAAATGTTTAAAGATCATCTTGGTGACACAATGGAGGTATATATCGACGACATGTTGGTAAAGTCAAAGCAAGCGATCGACCATATCGATCACCTCAGGAAATCGTTCAACATCCTCCGGAAATATAACATGAAGCTTAATCCGACGAAGTGTTCCTTTGGCGTTAGTGCCGGGAAGTTCCTGGGTTATATGGTCACTCGTCGAGGCATTGAGGCTAATCCCGACCAAATCAAGGCCATTACTGAAATCAAATCTCCTCGAAATTTCAAAGAAGTCCAGAAACTCACCGATCGAGTAGCGGCTCTAAATAGGTTCATCTCTCGATCCTCCGACAAATGTCACTTATTTTATAACGTTCTCAGGAAAAACAGAGGTTTCGACTGGACCGAAGATCATGAGCGAGCGTTGCAAAATCTGAAAAAGTACATGACATCACCTCCTTTGTTGTCAAAACCATATGATCATGAGGCCCTACAACTGTATTTGGTTGTTAGTCCAAATGCTGTAAGTGCCGTTCTGACACGCGAAGATGAAAAACAGCAATTGCCGATTTATTATGTAAGTAAATCCCTCTTAGACGCGGAAACCAGGTATTCCTCTATGGAAAAATTGCTTTTATCGCTAGTTACTGATTGGGCAAAAAACTCACGTCGTACGACCACGACAAGAACAGGCACAACGTACGATCAAGGACTATATCTTGTATTAAGGTAAGGTCTCAGAACACGTCTGTCGTCTCCCGGAAAAGGTAAGTCGTACGTCCCTCATGACGCTCGACCATAGTGTCGCCCGTCCCGCACGACCAGCACGTAAGATCATTATTCCTTCGACTAAAGCTAACATTAACCTTGAATGTTATGTTTGTTAAGTGTTTAATGCAGGAGTCAAGGCCATTAAAGAGCAACGGATATAACCGGCACTACCATCAACGATCGATAACCGTAACGGACGAAGAACATTATGGATAATTACTCCGGCGACCGTTTCCAGCCGTTGTAGCCGTTGATCAAAGCATTAATGGAGCTAATTAATAACGCGAAGACTATAAATACCAGGCTAAGCCTTCACATCAAGGACCATGAACCAATATCCGATACACATCAGGAATCATCAACGAATAACATCCAAACTCATAGCAAAGAGCACTCAAACTCTGGAAATCAAGTATTGAAGGCCAGAATCCTACAGCGAACTCAAGAACACTCGAAGGAAGGCTCAAGTTAACGTTCTCGATGCACGACAACAACTTCCGACCAATAGTTGTTCACACTTGAATTCACACTTGTATTCGCACACGACAAACACATGTTTTACATTCCAAACACTTGTACTTTACATTTCGAAGCATTTCCTTCATCTGTATTGTAATCATCGTACGACCGACACCAGTACCGAAAGACATCGCCCCTGATTGGCAACCATAGTGCAGCGACGACATCCCTTGTCGTCCGCAGGTTTTTTCCTCGTTTGAGGTTTTTCATGCGTCATCAAATCCCTTGTTTCCTTTATTTTTATCTTCGCCGCACGTCTCGTCGAAAGATCCTTTCTTTAGTTGATTAAGTCCACATCGACCTTAAGTTGTCCCTTTGGTGCAATTTTTGGCATTAAAAGTTTGGCGCCATCCGTGGGACTTCATCTAGAGAAAATCCTTGACGAACGTGCACTTTACTAACGGTTTCTTGGAGCTCCTTTGTTTTCGATTACAGGAAAATGGCAGATAAGGAGAACATGGAACAAGTGGTGGGTCTAGAAAACGCACAAGAACCCTCAACAACAGCCGACCAGTATCATCTTGAGGAAGCCGTTCTAGATCAAAGCAAGTCCGATCAAAAAATCCTCGTGGGTTCATCCCTTGACCCCAACATTAAAGGAAAACTCATATCTTTTTTACATGAGTATGCCGATTGCTTCGCCTGGTCGCATGAAGATAGGGTCGGCATTGATCCCGGCGTCATCTCCCATAAACTTAATGTCGACCCATCATTCAAACCCGTAAAACAAAAGCGCCGCAAGTTCGCTCCAGAGAGAAATAAGGTAATTAACGACGAAGTCGACAATCTCCTCAAGACAGGAAAGATTCGAGAAGTAAAATATCCCGATTGGCTCGCTAACGTCGTGGTAGTAGCTAAGAAGAATGGAAAATGGAGAGTCTGCATCGACTTCACGGATCTTAATAAAGCCTGCCCAAAGGATCCATTTCCATTACCTCATATTGATGCCATGGTCGACGCAACCGCGGGACACGAGTTATTAACATTCATGGACGCTTATTCTGGGTATAACCAAATCCTAATGCACGCCAAGGACCAAGAGAAAACTGCTTTCATGACAGATCGAGGTATTTATTGTTACAAAGTTATGCCTTTTGGACTAAAAAATGCAGGGTCTACCTATCAGCGACTGGTAAACAAAATGTTTAAAGATCATCTTGGCGACACAATGGAGGTATATATCGACGACATGTTGGTAAAGTCAAAGCAAGCGATCGACCATATCGATCACCTCAGGTAATCGTTCAACATCCTTCGGAAATATAACATGAAGCTTAATCCGACGAAGTATTCCTTTGGCGTTAGTGCCGGGAAGTTCCTGGGTTATATGGTCACTCGTCGAGGCATTGAGGCTAATCCCGACCAAATCAAGGCCATTACTGAAATCAAATCTCCTCGAAATTTCAAAGAAGTCTAAAAACTCACCGGTCGAGTAGCGGCTCTAAACAGGTTCATCTCTCGATCCTCCGACAAATGTCACTTATTTTATAACGTTCTCAGGAAAAACAGAGGTTTCGACTGGACCGAAGATCATGAGCGAGCATTGCAAAATCTGAAAAAGTACATGACATCACCTCCTTTATTGTCAAAACCATATGATCATGAGGCCCTACAACTATATTTGGTTGTTAGTCCAAATGCAGTAAGTGCCGTTCTGACACGCGAAGATGAAAAACAGCAATTGCCGATTTATTATGTAAGTAAATCCCTCTTAGACGCAGAAACCAGGTATTCCTCTACGGAAAAATTGATTTTATCGCTAGTTACTGCTGCTAAAAAATTACGTCACTACTTTGAATCGCATCCTATTACTGTCGTGACTAATTTCTCTCTTAAGTCCGTCTTAAGAAAACCTGAGTTGACAGGTCGATTGGCAAAGTGGAGCATATACCTCAGTAGCTATGACACCGACTTCAATCCTAGAACTGCAATCAAATCACATGCGTTAGCAGACTTTATCGCTGATTTCAGTCCAGAACTAGAGAAAGAATCAGAGTTTGAAATATCAATTGTGGCGACTCACGGCGACGCACCTTGGATCTTACACGTCGATGGGTCATCCAACACCAGAGGCTCGGGGTTAGGCATCGTCTTAAAGTCGCCACAGGGGGGAAAGATGGTATACTCGGTTCGATGCGACTTCAAGACCACCAATAACGAAGCTGAATATGAAGCACTGGTCGTAGGAATAATCATGGCCTACGACTCGGGGGCAGCCGCGCTGCATGTCAAGAGCGACTCGCTGCTGGTAGTAAATCAGATCAATGGAGAATTCGCAGCCAAGGACTAAAAAATGACAGCGTATCTAAACGTAGCAAAAGAAATTTCTGAAAAATTTAGATCTTTTTCTATTGAACAAATTTCGCGAGACCAGAACACTCAGGCCGACGCATTGGCAAACCTTGGGTCCGCTTTAGTTGAACCAATATTTGATGTTATTCCCATGATTCACCTGGAAACGCCATCCATTGGAAGCACAGACGTCATCCAGATCGAAGACGAAGAAAATGATTGGTCGCGCGACATTCTAAACTTCCTCGTGCATGACCAGCTCCCTGAAGACAAAATGGAGGCTCGAAAAATCAGATTCAAAGCGTCTAAGTACGTCATGATCGAAAATAAGCTTTATCGGCGATCATCGGCGGGCTTAAATTTAAGGTGAATCATCAACAAAAATCAAGCCCAGAAAATCCTCCAAGAGATGCACGACGGCGAATGCGGCAATCATTCAGGAGGTCGCGGTTTAGCTAATCATATATCCCGACAAGGATATTTTTGGCCAACACTGCGACAAGACGCCATCAAGTATGTCAAGAGTTGCGACTCTTGTCAACGACACTCAGGTATGTCTCATAAACCCTCGGAACCTTTGCACTCGACGCTTATCCCTTGTTCCTTCATGAGGTGGGGAATGGATATCGTCGGCAAGCTGCCGCCTGCTCTGGGGCAAAAGGTATTTCTCCTTATACTAACGGACTACTTCTCTAAATGGGTCGAAGCGGCTGCCTTCTCCCAAATTAGGGATAAAGAAGTTATCTCTTTTATTCAGGCTAACATCATATGCAGATTTGGGATTCCGTCCGAAATTGTCTGCGACAATGGATCCCAATTCATAAGTGACAGGACCCAACAGTTCTGTGGAGACAGAAGCATCAAACTGACAACCTCGACCCCCAGATATCCCCAAGCCAATGGACTTGCTGAGTCGAGTAATAAAACTATTGTAGCTTCGATCAAGAAACGATTAAAGGCTGCAAAGGGAAGATGGGTTGAAGAACTCCCTTCAGTCCTAGGGGCAAATCGCACGATGCCCCGCATGTCCACAGGACAAACCCCCTTCTCTTTTGTCTATGGTTATGAAGCCGTCCTACCAATCGAAATTCATCTCCCGACCTCGAGGCATACTTCCGTCGACCATAACTCGGTTGATTTAAGTTATGACCTCGTCGCCCTCGAAGAACTTAGAGAATCCGCCTTGATCAGGATGGCGTCGGAGAAGCAGGCGGTCGAACGACATTTCAATAAGCACGTCAAAGTCAAAATCTTTCAAGAAGGCGATTACGTCCTCCGTCGAGTATTCCCAAATACCCAGGAGCTCAACGTAGGTAAGCTCTCCATTAAATGGGAAGGTCCTTACCGCATCTCCGAAGTCGTTGGTAAAGGAGCATATCGACTGCAGACCCTCGACAATCAAGAAATCCTGCGAAGTTGGAACGCGACGCATCTAAAAAAATATTTCTTTTAGAGTCGCCTTCCTCTCATACGAAGTTTTTTAGCACGATGGTAAACGTCGTAAGGTCGTTGGTGGTCTGACGACCAACCTCTAACGAGTTTTATCACAGGTACGCGCGACATGAATACCCGTGTGTGTGACTTAATTATTTTACCACAGGGGCATACGTTCTAGAATTTCGTCATACGATACAGTTACATGTAAGGACTGGACAATCCCTCGATGTAAGTTTCTGGAACTCGGAAAAACTTTGTATATTCTAACACATCAACGATGTATATTTGTTCTTACTAATACAGTCCAAGTATATGATTTATGTTTCAACCGTTACATTGTCGTGAATGCCTGAGTCGCACGATCCTCCGTTTGTTTCATACTTAACGAATTTTATGATCGATATTACATTTATCTACAACATGTGTAAGCGAAAACATGAATTTAGCAAAGGAAGGAACTTCATTGAATGATTACATATGAACAACCGATCGTCGGACGAGTAAAGACAAAGTCAAAAGTCATCGAACAACCTGACCACCAGTGGTCAAGCATAAAAAGCCTAGTTCGCAAACCCAAAGAAGCACATCGATCGCAAGCTCTGTCCAAAAGTCTCGACCTTCGAAGCCCTGCCAATCCCAAAGAACTGATTCAAGGATCAAACGAGTATGTTAGGAGTGGTCTTCCGACTCCTTACACTTCGACATTCTGAGAATGTGGCTCTTAAGATTAATGTTAAGGTTGGAGGAAGGAATATGTTCCTCTCGACAATCGACCTCCACTCTAAATTTCCTCTGCCTTCACAAACTTTATGAGAGGAAACCAAAACATCTGCAAAAAATACAAAAGAAACTATTACATGCTCGACAAAAGAACATCGATAACACAAGTTTTGAAAGAAAAACTTACAAGGAACGCCAGTTCGGCTAAACACAGCCCTATCTCTTCAACAGAGATCCTTTGAAAACACTTCTCGGAAACAAAGGGTTGATGTTTCCCCAGATGCGGAAATGACTTCATCCTGACGAGGACGTAGTCAAACGAGAGGGATGGCGACAGCGCAAATCTGATCACCCAAAAGTCCTCCTCGTTCTCTCCCGTCTTTACACCCTCGCCCCTGTCGGCTGATAAAAGGGTTGACGTGGCAGAAGACATCGTCGCCAGATGCGCAGAATACACAGACATCGTGTTCATCGTAACCAACATCGTCAACGATTTGGGTATCGCAACCCTTGATAGATCTCTGACCACCCGAGATTTGAGGAAAGTCGAGATTCTAGAGAAGGACCTCATCAGAAACAGAAAACCTTTTCTCTAAAGGAAACAACCCATTGTGATCTCTATTTATGCAGGAAATTGCAACAAATCGAGCCTGTTGATGATCAACACGCGTCCATACCTGTCCGAATTTTCGACACCTGTCTTCGACAGCTGGTAAGCATTATCATACATCAGAATGACAACGTAACTTTTCAACTTCTCGTTCAGTTAGAGGCGAACCGATCTAGTTCCGCGACAACCAGGTAAGTTCCTCAACCCAGGTCACAAGTCTAAACGTTCGACAGGCAAAATTTAAAACTTAAATTTGACATTCAATTTTCAAATTTTCGGGGCAAACTGTTTGGGCAAAAAACTCACGTCGTACGACCACGACAAGAACAGGCACGACGTACGATCAAGGACTATATCTTGTATTAAGGTAAGGTCTCAGAACACGTACATCGTCTCCCGTAAAAGATAAGTCGTACGTCCCTCATGACGCCCGACCATAGTGTCGCCCGTCCCGCATGACCAGCACGTAGGATCATTATTCCTTCGACTAAAGCTAACGTTAACCTTGACTGTTATGCTTGTTAAGTGTTTAATTCCGGAGTCAAGGCCATTAAAGAGCAACGGATATAACCGGCTATACCATCAACGATCGATAACCGTAACGGACGAAGAACATTATGGATAATTACTCCGGCGACCGTTTCCAGCCGTTGATCAAAGCATTAATGGAGCTAATTAATAACGCGAAGACTATAAATACCAGGCTAAGCCTTCATATCAAGGACCACGAACCAATATCCGATACACATCAGGAATCATCAACGAATAACATCCAAACTCATAGCAAAGAGCACTCAAACTCTGGAAATCAAGTATTGAAGGCCATAATCCTACAACGAACTCAAGAACACTCTAAGGAAGGCTAAAGTTAACTTTCTCGACGCACGACAGCAACTTCCGACCAATAGTTGTTCACACTTGAATTCACACTTGTATTCGCACACGACAAACACTTGTTTTACATTCCAAACACTTGTACTTTACATTTCGAAGCATTTCCTTCATCTGTATTGTAATCATCGTACGACCGACACCAGTACCGAAGGACATCGCCTCTGATTGGCGACCATAGTGCAGCGACGACATCCCTTGTCGTCCGCAGGTTTTTTCCTCGTTTGAGGTTTTTCCAGCGTCATCAAATCCCTTGTTTCCTTTATTTTTATCTTCGTCGCACGTCTCGTCGAAAGATCCTTTCTTTAGTTGATTAAGTCCACATCGACCTTAAGTTGTCCCTTTGGTGCGATTTTTGGCATTAACAGTTACTGCTGCTAAAAAATTACGTCACTACTTTGAATCGCATCCTATTACTATCGTGACTAATTTCCCTCTTAAGTCTGTCTTAAGAAAACCTGAGTTGACAGGTCGATTGGCAAAGTGGAGCATATACCTCAGTTGCTATGACATCGACTTCAAACCTAGAACTGCAATCAAATCACAAGCGTTAGCAGACTTTATCGCTGATTTCAGTCCAGAACTAGAAAAAGAAGCAGAGTTTGAAATATCAACTGTGGCGACTCACGACGACGCACCTTGGATCTTACACGTCGATGGGTCATCCAACACCAGAGGCTCGGGGTTAGGCATCGTCTTAAAGTCGCCACAGGGGGGCAAGATGGTATACTCGGTTCGATGCGACTTCAAGACCACCAACAACGAAGCTGAATATGAAGCACTGATCGTAGGAATGAACATGGCCTACGACTCGGGGGCAGCCGCGCTGCATGTCAAGAGCGACTCGCTGCTGGTAGTAAATCAAATGAATGGAGAATTCGCAGCCAAGGACTCAAAAATGACAGCGTATCTAAACGTAGCGAAACAAATTTCTGAAAAAATTAGATCTTTTTCTATTGAACAAATTCCGCGAGACCAGAACACTCAGACCGACGCATTGGCAAACCTTGGGTCCGCTTTAGTTGAACCAATATTTGATGTTATTCCCATGATTCACCTGGCAACGCCATCCATTGGAAGCACAGACGTCATCCAGATCGAAGACGAAGAAAATGATTGGTCGCGCGACATTCTAAACTTCCTCGTGCATGACCAACTCCCTGAAGACAAAATAGAGGCTCGAAAAATCAGATTCAAAGCGTCTAAGTACGTCATGATCGAAAATAAGCTTTATCGGCGATCATCGACGGGCTTAAATTTAAGGTGCATCATCAACAAAAATCAAGCCCATAAAATCCTCCAAGAGATGCACGACAGCGAATGCGGCAATCATTCAGGAAGTCTCGGTTTAGCTAATCGTATATCCCGACAAGGATATTTTTGGCCACCACTGCGACAAGACGCCATCAAGTACGTCAAGAGTTGCGACTCTTGTCAACGACACTCAGGTATGTCTCATAAACCCTCGGAACCTTTGCACTCGACGCTTATCCCTTGGCCCTACATGAGGTGGGGAATGGATATCGTCGGCAAGCTGCCGCCTGCTCCGGGGCAAAAGGTATTTCTCCTTATACTAACGGACCACTTCTCTAAATGGGTTGAAGCGGCTGCCTTCTCTCAAATTAGGGATAAAGAAGTTATCTCTTTTATTCAGGCTAACATCATATGCAGATTTGAGATTCCGTCCGAAATTGTCTGCGATAATGGATCCGAATTCATAAGTGACAGGAGCCAACAGTTTTGTGGAGACAGAAGCATCAAACTGACAACCTCGACCCCCAGATATCCCCAAGCCAATGGACTTGCTGAGTCGAGTAATAAAACTATTGTAGCTTCGATCAAGAAACGATTAAAGGCTTCAAAGGGAAGATGGGTTGAAGAACTCCCTTCAGTCCTATGGGCAAATCGCACGACGCCCCGCACGTCCACATGACAAACCCCCTTCTCTTTTGTCTATAGTTGTAAAGCCGTCCTACCAATCGAAATTCATCTCCCGACCTCGAGGCATACTTCCGTCGACCATAACTCGGTTGATTTAAGTTATGACCTCGACGCCCTCGAAGAACTTAGAGAATCCGCCTTGATCAGGATGGCGTCGCAGAAGCCGGCGGTCGAACGACATTTCAATAAGCACGTCAAAGTCAAAATCTTTCAAGAAGGCGATTACGTCCTCCGTCGAGTATTCCCAAATATCCAGGAGCTCAACGCGGGTAAGCTCTCCACTAAATGGGAAGGTCCTTACCGCATCTCCGAAGTCGTTGGTAAAGGAGCATATCGACTGCAGACCCTCGACAATCAAGAAATCCTGCGAAGTTGGAACGCGACGCATCTAAAAAACATTTCTTTTAGAGTCGCCTTCCTCTCATACGAAGTTTTTTTGCACGATGGTAAACGTCGTAAGGTCGTTGGTGGTCTGACGACCAACCTCTAACGAGTTTTATCGCAGGTACGCGCGACATGAATACCCGTGTGTGTGACTTAATTATTTTACCACAGGGGCATATGTTCTAGAATTTCGTCATACGATACAGTTACATGTAAGGTCTGGACAATCCCTCGATCTAAGTTTCTAGAACTCAGAAAAACTTCGTATATTCTAACACATCAACGATGTATATTTGTGCTTACTAATACAGTCCAAGTATATGATTTATGTTTCAACCGTTACATTGTCGTGAATGCCTGAGTCGCACGATCCTCCATTTGTTTCATATTTAACGAATTTTATGATCGATATTACATTTATCTACAACATGTGTAAGCGAAAACATGAATTTAGCAAAGGAAGGAACTTCATTGAACGATTACATATGAACAACCGATAGTCGGACGAGTAAAGACAAAGTCAAAAGTCATTACATATCAAACAACCTGACCACCAGTGGTCAAGCATAAAAAGCCTAGTTCGCAAACCCAAAGAAGCACATCGATCGCAAGCTCTGTCCAAAAGTCTCGACCTTCGAAGCCCTGCCAATCCCAAAGAACTGATGCAAGGATCAAACGAGTATGTTAGGAGTGGTCTTCCGACTCCTTACTCTTCGACATTCTGAGAATGTGGCTCTTAAGATTAATGTTAAGGTTGGAGGAAGGAATATGTTCCTCTCGACAATCGACCTCCACTCTAACATTTCCTCTGCCTTCACAAACTTTATGAGAGAAAACCAAAACATCTGCAAAATACAAAAGAAACTATTACATGCTCGACAAAAGAACATCGATAACTTAAGTTTTGAAAGAAAAAAGTACAAGGAACGCCAGTTCGGCTAAACCCAGCCCTATCTCTTCAACAGGGATCCTTTGAAAACACTCCTCGGAAACTAAGGGCTGATGTTTCCCCAGATGCAGAAATGACTTCATCCTGATGAGGACGTAGTCAAACGAGAGGGATAGCGACAGCGCAAAGCTGATCACCGAAAGGTCCTCCTCGTTCTCTCCCGTCTTTACACCCTCGCCCCTGTCGGCTGATAAAAGGGTTGACGTGGAAGAAGACATCGTCGCCAGATGCGCAGAATACACAGACATCGTGTTCATCGTAACCAACATCGTCAACGATTTGGGTATCGCAACCCTTGATAGATCTCTGACCACCCGAGATTTGAGCAAAGTCGAGATTCTAGAGAAGGACCTCATCAGAAACAGAAAACCTTTTCTCTAATGGAAACAACCCATTGTGATCTCTATTTATGCAGGAAATTCAAACAAATCGAGCCTGTTGATGATCAACACGCGTCCATACCTGTCCGAATTTTTGACACCTGTCTTCGACAGCTGGTAAGCATTATCATACGTCAGAATGACAACGTAACTTTTCAATTTCTCGTTCAGTTAGAGGCGAACCGATCTAGTTCTGCGACAACCAGGTAAGTTCCTCAACCCAGGTCACAAGTCTAAAACGTTCGACAGGCAAAATTTAAAACTTAAATTTGACATTCAATTTTCAAATTTTGGGGGCAAACTGTTTGGGCAAAAAACTCACGCCGTACGACCACGACAAAAACAGGCATGACGTACGATCAAGGACTATATCTTGTATTAAGGTAAGGTATCGACAAGAACCTAGAACACGTTCGTCGTCTCCCGTAAAAGGTAAGTCGTACGTCCATCATGACGCTCGACCATAGTGTCGCCCGTCCCGTACGACCACCGCATAAGATCATTATAACCTCGACCTATACTAACGTTAACCGTTACGTGTTGTTAAGTATTCAATGCAGGAGTCAAAGCCATTAACAGTGAGCAGCCATAACGGACGAAGAGCATTATGGATAATCACTCCGGCGACCGTTTACAGCAGTTGTAGCCGTTGATCAAAGCATTAATGGAGCTAATTAATAACGCAAAGACTATAAATACCAGGCTAAGTCTTCACATCAAGGGCCACGAACCAATATCCGATACACATCAGGAATCATCAACGAATAACATCCAAACTCATAGCAAATAGCACTCAAACTCTGGAAATCAAGTATTGAAGGGCAGAATCCTACAGCGAACTCAAGAACACTCGAAGGAAGGCTCAAGTTAACGTTCTCGACGCACGACAACAACTTCCTACCAATAGTTGTTCACACTTGTATTCACACTTGTATTCACACACGACAAACACTTGTTTTACATTCCAAACACTTGTACTTTACATTTCGAAGCATTTCCTTCATCTGTATTGTAATCATCGTACGACCGACACCAGTACCGAAAGACATCGCCCCTGATTGGCGGCCATAGTGCAGCGACGACATCCCTTGTCGTCCGCAAGTTTTTTCCTCGTTTGAGGTTTTTCCTGCGTCATCAAATCCCTTGTTTCCTTTATTTTTATCTTCGTCGCACGTCTCGTCGAAAGATCCTTTCTTTAGTTGATTAAGTCCACATCGATCTTAAGTTGTCCCTTTGGTGCGATTTTTGGCATTAACACCAGTCATGTGCTTGGAGCATCCATAGTCGAGAAACCACACATTACCGGGCTGCAAAACATAGATTAAAGAGATTTAAGTACCCATCTGTAAATGGGTCCTTGGGTGTTAGGTGCAGCACCTTTGGTAGAGACTCGTTTAGAGCTGGGTATTTTTCGTTTGGATTTACGATTAACATTAGAATTAAAGACATGATATGTACCAAACCAATCAGATGCATGTTTAGAGTCAATCAAGTCATTCACACCACAAACAGAGCAGCAAACATAATTACGCGAAAAATCAATCAATTGATGAACATTGTCAAGTTTAACGGGAAATTGAAAACCATGTTCAACAGAATTATTCAAACCAAAACCATGTTTGTTGTTATTATTCCTATTATTCAAGGCAGAAGTAAATGACTTGTTCTTCTCGGGGTGCGCCTTGTCATGCTTCTCTACCCACTCTCTCTGAACCGCTTTCCCCCGACCTGTACTATCTGAAATGACATTAGAGTTTTCGTCAGAGGAGTTCGAAGAGCCCTTACCGGTTGTAGCACGTTTCTTAGACCGACGTTTAGATTTAGTTTTAGAACTAGTCTTAGAAACGGTTTTAGACTTTGAACATTCGCCCTTTTCAAAAATTAACCGGTTCAGGCAACTTTTCTAAAAATTGAATATGACTAGAAAGCTTTGGTGCAAAATCAATTTTTGAAAATTCAATATCTTGACAGGAATTTATGAATTCAGAAAATGTGCGAACATAATCAAGTGGGACTTCACCATCTGAGTCGGATGAGGAGTTATCCGCAAACGGATTATCAAAAACCGAAAAAATGTTCTTTTGAACATACTCGGATTCGATGGCCTTACCTTTATCCTTAAAGCTCAAATATTTATCATTTGTGTCATCAGACACTCCTATAAAGGCTTTGCACGAGGAACTATCTGAATAGATTGGAGCGTCGTCAAACGAGATTGTTTCAGGAGTGACTGGCGTCATTGGAGTATCCACATAATTCTCCTTAGCCATTCTCAGCGTTAAAGCTTCTGTCGCTAACGCGGGCAGTTGAGAGGGCAACTTGGCAATCTCGGTTCGATAAGCCGCTCTTTCAGATTCAGGTAGTGTCTCGGGTTTTGTCTGTTTGATCTTTTCGATAGAATCTAAAAGTACAACCCTTTCGGTTTCATAAATGACCTTATCTCTCGCAATCGATTCTTCAAGTTTAAAAATTATATTTTCCAAAATCAGAGGTGGAACATAACGTTTTAGCTCTGATTTATCGTCAGAATCTACATCTGTTGTTGCCGGTACGGGAAGCGAAGTTTCAACCGTTTTGGCGAGCGAACAGATGTCGAAGTAATTATTGGGGAGATACGAAATTTTGCTTTTTAAATGTGACGCATTAAGCATTTCGTACACGAAAGGGATTTGTACATTTAAGTTCTTCCTAGGCGGTGCATCATCCGATTTCGTGTTATTTTCAGAAGTAGGATTTTCAGTTTTAGGTTTTGCCTCTATTGGTGGTAGAGGTATTGTTGTTTGTCTTTTAGCTATGTCATCATCAAATAGGGGGAGATTGTTGATCCAAACCCTCAGTGATTTGATAATGACCCTGAGAAACACTTAGTGAAAAAATTAAGTAAACAATATGTATTAGAGTTTCACCATCAAAGAAAATATATTAAGTCTGTTTAGTATCGCTAATATGAAGCTCATGCTCTTTAATTTATACTTCAGCGATAACTGTACATCAGTGAACCCTGAGCCTGTTCAGTCTCAGTGATGATCGCTGATAGTTCTATTTGTAATTGTTTGCTTATGATCCCTGAAGACAAGATTCACGTCAACCAAGTTCGAAGCTGAAATCAAAGATTAAGCTAAAGAACAAGTGACTAAGTCTACTAGTGACCTGATGCGGACATCAGCGAAGAAAAGACTTGTCCATTCCACGCGAAGTTTCAAGTAGAAGACTTCAGCGAACGCTGAACTTTATCATTCGCTGATAAAGATTCATTCAGCGAACTCTAATCATGAAGCTTGTTCTACAAGCAACTTTTGTCTTGTCTCTTGCAAGCCCCCGTATGATTTTGTCAGAACGAACATCCCTTTTGTCTAGAATCGTACAACCAACTCTGCAACTACATTGTTTATCATGCGGCCACTAGGATGTTTGCCAAAGTCAAATTATGCAACCAACCAGAGGCTTCCACGTGTAAAGGTATACTGACATGCATTAAATGCATGCAGTATATAAAGGAAACCCTACTTCATACTTGAAGTGCTCGGCTCTTCTTTCTCGCTGAACTATCTTAGTGTTAGAAAACTATCCTTAGTTTTCTTATTTCTTTTCTCTCTAAATTTCTAGTGCAAGAAATCTGTGTGTTCTCATAGTTTGTTTAGATTAGGTTTTTAACTTGATCTTATTCCGCAACAAACTGTAAATTGTTTGATATATATAAATAAACAATTTAGAAAGATAAAAATATGTGTTTGTATTCAATCCCCCCCCCCCTTCTACAAACTTGTATAACACTTCGGGACCAATATCTTGGTTTCAGTCTAAACCTAAGGAGTTACACCTTTTCTGCGGTCAAACACATTTTGCGTTTTTTAAAAGGTATTGTTGATCTTGGTCTATGGTAACCAAAGGACACATGTTTCGAATTAACGGTGTTCTCGGATGCTGATCATGCGGGCAGTATGCTATACCGGAAGAGTACAACGGGTCACGTTCAATTTCTTGGCGACAAGCTGGTTAGCTGGGCTTCGAAGAAGCAAACGTGTGTCTTCACGTCCACTGTGGAAGCAGAGTATGTTGTCGCCGCTAGTTGATGTTCCTAAGTCATTTGGATACGTACACAATTGAAGGACTATGGGTTTCACTATTTGCAGATCCCAATATATTGTGACTCGAAGAGCACTATCGCGATTACAAGCAATCCGGTCCAACACATGAAGACCAAACACATAGACGTTCGGTACCACTTTATCCAGGATCACGGTGAACGAGTCTTCGTCATCATGCAACTAACACATGCTTCTAAGGGTTCCACACCGAAGTCCACGGCATACCAGGTAAGTCTTCTTAGTTATATCAAATTGAGGGGGAGTTTTGCAATTTTTATAACTCGAGGGGGAGTTTTAAATGTTTGAAAAGTTGAGGGGGGTTGTAATTTTGAAAAGCTGAGGGGGAGTTTTATATTTTTGAAAAGTTGAAGGGGAGTTTTATAATTTTGAAAAGTTGAGGGGGAGTTTTATAATTTTGAAAAGTTGAGGGAGAGTTTCATAATTTTGAAAAGTTGAGGGGGGGTTTTATATATTTTAAAAGTTGAGGAGGAGTTTTATAATTTTGAAAAGTTGAGGGGGAGTTTTATAATTTTGAAAAGTTTAGGGAGAGTTTTATAATTTTGAGAGACGTTTGGGACCCGGAAAGGCAAAACCCGGGATTGGACCCGGATCCGGGAAACCAACTCCCGGTTTCGACCACTATATAAACCGGAAATCGTTTGTTTAACCTTACTTTTTCAAACTTTCGCGCTCAAACCTCTCCCGGACGAACTTTTGCTCTCAACTACTCAGTTTGCTCGATTTTTCTCCGATTCACACACGGTTTCATCCTAGGTCTACAAATGGCACAACAGAATGTCATCGATCACAATGCCGATGGCACCCTTCTACCGGCTGGTCCGAATCTTTCGCTCACGCCAAACAACTTCCACCTCGACACGTCATGCATTCTCTCCCAATGTCAGGTGCTGGTCGAAATACTGAAGGGCCACTCACTAAACTATGCCCTGGCTGCCACTGCGGCCGTCCCGAAGGTGTATGTCCAACAACTCTGGATATCATTGGCCATTGTCGTTAATGGGGTCGAGACAGTTCTTGAAGGCCGCATCGACGTCACACCAATCGTCATAACCTGATGCTACCTCAATTCCCTGCAGAGTCATATTTGATCATTCTGTCACGGATGCCACCCTCTGCCAGGAAATGCATGCACTTGGATATGCCAAGGAACTCAACCATCCTTCCCATTTCACTCGTGCTCATCTGACGCCAAAATGGTACAACTTGTTTACCATTCTCAATCGCTGCTTGTCTGCCATCACGAAGGGAATCGAGCAAAATAGCACCAACATGCTCAGAGTAATTCACGGTGTTGCGTACCACCGACACCCGAATTACGCCTTGCTCTTATGGCACGAGCTAATCCAGAAAGTTGCAGCGAAAGAGGGAGGCAAGAGACTGACGTGCCTTCCGTTCCCGCGATTCCTACAACTAATCGTTGCCTACTTCCTAGATGCTTACCCAATAATCCCACACCGAGCTACTCATCAGGTATGCCCTTTTAACCGAATGACCAGGGTACATAATAAACTAGAGATCGCAGGCCTTATCCCAATGGTACTGCTATCTCTCGCTAATCAATCGACACTTAGTGTAAAAGCATATAGGAGAGCGCACAATCTAGTCACTCCGATAGTCCAGCCAGATCCAGCAGGACCTGCCTAAGGAGCGTGCCCCGAGCGACGTGAGGGTCCCAGAACTCGAGGAGGCAGTGTCCAGAGAGAACAGGGGCACCCGGATAGAGTGTGATGCAAGAGAATATTGCGAGGGGAAATGAAGCGGGAGGTGTCGAACGATTAATATGCGGAGCTTGCACGTCTTGTCGCCCAGCCACCCCACCCCACCCATCCACGCAGGCCCAAGATGATGACCTAAACCTCCATAATATGCAAGTCATCGACAATACATGAGTGGCTGCACAAGAAGAACCTGCTTCATCCTCCAATCCTGAATCCAGTTCCGAATCCAGGTCTACCGCTAGATCTGGCTCTGGTTCTGAATCGGGATCAGAATCCGAATCTGAATCTGGTTCCGAGTCCAATTCTGAGTCAGGGTCCTCCGGATCAGATTATGAGTCAACTGACTCGGATGATCACAATGACAATCAATTTCGTCTCAAGCCCATAACCAACATTCAAGCCTCTTCTGGAGAGATGGAGAGCGGAGTGAGTTGAAGTTGAAAATATAAATGAAAGTGAGCGAGTGAGTGAGGGAAAGAAGAAGCAAACACAATAACGAGAGATATCGAACGAAGAGGCAATCTTCCCAGATTGACCCCTGTTAGCCCCAAGTATTTCCTTGTAAAAGTATTGAAAATATCACAAGTCAGCAGACATCAGAGATAGTTCAGAAGACTTAGTAGAAGATCAACAGAAGTTCAACAGAAGAACGTCATAGACCAAACGCCAGCGAGCAAGATTCCAGAAGACCATCAGAGCTCTGGCAAATGATCTCTGATGACCAAGACCTCTGTGAAGCCCAAGACTCGTATAATTCTCTAAGTGTTAGTTCAGTGTTTACACTTTCCACATCAGCCCTAAAGGACAACTACACACTTTACACGTGTCATTCCAGGGTTTTATAGTACACTATGTTACACTTTATCATGCTATAAATAGTGTGTAGTGGAGCACACTATTATAAGAATTCCTGCAAGAGCACACTCACTGCACATTCCATTCCACGATCATTTGTATGATTGTAGCCTGAGAGGATTCAGAAGAAACACACACACTTAGGTGTTCTTGGTGTTCTTCATTTTAATATACGAGCAGTTTGTTTATGAATCTTATATTATTCACTGTTTAGTATATTGTTATTCTCTGTTGTTGTTCTTGCTTAAACAATCACTCATCTACAAACAACATGTTTATGCTTCTGCTATCTCTATTGTGCTTGTTTGTTAAATGAGACAAGGTGAATCTAGGAACCAACAATTGGTATCAGAGAAGATTGATCTGCTTAAATCAAATTGATCCAATCTATACAGGTTGATTAACTATTGTTGATTGTTAGTTATTCTTCAAGTTTTTTCATGTCATATACTGTTTTTACCAAAACCTGCAACTCTTGTTTTTAAACATCAATTTTTTGCTCAAATCACAAAAACAAGCATAGAAAGTGTTCTTACATTAGATATTTTACTCTTTTCAGCTTTGTTTATCTCTTTTCAAGTTTGAAACTCTTTTTCTACTCAAGAACATCTACACTCTGTTTTTTGTAAACATGGCAAATAACAACATCAATGCCATTTATACCGCTGGTTCTTTAACCAAACCTACTACTCTTCTGAGGGATGAATACCCTCAATGGAAGATAAGGATGGTTAACTTCTTTGAAGGCATGGATAAAGATCTTATGCGATCTGTCACAAGTGGACCATTCCAGCCAATGGTTTTGGTTCCTCGTGTTCCTACTACATAAAATACTGCTGAGATTCCAACTCACTTTGAACCTAAAACCTCTGGTTTTACTGAAGAAAAGAAGCCTAAAATGGAAAATGACTCTAAAGCAGTTAGAATTCTGATAATGGCCATTCCAAACGATATTTTCCATGAACTGGACTCATGTGTTACAGCTAAAGAGACTCGGGATCAAATTTTGAACCAACTTGAAGGGGGAATAAAAACCCAAAAGAACAGAAGGACCCAAATGTATTAATGGGCACAATGATTTCTCAGCTCTTCCTGATGAAACTCTGCAACAGACCTACAATAGGTTTAATGTCTTCATTAACAAGTGCAGAAAGTGTGGGGTTGTCATATCAAAAGAAGATAACAATGTTGTGTTCTTAAAAAGTTTAAATAATGAATGGTTGCACTTATCTATGTCTTTGCAAGCACATCAGGACCTTGATACTTGGTCACTCACAGATGTATATAGCACTTTGGTTGCACAAGAAAAGGATGTTGTCAAACAAAAGAGAAAATCCACTATGGGAGGACCTCTGGCTTTAATCTCTCACTCAAAAACACCCTCTGGAGGGAAATCAACCAGAGAAAGTGCCAACAGAGAGAAAAAGGGAAGGAAAAAATTCTGAAGAAGAAAGGGAAGAAAAGCCTGATAGCAGAGAGTGATGATGAAGAGAGAATGACAGATGCTGATGATGACGAGGATATCAATGCCTTTGCCCAATCTCTTGCACTATTAACTCAACAGTTTAACATAAGATTTGGCAAGAAGGTTTTTGATAGAAGAGGGAGATTTGAGAGAGAAGAGAAGGAAGAGAGAAGAGGCTACCAGAATGAACAGAGGCCTGCACAGTTCCAGAATCACAGAGCTGTACAATTTTAGGATCAGAGACCACCTCAATACCAACAGAGGTACATTTAGCCAGCACCACAGAAACCAATAGATATTGTACAACCCATCAATTAGAATGATGGAAGATGCTTCAGATATGGCAAACCAGGCCATTTCTCTGCCAACTGTAAGGGTAGACAGGTAAAAGACCAGGACTACTACAAGAACAAATACAAGTACAACTTCAAGGAGAGAAGTATGGTGGTAGAGATGGAGAACTGGATCTCTGACTCATCCTCTGATGATGAACCAGAGCATGCCAACTTCTGTGGGATGGCAATAGCAGAGGAGATGACAGAGGATATGACAGAGACAAGCTCTGTAGATGGATCACTAGAGATCTCTGAACCCTGTGCAAAGGTATGTTCCACATCTGACTCCAAGTCCGATTCTGAACTTGCAATGAACGTATCTAAACTTGCCCAAGAGTTTCAAGCCTTGAAACAAAAACTTTCAGAAGAAAAAGAAATAAGAAAGTTAGCTCAGAAAGATTTATCCTTCTACATGAGAGAGAAAAATCTCTTGGAAATGGAGAAGGAAGAGATTTCAAAAGAAAAATCTGAGCTAGAAGCTTTACAGAAGCAAAAAAAATTATATTTTTCTAACAAATGTAAAGAGTATGAGGAAGTTTTGAAATTAAAAGGTGAAGAGGTTAAGAGATCAAAGTATCAAAGGCTCAACTCTATGGCTTTAAAAAATTATTTTCAGAAAGAAAGAGAAGTTTTACATCAATCTTTACAGAGAAAAGAACTTTTGATAAAGAAGTACCAGGATGCACAAGATGTGCATATTAAAATCAACTCTCAAATAGACACTCAAGGTCTTGGTTTCAGTGACCTTGATCCTTTCACTGGAAGGAAGAAGACATCTCTGTCCTCAACCTTCTATGTTGAGAAAGTCTAGATGCCAGATTGTTCATCCTATGGTACAAATGTTTTCAAAAAGATAAAAACCAGAAGGATCAAGAACCAAGAAGCTAAACTTCAGAAATGTGTCCTATGACACCCCTGATCAGGAAAAGGTCTTAGAACCATCCTTTAAATTAATAATGATCAAGGAAAATCTGAAATTATTATTTCAAAATTTGCTGAAAGTTCTGATCCAAAAGAGATCTTTAAGTTTGACTCTTTTAAAGCATAGAAGTCTGTTACTTTTGTGAGTGGTCCCTCTAAAGTAAAAACTCAAAGTGAGCTTAATCCAGAAGCACCAGATTTTTCTTCCACCTCTGAGGATGTTAAAACAACATTTGAAGAGGATTTGCAAAGAGTGTTGAGGAAAACTCTGCTTATGATGCCTTGAAACCTAAGTTCAGAAGATTTAGAACATGTACCATGTAACAACCCCAAATCCCATATACACAACAAATCACATAATGTAACATAACATTGATTAATCAAATGAAACATCATATTACAAGTACGGTCCCTTCTCTATTACAATCAAAAGAAGACATTCTACTACAAACTTTTTCCTTAATACATACATAACGTTTAATCATTATAATACAACTGCTAAACATGCCAAAATCTTCGTCACATAATCCTTCACATAAGCCATCCATCGATTACTCTAATTACTTGTTCTTACACGATCCACCACCTGGAATACATATTTTTAAAACGAAAATGAGGGTTAGACGCGATGGTCTAAGTGAGATAAATCCATGTTAGTTTGAAATCATTTATATAAACCTTATTCATATAAATCATTCAGCACAATCAAATATATCAATTTGAACTCACACATCGTGTACCTTCCTTTCTCATTCCTCCTGGCCATATTAGTTGGTTGCAAGCCAACTAATAATTTACAACGCTGTACAACATCTACAGTCAAACAACGCTATACAGATTCTATAGCCAAACACACCGGTCCTAAGCCCGGCCAACGTATTATAACACATTATAATACTTATGTAAACATAATACCTCAATATATTATAATTCACATATACCATACATATAAACACATAATCACTAATTATCACATTCCCAAACTATACGTATGTATTCCAGTTGAAAAAACTTTTAAAGTAAAACTCACCTGATTTCTTATTAACACGTTTCCAAGTCTTCTTAACCGATTCAGCCTTTTACCCAGAATTCACAAGATCTGTAACACATAGATGCAGACATCTCTTTACCACATAACACACATAAGACTTACTAAGGTTAAAAACTCTAAAGAACTCAAACCCTCAAATGTTGCCCCCAAACCCGTACTCAAGTCAAGACCACAGAATAGTCAGTCCTCAATCACTCCCTATCTAATGGTTAACAAAATACAGGTTACTGGATACTCGACAGCATCTAAACTCCCAAAATTGGCCAAACAGCAAAAGTATCCGGACACAACGAGTTTTCCGGACAACACCAATAATCCGGACAGCATGCCTTTTCCAGACAGCATAAGTAATCCGGACGCTATCCGGAAACATACTTCATCCGGACAATCAAGAAAATAGAACTTACCCGGAAAAGACTTGTCCGGACACCTTCAACTATCATCCGGACACCAACAACAAAACTATCCGGACACATTCATGGTGTCCGGAAACTACTGTCGGTTTGGTCCAATTTGCCCAGAAATCCGACAGAAATCAACCCTAGACCAGATGTGAAGATTCTAATCCGATAGATACTTCCTACTAACCATTATAAACATAAATTGTACTAGAAACATACCTTAATCAGTTCCAATAACTCCAATTTGAGCCTTTACCCTTCTTTCTCCTTTCTTTCTTCTTCTTTTTGCTCCCAACACACACACACACACCTAAATCTGAGTTTTGTTATAATATGAAATATCTAAACACCTAATTCAGATATTAATAACCAATTTTACTACTTCAGCCCCTACACTTTTCATTGCTAAACCAAATACCCCTAAACTTATAAATTCATCTCATTTTACCCTAAACATCAAATATAGAGTTAAATAAATTTAACGACAAGAGGATTTAACTAACAAACTTACCCGTGGTATTACATCATCTCCCCCTTAAGAGAATTCCGTCCCGGAATTCGGTTAGGCAAAAAGGTAAGGGTATTTGGTTCTCATTTCCGATTCAGATTCCCACGTAGCATCTTGACCTTTATGATGTCTCCACTGAACTTTCACTTGTCTGACCTCCTTATTCCGCAGCACTTTAACCTTATGATCAACTATAGCTTCTGGCTCTTCTACATAATTCAGTCTTTCGTCGACTTGTATCTCTGGTAGGGAGACTGCCTGATCTTGAGTAACCAGACACTTTCGGAAGTTTGACACGTGAAATGCATTATGAATCCTGCTCAATTCTGGTGGAAGATCTAATCTGTAAGCTACTTCACTGATCATTTCTGTGATTGCAAATGGTTCAACATACCTTGGGCTAAGTTTACCTTGTCGAACAAATCTGATGACTCCTTTCCACGGCGAAACCTTTAACATTACGTAATCCCCAACTTGAAATTCCAACGGATTTCGAAGGCGATCAGCGTAACTCTTCTGTCTATCTTGAGCCACTTTCAATCTTTCTCGAATCTGAGTAACCTTATCGGCTGTTAACTGAACTATTTTCGGCCCCGCTAGCTGTTTTTCTCCCACTTCGTTCCAGCACAGAGGCGTTCGGCATTTCCTACCATACAGTACTTCGAACGGTGCCGCTTGTATACTGGAATGATAACTGTTGTTGTAAGCGAATTCGATTAACGGTAAATGCTTATCCCAAGATCCCCCAAAATCAAAAATGCAGGCCCGAAGCATATCTTCTAAGGTCTGAATTGTTCGTTCACTCTGCCCATCTGTTTGAGGATGATACGCCGTACTTAACTTTATCTGAGTCCCCAGTTCCCTTTGAAAACTTCTCCAAAATCTCGAAGTAAAACGACTATCACGATCAGAAATGATCGAGATTGGAACTCCATGTCGAGTTACTATTTCATCAATGTACAACTTAGCTAATCGCTCCATTGAATCGGTTTCCTTTATCGGTAGGAAGTGTGCAGACTTTGTCAATCTGTCGACGATCACCCAAATAGAATCGAATCCCTTCGGAGTTCTTGGTAGCTTCGTGATGAAGTCTGTGGTAATCTGCTCCCACTTCCACATAGGTATTTCTAGTCGTTGTAGTTGCCCAAACGGCTTTTGGTGTTCGATCTTTACTTTCTTACAAGTATCACATCTTTCCACATACTGAGCAATCCCTCTTTTTATCCCCGGCCACCAATAGAATTGCTTTAGGTCTTTATACATCTTGTTTGTACCTGGGTGAATAGAGAAACGGGATTGATGAGCTTCTTGTAAAACACGATCACGTAACCCATCCAAACGAGGTACCCACACTCTGTTTCCCAGACACAATAACCCACGATCATCTTTTACTAGCAATGCTGACATCCCCGCTAACCGTTCTGATTTCAGATGTTCATCCTGATAAGCCTCCACTTGACACTTCTGCAATTTGTCAAATATGTTGGGTAGGAGTTCAGTTCGTATTGAAATAACTTTTATGGTTCCACTCCTTTCTTGACGACTCAATGCATCAGCTACCACATTTGCCTTTCCCGGGTGATAAAGGATTTCACAGTCATAATCGTTCAGCGATTCTAGCCATCTTCTTTGTCTCATATTTAGTTCCTTCTGATCAAAGAGGTGTTGGAGACTCTTATGATCAGTAAAAATCTGACATTTGGAACCATACAGATAATGTCTCCAAATCTTTAACGCGAAGACGACTGCAGCAAGCTCCATATCATGCGTAGGATACTGCCGTTCATGATCCTTCAGTTGGCGAGAAACGTAAGCTATAACCTTTCCGCGCTGCATAAGCACACAACCCAATCCCAGTTTAGACGCATCACTGTAAACGACAAAGTCTTCAGAACCTTCAGGTAGTGATAGAATTGGCGCGCTGCACAGTTTCTCTTTCAATATTCTGAATGCCTCGTCCTGTTCTGCTTTCCATTCGAACTTTAAATTTTTCCGGGTCAGCTTAGTCAAAGGTGTTGCGATACGAGAGAAGTCTTTTATGAATTTCCGATAGTAACCGGCTAAACCCAGAAAACTGCGGACCTCTGTTGTTGTCTTAGCCTGTTCCCACTTTTCAACTGCTTCCACTTTCATCGGATCGACTTGTATACCTTTCTCAGAAATCACGTGCCCCAGAAATTGCACTTTCCGTAGCCAGAATTCACATTTAGAAAATTTTGCATACAACTTTTCCTTCTTCAGTAGTTCTAGAATCAAACGAAGATGCTGTGCGTGCTCTTCCTTGGATCGAGAATAAATAAGGATATCATCGATAAATACAATTACAAATTTATCGAGATATGGCTTACATATCCGATTCATTAAATCCATAAAGGCAGCTGGAGCGTTCGTCAATCCAAATGGCATTACTAAACATTCATGATGACCATACCTCGTTCGAAAAGCAGTCTTTAAAACGTCTTCTTCTTTAACTTTCAACTGGTGATAACCGGACCTTAGATCAATCTTGGAGAAATAGCAAGCTCCAACTAACTGATTAAAGAGATCATCAATTCGGGGTAGCGGATACTTGTTCTTTATCGTGCGCTTATTCAATTCTCGATAGTCAATACACATTCTCATCGACCCATCTTTCTTTTTCACAAATAACACTGGTGCTCCCCACGGCGAAGAACTAGGTCTGATGAAGCCTTTATCGGATAGGTCTTGCAGTTGTGCCATCATTTCTTTCATCTCTGGAGGTGCCAAACGATACGGTGCACGGGCTACAGGAGTGGCTCCAGGAATCAGGTCTATCCCGAACTCTACTTGTCTAACAGGCGGAAGACTGTTCAAGTCTTCAGGGAATACTTCTGGGAATTCACTAACGATAGGGATATCTTCCACCCTGCTCTTTTCCGGCTTAATATCTATCACGTAGGCCAAGTAACTCTGACAACCCTTAATAACACATCTACGTGCTTTTATCATCGATATAAGACAAGACTGATGATTCCTACGATCACCATAAATCACTACCGGTCCCCTCTCAGGTAATACAACATTTATTAACTTTTTATCACACACTATATTAGCCTGATTCTCGGCTAACCAGTCCATTCCCACTACTACGTCAAACTCTATCAAAGTTATAGGAAACAACTGTATAGGCACTCCACATCCCTCTATATTAATCACACAACCATCAAATACTTCACTAACCGACACTTGGTTATCATTTGCAGTATCTACTAATAGAGCATGTTCTAACAATTTAGGTTTCAAACACAGGCAAGCAGCAAATGTAGGTGACACAAACGATCGGTTTGCACCGGAATCAAACAACACCTTAGCACGTGTAGAGTTTATCAAAAATGTACCTGTGACCACATCCGGAGTTTCCTCCGCTTCTTTCTCAGTCATTTTAAAGGCGCGGCCCCTGGTTACTGGCGGTTCCAATCTTGGTATTACTGGTTTAACAAATGCTGGCCTGCCCGACGACCCACCTTGTTGTATCCTCCCCCGCGGACAGTCTGACTGAAGGTGGTCCGGAGAATTACATAAGAAACATAACCGCGTTACCTTACAATCTTTAAGGACGTGCCCGGTCTTCCCACACTTATAACACGCTCGTAAATCGCCTTGGCAATTTCCTTGATGAACACGGTTGCACTTCCGACATGGTCTTTCCGCTGGTCGAAACGGTGGACGGTTATCATACCTCTGAAATCGGGACTTCTTCGGATCGTATTGTGGTCCTTCACACTTTCTCTTCCCGATACTTTTATCTCCAGCATCTCTTCTCATATCTCGTTCAACATTTTCCGCGGCATCAACTGCAGCTGAGAAGGTATCGGGTCCCTTTGCAGTCACTAGTCTTCTAATCTCTGAGTTCAGCCCGAAGATAAACCTTTACGTCCTCATCGCCTCCGTAGCAACGTAGTATTCTGCGAACCGAGACTTTTCCAGGAAGCTAGTGGTGTAGTCTCGAACGGATAAGTTTCCTTGTTGTAAATTCATAAATTCCCCTTCCAGTTGTTTGACGGCTGCTTGGGGACAAAATGCGTTCCTGTAGGCTATCACAATTTCTTCCCAAGAGAGGGTAGAATAAACATCAGATCCTTTAGAATGAATAAAGGATTCCCACCAATACAAAGCATCCCCTTTTAACATTGCTGCCCCATACAATACCCTATCTTCGTCCGCACATTTGCTTGTTTTGAAAATAGCTTCTATTTCCTTCATCCATCTCATTGCTTTCACTGGATCCCGATCCCCTGAGTACGTAGGAGGTTTGCAACTAAGAAACATTTTGTAATCACATTTTCTCATTACCGGTAAGACCGTAGGGGTGATTGGCATCTCCTCTTCATGAGTAGGGTCTGGTCCTTCTGTTTCAGTATTATGAGTTTGGTTGAACATAGCTTGAATATTGTCTTGTAATCTTCCCATTTCTGCCATTAGATCAGCCCTGGTAATGAAATCCGTACTATTTTGTTGGGTTCTGCCTCCGGCTCGACCTCCAGCTCTACCTCCAGTTCTACCCCCGACTCTGCCCCCCGTTCTGCCTCCCCTATCCTCGGTTCCTACTGACGGATTAGTTCTGTTTGGATTTCTTCCTCCTCCTCGATTCGAATTTCTTGTACCGCTGGCCATTCTGTGGATTTAAACAGGGTTAATATACACATAAGCATATACCCCATATAACAAGGTATTCCAGTTCAGACATGTACCTGTAAGATCACAATTACACTGGCCAGGTGTAGTATGAAATTACCTTACATGATGTTCCTTCTACCTTTTATACTTAGTATCCCGAGGTTCTACAATAATAGGGACATCCTACTTCACATGCAGTTTAAGTCTAGGTACAGATACTAATACCTAAATCCCTTAAACTAAGGCTCTGATACCATTTGTAACAACCCCAAATCACATATACACAACAAATCACATAATGTAACATAACATTGATTAATCAAATGAAACATCATATTACAAGTGCGGTCCCTTCTCTATTACAATCAAAAGAAGACATTCTACTACAAACTTTTTCCTTAATACATACATAACGTTTAATCATTATAATACAACTGCTAAACATGCCAAAATCTTCGTCACATAATCCTTCACACAAGCCATCCATCGATTACTCTAATTACTTGTTCTTACGCGATCCACCACCTGGAATACATATTTTTAAAACGAAAATGAGGGTTAGACGCGATGGTCTAAGTGAGATAAATCCCTGTTAGTTTGAAATCATTTATATAAACCTTATTCATATAAATCATTCAGCACAATCAAATATATCAATTTGAACTCACACATCGTGTACCTTCCTTTCTCATTCCTCCTGGCCATATTAGTTGGTTGCAAGCCAACTAATAATTTACAACGCTGTACAACATCTACAGCCAAACAACGCTATACAGATTCTATAACCAAACACACCGGTCCTAAGCCCGGCCAACGTATTATAACACATTATAATACTTATGTAAACATAATACCTCAATATATTATAATTCACATATACCATACATATAAACACATAATCACTAATTATCACATTCCCAAACTATACGTATGTATTCCAGTTGAAAATACTTTTAAAGTAAAACTCACCTGATTGCTTATTAACACGTTTCCAAGTCTTCTTAACCGATTCAGCCTTTTACCCAGAATTCACAAGATCTGTAACACATAGATGCAGACATCTCTTTACCACATAACACACATAAGACTTACTAAGGTTAAAAACTCTAAAGAACTCAAACCCTCAAATGTTGCCCCCAAACCCGTACTCAAGTCAAGACCACAGAATAGTCAGTCCTCAATCACTCCCTATCTAATGGTTAACAAAATACAGGTTACTGGATACTCGACAGCATCTAAACTCCCAAAATTGGCCAAACAGCAAAAGTATCCGGACACAACATAGTTTTCCGGACAACACCAATAATCCGGACAGCATGCCTTTTCCGGACAGCATAAGTAATCCGGACGCTATCCGGAAACATACTTCATCCGGACAATCAAGAAAAGAGAACTTACCCGGAAAAGACTTGTCTGGACACCTTCAACTATCATCCGGACACCAACAACAAAACTATCCGGACACATTCATGGTGTCCGGAAACTACTGTCGGTTTGGTCCAATTTGCCCAGAAATCCGACAGAAATCAACCCTAGACCAGATGTGAAGATTCTAATCCGATAGATACTTCCTACTAACCATTATAAACATAAATTGTACTAGAAACATACCTTAATCAGTTCCAATAACTCAAATTTGAGCCTTTACCCTTCTTTCTCCTTTCTTTCTTCTTCTTTTTGCTCCCAACACACACACACACCTAAATCTGAGTTTTGTTATAATATGAAATATCTAAACACCTAATTCAGATATTAATAACCAATTTTACTACTTCAGCCCCTACACTTTTCATTGCTAAACCAAATACCCCTAAACTTATAAATTCATCTCATTTTACCCTAAACATCAAATATAGAGTTAAATAAATTTAACGACAAGAGGATTTAACTAACAAACTTACCCGTGGTATTACATACCATTAGAGATCTTAACTTCTCTGACTCCAAGAAAGTAAGCTTCTGTCAAAATCCCTCAGAGACTCTCATCTCTGATAGAGTCACTAAAGACTTTCTGGACTCTAACTCTGACTCAGATGTTGATGAGAAAATTTTCTGTGCACCAGAGAAGGTCTTGCACAAATCAAAACAGATACTTGTTGGATCTGGGATTTTAAATAATGTCATTTTCGTTCCAAAGAACAAACCCAGAGTTCTAATTTATCCTGATTTTGAGGGTATGGGTGTCAGAACTTTATCTTCTGTGGAATTAGAAAAGAAGATGAAAGAAAAAGCCATGAGTACCTCAACCAATCAATCCTATGTGTCTTATGTTTATAAACCAATCAGATTCACTCTAGAACAGAAAGGAAAATGGAAAGTTAATGACACTCCTCATTCTCAATCTGTAGTGAATCATAGAGGAAACCAATCCTTTTGGGCCAAGGAAAAACATCATCAGAGGAATGCCAATTTCAAGAAAACACATCTAGATAGGAAGTTTAGCAAAACCTCTAAATCTAGATCTTTTAATTTCCAAAAGGCATGTAATCCCATGATGATGAATCAAAACATAAGTTTATCACAATCATCTCCATGTTCTGTTAATTGCAATTCCTTTAAACTCCTGTTGAAACTTCAGAATCATCTTAATGGTCTTCATTGCATTCTGAACTGGTCACCAGAGAAGAAAGATTCTAAGACCGTGTCTCAAAGAATGCAAGGAAAATTATCTGGCAAACCATCACCGAATGGAAAGCCAGAAGGTAAATCAATCAAACCCAAGCCTAACAAGAAAGGACCCATTATGCAATGGGTACCTAAGAAAATCTAATCTGTCTTGCAGAAACAACATGTGCAAATTTGGTACTTGGACTCTGGATGTTCAAGTTACATGACTGGAAATAAAGAGTTTCTAACCTCATTCAAAGATAAAATGGGAGGTGCAGTAACTTCTGGTGGAGATGGGCAAGGACAAATCAGAGGCTATGGGGTATTAACAAATGGAGGTGTAACAGTTTCTAAAGTTACTTATGTAGAAGGGTTAAATCATAATTTGCATAGCATAAGTCAACTTTGTGATCATGGTTTTGATGTCAATTTTAAAAAGAAATAATGTTCTCTGTTAGTTTCAGAGTCTGGTCAGGAATTGCTCAGAGCCGACAGAAAAGGCAATCTTTACAAAATGAATTTCAATCCAAATCAAAAATCTAATACAGAAAGACTCTATTTAGTTTCTTTGAACAAAGAAGATGTCTGGCTCTAGCATAAAAGATTTGCACACTTAAACCATTCAAATCTTGACAAACTTGTGAAACTAAATCTTGTAAAAGGGTTACCATCTCTTAAATTTGACAAACACCATCTATGTTCTGCATGTGAAATGGGCAACCTCAAAAGAGCTTCACACAGAACAAAGGGTAATCACAAATTGCCCAAGACCATTACACATGTTACATGTGGATCTCTATGGTCCCATTTCTGTGCAAAGTCTTTCTGGAAAAAAAGTATATCCTAGTTCTAATTGATGAATATTCTGGATATACTTGGGTTGAGTTCATCAGAGCAAAATCTGATGTCCCAGAGGTACTAATTAATCTGTTGAAAAGGATTCAGGTTTTCGTTAGTTTAAAGGTACAGAAGCTGAGAAGTGATAATGGGACAGAATTCAAGAATGCTAAACTTGAATCATACTGTTAAGTGCATTTTATGCACCTAACTTTGTATATAATAGTTGCATTTTCGTTCTATTTTTAGTGCTTAGTTTAGCCTTTTCATCCATTATTATTCTATCTCTTCTTAATTTTCTTAATCACGGTTGGAAATTCTTTCGGGAATGGTTTTTATGCTTTTGGTATTTATTTTGTGCAGATTGTGCGTGATTTGAAAGGCGAGATAGGCGGAGGCATGCTCGTGAAGAAGAAGGAAACAAAAGATGAAGTGTGCTTGAGCAAGGAAGCGGAGAGTGAAGGAAAGAAGATGGTTGGACGCGAAGAGAACACTTGAATCGATGCTGAAAAGTTTCTGCGGTACTTTCATGGGCGCAAAGGAATCTCCCCGGCCGTGAAAGTCATTTGGGCTTTTAATTTTCTAAACTTTTAATTTTCTGGTTTTTTTTAGCTTTGGGCTTTGGGCTTTGTCTAAACTCTTTTAGTTTTAAGTATATTAGGCGTTTTCTTTTTAGAGAGGGCGATCTCTCATTCCTTCACACGACATTTATCAGTTTTCTTTGGTGGTTTTCAACTTTGAAGGAGTTCTTTGAAGAAATTGGGGGAAGAAGATGAATTTTCTACAAGCCTAGGCCATTGGAACCGATTTGCTACCGGTTTTCATACTAGTATCTTCTTCCCTTTTCTTCTTAACTTACTTTGTTGTTGAATTCTAGTTTTATTTGGTTGAATGTTATGGTTTGTTCATCAATTCATCTTTGTTCTTAATTGAAGTGTAGATTTAGTTTCTCTTCATCTCTTTCATGTTTATTGTATTTTCTCCACTCCTTTGCATCTCTATTTCTCATCTCTACCCTAATTTCTTCAACTCTATTTAAAATTCTGCACTTGGTTAAATTCTGCACTTAATTTTAGGGTTAATTAATTTTCTGCACTCCAATTTTCTGCATAAAAATAGGTTAGATTAATTTTCTGCACATGTTTATTCAATAACCTAATGTTCATCTTGCATTTGTTAGTAGTGTTAATTGTTGTAGATTGAGTCTAATGTGATTTCTTTGTTAGTCTAGGTTTAATTTTGGTTTTAATTTTTAGAATCCAATTAAGTAACTTGTGTTTGGTCTCGTTTAATTAGTTCGTTTAATTGGGTAATCATCGCCTTAGGATTGAAGTTTTGGGATTGATCATTTGTTCTTAAAACGGATGTTGAGTTTTAATCCATTTCGATTGTAACGAGAGTTGAATTGATTTAATTGGATTTTAATAAATCATCTAGTTAATCCAATTGGTTGTTGATAAAAACGAAAGGTTAGTCTTCACTTGAGTTGAATTGATCAATGACAACGGTCTTAACATGTAAATAGTTAGGGACGTTGATTGGGAAATACATTCGTTTTAAATCTTAATGTTTCTTCCCAATGTATATGTGTTGCGAAAGTAAATACATATCTTGGTTAGAAAAGCTTTCTCACCTCGAGAGAGGGTTGAAGTAGCTTTGAAAAAAATGAATCATCTAGTTAATCCAATTGGTTGTTGATAAAAACGAAAGGTTAGTCTTCACTTGAGTTGAATTGATCAATGACAACGGTCTTAACATGTAAATAGTTAGGGACGTTGATTGGGAAATACATTCGTTTTAAATCTTAATGTTTCTTCCCAATGTATATGTGTTGCGAAAGTAAATACATATCTTGGTTAGAAAAGCTTTCTCACCTCGAGAGAGGGTTGAAGTAGCTTTGAAAAAAATGAATTCCCACCATTACCAAAATCCAAGGTTGATATTACTCAATGTTCTTAGTTTTAGTCGTCTTTTATCTTACTTAGTTTTAGTCTTAATTGCTTCTTATTGTTTCTCTTTCCCTTAATCTCTTTTATTTTAAGTTCATTTAGGTAAAAATCAAATCAATTTATATGATTCGCATAACTAGCCATGATTATTGAGTAATTAGTGTTTAGACCGTCACCTCCCTGTGATCGACCCGTATGCTACACTTCCCGTACGCTTGCGGTATAAATTTAAAACACATCACATACCTTACAGAGGAAGGCATCTGTCAGAACTTCTCTGTTGCAAGAACTCCTCAACAGAATGGTGTTGTTGAGAGGAGAAACAAAACTCTCGTAGAGGTTGCCAGAACAATGCTAGCAGGATCTGATCTTCCAACCAACTTCTAGGCATAAGCAGTTTCAACATCCTGTTTCACCCAAAACAGAGCTATCATAGTGAAAAGATTCAAAAAGACTGCTTATGAACTCATCAACCATAGAAGGCCAAATGTGAAGTACTTTCATGTTTTTGGCTATAGATGTTTTATCCTGAATGACATAGATCAACTTGGGAAGTTTGATAGAAAGGTTGATGAAGGAAAATTCATTAGATATTCTCTGACTTCAAAAGTCTACAGGGTCTACAACCTCAGAACCAATGTCATTCTGGAAAGCATCAATGTATCCTTTGATGACAGAGCATCAAATATCTCTGAAATCAAACCATCAGAGAGGATACATATCACAGGGGAGCCCAGTTCCTCAAAATCAAGAGAAGAAGATATCAATATGATATTCAATGACTTCTTTGATGATGAAGATTCCTCAGAACTCATCAACAGAAGCAATCAAGTTCAAGGTTCTGAAGGACAACAACAATCAGGTACATCTCTGTCTGGTCCTTCAAATACTTCACCCTCTACTTCCTTGACTACGGGTCCAATTCAAGGAGAGTTCAAGACAACATTCAAAGGAAGAAGAACCTGAAACAGAACCATCATCACCTGTGATGACAAATATTGGAAGAAATTCTATTTATACAAGTTCATCTTCACAGAGCCCTGTTGGTACCCTTCAAAGCAATAAAGCCACTCTTCAGACACCAATTTCCTTCAGATGCACAAACACCACCTCATGTCCATGCTCCAATGACAAGATGGACAAAGGATCACCCCCATCATCAAATCATTGGTGTTCCTGAAGATGGTGTAAAGACAAGATCAGCTACAATCAATGAAGCCTTCTTTGTGAATTTCTTAAGCATGATAGAGCCAAAGAAGGTCTCTGAAGCCCTTTATGACCCAAACTGGGTAGAAGCAATGCAAGAAGATCTTTTGGAATTTGAAAGAAATAAAGTTTGGTCCTTGGTTCCTTTACCCAAAGACAAATCTGCCATTGGAACCAAGTGGGTATTCAAAAACAAGAAAGATAAAGATGGGATCATCATCAAAAACAAGGCCAGATTGGTTGCAAAAGGATACTGCCAAGAAGAAGGCATTGATTATGATGAAACCTTTGCTCCAGTTGCAAGGCTAGAAGCCATCATAATATTTATATCCTATGCAGCTCACAAAGGGTTCAAAGTTTATCAAATGGATGTTGAATTTGCCTTTCTGAATGGCAAGCTACATGAGGAAGTATATGTTCAGCAACCACCTGGATTTGAAAGTTCAGAGTTTCCAGACCATGTGTACCTGCTTGACAAAGCTCTGTATGGCCTTAAACAAACCCCTAGAGCCTGGTATGAAACTCTGTCTACTTTTCTACTGAAAAATCACTTTGAGAAAGGTATTATGGATACTCCCTTATTCATTAGGAGATACAAAAATGATTCTCTTATGGTACAGATATATGTTGATGACGTTATTTTTGGGTTTACAAATCAAAAGTATTGTGATAGGTTTTCTGAGTTGATGAAAAGTGAATTAAAAATGAGCATGATGGGAGAACTTGCATTCTTCCTTGGTTTACAAGTAAAACAAACTACCAGAGGCACCTTTATAAGCCAATCCAAATATGTCTCTGATATTTTAAGCAAATATAAGCTCAACAACTCAAATCCTATGAAATCCAGATGGTCAATCAGTGGATGTCAAGACCTACAGAGGCATGATAGGCTCACTTTTGTACTTAACAACAAGCAGACCTGATATCATGTTTGCAACCTGTCTCTATGCCAGATTTAAAGCTAATCCTAAGGAATCTCATTTGTCTGTTGTCAAAAGAATTTTCAAATATCTCAAAGGGACTCAGTTTTTGGGTCTCTGGTATCCTCTTAACTCTGGCTTTAAGCTTGTAGCATACATAAATTCAAACTATGGAGGATACAAGAATGATAGAAAGAGTACTTCTGGAAGATGTCAACTACTTGGAGACAAGTTAGTGAGTTGGACATCCAAGAAGCAAAACCGTGTGTCAACTTCTATAGCGGAAGCAAAATATGTTGTTGCTGCAAGTTGTTGTTCACAAGCAATCTAGATGAAAACTCAGCTCAAAGACTATGGTCTTAAGTATAACAGAGTTCCAATCCTCTGTGACTCCAAGAGTGCAATTGCAATCACAGCAAATCCAGTTCAACACTAAAAAATAAAGCACATTGATATAAGGTACCACTTCATCAAAGATCATGTTGAAAAAGGAACAATTGAAATGTACTATGTTTCAACTGACTTTCAACTTGTTGATCTGTTTACAAAATCCCTTGATGAAAGGAGATTTAATTTCTTCGCCAGCAAGTTGGGTATGCTCAACATGTCCTCCTAATCTCTCGACAAAAGATCAGAGCTCTGACATCCAGCTCAGAGCCTCTGATAGAGTTATTAGGTTGCACATATTAACAAAACCCTTGTTGTTTCACTTCAGAGTTACTTTAAGCATACATTCAACTTTTCTTGTTCTCAGATCCTCTGATATATCCATCATAGCCTCTTTCGTTTGATTCATTTATTGTCTCATCTGTAAATACTTTTCAAATCATGCACACTTCAAGGGGGAGCTTAAAATCTTTAAAGAGCTCATCATTTAAGGAGGAGCAAGTCCAATATCTCATATTCTCTAGATATTGTGACTTAGCTGATTGCAAAGAAACCATTTTTTGAGAAGGGAAAACCTATTCTGATGAAAACAACTTTGAATACATCTCTGAACTTTTCTTCAGAATCAGGCCTCCGAGACTTCATCAGAGCTTCTGACATCAACTTCCGAGCCTTTGTGATACTTTCTGAGATCAAATATCTGTTTCAAAGGGTTCACTGATTATTCCACTTCAGAATTAGGATTTTAATGATTTTTGGGTATTAAAGGTGAAACATGTTGAAAAGGGTTATCTATGATAACGTTAGAAAGGAAAATCATCAGAGTCTTACTATCAGAAGAAGGGCTCAATAGAGCTCTGTTGTTTTTCAAATGCCTTGTGCATTTTCTGAAAAGAATTGAACTCTGGATGTGGGTTATTTCTGAGCCTGAACCACCTGTCACCCACCAAACTCTAAACTGTGACGGTTCCATCTCAGAAATTTGTCAGTTCCAAGAAACACGTGGCATCATACGATTGGCCAACTGACATTAAGTTGTAACCACGTCTCCTCTAGACGTCGTTCCACCATCTGACACTCGAGTACAATTCTAATCGTTATCTCTTATCATTCTTCGAGTATAAAAACCCATTTCAAATACCATTTCACTCTTTATGCTTTCAAAATCACCCGAGTTCATCTTTTTCCCTCTCTTCGTGGTTTCCAATCTTCTTGTGTTCTTCAAAACCTGCAACCCGCAACTATGGCCGCACAAAACTCCGCATAATCGAGCAGAGTAGCCCCCATCGATCAAATCGAAATCCTACCCTTTGTTTTCAATAGCAACAATTTTCTGGTCATTCTTAACCATTCAAGATATGAACCGCTTTACCACATCATCCTGTAGTTCTTCAATCGCTCAGAACTCGTTCATGCCCTGACAATGGTAGATACAACCATGCCACAGACGTACGTTTAACAATGGTGGTCTACGTGTCAATGCATTGAAGAAGAAGGAGGTATTATTGGGAAAGTCGACGCTGGTGCTCGTGGAGGAGCAGGAATCGTAAGGATCAGGCCAAGGACACTTCAAAGACTCTTCAAACTATAAACCCCTAAACAACTACAAGTTGAAGCCTATGAAATCCCACCTGAACAACCCACCCTGATCGAATTTGTCAAGTTTCTAGGTTACAATGACCCAGACATAACCAGAGTTAGTGCTTTCAAAATGAAGCATCTACCACCAATCTGGAACTAACCTCAAAATCTGGTGGTTAGTCTAACCCTGCCATTCTCATAATAATGTATGGCTTGTACTTGGGAAGGAAGTTCGACTATGGCACCATCTTGTATGAAGATCTTCAAACCGTCGTGGACAACAAGAACAAAGCTCTGGCACGAGGCAAGTAGGTAGGAGAGGAAAAAGCCATAAAATCCATCATGTTCCCAAGATTTATCAACTTGGCCATCAGAGCAGCATTCGAAAAGATGCAATTGCTACAAGAAGGAGCACCTACACCATCCTGGACGATCTCTTCTTTCAAACCCACAAAGTCAGGTACATATCCTAACACTCGTTGAGTCCCTAAGACTATGCTTTCTCTGATTCACCCGAATCGTGTCTCCTTAACCTCCAATAGACATGTTGCTCAACCTTAATAACCTGAGGTGAGATCCCAACATACTTAGGCTCTGAGCCCCAATTATATGATATGTCAGAAGAAGAAGAAATACCAGAAGTCAGAGTACCCTCAGAGGGGTTTAGCTCAGAGGAGGAGGAAGAACAAAGATAGGAAAGAGTACCCTCAGTGGGGTCTGCCTCAGAGGAAGTTAGTAGACCTTCAAAAAGAGGGGCAGAGAGCCCGTCCTCCTCTGAAGAAGGTGAGGAAAGTGGAGAGATCCCTGTGTTTTTTTAACCCCATAGGTGTTGAGAGTCATGTGAGTTTAGAACAAGATGTTCGTGTGAACACACATGTGCGATTTAGGACTCCTACCCCAACTCCCAGTGCAAGCAAATCATCTAGTCATGGTGATGCATACCATGTGACTATTGAATCAGAGGTGCACACCTCGAACCCAAACCATCCTAGACCATAAGAGGCAACTCTTCATGCCTCTGATATGCACAATGTCGGGGAAGTCAACTTTGATAGTCATACCCATTTGCCCCAGGGTAATAGGTTAAACACACACTATGATGCCTCTATGGCTCATCTCTCTAAGGAAGACCAACTTAGAAACCTGGGTAACTTCAGGTTTACCCGACAGGATTGTTTAACTCAGGGACAATGGCAGATTCTAGTTTCACAAGGATTGGATTGCCTGGATCGCAATGTCAATTCCCACATTTACTTTACTCTCTCAGACTCTGAGGATGATGGAGCATTTGTAAACAGAACACCCAGAGATGATTCTCCTCTGAGAGAACATCAAGGATCGGGTGGAAGTCCTTCCAGAGGCAACCTCAAATCACCTCTGAAAAAAGGCCTCTCTGAACTTGAGAGAAACTTAAGAGTCATGTGTTGACCCTAAGATTACCCCTTCTGATCTCATAACAAAGGTAGAGTTCACAGACTTTTGCAATGAGATCAGAGACTCCTTGAATGAGTATAAACTTACAACCACAGGTGTTACTGATCAGAGATATGCAACTAATGAATCTTTGAAGGGTGAGCTGAAAAATGTAAAGGATCGGTTAGCTGAGACATCTCAGAGATTAGTTGATTTGGGAAAAAAGAGCTCTAATGAATCTCAGAAGATGCTGTCAGAGATCAAAACTCTGAAGGATGAACTTTCCACCTACCAGTGGGAGACTGCCAACAGAGTCATCCAACCTCCCTTTATGGAACTCTCAGAGGCCAACATCGGCACCATATCAGAGGTAATATCAAGGTCTATTTCTATTGCCTTTGCATGTATGCCTAGACCTTCTGCAGAGCCAACTCCAATCCATGTTGTTGCTCCTGCTTTAACTTCTACACATCCAAACGATCTGCAAATCACCATAGGTTACATGGGAGAATTCAGAAAAGAGGTATTAAGCCGAATGATGACCAAACTTTCCAAGTTCGTGGCCAAGGTACAAGCAACAGAGAAATATGTGCAAACCTCTCGTGATTCTCATACTGTCCACTTTAAAGATCAAGTAGATGAGGCCAGAACTGCTGAGACAGAGCTAGAAGACACTCTGAAGGATGTTGCTAAGAATTTTGATGATCTCGTCTATAACATAGCTTCCAGAAAGAGATCAGCCACTGGTGAGCCATCCAAAAGAAAATTCAAGAAGCAGAAGTTTGTTGTCGACAACGAAACTGATTCAAATATTGATGATTCTGACTTGTCGGGACAACAAAAGGGGGATAATGATGAGGCTAACAATGAGGTTGATTACACATTTAAGGATAAAACCCGCAGAACAACTGATGCAGAAGCCTCAACCTCAGCAGAACCCATCGTAGAAATCATCATCATTGATTCACCAACCACCTCACCCTCAAGAAATGAACCAGAGAGGACAACCCAAACCTATGTTGATGAAAACCTTAACCAACCCCAACCAAACCTTGATACCACAATGATCATCCATGACCCCCACCATAACGAAACCTCAGAGGCCATGGAGATCCTAACAGAAGAAGATAGAGCAAAGAAAGAAAGGGCACAAAAAGAGCAAGTTGACAAAGGAAAAAACAAGATGACGGAAGAACAAGATCCAGACCATATCATACCAGATGTTCTTTATGCCATCAATGCTGAAATCCACACAGAGCCTAACACTGAAACTGTTCCAGAGGCACAAGCACAAATACCACCAGAACAACTAGCTCCAAAGAGCTCCACACGCCAAGAACATCCACCTTCACTGAAAGAGGTATTCCACTATCTCTATGCTGACAGATATCTCATCTGACAGGACGCCATACACATCAACCCAAGGCTGAACCCCAAGAGAGTCAATATGTTGGATGATGCAAGAAGAAGATTCATCACAGAGAAGACCAACATTGGTGGAAGAGTCTATCAATAACTTAGGATTATAAATATCCAACGAATTAACCATAGAATGTTTGCCTACAACAAGATAATCTACCATGAGTACATTGTGCAAAGGACTGACAACCAGATGCATGTGTTCAACGACAATGACCTGGTACTAATCAATCCCTATGATCTGCTACAACCTACTGCGTAAACTTCTCAGATAGACACAAGACTGCCAGAACTGCAAGATACGAAGTTGAACTAGCTATGGAGGAACATGTGAACCTCAGAACCCAGTTAGACTTTCAGCATGGCATCACTTTTGAATTGTAGAAGTTGAACATTGGACCCCCAAATGAGAGTATTGAGGGATTCAAACACTATCCCTCTGGATCTCTGGTAGCTGAACCTGACGCCTTCATTGTACATCAGAAGGGAATCAAGAAAGCCATTCGTTATACATAAGTGCCTAAGTACTCTATTCAATCTCTGAAGTATTTGAGGAAAATCGTTCAAGGTCGTGTTGGAAGCTCGAAGTGCCCAGATGAAATCATCAGAAGTTACCTCAAGATCATAGATCTTACCCTAGAATTTAGGGGATTAATCATGAAATTTGATAGGATCTACAAGGAAACTTTTATGATTAGATTTACTGTCTTTTTGTACTGCAATGTAACTTATCTTTAAAAGAAGTAAATGCTTTTACAGAGGATTTTTTTCTCCTCTTTGTCTTTATTTAGCTTATCTCTGTAGTATAGCAAAATTTGTATTTTCAATACTTAGGGAGAGATTGTTATCCCCAAGTTTTTCCATGTAAAAGTATTGAAAATATCACAAATCAGAAGACATCAGAGATAGCTCAGAAGACTTAGCAGAAGATCAACAGAAGTTCAACAGAAGAACGTCAGAGACCAAATGCCAGATAGCAGACTCCAGAAGACCATCAGAGCTCTAGCAAATGATCTTTGATGACCAACACCTCTGTGAAGCCCAAGACTCGTATAATTCTCTAAGTGTTAGTTCAGTGTTTACACTTTCCACGTCAGTCCTAAAGGACAACTACACACTTTACACGTGTCATTCCATGGTTTGATAGTACATTGTATTACATTTTATCAGGCTATAAATAGTGGGTAGTGGAGCACACAATTGTAAGAATTCCTGCAAGAGCACACTTACTGCACATTCCATTCCACGATCATTTGTACGATTGTAGCCTGAGAGGATTTAGAAGAAACACACACACACTTAGGTGTTCTTGGTGTTCTTTATTTTAATATACGAGCAATTTGTTTATGAATCTTATATTATTCACTGTTTAGTATATTGTTAATCTCTCTTGTTGTTCTTGCTTAAACAATCACTCGTCTATAAACAACATGTTTATGCTTCCGCTATCTTTGTTGTGCTTGTTTGTTGAATGAGACAAGGTGAATCTGGGAACCAAAAACCCCAACCAGCCACAATCAAGCCAGATAGCTACATCCACTACCCCGTCTCATTGGTTGTGACAGGGTATTGAAGCAGACGTCGTGGACTTAGTGACGCAAATGCACACCCTCCCCAGTCACTCAGAAGTCTCTCAAAAGAATTTTGTTTCAATTTTGCACGGGGGCGTAGCACAACTTCCAATGGTCTCTTATTTGGAGAGCTCCGGTGTTGAAACAAGAAGACTCTCGCCCTAGTCCTCGACTTCTTTCGGCTCACTATCGAGTCTAGAGCCACTTGCGAATTTACTTTCTTCGGCTAGGACATAATCCATTACTGCGGCTACCGTCGAGATTCTTCGTGACTCGACCGGAACACCTTGGGTAACTCTACCACTTGATGGATTACGAGGATTGGGTGAAAGTCCTTCCATAGCTAACATCCCGCCAACCGTGAGGGCAGACGGTACAACGGTGCAATCCACCATTGTTACTACAACTGGCATTCTATGTGAGCCAAGCGTTAGTGTCCCGGAGTTCGCCTCCAAGGAGCATTTGGATGGCGCCTTAAAGGCTATCGAAACCGAGATTTTACGTAAACTGCAGAAGGAAATGGATTTCATCAAACGATCTATTAAAGGGAAAGAGGTCCTGACCGAGCCACCATTCCAAACAACGAATCCACCTCTACAATCTAAGCCATCCCCACATGAAATGAGCATCGACGATCTAAAAGCAGCTTTACTAGACAAGCTCATGGCTCAAGCAAACATTGACACATCCTCCGAAGCTGATCTTGTGAGTCTCCTTCGATCACAAGGTCCAGCCCCGACCCCTCAACCTGATTCCCAAACCCAGATAAATGCGAAACTTGACAACCTTAACACCACTCTTGAAAATGTTCAACGGACCCTTGCTACTCTATCCGACATGGTTGCCAGCCTTGAATCAACATGTAAAGGTTAGGTACATGGTTTAAAGAGCAGACATGATGATCAGGATGATCCCGATCAACATGAGGGGGAGAAGTGCTAGAAAATGACCGAGCTAGCAACCACATAGGTAATTACTGGAACTCGAGTAGGTACAGAGTCGATTAACCAAAGTTCAGATCAGACTATGGTTCAAGACATGAAGTTAGCATCATCGGTCAGAGAAGTACGTGTGCCAGAGTCAGCAAACCCAACGATTGAAAAGCCCAAGGAAGAATCAGACGAGCCAATAATGCTGACAGTTCCTGAAAGAGCAGATCTAGAATTTATTAGCGATGAATACGAGATTGGTCCAGAGATAGAAAGACTATGGAACGAAAAAGCCATAGTAGCAATTCGATCAGAGACAGATATGTTATGGCACTTCTCAGATGAAGAAGCTATGGATGATGACGACTACGATCAATTCCTTCTCCAAAGCGAACAAGTATAAGAAAGTCAACATTAGACGGAGCAAGACACCGTGGGTACTTCTTCTGAGATACCAATTCCACAATCAGAAGTGGCTCAACCTCAACCCAACCAACTGGTATGTTGGGAGAGAGTCAGGATTCTGGTACCTTATCTTGAAGAATCTCAGAAGAAGATCTTTGTGCACTGGATTAGACCTCTGGACCCGGTTATGTGCTACGGGGTATCCGACTTGGATGAACCAATTCGATCTCAATATTTGGAAGTTATGAAAAGGAGTCGAATGGTGAGTGATGTCAAGACCAGTCACCGGATTACAGAGATTGTTGACATTGTTTCTGACAAAGTCCTAAAGGTTTGGTTTCCCGTGTTCACCGTTAGAAGACAAGATGGTAAAGAATGGGTTTTTTTCAGAGGTAGACTTCAGAAATATGAACCTGAATGATTTTTCCGTCATTCTACGCGAGTTGAGAACCCGAACCATCAGACAATTGCCTGTCCCAAAAGCTCTAGAGACTATGAAACGCTTCATGAAGTGCACCATCACCTTATCCTACATCAATGACTTTCAGATGGGTATTGAGAGTAACCAAAGAAAAGTAAATCTGCTCAAGCCCAATCCGACTTTACCCGATCTTGAAGACTTGCAGGTACATACTCTTGTGTCAAAACTAGAGACCGGAATCCTGTACCTGAATGAGAAAGAAGAAAAGAGATTCATGAGAGTCAGTGAGCTACACAAATTCAATGAAGGAATGTTGATGGAAGTCCGTCAAGTGTTGAGAGGAATAATTGTTGAAGAAGAAAAGGATTCGTTTGAGATCATTGTCAATCTGAGAAAGTATCTAGCCAAAGAATTGTTGAAAGACATTGAAGATAGGCTAGAGTACAAGAACTCGATCAGGCACTTTGAAATTCTTTTTTCTATCCGGAAGAGATACGTCCTGAACTGGCGCAAAATCGAACTTCAACTCAAAGGGGGAGATTGTTAGGTCTTATTTTATTGTTGAATAGAAGTTCAGGGGTCATTCTTGTAAATATCCCTTTTGGGGTATAAATAGAGATGCCATAATGACTTTTAGGGTTTAACGCTTCAATTAGTTCTCTAATCACTTTGTACGACTACGTGAACACTTTCTGCTTAATTCAGTTCAATCTATTTTGTGTTGATTCATTGTGTTGATTCTATTGATTGCACTTGATATTGGGATCCACAATAAGCTCCCCTTCAACTGATGGAGAGTCTCTAGATGTCTTATCCCCCTCTATGTCATCATCATCAGGGGAGGAATCATTGTTGGGGGCAGCAAAGTTCAATTTTTACTCTGGTATGAGTGTAACGTATCGAAGTAGATATTGGATGTACAGGTCAACATGAAAATCGACAAGGTAGTTTTAACATAAATCTATCAAGTTCCAGTTTAGGGTTTAATTGGGTTAGAGACACATCCTTGGAAATGGAAATGGTCATTTTGTGAAAATGATGTTATATGACGTTATATCATTAAAATGTTACTCTTTGGCGATGGGTAGATGACAAGAAAACTATCAAACTTGTGCTCCATGTTGTGTGGTGTTTTTGGACAATCTCATGTTTCTCACACAGTTTGAGTGTTATGTGAGAAATAGAATCGCATGACATCAATGTTCTAGAGATTTCTATTTTCAAGGTTTAACTGTTTCAAGAAAGGACAAAGCTACTTTCGGGAACCGAGGGAATCCAATAAGTGTTGTGTAGTATTCAAATGTTTTGTGTAGGAAGTAGATGTTGAGGAACAAATCTTTTATGAGGTTGGGAGGATTGTAACATCCTAAATTTTATCCCAATTGAAGAAAAGTGTTAAACTGGATGGATTGGTACAAGAAGAACCAAATATCGAGTATAGCTATAGTGTCATGTGGTTGTGCCACTTGTCATAAAACCACCAATGGTACTAAGAGTATGGTCGTCTCGGCTATAGTGCCATGTGGTTGTGACATCTGTCATAATAGCACTAATCGTACTAAAAGTGTGGCAGTCTCGGCTATAATTCCATGTAGTTGTGACATATGTCATAATAGAACCGGCGTTACTGAGTGTTTCGTCGTCCCAACGAATGTGTCAGGATATTATGACAATGGCACGATAAGTGACATAATAACATCAAATGTACCGAAAAAAGGTCGGTGAACAGCTGATAGACGGTTTATGCAACCCTCCAAATCTACCGCAAGTGTATGGTTTCAATCAAGTAATACGTACGAAGTACGAGTATCGATCCAAGGAACTACGAGTTTAAGTACCATAAAGGCTACGACAACTTCTAACTGGACTGTTGATAAACTTGATTTGAGTTATAACTAATTAATACTTATCTCAAGAATTGGAAATAAGCAAAGAAGAGTAAGTCAAACAACAATTCATACACCACAAGGAAATTACCAAGATAATTAGAAAAGGCTAGGGGTTGGATTTCATTTGGATTCCAGCATCAAATAAACAACACACATCCATAATTCAATACACAAGGTCAAATATAGCAATTCCATAAATACTTACTAGTCTCTCTTAAGTAATAGCAAGAATATATCATGTGATGTATATTAAAGTCTGTCAACCAACAAACATAAACATTCAACTCATCAAGCATAAGAAACCTAAACTAAAAACTAGGGTTTACTTGGTATATCTCTATCAAATATCTCACTCTACGTTAATCTAACTTTTATCAAGTTCTAAAACCAATTTCTCAAGTGGAAATACAACCAAAAGATGAGTAAGATGGCCAATCCCATAAATAATAAGAATAAGCAAGATAAACTTCAACCAACAAGGTGTAATGACTAAATAAATGCATTCATCATAAATTTAACGGTAGAAGTTCAAAATCCATCCTTCCCCAACCTTAAATTGTTTATCTCATGTTACTAGTAGCAAATAACATCTTAAAGAAGAATATGGCAACACCCAAGAACATTGTTTCTCAACAGAATACAATGGAAATGAAGAAACTCCCTCAAGATTGATACACACTACCAATTTGTAGCTCCAAAATGAGATTCCACCTGCACGATAAATGCTTAGCCTTCTATTCAGCTCCAAAACGTCTCTAATAGCTCCCCTAGAAGCCTAGCCTCCAACATTCCCTATATAACCCTAAAAATAAGATTAAGCAACTTTTTATAGCACCAGGTCCCCGACGGCTATAGTGCCCGCGATAGCGATAGTGTCACAATCGAAGGGCATAATGGCTCAGATTCACACCCTCGCGGTACATTTGGTGTGATTGTGACACATGTTACAATCTCATGGCACAATAGCATGACCCACAATTTTGGTTTTCTTCGCTCGTTCACTTGGTTCGACGTTTCCTTCAACCAGGATGTCAAAATAGAATATAAATATGCATTTTTTCTTTCACTTGACACCTTATATGTCTACACAACACTTGCATGAAGTATTAGTCCAAAGTGCCAGTTCTTACTTCAAGACAAGCAGTAAACTTATGATTCGGAGGGTAAAAGCCTGTCAGATAACAAAGTTATCAACAGCCGGGAAAACGGTCGAGGTACGACCTGGAAAAATGGCCGAGGAACGACCGAGTGAAACAGTCAAGGAATGTTTGATAAAACGGGTGAAAAGGGATCTAGGTACCTTCTGGGCGAAAGTGTCATGCGAAAGTGACAATGCACTGTAGCCTGTCACTTTCGCACAGAAAAAGGAGGGCACGGTACATTTTGGGCGAAAGTGCCAGCAAAAGTGACATTGTGTTACTTTAGCATGGGACTCTCGCGGTCGGGATGCAGTGCATAAAATCCGATTTTGAGCCTCTTTCTTCATTTGGTCTTATCTTTCTCATCGTAGCTCCGATTTTTTACAATTTATTTTTTGCTATCGTCTCATTTTTTAGTGCTCTTCAATGATAAATCATGGGCATTGAAGTTTATTGGGAGATTCAAGGGTATTTTGTGAGGGTAAGCTCCTTATCTCTCTCGATTTTAAGCTAGGGTTTGGCACATTTTTTATTTTCTCTCCTCTCCCTTCCATTGTGCATTAGATTTTGGATCTTTGGAGGTGAAATAAACACTTTGCATGTATTGGATCTAAGATCTAGGAGGTGTTTTATGAAGATTCATGTTTTCACAAAGAAAACTTAAGTTTGGGGTAAAACTTAGATTTAGCCTAAATTTAGCAAGGTGAGTTCAAGTTGATTTTTGAAAACTATGTACATACCAAAAATGTATATTTTGAAGTACTTATGTGTTTTACTTGATAAAGATCAAATGCGGGTTTATGGGACGAGATTTGTCTATTTTGAGTATTTGATTTTATAAATCTTGTGAAACCCTCATATGTGGGTTTTTTGGACATATTGATAAATAAATCATGTTAGTATGATTCCTTGATGGTTTAATATATAAATGAAACTCGTTTGACGTAAATATCCTTTTAGTGTATTTAATCTTAGAAACCGTTGGAAAATGCATATTATTATATTATGAGGCATTTTGGAAATATAAGGGTACGAGTTCATTTGGAAAATGGTTTGTCTCAACCAATGATGAATTTTGGGTTAATCATACATTTGGTCGTTGTTTTTGCATAACCGTTGGTTAAATGTGTTTTATTGTTTACACTGACTTTTAATGTATGGTCAAGTAAATTGTTGAGCTTTTGGCTTGGGTTTGACTAAGACGAGTGTTGGGAACATTTTTCCGGTTTTAATAGCCCATTGTGAATTTTAGAGTATGATTTGTGTTTATTGCATATCCTCTGGGAATTACATGTTTTGAGTGTTTTGGTCATTCAATTGGAGTCATGTAATGTTATATACTATAATGCAATAGATCCGTAGGCATAAGAGTCAGTCTTTTATCGTTTTAAAATGGACGGTTGTTCCCATGTTGTGACCAGGATTAGTCATTGGGTCATCGAGGGCAATTTGGTGCTGCCTCTTGAAGTCGAACATCTTCCATTAACCCTGTGATGTAATTTCTAAGTCGGTTTTAATGGGATGGTTATTTTCCATTTGTAACTAGATGAGACAATGGGTCCTCGGAGGAAACTTGGTACGGTTATGTGGAGCCGGATACTAGCCATGGACCGTAAATGTAATCATTCACGAGTATGATTAGGATCCTCGGGTGCCCTCATCCACATCTTAGTACGAGTCAACGAGCTTGTGGCCATGGGTCCTAGTATGAGCTCTTTTACTTGGAAAGTGGCCTACTTTTGTGTTCCATCACTAACCATGGAAATCGGGTATCCCCGTCACCCAAAGGTGTTGTTTTGGGTATTTAGTTTTATCCATGTTTTCGGGGACATTTTGAGTATGAAGTATCCTCCATAAGTTATAACTTCGGGCTTGAGTCTTACTCATATTTTGGTAGTTCTGATAATAAAGTTTTATCCGAATTTTAGTATTTGCGCATTAATCATTATTCACGTTTTGGGTGAGTTTTGGGTTTCAAATATATATATTTGAAGGAAAGTTTTGTATTGGGATTTTCATCCCGGAATGGTGAGTTTTGGAAAAGGGGTTGCTTTCATATTTAATACATTTCATTTTAATAATCGTGATTTAAATAACATTCTTTCAGTTTAACGATTTATAAGATTATGATGAAAACTCTTGAACTCAGTAGGCGTTAAGCCTAACCTTTTTATTTGTTGGCATGTGCAGCAGGTGTTTGTTGGGGGAATGGTACTAGCGACACCGTGAAGAGTTGAGTGCTAGTTAGACGCACGTGAAGGATCTAGTTATTCAGTGATATATCTTCCACCTTTAGAGATACCAACAATTATTGGGTTTTAGTAACACTCGAACTTAATGTAGTCTTTATATAAAACTGTGTTAATAATTTGTTGATGTTAAATCTAGAGTTTTGTATTTGAGGTAATTCAACTATTGATTTGTATAAATGGATTTATCTTTTATTTGGTGTATTAAAGAAAGTTTTAAATTAGTAGCTCTTTCCAAATTTGATGGTGTTACATGTTGGTATCATAGCATACGTTTGAGAGATTTAGGTATTAAATTTGGATGCCTAGACTCAAGCGTGCTACTAAGCAAAGGAAGGTGAGATTGTACGATTAGACACTTTAAGATATGACATTTTGAGATCAATAGACAGGGACGGAACACAAGCTTTCCGAGCATGGGGGTCGGACCTAATATATTATATATTTTTAAAAATAGGTGGGTTGGGTAGGCTTTTATTTTTGGAAAAAGGTTGCAATAAATAGGCCGATTATAAAACTCTTATCTTGGACTTAGACTTTAGTAAGAAGCTAGACTGGGTATTGAAAGTGGAGGGGCCAATGTTAATAAAATATTTTTTTACACTACATATATACATGTATATAGCTTGTTGTTTCAAAAAGAACAGCAAGGGCCTTATAGGGCATACGTCCCTGTCGATAGAGACACTAGCATCGGGAATCATGACGATGGTAGCAAGGATCTTCAAGTATGGTATGTTCATAGTTGTACCTGACCAGTGTTATTATGAATTCACAGTTATATAGGTGTGTTTGAATTACCTTCGTATGATGACCGATTGGGTAGTGAGTGAATCCTCAATGAATAATCGATAGAGGAATTGATGTTTGTAGTGTTGCCACTTTGAGTGAAAATTAAGTAAGATGATTTCGTTAAGTCGACCATTTGTGGGTCAGATATATTTGTTAAGATTGAACCATACGCTTGTGGAATCATCGTTTATCTGGGGGAGAAAATTTAAGGTTAATCGACTCGGTTGTGGATTGTCAACTTAAGATATTTGAGCTTTCAAATGTCATTGGTGCATGTTCTATTGCTTGCTTTCAATTATACCTTCGACAAAGAACAAAGCCAACAATGAAGTTTAAGGTTCGGTTTATGTAAGTTTTTTCTGTTTTGTCTTTTAGTCATATATTTGTTTCTTGATCTTCACTTTTTGTTATTTCAGGTTTTCGATTCTCATTTTCTATTTTGTTGCCATATTTATAGTTTTCTGGTATGCGCTAATGAACAAAGTTTCTTTTGACATAGTGAATGTGGGGGATGGGAAGTGTGCAAAAACCAGCTTTGTTGGATTGACTTGTTGTTCATTGTTGATAGCGTGCAAATGTAACCCATAAATATGTTGCACCAGATTCATGGACTCCTACAGAAGGTACAATTTGCTGCAATTAAGATTTTAATCATGTTTCCTCTTGCCACTTGCAATATTCTGATGCACCAACTGGGTTATCTGAAATCTTTGAGAAGTTTGTAATATGTTTCAGAAGTATTTAATTTGAATTTCTTTTTTCTCGATCATGTTAAAAGGTTTCATTTTTTTTATTTCGTGCCAGTTTGACCAGTAAATAACATGTTGGTCTTTGTACTATTTGATGACGTAGATACCCATTTACGAAAGAGGGTCGAGTTCCCATGAGAAGTGGATATTAACGTGAGAAGTGGTTATCAACCGTTGGATGAGAAAAGGACGTACATTAGGATGAGATGCACCGAGATAAGATGCACCAGATCAATTCCCTTTTAAGCCACAATTCATGGGAGGGCATGCGAATAGAAGAGATCAAGGGTTCAAATCCACTTCTAACGCTTCTCACCGTTAATTCAACTTCTCACACAATCCTTCGCCTTAGAAAAGATTTATGAAATATTTCACTAAATGGTTGGGACAAAATTTACAAGATCAAAGTGGGTAAAAATAGGAAATTGAAAAAAGTGTTTGTTGTTTGTAGGCATAACAGAGGTTGGTTCTATCACAGAGATCACCGCTTGTGGTTTATGAAGGATGCAAACGTGGAGCCTCTTGTGAAGACAAATGTAACAGTTGCAATCCTCGTTGCCCCTTTCCTTCTCATGATCAACACTATATATAATAATATACAAGGATTACCTCGCCACCAATCAAGGAGATCTTAAGCAAATCTATGCATGAATTAAGGCCTATCATTATCCTCTATACATGGTTAATATTAGACTTTCATATATTGGGTCTATCAAATATTACACTTCTATAATTTGGGTCTATCACTCCCCCGCAGTCGAAGCGGGAGGTTCCCGAATGCTGAGACTGGATCGAAAATCCGTGAATAGGATCCGTGGAAGTCCTTTGGTGAAAATGTCAGCAAACTGATAGCGAGAAAGGACATGAAGGACACGAACCTGTCCACGGGAAACTTTCTCACGAACGAAATGAATGTCAAGCTCGATGTTTTCCGTTCATTGATGTTGAACTGGGTTTCCGGAGAGTTAAATAATACTAACGTTATCACAATAAACCAACGTGGCCGTAATAATAGGCACCGATGTTCGAGCAAAAGATTTCGTAGCCAACATGTTTCTGAAACAACATTAGCTACACCACGATATTCAGCCTCTGCACTTGACCATGATAATGTAGGTTGTCGCTTGGAAGACCAGGAGATGAGATTGTCTCCTAAAAAGATGCAGTATCCTGAAGTGGACTGTCGGGTGTCCGGGCACCCTCCCCAGTCTGCATCGGTGTATGATATCAACGTGGATGACTTGGAGGGCGTGAGATGAAGGCCGAAAGAAATGGTGCTTTTGATGTAGCGCAAAATTCGATGAAGAGCGTGCATGTGTGGTTCTCTAGGATCGTGCATAAAAAGGAAAATATGTTGTACTGCATATGAAATATCTGGTCGAGTAAATGTTAAGTACTGAAGTGCCCCGACGAGACTACGATACAAAGTCGGATATTTGACTGGTGGCCCGATGGAAGCGCTAAGCTTTGAGTTCGTATCAACTGATGTAGAGGTATCATTGCATTGAGAGATTCTAGCACGCTCAAGAATTTATGATGCATATTTCCTTTGAGACAAAAATAGACCATGTTGGTCGCGTGTAACCACAATTCCCAAAAAATAACTAAGTGACCCAAGATCCTTCAATGCAAACTCAGAACCCAACTTCATGATTATAGAGCGGCGAAGCACATCTGATAAGGCAGTGAGTATGATATCGTCGACATAGAGGAGCAAGTAGGCAATATCATGTCTGTTGTGGTAAATGAAGGGAATTGTCAAACTTGTTGTGTGTAAATCCGATCGTCGAAATAAAGGTGGCAAACCGGTGATACCAAGCTCTGGGAGCTTGTTTCAGTCCGTACAATGATGTTTTGAGGCGACACACATAATCAGGCACTTGTGAACTTTTGAATCACGGATGTTGATACATAAATACCGTTTCATTCAATGTGTCGTGTAAAAAAGCATTTTTTACATCAAGCTGGTGGATGCCCCAATTCTTGGATAGAGCAAGGCTAAGAACTATGTGGATGGTAACCGGTTTGATAACCGAACTAAACGTCTCATGACAATCCACTCCTATTTGTTGAGACCTGCCATTAACAACCAAACGAGCCTTGTGGCGCTCGAGATCGCCATTAGAACGAAATTTATGAGTAAAGATCCACATGCAACGTATAACATTAATACCATGTGGTCGAGATACAAGTTCCCAAGTGTCGTTTTTAATTAGAGCATCATATCAGTCGTGCATGGCACGATTCCAGTTATGGTCACAAAGGGCATCTACGTGGGAATGAGGAAGGGGAGACATCGAGTCATGAGAATCGGCGAAGCCATATTTTGGATTTGGCTTTACGCTGTCGTGTTTTGCCCGAGTTTGCATAGGGTGTTGGTTTTGAGGAACGTGTACTGGTACAATGGTAGGGTCGGGATTAGATGAGAGAGTACGTGGTGACATATTATCGTTAAGGGAGTCGATTCATGAAGACGAGGTTGTTTAAGGAGGCAGGTTACACTACAAGAAAAACGATAGTTAGTGACAAAAATTTTAGTGACCACTTTTTTTTGGTCACTAACTGCAACGTTAGTGACAAAAACAAATGTCGTCACTAAAATTTGGTCGCTAGTATGAATATAGTGACAAAAACTAAAATTTGGTCGCTAGAGTGGTCACTAATTCTCATGGCTAAAATAAGATTATTCATATCAATCTAATTTAATGACTAAATTTGTGACGATTATGTTTTCCGTCACTAATATATTATAAAATAAAAGTATTAATGAGTAAAAATAGTGGCCACTAAAAAGAAAGTGGTAGTGAGAAAAAAATAGTGGTCACTAATCTCAAATAGTTAGTGTATTTGTGACTATAAATAGTTGTCATTAAGATAAAAGTGTTAGTGACTAAAAATAGTAGTCATTAAAATAAATATGGTAGTGATCAAAATATAGTGGTCACTAATTTCAAAGAGTTAGTGACTAAAATTAATTGTTTGTCACTAAAATAAAAGTGTTAGTGACTAAAAAATAGTTGTCACTAAAATGAAAGTGTTAGTGACTAAAAATAGTTGTCACTAAAATGAAAGTGGTAGTGACCAAAAAATAGTGGTCACTAATTTCGAATGGTTAGTGACGAAAAATAGTTGTCACTAGGTACTATTTAGTAGTTCATATTGATTAAAAAATTTTGTAACAAAAAATGGTGGTCATTAAAATAAAAATGTTAGTGACTAAAAATAGTGGTCACTAAAATGAAAGGCTTAGTGACTAAAAATAGTTGTCGCTAAATAATATTTAAAATAAAAGAGTTAGTGACGAAAAATAGTTGTCACTAAAATAAAAGTGATAGCAAAAAAAAAAATAGGGGTATTTACAAAAAAATAGTTGTCACTAAAATACGATTATACAATTATATAAAAAAGTCCCATTAAGAAAAAATTACAGAAAAAGCCTATTAATTAGTAACTGGGCTCGACAACCGGTTTCTCCGTCTATCTCACCGTCATCGCTCAGTATCAAATCGCTTATCAACGATTTTGAAAACATCGATTCGTGAACTTCACCACTTACACTCAATGATTTCGTATTTCGTGAATCTCACAACTCGATGCTCTCGCCTGTTCTCATGCTCCGCTCACGCTAGGGTTCTGGTTTTCTAGCTAATCACATCAGGTTGGTAACTGAAACTGATCCCGTTCTGGTTAGAAATTGCGCAATTAAGTCGCTTCCTCTGTCGATTTCATTTGGGACACTAAATTGCCCTCCAATTATCAATATCTGGTCGATGAATACCTAATTAAGAACCATACAAATTGGGGAAACACGAGATTTATTCCCGATTGACGCATCCCGTTCCGTTTGACGTCGGCAACAAGGTTCGATTTCACCGATTTTTCTCTTCCTTTGACAAAATTACAAATCATCAGTAGTCAAATCCGTTTGAATTTGACCTAGTACCATCGATTTGTTGGATTTTGAATTTATTTTGTTGAATTGGATGTGCATAAAAATGTCAAAATTACAACATTGTGAATGATTTAGGGTTTATTGTTCTCTAGGGGATGCCACCTTTGTCCAAATAATGTTTGTATTGGTGGTTCCAATCATGCCAGATTTATCGTCCCAACATGGGTGGGAAGTCTACTCTTCTACGTCAAGTTTGTTTAGCAGTGATTTTGGCCTACGTGAATTCATGTTATCATGTAAGATCTCTAATTCATATTTCTTGGTGATACTTAACCCTAGTTATGTTCCATGTGGGAGCAGATGTGCCAGCTGAAGGCTTTAAGATGTCTCCAGTTGATCGTATCTTTGTTTGGATGGGTGCCAAGGACCATATAATGGCAGGCCAGAATACATTTCTAATCGAGCTTCTGGAAGCTTCATCTATGCTGGTGAGTAATTTTTTATTTGTATATAAAGAATCCTTGTGGCATAACCTCTTTTCTCAATTCTTGATTAGAAAAAACAGCATACAATTAAGTTGCCCTTTTGATATCTAGTTATCTTGTCATGTTTAATGCAGTCATCAGCAACCCATAACTCACTTGTGGAATAGCTGTAGTATCACTAGAAGAACTAGTGTTGCTTGACCAGTTAGTGCAACCTCTTGCATCAATTTCGTTCTGGATTTTTGATACAGAGATAGAACCATCTGGGATAAATGTTTTCCTCCATTTTAGGTACTTGAGAAATTGATCTGCACCATTTAGAAGTCCCCCAAAAAACCCTCTAGTTTTTAAGTTCTCTAGACTTCACAAACATTTGACAAATTTTGATGCATTAGGTTATCTGAGTTTGTTTGAATTTTCATTACTGACAGAGGGATTTATATAATTATGTTGCTTCATCATCCAATTAAAAGTAGAATCAATTCCCATACAATTGTCGAGAAGAAAATGCGAATTTGAGCTGTGGGAATTACATATATTTTTAATTTTTTTTCTAGAACCCTCGGCCTTCCAACACCTAACGGGTTTTATAATTGTTTCCAGTGAGTATTTATAAAAATTAAGCATAAAGTTTGAAGGAATTTGTTAGTGGTAAGAACATAAAGCTTTGATTACTTAAATAATTTTAGTTGACTATAGTATTGGCATCCAAATTTAGCACTGATGCAAATTCAAGGTGTTCAATATCCACATTCAGTGTTCCACTCTTATACATATTTTTGAATGATACAATCATTTCATCAATATAACGTGGTTGTGTATTTGCATCGTATTTACATACCCTCATCAATATAATTGTTTTGAATCAGTTTCATCAAGAACTACAAGTAAGCTCTTCGATTCTCATGCTTCAGTGTCTTTGTTTTGAATTACAATTTTTGTTAAGCTTTTTTGATTGGGTTTTCAAGCAGAAACTTGATTGGGTTTTCAAGCAGAAACTCATGTTCGGTTGCCTTTTGCTGGTTAAAGAGAATCCATCTGGGGCTTTGACTTCACTTGTTTTCTTGTGTAGAGCTATTGCTAGCTGGCATGTAAGTTTCATTTTTGTTATTCTCCTATTTACTACCAGCCTTTTATACCAAAATAAACAAACACATCAAACCACTTTCATACTTTTCTATAATACGTATTTAAACAAACAAATTATCGTTTACTTGTTTATGTTCTCACAATCATATATATCTAGTACATCATTTTAGTTCAATTTAGTCAAAGTAAATGGTCAGTTGAAACAAGAGGACGTGAAAGAACATTTCGATGGAGGAAATTAAATCTTGGAACTATTATGAATGATTTATGAACATTTCGCAAGTGCTGCTTGGTTATAAGCAAGTATGTTGTGCTTCTTTCTCCTTGAATGTAGCATTATTTTGTTTCCGTGGTTGATAAAGCTTCATGTTGTATATCATTATATTGTGCTCGTTAGCTATGGTTTATTAAAATGGCCACTGTGCATGAATATGATTGATAAGAGGTTGTTTTCGACTGTTGACGGATGCTGAAGAATGGAGTATGGGAGCAAAGTATGTTGGCATTGGAGCCACCTCTAAAGGAGAGGTTGTCCATGTACAAAGTATAGTTTGTGGTTGCTTTATTTTACATGCAATCTTTCGGTTAGCTTGTGCATTATTTTATCTTCCATCTTTGAATTTGGGCCCATATGGCATTTTTTTGTCAGCCATAAACTAAACAGATATATAACTTGCAAGTTTGGTTTGAATTATTATTGCAGTGTTGAAGCTCAAATTCATCTGAGGAATACATGGATAGATTTCAAGTCTGAGGAATACATGGCATTTGTGAGGTTGGTTTTATTTCATTCACACGACGCACAAGTGCACATAGAATCATACATTTAATTATCCACATTTAATTAGTAGGCATTGAATTGCATTACTGTGCATATGCATGGGTTTGATGACTAGTTAAAGAAATGAAGTGAAGCTGCTTTAATATCCTATTTACTTGTTGCATATAAAATAGGGGAATTGGCACATTGAAGATCTTGGGTTGCTGTAATTTTAGATGCTTCTTTTATAAATTTGTACAGATGTAGGGATTCAGTGAAACGTTATGGTTAGTCGTTAAGTGATTTAGTGATAATAAATTGATATAACTTTGACATGTTTGTTTGGATCAAGATTTATATTTTTTTGGATCAAGAATTATACTTTTTGCAAATGAAATTCATTTTAGATTTCTATATTTACAAATTAGCAGGTTTTAGTTACATTGTAATAGCAATTACGGTACAAATTTATGACATTTTTTTATTCATTTTTTATAATTAGTGACCATATTTTTTGGTCACTAATGAAAGTTAACGGACATTGACGGAGCCGTTATCTTGACAATTAGTGACGACTTTTATTAACTTAGTGACGAAATTTAGTGACTAATTTAGTCGTCACAAACATAGTGACCACTTTAATTTTGTCACTAATTAGTGAACATTTTTGTATTTGGTCACTATTGTAAATTAGTGACGGACCTTTAGTGACGAAAAGTGACGACCGATATTTTGGTCACTAAATGACCTTAATGACCAATTTTTGACCATTAGTAACCAATTTTTTTTGTCACTAATTACCATTTTTCTTGTAGTGTTACTAAGTGAAACTTGTTGGACAATTGGATTTTGAGGAGATGGGCTGGTAGGTGTTGGTTGGGAAGGAACATAATGGGACGAAAATGGGTGGGAAGTATGAAGATGATTAGGTGAAGCGTGGTGTATAGGGATGTCCAAAAACATGTCGAGTGGAAAGATGGATTCTTCAAAAGTAACATGACGAGAAAGAAGAACTCAATTTGTTGAGGTGTCTAGGCATTGATATCCCCGATGATTGAGAAGAAATCCCAGAAAAATAAATGGCGTTGACCGGGCATCAAGTTTATGAGTAGTAGGTTGAGAATTATGTGGGAAACACAGACACCCAAAGGTGTGGATATGAGAATAGGAGGGATTGTATTGATATAATATATGAGTGGGTGCAAGGTAAGAAATGGTTTTATTCAGAAGAATGTTATGTAAATAAGTATACATTTGTATCGCATATGGCAAATAAGTAGACGGAACTTTGGAATGTAGAAGAAGGTATAGGCCATTTTGTTTAATGTTTGAATTTTTTGTTCGACTTTCCCATTCTGAGATGAGGATTGTATTTGGTGCAAAAATTATTAAACAGGTGGTTATTGTATTCTCTCCCGTTACACATTTGATGTCTTTTGCAAGCTGGGTACGAATGTATGTGTGGAAGTTCGAAAAAATGGAGAAAACCTGTGATTTTCTAGCAATAGGATAAGACCACACAAAATTTGTATAATCGTCAATGAACAAGAGATAATATTTATAACCACTCGTACTCACAACCGGAGACGTCCATATATCACTATGTATCACGTCAAATGGAGCCATAGAAAAATTAGAGGAAGGGAGAAATGGTAGTTTATTTTCTTTTCCCAATTGACACGAATAGAAAATGCAAGAAGAACTAAATCTATCACTACTTAAAGCATGACATGAAATTAATTTGTTGAGAACAGCGGGGCTTGGATGGCCGAGACGATTATGCCAAATTGTGGAGGTGATAGCGGTGAAGGCGGAAGGAGGTTGAGCTTGAAACGGTGGAAGTGGGTAAAGGTCACCATCACTGTTGCATCGCATGATATTGGTTCCTGTCCGAAGTTCCTTCACAGAAAAACCATCCGGGTCAAATTCAATTGATACCTGTTGAGCCTTATGTGTTTCCTCCGTAGTAAGCATACTTCGGGCACGATAGAATTGAGGGAAGGGATCAGTCTGTTGGATAATGGTGGTGACGCCCTCATAGGATTCCGATAACCCCACAACTAATTGAATCATAAGTCTTTGGTTGGAGACAGGAAAGACGACGCTAGCCAGTTGATCGACCAACATCTTAAGATGTTGGCAATAAGCTGAGATGTTGGGGAAGTCATTTTGTAAGGTACGAGAGAATTGATGTTCAAGGTGAACGGCTCGTGTGTTTTTGTTATCTTGGAAGATTTCAGTAAGGTGATTCCATGCTTTTTGTGCGCTCGTGTCGGGTTCTAAAATCGTGTGGAGAAGATCCGTTGAGATAGTACCATAGATCCATTGTACAACTGCGGCGTCGAGGCGTTTCCAGAGAGAGTTCAGAACCGACTCATCTCGTGAGGGGATGATGTGGTCGATGACTTGGTAGGCTCGTGTGTGGATTTTGAAGAGTTCCTCCCATGAACCGTAGTGGCCTTTTTCGATTTCCAAAACAATCGGGATGAAGGTCCGTATATTCGAGACGGTTAATATCAGACTTCCATATATTGGGTCTATCAAAATGCATACGAAAGAGGATCTTATATCTGTTTTTCCCAAATCCTATGCACAGCCCAATCAGTTTGGTTAAGTTCTCGGTTCCAATTTCATACTAAAGTTTCTACTAAAATCCAGGCAACTTTACAATATTTTTTTTACATTGTTGTGTAGCGAATTCGAGGATGGCGAACGATATTTCAGATGATGACGGGTGAATGTAAGTTTTTTTTTTGTAAGTGATTGTTGTATTTAAGCATCCAATAAGCCTGTTTTTTAAGAGTTGTCACTTTTAATGTGGTTGTGTGGATCTAATCGTCTAATTGCATTGCTGCACATATGAAGTGTTACCGGTATCTCAGGTTTGTAGACTGCTTAGCAAATTAGCCTCGTCAACTAGTTGATTGATGTTCTATTGGCTTATTTTGCCTTTTGAAATTGTTTATTTCATATAAACGAAGAATTACAGGATTGCTTGTTTGAAGACCATACAATATTGTCTTATTACATAACCACATTATAGCATCCCGACACTTCATTGAAACAAAGGTATATAACTTAGTGTCGCAATTCTTTATCCTCATTGTGCATATACGTGGGAGTATTGCATAGAAATTGAATTTGAAGAAAAAAAGAAACAATAATATTTGATGGTGGTCTTGGAATTCAGCGAGTGTATGTATAGGTTTAAATTTCAATGGCCAAAAAGACTCTAAAAACGTTGATAAAACTAATTATATAAACTTGAACCATTATCATATGTTCTATAGTTGATGAAGTTACCACACATGGATGTGAATTGAGATGATGCAGATATGGTTCTAAGTTCTCTGCAGAAGGTCATTTTGGCTACTAGAATTAAGGATGAAATTGCATTTAGCTTGAGATCATTTATGATCGCTTACAAACATATGTTAAGTGGTGCTGACTTGTAAAGTTCAATTGCAGTCTGTTTGTAATTACCTATACTATGGACCCAGTTGAGTCCAACCATCTTTGGATCAATCTGGGCCCTTTAAACTCAATCCTATTTTCAATCTTGGCCGTTCAAAATCATTAAGCCACTCATTCAGACTGCTTAATCATGCCTCTCCACCCCTCTGCAAACCGTTCTCTCCCACCTCTCTTAACCGGCCCTCCACGATTTCTCTCTTCCTCCCTCTCCACGTTCGGCAGATTTCTCTCTTCCTCGCGCTCTCTCTCACTCCCCCTGTCTCTCTCTCTCTGTTCATCAATGGCGGAACTTGAGTGCCCAACGGTGATGAGCAAACTGATCGCCTAATACGCACAATACGCACCAGGCGCAACATGACTGACACAGACTTCCATCGAATAAAAAGCGCCTCCCCTTTTTCTCTCTCGCAACTTCTTCGCCCTGATCTTTCGGTCGACGGCTGTGGTTTTAACCCCCTTTTTTTACGGTAATCATCATCATCATTCATCTTCTCTATGTATTTCGATATTATCGGACGAATCTAATTAGATCTACACTCTGTTCTTTCGATCTGTTAATTAGGGTTTTTTTAATTTTTTTTACACATTTTGGGATCAATGTTTGAAAATGGTGCCCCTGCAGGTTGTTCATTTGAGCGACGTTGCTTTGCAGTGTTCGTGTATAATATTCGTGTATCATTATGTGAGTAATCCGGTTGGCTACTTCCATTAATATATTCTATCTTATACCGTGTCTAAATTTGGCAGCTTTGAGCAATTTTGCATCAACTTGACAAATGAAAAACTCCAGCAGCATTTCAATCAGGTTGCATAGCAGGACTTAAATTTTATCAAGTACACGCAGCTACATAACGTATTATTGTGGTTTTGCAGCATGTCTTTAAAATGGAGCAAGAAGAATATACAAAAGAAGAGATTAATTGGAGCTACATCGAATTTATTGATAATCAAGATATCTTGGATCACATTGAGAAGGTTGTGGTGCTTTTATATGCTTAAGATTTCTTCTATACGACATTACCCTTTACAGATATTATTTATTTGCAGTTTTTTACTGTAACTGTTTTTGCTTATGTTATATTTATTAACATCAAAGATACCGTTGCCCACTGTTGTCATAACATGAAATCCCAGTCACCTCTTGCTGAAACTACATAAACGTTTTATTTTGGTGTCATTTTAAATCTTCTTGACAAAAACTTTCTAATGATATATTTTGTTATTAAAAATATTTAATTTACTATAACTTAATAAATTACATAAACTAATCAAAATACATAAAGATATAAACAACTCATTAGGGGTAAGTTGGTCATTTTACCTGTTCTGTTTTGTCCGGTCCTGTCCACTTTTTCTTACCAAATGTTGAAAAGATGTTCTGTCGTGTCCTTTCCTGTTCTGTGTTGTCTGGATACCAAAAGCACCCTATAATTTGTTTTTGATTGATATCATCGCACTTCTGATACATTGTCTTTTTAATGCTTAGAAACCGGGTGGCATTATAGCTCTTCTAGATGAGGCTTGGTAAGTGTGATACAGGAAGCTGATCTACTTGTACTGTTTTCTATAAAGATATGAGCAGTTACTATTCAGCTCATTGAGTTTTATAGAAGTATAAATATAAATATTTCTGACATGGTGGAAGCTACTACTTGTGTTCTGCAGTATGTTTACTAGGTCAACACATGAAACATTCTCGCAAAAGTTGTACCAAACTTTTAAGAACCACAAGCGGTTTGCTAAACCAAAATTGGCGCGTTCTAACTTCACGATTTGTCATTATGCTGGTGATGTAAGTTCATAAAGCATGCAGTTTTCTTCCTTCCTTGTATGTATATTTGCTACTGCTTGCTGAAAAATAAGAGCAACTCTCAATAAACCATAATAATCATGGATTAAGTATTTTTCTCACACATTATTTTAAAGCGTATACCCGAGAATTACATAAATGATGGGAGTTTACATGGAGATTGAACATAGATTTAAAACTTGGATTTTGTCTTCAAGATAACATAAATGATAGGAGAATGTGTAGATATTGAATGCAACTTAAAAAACAATAAACAAACGCAAACTATTCTAGGCAAATCTGGGATTGTTAGGCTAAAAAATTTCTTTTTGATTGTTAATTTTGATGGACCACGTATCATCAGTTTCTATTGTATTTTAGGTCACATATCAAACTGAGCTGTTTTTGGACAAAAACAAAGATTATGTCATCGCTGAACATCAGGCCCTCTTGAGCGCTTCCAAATGTTTCTTTGTGTCCAGTTTGTTCCCAACTTCATCCGAGGAGTCCTCTAAGTCATCAAAGTTCTCCTCAATTGGCACACGATTTAAGGTATGATTTGTCACCCCTCCCCTTCTTAACAATGGGTTGGGTTCCGGTGAGAAGTTGACGTTAACGTGAGAAGCGTGAGAAGTGGTTATCAACCGTTGGATGAGAAATAGGTGCACATTAGGATGAGATGCACCGGATCAATTCCCTTCTAAGCCGCAATTCATGGGAGGGCATTTGATTAAAAGTGATCAATTGTTCACATCCACTTCTCACGCTTCTCACGTTAACCTCAACTTCTCACACGATCCTTTGCCTCTTAACAAGATTTACATACATAAGTAACTTGTATTCTTTCTTTTTTCAGGAACATCTGCAACAATTGCTTGAAACATTGAGCTCAACCGAGCCTCATTATATTCGTTGTGTAAAGCCTAACAATCTTCTCAAGCCTGCTATTTTTGAAAATCATAATGTTCTACAACAACTCCGATGTGGGGTAAGGATGTACATGATATTTCAAAACTGGTGTTATTTTTCTGTCTCTTTTTTCTTTCCGTTCATATGGAGATTCACATAAAAAAGGTTACTTCATAGTTTTCATTGTTATTAATGGAGTCTCCAAATATATTTAATCGATATGTGTAATCTAATTAAGGGAGTCTTGGAGGCAATCAGGATCAGTTGTGCCGGGTATCCCACTAGAAAAGCATTTGATGATTTCGTGGATCGGTTTGGCATCCTGGCTCCTGAGGTTTTGGATGGCAGGTAAGTTAAATGATATGGTTTGACTTTTCATCTTCTCTAATAAGTTGAAGTGTGTGACAGATGTATGAACTACTAGGACCTGACCTGCCTTGTCCTTACTTATAATAGCACCGATGAAATTGGCGCTTGCAAGAGGCTTCTGGAGAAAATTGGTCTTGAAGGCTATCAGGTAAAGAGCCTCTTTCCATATATCAGATTCTATGTATGGCTTTCTGTTCCTGGGAACAGGATAAATTCTTTTATATAATTCATGATTCTGCAAGCGTTTTGATTATAACTTGCTAATCCATTTCTGGTATGAAATTTGCAAACAAATTGATTAATTGATGGTAAATTACCTATACTATGGACCCAGTGGAGTCCAACCGCTCCTGGGTCCATCTCAGCCGTTTAAACTCATCTCCAAAATTGATCTGGACCGTTTAAAATCAATAAGCCACCTATTAAGCCCAGTATTCAGACTCTCTCACCCCTGATTTATCTCACATGAAGCCCATTCCCACACCCCTGACGTGCAGTTCTCTCCCTCTCCTTTCAACCTCCACGTCCGGTTTTCTCACACGATCTCTCCCCCTCGCCAATTTTGGTTTAGCAAACCGCTTGTGGTTTAGCAAACCGTTTGTGGTTTAGCAGACATGGTGGAAATATATCATTTTAAGTAACAAATTTACTAATTACAATCGTTAATTAAGTTTCAATCTTGACGCAAATTTGTTACTGATATGTGTAAATATATCATTTTCTTTCTTTCTTTCTTTCTTTATTTAAACTAGAAAATGTGGTTTAGGGAAATTGACTTAAATAGCCATTTTATTCAAGCAAATTGGTCTCTTAACAATTTTTATTTCATTTTTACCAAAATGTCATTACATCTGTAATATACAAGTCCGTAATTGCATACCTAGCTCAATAACACAAAAATCCGAATCTGATCGACTTTCCTTTAAAAAGAAATTGATTTTCACATTGTTTGGAAACTCGAAAACTAATTCAATTATTTTTCCAATTTATATTAACCATCAATTATGTTTGGAATTTTACGTTATACCCGGCCACCGGACGGGTATAGCACTAGTTTAGGAGTATGGTGCATATGTGTTCAACAATTCAGTGGAACAATCTTAAATGGTCATATCGAATCTTTGGTTCAATATGAATAAATTTAATTATTTAAACAAAACAATTTTACCGACGGATTAGTGACGGATATACTTTCCGTCAGTAATTAGTTTATTATTTTTTTGGCCGTCGGTGATGCATGGTTGTCGTTAGTAATCCGTCGGTGATCTCTCAGTGAACCCATGGTGATATGTCGCTAATATTAGCTGACCGTCGCTAATATCCTTCGGAAATCCGTCGAAAATTCAATCGCCTATAAAAGATTTTAGTGACAGCCATTCACCGATGGATTTCTGACTCAAATATCGTCGGAAATAAGGGTTTTTAAACATAACATGCTTGAGTTTTTAAACAAATGGTACATTGTTTGGAGTATGAGATTTTAGTTTGGTTTGCCACGCTTATAGGGACGCACAAGCCTGTAATGAGTGACTGCCCTTTATGAGTCGTATACACCAAAGAATGCCTGTGACATGACACTACTACCCGATAATGGGTTATTGGCTATAGGTAATCCTTTGTTTATGAGACAGTTCGAGGTTGGATAAGGGCAAATGACACATTTAGAGAATTGCCTATTATTATTTTAAGTTTAGTCTTTTCTTTAGACTTTTATGCACAGACCAATTGTAACTTAACCTGGTATGGGTCAAGTTAACTCCTATGTTACATTTTTATGTATTTTGAAGACTTTCGTTGCGAACGGTTTCAAAATTCTAATTTAGCCATTATTTTGGAGTTCTTTTAAAGAATATATTTTAGATTACATAACATTTCTCGTGGTGAGATGATATTTTGTACTCACATATTTATTTATGTGAAAATGAATGCATCATTTTGTTCAATAACTCAGAAGAGGGAAGGTGGCGTCATATGTATATACATAGAGTATATGTTGAGAAACTTCTCAACGCCTATGTTAGGCTAAGCTAGGCCTAGCTTCTCAAGATGACTCTTAACTCCTTCAGGTGTAAAACGATCCTCTTGTTCCGGTAATTCCCATTCCCCGTTTTCGTTTTTTCGAAGCCCTTTGTTCTCGACTTGTGCCCAGTGTGGAGGTATCAAGTATTCGTCCTTCAAAATGTCGTCGTCCTTGTTCAATAAGGCTCTGTCCCTTCCAACGGCAAGTGAAAATTTGGTCCCTTTACCTTGGTACCTGCTCAAATCCGTTGATTATACGTTTTAAAAGATATATAATACAAAAGCAAACTTGATAAGATATGGTCAAGTAAACACTTGTATGCGTACCCGTCTACTAGATGCATTAGAAGTTCTAAGTTATGCATTGAAGCCACACCGATGTCTTCTTTCACCAAGGGAGAGGACTTATGATCCAAACTAAATTTCACCCCGACGTGGGTGTAGAACCCTGTGACGAAATCGGCAAGAGGTTGAATCCAAGACAACGTTTGTTCGTTCAAAAGAACCCCAGGCACGGTAGGTACTTTATCGTGGACGTTGAAGGTTCTCAACACCTTCACTCCTAGAGCTTCGAGTCTCTTTTTAAACCTTGTGTTCCCAAGCCTCGGTCCAGAAAATGAAAACACAGAAATAGGTATTTTACGATTGGTTTCGATTTTATCAAGATTAGATTCTGCTATGTCGTAAGCACATAAAATCGCCACTGCGCCCCCCAAGCTGTGACCGCTTAGAGTGATACTCATTTCCTCGCCTTTTTCTTTGTAGACCTTCATTAGTCTCTTTAGTTCACCCAAAACCTACGAGGTAAGACACCAGAATTAAAGAGGATAATAAAAGCCAATTTATCATGCCAACACTTGTTTTGAAAAAGCAAACCACAAAAAATTGAGGTTTGAAGTAGTACTTGTTCACGGGCCGAAAACTGCGAAAACGGGCAACTTTGATCTTTATCGGTGTATATATGCAAGAACCCGGCCATGACTTTGATCTCTGGATCTGGGCTTGACAAATTTTCGGCCGTAACGGGCTTCAAGAAGCTGATGAGGTCACTGACCCATTCCAATTTGGTAACGGTCCCACGCCACGCTACCACAATGTCTCGACGCCCCAATTTGGCAGTTGTTTCATCGTTCGAAACCGCAACGAGCCCCATCCAATTCACCTTAGGGTTCCATGGCCCATCGGGCCTGAGGGCCTTTGCAAACACTTTTGGAATAAGTTCACTCGTGTTACTCGAGTAAATATAGCTTGTGATGTCGTATCCCGACCCATCTAATCCAAGTTCTTGGAAAAACGTTTTTGGTGGAAACTTACAACTTCCACAAAACTTTGAAAATGGGTCGTTATCGAACCCGTCGTAACAGGCTTGAGACATTTCGGCATAACGGATCACCTCTGTTCGTAAGAGTGGATCCATGGTGTCGATCATTCCGGCCCAGTTCTCTTGACCGTGGATCTTCCGCCATCTGTCACAGATGGGAGAAGTAGTTATGGTACTTTCGATTGGTTCACTTGTGATCGATGCCGCCATGCATTTGAGCTTCAACAATCGCGACGGCTTCCGGAACCTTGAAATTCGGTTATTAGGAATTGAAGGTCCTGTAAGGGGTTGATGAGCAGTGAAGGGAACACTGAGGTTGATGGTTGCCATTGATGAGATAATAACTAGTGGGGGTTGAGATGCAGAAATTCTGGAAGATGGATGTTGAATTTATAGTCAATAAAATTGGTAGATTAATGTCTTTTTTCTTTTTAAATAAATGTAAATAATAAATTTGTTGGATGAGTAGGTGGACTTGCAAGATCAAATAATTTGATTCACATTACTTCTTATGTATATAAAATATATTATTGATATAGTTTTTTTTTATCAAATACTTAGACCATTCGCATCAATGTGTATGACCAAAGTTCTTTTTAAAGTGTCATATCAGTTTTGCAATAACATCTCCTACATCAATACAAGACGAAACTCTTTTCTAAAGTGGGTCCAACAACTTGCAAGACCTTATTAATTTAGCAAGTGTAAAAGTATCTTACAAGACCTTACTATCTGCATGGCTAAACATCTCATAGCATAGCATTACATCAATTACAACACAACTTTTGCGTATATGATATAGTATTTGGGAATTTTTATTTTTAAGTTTTGTTTCGTATATTCTTTTCAATTAAAATATAGTATTTTCGATATAATAACTAACATATGTTTGTTTTAAAATATGTTTGTTTTATATGTATTTAGTTAATAATTAAAAACTCTTTGTATTTTGTATTTCACAACCACGCCAAAAAGGTTACATTGTGAACCGAGTAAATGTGAAACATATATATGTTAATAGCTAGCTACACTAATTTCTAGCCATAAATGTGACGGCCGTCGAGACCGTTTAATAATAAGTAGTTCTAACTGTCTCAAATCATAATAATAATACTTGTAATAGTGGTAAGTCAGGTCGAATCCACAGGAATTGATCGTGACAATTATTTTACTTCTATAAGAAAAGGGGGAGGGGGTTGGATTTGATTAAATAAACTAAACATGTGACTAAAAATTGATTTAAAACGATGGAAAAAAAAACACCGACAATAGTCTACTTCAAGTAATGATGCAAAACATTATCATCGATTCCTAACGGTGCAAAATGGTAAAACAAGCCCAAATTGGCCATGGTTATCAACACGCTCTGATAACCTCGATTTTCCCTTATTAAACATTGATTAAACAAGCTCTTAACCAAATCTTAATCACAAATAAGAGTTTAAATAAGCTCTTAAACCCCTAGATGCAATTAGCTTTATCGATTGAGGAAAATACCAATTCAAAGCAATAAGCTCATAAGCTCGGCTTACTAGAGCTTTGATTGTAATATTTCAAGAACTCAAATTGAAAACCTTATTGAATTCAAAGAGTTCCATTGTTACTCCATCAAAACCACAAGACAATTACGTATCTAATATTTTGACTAACAATCATTCAAAAGAATATTAACTAATTGGCCAATTTAATCAACATTCAATTGAAATTGACATTCATATAGAAATCACACACATAAACTTGTTCACATCATCTTACATAGGAATCTCAAATGAAAATGCATCAAAACCTAAAGTTTACCTATTGTTGGAATAAAGTTAGGGTTACAACTACGAAAAAAAGAAATTACCAAAGACATGAGAAATTGATGATGAAAACTTCCAAGATTGCTGCTGCGTTTTTGCTCTACACTTCCAGAAATCGACCCCCAATTTCAGTTTTGAACCAGCTTTTATAAGAGAGCATGAGAGAAACCGTCCAAACCCTATAAACCCACGATTTTTGGGGCGCCGCGACTTGGGGCGCAGATAAAACACGCGAGAAACTCGCGCCAAGGTTTCTATTGTTTGAAAACAGTGTCTCCCTCGGCGACTTAAACCGCCGAAGAACTCGCGTCAAGAAAAAAATGGACTTGTGTTGCTGCTGCCGATCGAACCATATTCTGGACCTGATTGTGGGTCTGCTGCATTTTCTTTGATTTGGAATGGGCCTTCCATTCTTTTTTCTTTTCTTTTTCATTTACTCCCTACCACATGAAACAACAACAAAAAAGTTTATTATTTACTTTTTTTTTTCTTTTTTAATCTAACTAATATAAATATTAAAAGAGTTATATTTCTTTTTCCTTTTTTTCTTTTTCTTTTTCACTTTTATTTATTTACAATTAATAAAATACTAAAACGTAATTTAATAGGAACATTTTAGTCATCCAATTGACACTAACTTGAGGGTAAATTCGATATAAAAATGTGTAAAAATCGGCACATATCAAAATGAAAGAAAGTAATCATATAAAATAGCACATGATACACGGGTTCTTAAAGATATCACGATTTAGAGATTTCTCAAAAGATGGTTCTTGTGACTTGGTCAAACTCACCTATGAACAAGTCTTCTCTATTGACAACCAAGGTCGTACTAATTTGGACAGTTTTTTAATGCCCTACTGCTGTCGTTTTTTGGCTTCGCCATGGTCATGATACCTTAACATCTTATGTAGTTCATGGATTTCGGGAACTTGCAGTTATGATGGTTATAGATAGTTTTTCATCGAGGATGCAAACTGCTTTACAACTCGTTTTTTGTCTCCTTTTTATATTCTTTGGTTGGTTGTCTTTGTCTTTTTGATTTCTGCACCTTGCAGAATCTAAGACATTGTTTGGCAAAAATAAGTTAGCTTACACTACAAAATAAATGATATTACCCACAAAATTTACCCAGAGAAATTTCCGTCGGCGGGATCACCCAGAAAATACGAAATATTTAGTAGAAAAGGTATATGTTTATGGCTTTAAAATTGTATTTTTATGTGCATGTTTTGTCCTTAAATAAATCATTTTTCCCTCTTCCGTTTAACGAACAAATTTTATGTTGCTTTCAAAGTAACACCCATTAGGTTTTGTTCATCCCTTCCATTGATTCTGTAGCTCTACCAAGCTCCTCTCTCTCCTTTGTCCAGATCCTCCTATCACCATCATTTTTGTGTTGGTTTCCGACAAGTAATCGCTATTATATTTTGTATGCATCTTCATGTTGTTTCGGTTGCAGGTAAGAAGTTTTGACCCTCAATTTAAATTTTGATTTAGTAGTTAATGATTCTTGAAGATGTAATGGGTGATGTATAGTCAAGCTCTTGATAGGAATTCATTTGTTGTTCCATTACAACATTTTAAGCTATCAAAAATGAATTATTGTAGGGTATTCCTTAGCAAATATGGATGGGACATAAGTGTTCAGGTGATGGAAACTTCTTGTGGTTGTTGTTAACAGATGCAGTGGATGAGCTTAAAACAAGAAACATGAGGTGATGCAAAAAAAAATAGTAGGGACATTGGTGGTTGTTTTGTTCATCAAATTGATATGGGGTGCAAGTGAAAAACTGTTTGTAGTTTTTAATTTTGCTTAACAAAATCTAAAATGTACCTTTATCGTTTCTATTTTTTGGGGCTGGAACTTCACGTTCAGCAGCCTACCAACCACTGAACGATGGAGCTCGCCGGAGTACCTGGAAGGTACCGGAAACAATCGAGGAGTGGAGAAACCATGGGCGAACTGCGGTCGATTATCCATTCACGGCTGAGGAGGCAGAAGACTGCGAGATGGCATGGGAGAATTACCACTTCGATAATGACAGGAAAAGCCCACCAATGTATCATTGTACCCAGCCGACGGGTCTTCCACAAAGTCAACGAATTACTCCCTTAGTGCAAAAATCCATTGAGGAGGCGAACACCAATATCGAAAAGGTAAAAATTATGTGGAACCATAACAAGGGGATTCAGCAGGGGAAAATGGAGTATCTAGCGGAGAAGAAACGAGAACTGACCATGACTAGGGCTCACGTTCGGGAGGTGCAACGACAGATTAAGGAATTAGAAGAGGAACTAAAAGAAATCGAAGAGGACTACACGGGAATGGAGGACATGATCAAGGAAAAGGTTAACTTCATCACTGGAATCCAGGACGCCTTCCAGTAATAGATTTCTTTGTTTACCTGCACTGTATTCGTTTCGGTTGGGAAGATGATTTGCAATAATTCATATTTTAATTAATTTCCCTATTAAATAACTTAAAATGGGGAAAATATTTTTTGTAAATAATTTCTATATTAAATACATTAAAATGGAAAGGAACGCTACATTAAAAAATACCTGAAACAACTCAGACAAAAAGTGTGAAAAAACAGTAAAAAATGCAACAACACTTTAAAAATCTCAACTACATAAAATGATAACCTAAAAACTAGAGGGACCAAAAAAGTAATTTTTCCCCCAAACTGGAGGGACCAAAATTGTAAATTTCGGTCCATCGCGGGTCCCACCGCGGGACAGGGGCCGAAAGTGGCTCCGCGGCAATAGTTGGGGGGTCAAATCGGGTGCCGTGGCCAATCTTGAGGGGCCTCTGCGGAACTTTTGGCCAAACTCAGATGACACGTGAGCCCTGACCCGCGACCGCAGGGCTCATTGCGGATTTTTTGGGTATTTTTGCAAAATGAGCGAGATTGAGAGTATTTTTACAAGTCAAAGTCAAATAATGGGTGTTTTAATTAAATTCCCTTCTAATTAATCCATAGGTTTCATGCATTTTTATTTATTTGCATAGCATCCAATGAAAAGATTAAAATTATTTGTAATGAATATTACTATCATTGACCTTTTATATTAATATAAAAAGAATAAAATTATTTGTAATGAAAATGAGAAATAGTGATGAATAGCAAATTAACATTTTGGTACATATTTTATCCGAGTGGTGTTAATGTATGTAAAGCAAAAATTAATTAAGAGACCTGGAAATGGTGTTGTATCTACATATGCAGGCACCATATATCAATCATCCTACATTTGTGAAGGAAGGAATGAAACACCAAATTAGTAACATGACATGACATGCCATATACATATATATTAGAAATATTAAGGGGCTGTTTGTTTACCTGACATTCAGAGATCACCTCTGAATCGGTCAGAGGTGGGGGTTGTTTGGCAAAAAAAAACATCTCTTAATGGTGACTATCACCTCTTAACCATTTTGCACCAAGAACACCACTCAACCATTCAGTATCTTTTTTTTCCAAATCTGCCCTTTCTCCTTCCACGACTTCTCCACTCAACCATCTCCTTCCACCACTTCTCAACTATCTGCGCAATCACCATTGCCATCACCGACGGAATCACCATCGGCGCCGGCGGAATCACCATCTTCTCCGGCGCACCCATCACAAGTCCCACCCCTTTTTCTCAGAAATCGCAACAAGGAAAAGTTGAAGATGATTCTTGCGGGATCGATTCTGCTCCACGCCATCAAATAAAATCGATTTCTACAAAATCGGTTTCTGTATCCTGCTCCAAACACATAAAATAAACCAATGAACTCCAAGAACTCGTGCTTGAAATCGAAGGTGCAAACTCTTCTGCTCACACTTTCCGTTTACTCAATGAACCATTGGTCAACACGAGGTCAAATGGTGCAGAAAGTAGTTGTTAGGGTTTTTTTACTTAAAAGTAATGAGATGTGTTTAGGTATTGAGGAGGACGAAGATGGAGCTGAATATCTCTGTGTGTCGTTTGTTGGATTCAAGATACAAACCGAGTGATGCTCTTCCCATCGAGAAACAGTTTTATCTTTATATCTGATTGATTTTGTGTTTGGATTTTGATGTTTGCAGATCCATCTATTGGTTTCTACTAGTTTATACAGAAGGGTAAAACGGTAATTTGTTATCATTCAGAGTTACAATTCAAAACAGTTACCAAACAACCAAATTTCATTCTGCACTCAACCATACAGAGCCTCTCAACCATTCTGCACTAAACCATTCAGCAACTGCCAAACAGTCCCTAAGTGTTAGTATCATGTACATGTGGCAGTCAATAATTGAATGCAAGGGCGGACCTACACACACAAGAGGGGGTGCATGGGCACCCGCTCGATTGTCCCGTCGTCGTGGAATTTTTTGCCGGTTGTATTTGTGCACCCGCTTAATTTTTAAGTGTGCTCTCATATATTTTCAAACAAAACTTAAAACAAATTTGTGAGACTAGTGGAATGGTCGGTGTGCTACTTTACTTCCCATAGGTCATGGGTTCTAACTTTGTTGGCAACACATTCAAGTTTTTTATATTTTAATTTTTAGTTACTAAAAAAAAGACACAAATATTCGACAAGTTAAATGAATTCAATATTTTACCTACAACATAAAATCTTACCAATTAACTACAACTATTTATTATCTACAATTTTCCCAATCTTGCTTTTGTTTCTTTGTTTTTTTTTTATATTTTTCTTCCAATTTACCCATTAATCTTAAATTTGTTTTCTAATTCTAATGACAACACATTTTTATCCGAAATAACTTGAAAATGAAATAAAATTAATCAAATTTAAGTATTTAACATCAAGATTTGAAGATGACCTCATGATCTCCTTTTATACTTTGAAAAACATTTTATACTTAGAGAAATTTTGGATGCATGGTTCTTTGCAATGGCTTGTACAAATCAGCAACAGTTCGGTGAAGTCGAAGATCAACCGAAACCAAGCTTGAAGATTCTCTACTTGTGGAAAATAGAAGATTCTTCTCAACAAACATACAAGTCATTGTTCACCGAAATTGTTCTCACAATTTCGGTGGACATATCTCCACCGAAACTTCTCTTCATTTCGGCCAAGAAGTTCCCACCAATGAAAGTCCAATTTTGGTGGGAACTCTTCTAAAAGCCTCCCAGATGTTGTCTTGGAACATGTGTCACATATAAGTCTCAAAGATGTTGTCTTGGAAGATGTGTCACATAAAAGTCTCAAAGATGTGTCACATATCCCAAAGCCATCATCGGTGGGATCTCAAAGAAGTTTCAAAGATGCTTTCTCCAAAGATGTGTCACATATCCCAAGTTTCCATCGGTGGTGCTTTTCTTGAAAGAAAAGCTGAGAAGCAAAAGAAGACAAAAATGAGAGACATAATAAGACAAAATGAGAAGCAAATTCATTTTGTCTTGGAAGAAATCTTACGACCTTTCTTCGGTGGTGCATTTGTTGAAAGAGATTTTGAGAAGCAAAAGAAGACAAAAATGAGAGACATAATAAGACAAAATGAGAAAGAAATTTGTTTTGTGACAAAACAAATTTGTCAAGATTTCTACCGAAGATATTTGTTTAAATTCGGTGGACTTGTTTGTCAAATGCTTTCTTTGAAGAAATATTTCAAGTCTCAAGAAACTTTGTCTTGGAAGACACATCAAGAAAGATCAGCTATTATGGGAAAATATCCATTGCCAGATAAAAGTGACCATCTGTCATTTTATCTATATTCAGCTAAAGTCTTCCTCAGCATGGTTTCCATACCTTATTTCAAGGAAAAGGTGATAGTGACAGATCAACTTTTCAGAAGTCAACAAATATGGTGATGACAAGTGTCCCAAGCATTTAATGCTTGGTACACCCATTATCACTATATAAAGAAGAAGAAGACTTCTTGCAAAGGAGACTTTTGGGTGATCTCTCTAAGTGCAGACGTTATACCTAGAATCCCTTGAATCTCTTGAAGACATCTATGTGTTCAAGATATTCTGTTCATCTCTCTCTTTAAACTTTACAGCTTTCTATCTTTGTGTTTTAGAAGTTATTTAGTTTTCAGTATTACTTTGTGAAGATTGTTAGAATAGATTTTATCTGTTCTTTTCCGCAACAGTCTTAAGTTTCTATGTGTAATTCTTGTTGAAAGATTTTCAATATAAAGAATTAAAATTGTGAAAATTTTGAGTATTGTATTCAACCCCCCCCCCCTTCTACAATACTTGTTATAGCCATCTGGGACTAACAAGTGGTATCAGAGCAGAAAGTTTAATCCCATAAACTTGATCTGCGATGGCTGCCTCCTCTTCTTCAACTATTGAAAACTCTTTTCAAAATAACTTTTCTGAAAATGGGTCCATTTCAAAACCTCCTAAGTTTAATGCTAACAACTTCTCCTTGTGGAAAAGCCGCATGATGCTATTCATGGAAGGAGTGGATACTAGATATCCAACCATTCTCAAAGAGGGACCCATTATCCCCAGAGTTTGGGCTCGCTATGAAACGCAGAGGCCTGGTAAAGAAACCATGGAAAAAGATAATTCTGATGATTCGTCTGATGAAGAAAAATTTGCTGCTACTGGTCGTTACATTCTTAAAAATCCTAAGAAATATACTGATGAGGAAAAACGACTTGTGTCTCTTGATTCTAAAGTTAGAACTATCATTGCTCTCTCTCTTCCTGATGAAGTGTACCACTCTCTGGTAAATCTCTCTACTGCCAAAGAGATGTGGTCCACTCTGTGTGTTTTATACGAAGGTTCAATGAAGTTAAAAAGAGCAGAAAGATTGCTCTTGTTAGAAATTATGAACTCTTTGCTTTTGAAAAAGGAGAATCTCTTCCTAGCTTCTATAATCGCTTCAACTCTCTTTTAAATGATCTTAAGTTGTTGGGCAGAGTCTATGATAATGAGGAAGTCTTGTGCAAGTTCATGGATTGTCTTCCAGATTTTTGGGAAAATATATGTACTTGCATCAAAACTACCAAGGACCTTGAGTTCATGCCCTTAACTGTTCTTTATGGAACTCTTTTCAACTATGAGCAGACGAAACTGCATAGGTTTTCAAAGAACTCTTCTCTTGCTCTCCTAAGTGACTCTTCCAAAAAGACTAAGTATTTTCCAAAAATCACCTACCCATCTGACTCTGACCATGATAGTCAAGAAGATCCCAATGATCATTCAGAGGCATATCTTAGTGATGCTAAGGAAGAATGTGAGGAAACTTCTGTTGATAAATTATCTGATGAAATGGTCATGTTGGATGGGCACTCTAAATCCAAATCTCATCTCTCTTCTGGAAAATCTAAGTTTGATAGAAATTCATCCTCTTCTCTCTCCAAACACTCTCCTTTGGATAAATCTAATGAGGAATGTTTTAACTGTGGTAAAAAGGGTCATTTTGCTTCTGAGTGTAAGAGTAAACAGTTTGAAAGACCCAGAACTGCTTCCTCAGGCCGATTTTCCTCAAAATCGGAAAGATCCAAATATGATTCCCAAAAGTTCAGCCAACATCTCTCTTCTGCAAATTTTGACCGGGCTGAAAGATACAAGGAAAAATACAAGAGAGAAAAGGAAAGAAATGAAAGACTTATCAGAAGAGGAAAGGGTCTGCCTGCTAAATCTTATGATTTGGCAGATGAACCCACATCTGAAAGCGAATGACTCCTCAACTGCTCTTGTATCAGCTAAGTGTCTCCTCTCCTCATCACAGGTACATCCATCTCTATCTCTCTCTGATGCTGAAAAGATTGAAGCATTTAATTCTTTATCTATTGTCTTTAGATGATGCATCCTTCTCTTCTAACTCATGCAAAATATTTTCTATCTCTGAAAAAGGAAAGTATCTGGGTGCCAATTTTTTATTAAAAAGAAATCCTTCACTTTTTCTAAAAATACCTATGTGTCTTCTTCTACCGATTTTATTCACAGATCTGTGTGTCTCAAAATGTCCTTTTCAAAGGAAAAGTTTTTGGTCCTCCCAAAATTTGAAAAAATGAATTTTAGGTGCTGCACCTCAAATCCTTGATTCCTCATCAAATTCTTTGAGGACATATTTAAAGCAAAAATAAAGAAAAATATCACAATTCTAAAAAGATCCTTCTTTATAGAAACTGCTATATTTATGGTGATACTTCTCATTTTGCCAAAGACTGACCGAAAGAAAGATTTGATCTAAGTGACACCAATTCTTTTCATTCTTTTTCTAACCCAAAAGGACCCACCTCCAAATGGGTACCTAGGAAATAAATTCTTTGTGATTGCAGATTTTAAGCTGGACAGATGGATCTATGTGGACAAGTGAGAAAGTTGACAAAACCTTAGAATTCTTTACTCTCATGACATCATAAGCATGATGATGTCATTCTCACAACATTACCACCGAAGCTGCTACTTTCTACCGACATCTCTCATCTACCATCAATCTTCATATCTCCTACACCCCATTTTTCATCATACTTCTTACCATTCATTTCATCCACCAAACTATTTTTCTCATCTCATCTTCAAAGTTGTCCTACTCAATGCTCTACCCACCGAAACCTACTTCGGTGAGTTTACATCTGTGAACCCTTCCACTCACTCCAAAACCTTAAAAAAAAAATTAATATATATATATATTTTAAAAAACCATCGGTGGAAGTTTGTTTTAAAAAAAAAATTATTATATATATTGTTTTTAATGCCGTCGGTGGTACAGAAAATCAAAAAAAAAATTATTATTAATATACATATATATATATTTTAATGTCATCGGTGGTACAGAAAATCAAACAAAAAAAAACAAAATTTATTATTAATATATATATATATATATATATATATATATTTTTTTTAAAGCCATCGGTGGGATTTTTTTTTGATTCAAAAAAAAAAAATTATATATATATAATAATAATAATATATTATAACCCCCTTTTTCCTCCTTCATCCACCGATCCCCACTCCTTCCCCTTTTCTTCTTTTATTTGAAACCACAACACCCCCTTTATATATAAAACCCTCATCCCTTTTTATTTTTTCTCCTTCCACCGATTCCATATTACCTCTTCTCTTTCCCATCGATTTGCATATAATAATAATAAACTCTCTCTCTCCTTTCCACTGAACCTCTGATCCCACACCATCATCACCTCTATCACAAAATATTCCACCACCTTTAATCCTGCAACCAAATGGACCAAAGATCACCCCATAGATCAAATCATCGGTGATCAACAAGCAGGTGTCCAAACATGTAGAGGAGTTGGAAATATTTGTCTCTATGTGAATTTTCTCTCTTTTTGAACCCAAGAAGATTGATGAAGCTCTTGCAGATCCCGGTTGGATCACTGCCATGCAAGAAGAGCTTTCTCAATTTGAGAGAAACAAAGTTTGGAGATTGGTTCCCAGACTCCAAAAGAATCTTTATGGCTCATGCTGCCTACCGAAATTTCAGAGTCTTTCAAATGGATGTCAAAAGTGCCTTCCTCAATGGGAAACTTGAAGAGGAAGTCTATGTGAAACAACCTACTGGTTTTGAAGACCCAGCTCATCCAAACTATGTGTTTACTATTTTTCTTTGCATGGGATATGGTTCTTAGTTGGAAGACATCTTTTTTCGTGTTTTTCAACACAATACCCACCGATATTCTTGTTCACCAAATCTCTAGATGAAACCAGGTTTAATTTCCTCATAAATGAACTTGGCATGTGTAATCTTCAATAACTATGTGTCCTAAGATTCCACCGAATTCTCATTGGTGGACACTATTCTTCTCTCACAAATCTCCTTTCCTATCTAGAAACATAGGAAAGAACCCCTCCATATGATGTCATCCCATGCATGGTAGACACCTTTTTTCTTTTAATGATGTCATCACCATGATCTCTTCTCACCAAAGTTGTAGACCTCTACCATTTCCTCTACCGATTCTCTCCCCACCAATTTTATCTAGCTTCTCATATACTCTTCCTCTCACCTAACCCAACTTCCTATGTGTCATCTCCTCATCCCATCCCTTTTTCCATCTCTTTCACTCTTGGTTTGCAACCCATCTCTCCTTTCATAAAATCCACCCACTACAAACTCTTCTACAGATGTCACCCCAAATCCTCAAACTCAATCTTTTGGGTCATCAAAATTGGAAGATGAAATTCCAATCTTTTCTTCACTTTGAAGGTTCTCTCCATAATGCCTTAGAAGACTTTCTCCACACTCTGCTGAAGATGTCTTAGAAGTTTTCCTTCAACCTCTTCAAGAAATTACACCGAATTTTTGTCTATCTCTTGCAAATTTTCGGTGGGAATGATAAAAAAAAAAAAAAATTACTACTGATTTTCCACCGAAAATCCTACCGAAAATAGCCAATTTTCGGTAGATTCTCCTTAATTTTCGGTGGAAAGGCAAAAAAAAAAAAAATTCTACTGATTTTCCACCGAAAATTGCCAATTTTCGGTGGGATCTCCTTAATTTTCGGTGGGAAAGTTTAAAAAAAAAATCTACTGATTTTCCACCGAAAATTGCCAATTTTCGGTGGGATCTCCTTAATTTTCGGTGGGAAAGTCAAAAAAAAAAAAAAAAATAGTCTTGGTTCTGGCCGATCTTTTCATTTTCTCTTGGTGTTTTTCCTACGTCGGCCGCTGAGGGGGAGAATTCATCTGAGGGGGAGCAACATAAACCCTCAGTACTCATATACAGCGACCAACTTGAAAAAATGAGGAAATCGACGGACCGGTCAAGGGGGAGCACTTCAGTCCGGGCGGATCTAACTGAGGGGGAGTAACACAAAGACCGACTGATCTAACTGAGGGGGAGCAAATAAAAGACAAGTTGATGATGCTAAACAGGAAAAAATGTCAAGATGCAACAGATGGGCAGATGCATCCTGAGGCTGATTCACTCAAACTCAACCCTCCTCAAAGTTTGTCACTATAATGGGTTGTCTCCTATCAAAACCCACAGATTCTCTTGGCTGAAATCTTTTGGAGTAAGTGAATGACTTGAAGATTTGAAACATCTGAAGAAAAGCAAAAGTGCCTGAAAGATAAAATTCTTCAACACATCAACAGGCTGCTGATCAAAATGAAGAATCCTCAAGCCAGACACAAGTTTCAACTCGCCCCTCCAAAGATGCAAGTAATATTCATTCTGTTCATATTGTTTATACTGTTTATACTTCTTTCCTTTTCCTTTCAATTATTTGTACAGCTATACCTTTTTATTTTTTCTTATATGTAAATATCATATATACATACACAAAAAAAAATGGACTGTGTGAAAAAGAACCCAAAAGAGTAAAGAAGGGTCAACATGCATTATTCACTGTCTTACTCATGTTTTTCTAAGTATGGATGTCATCATCAAATAGGGGGAGATTGTTGGGTCATCAAGATTTGAAGATGACCTCATGATCTCCTTTTATACTTTGAAAAACATTTTATACTTAGAGAAATTTTGGATGCATGGTTCTTTGCAATGGCTTGTACAAATCAGCAACAGTTCGGTGAAGTCGAAGATCAACCGAAACCAAGCTTGAAGATTCTCTACTTGTGGAAAATAGAAGATTCTTCTCAACAAACATACAAGTCATTGTTCACCGAAATTGTTCTCACAATTTCGGTGGACATATCTCCACCGAAACTTCTCTTCATTTCGGCCAAGAAGTTCCCACCAATGAAAGTCCAATTTTGGTGGGAACTCTTCTAAAAGCCTCTCAGATGTTGTCTTGGAACATGTGTCACATATAAGTCTCAAAGATGTTGTCTTGGAAGATGTGTCACATAAAAGTCTCAAAGATGTGTCACATATCCCAAAGCCATCATCGGTGGGATCTCAAAGAAGTTTCAAATATGCTTTCTCCAAAGATGTGTCACATATCCCAAGTTTCCATCGGTGGTGCTTTTCTTGAAAGAAAATCTGAGAAGCAAAAGAAGACAAAAATGAGAGACATAATAAGACAAAATGAGAAGCAAATTCATTTTGTCTTGGAAGAAATCTTACGACCTTTCTTCGGTGGTGCATTTGTTGAAAGAGATTTTGAGAAGCAAAAGAAGACAAAAATGAGAGACATAATAAGACAAAATGATAAAGAAATTTGTTTTGTGACAAAACAAATTTGTCAAGATTTCTACCGAAGATATTTGTTTAAATTCGGTGGACTTGTTTGTCAAATGCTTTCTTTGAAGAAATATTTCAAGTCTCAAGAAACTTTGTCTTGGAAGACACATCAAGAAAGATCAGCTATTATGGGAAAATATCCATTGCCAGATAAAAGTGACCATCTGTCATTTTATCTATATTCAGCTAAAGTCTTCCTCAGCATGGTTTCCATACCTTATTTCAAGGAAAAGGTGATAGTGACAGATCAACTTTTCAGAAGTCAACAAATATGGTGATGACAAGTGTCCCAAGCATTTAATGCTTGGTACACCCATTATCACTATATAAAGAAGAAGAAGACTTCTTGCAAAGGAGACTTTTGGGTGATCTCTCTAAGTGCAGACGTTATACCTGGAATCCCTTGAATCTCTTGAAGACATCTATGTGTTCAAGATATTCTGTTCATCTCTCTCTTTAAACTTTACAGCTTTCTATCTTTGTGTTTTAGAAGTTATTTAGTTTTCAGTATTACTTTGTGAAGATTGTTAGAATAGATTTTATCTGTTCTTTTCCGCAACAGTCTTAAGTTTCTATGTGTAATTCTTGTTGAAAGATTTTCAATATAAAGAATTAAAATTGTGAAAATTTTGAGTATTGTATTCAACCCCCCCTTCTACAATACTTGTTATAGCCATCTGGGACTAACAATGTACATGTGGCAGTCAATGATTGAATGCAAGGGCGGACCTACACACACAGGAGGGGGTGCATGGGCACCCGCTCGATTGTCCCGTCGTTGTGGAATTTTTTGTCGGTTGTATTTGTGCACACGCTTAATTTTTAAGTGTGCTCTCATATATTTTCAAACAAAACTTAAAACAAATTTGTGAGACTAGTGGAATGGTCGGTGTGCTACTTTACTTCTCATAGGTCATGGGTTCTAACTTTGTTGGCAACACATTCAAGTTTTTTATATTTTAATTTTTAGTTACTAAAAAAAGACACAAATATTCGACAAGTTAAATGAATTCAATATTTTACCTACAACATAAAATCTTACCAATTAACTACAACTATTTATTATCTACAATTTTCCCAATCTTGCTTTTGTTTCTTTGTTTTTTTATATTTTTCTTCCAATTTACCCATTAATCTTAAATTTGTTTTCTAATTCTAATGACAACACATTTTTATCCGAAATAACTTGAAAATGAAATAAAATTAATCAAATTTAAGTATTTAACAATTAATTTAGTAGTAAGGAAACTAAAATATTTCCTCGAAATCAACCAAAAAATCAAAAAGTGTATTGAAATCAACCAAAAAAGTTGAAAGATCTCTTAAAATCAACAAAAAAATCGAAACATTCTCTCGAAATCAACAAAAACTCAAAAAAGTCACGCGAAAATCAACCAAAAAACTTAAAACGTCCCTTGAAGGCGGAATTCGGCTAAATACACATCGAGCAAATTTGCAGGCATTTAATCAAATTTTAAAGGTGCACCCACTCAGGAAAAATCCTAGGTGAGATATATGTAAAAACATGAGATATACAATCAAATTAGCTAATCTGGTTCTTTTACCTTTAGATTGAAGAAATAGAGGAGCTGCTGCAACTGTGTTGTGGTAGGCCATACAACTTACAAGTAGATGATGATGATGATGATGATGATGATGATGATGATGATGATGATGATGATGATGATGATGATGATGATGATGATGATGATGATGATGATGATGATGATGATGAAACAAGAAAGATTAGGCATTCTCAAATCCCAACAATGGAATGAAATTCTTTGTTTACGTACGAAGGAGAAGGACAACTAAGAACAAATGATTTGCTGCTTTTTTTCTCAAATTTCCTTCAACCAACCTAGGCCTCATCTTTCCTAATAAAAATCTATTATTTTATATTTAATATAACTTTATTTAGCGGCGTTTATGCATGTTTGGATTAGCTTATGGTGGCACCAAAACGTAATAAAATGATATAAAAAAAAATTGGTGTTTGGTGAATAAGCAAATAAATTAGGAGTAACTTATGGCGGTGGGAATAAGTTAATAAGTTAGAAGAGATTAACTTATCAAAAACTCATTATTACCGATGTCTAACACTAAAAGATTTTTATCACCGGTATCACACCGGAATAAGTTAATAAGCACTTAGGCGTTCTCATAGTTCTCACCAAAAACTCATTCTTGTGGAGCTACTGGTTTTGGAGAAGTTGATTCTCAAGTATGGTTTATATTTCCATTTTTGGAATGAAATATTTACGATTTTACTCGTCTATTTAACACCCTTTAACTCAACCATTTTGCACCATCTTTCTACCATGCTTACCTATTTGATCTCGTTGTTCATAGGTATCTCTCTCTCTCTCTCTATACATACATAATATTATATATATATATATATATATCGATAATTTCAATGTCTTGGATTATGGAGCTATTGGTTTAGGACAATTTGTTGATTCCCAAGTATGGTTTATGGTTAAATGTTTGGAGTTGTTGACTCTCAGAATTTTTTGTTTGACTTTATATCATGAATAAAAACAAAACATTGTTTTCTAAAAGATGCAAACAAAATTCCTACATTTTTCAAGAAATGTTAGTGAGTTTCACCAAATAAAAAAGCTAGCACGACTCTTTTTGCAAACAATTTGTTCAAACTAGTCGGTTTTGGCAACCCGTACGTGTTTGTTATGGCATTTTGCAAGAATGATGGTTAGTTTATAATGAAAAACCAAATAAGTTCATTTGATTTTAGGGTGATTAACTACTTTAACGTGGTTTTAATCCATTTTTACGAGTTTGTACATAAAACATAGTTTACAAGAAGAAATGGTTTTTTTCTTGTAAAAATACAAACTTTTTAATATAACAATTTAAATCCCCAATATTTGACTAACAAATACGATTTATTAAAAAAAATGTATCGGCTACTACCTAAATTGTCTCTATTTTATCGGTCTCAGAGACTCAGAGTCATTATGAAAGAGATAGTTAATTGCAGCGTCTTAAAACAGGGTAGGTGGGGTCGGATTTAAACCTGAACCAATAATTCAATGAAAATGTGATTTTTTATAAATGTGATCCAGTGTTGTTCAGGCATTTAAGATGGCTTGTGTTTCAGTAAATTTATAGTTCAAGAGAAATATGTTATGATCTATAGCTAAACTTGAACAGTTAGTTGTAAGAATGATGTTACAGCATTAGGTACAAATCACTATTAGTATCATACATTGATCAATATCATCATAACACATGTTTGATGCAAAATAATTAAACATAGGTACACTATAACATTGTGTGATAATGCAATAAGTTTAAGTGAAGTTATAATTAATCTAATTTTATTCTTTTAGATATGATTGATATTAAGAATGCACGTAGGATGCTGAGAAATAATATTTTGTAGAGTCTGACAGAACAACTAGCGTGAGCCTAGATCCGAAAGTTAGACATGTAAGTTTGCAGATGTAAAATCGTCAAGGAAATCTAATTTTAATAACACCAAAAGTGTTAGATAGAAATTGAGTTGTTTTATAAATTAGTTTGCAGTTACAATTACAATCTCAGTTAATTTTCAGTTATGTACGTTCAGTTTGGTATGTATGTGAAGGGTCACGTATCGAGATACCAGTAATTCAAGCGGGGTACTACGAAGATGCATAAATGGTACATGTACCACAAGGGTAACTCTGTACATATTTTTGTCTAGGTTAGCTTAGTACCCAATACATATTGTGGTCAATGTACATGGTTGGTTCAGATAGATAGATGACGCTTACACTACTCCAAGAGAGTTAAGATCTCAAAATTTATAGTTTAGCTATTATGTTTAAAAGCAAACTATTTATCAATCCTGAATGGTTGCTAGTCCGATGAATCGAAATTACACAAGGAAAAATCGAGATTTTCTTTGTTGTGTGTGTGTAGTCGACGACCACAAAGGAGATGAGGGAGGAGGGTATTTTTCTTTTGTTTTGATTAGCTTAACCCTAAACCTAATCATAGTTAGGTTTAAATACCCTCTTTCTATATTTGAATCGGACCCTAATTTAACTTAAACAAGCTTATGGGCTTATGGCCTTTTAGTTAATTATTAACTTAATAATTAATCATTGGGCCGTAAGTGACATTGCTTTCAAGTGTAGGGTTTTTGACCTAATTAACTATTATCATAATAATTAATTATGTATATTAAGTTCATTATATAATTATCACAATTATATTTAATATACACACATTTCATAATTATTACACTACTAGAATAATAATTATCTTTCTATTACAACATGTAATTTATTTGGTTCATGAAAATCATGGTCAATTCGAAACATACATACTTTATGTGTGCGACCCTCATAGGTTCATTTGACGTCATCAATGTTTTCATGTCACGTGGGCATAGAGAAACCTACACTGCAGGCAACAGATAGAATAATAATGAGTTGTGCGGTATATAGAGCTATGCGGTAAACTTAAAGGAACCTAACCTTCTTATTGTGCGGTATATTGAAGAACGTGCAGGATCTGACTATCTTCTGTCATATTGATAACTAAGCCTAGAAACTTGACTCAAATCAATGAGGATTCAAACCCGGGTTTCATTTTGTATACACAAATAATTAAGGTTCTAATAGCAATAAGTTGAAAAATTAGATTGATTTTGTAAGAAACAGTGTTGCCCAAAAGCCAAGAAGAACAGTTCGATAAACTTTAGTTTGCAAAATCATGAACCAAAATCAATCAAATATCGATTAAAAAAATCCAATAGATTCCAATCAACCAATATAGTCGATTAGAATGAAGTAGTTCCAATTCGTCCAAAATCAGTGGTAATCAATTACACACAAATCCAACGTCGTTTGTGAGGTATACAACCCAGAAACCTTCAAAATTGATGAAACTTGGATCAAAACATCTGTCTCTTTGCTCTGATACCAATTGTTAATCTCAGATCAAGTGATTTACAATGATAAACAGTAAGAACAAAGATCCAATCTCTCAAATAGTCATATGATTGAATATTGAATGTAGAGAGTGTTACTCGGTTTGTAGCTCAATCAATGAATAAACTTACAACTTTACGTTAACCCTAATTAACAAAACTATTTATACCTTGAAAGGTATTTACACAATAAACTCTCAACTTTAATACAATTACATTTAAGCACAACATAATTAAATTCCTATATTTCTTCAAATTTCACGAACCAAACATCCCCTAGATGTCTTTTGTTCTTGTGGAGGAAAAAAAGTTATTGATCAAACATTCCCTCCGGCTCAAAATAAATATCGACAATGAAAATCGCACGGTTTTAGGAGAATGTAATAATTATACTTTTTAAATAGCCAAATTACACTTTTACCCTTAACAATCTTGAATTTTTTTTCTTCACCACATATTTAAGGGAAGATTGAAAAAATGAAACTTTACTTTAAAAATGAACACTTTCTTAAAACAAAGTAAAATAAAAATGTAAACACTTCATTTGAGACGATAAAAAAAGCTCTTACTTTCATTTTTCTTTTTCTTTTTCTTTTTCTTTTTCTTTTTCTTTTTCTTTTTCTTTTTCTTTTTCTTTTTCTTTTTCTTTTTCTTTTTCTTTTTCTTTTTCTTTTTCTTTTTCTTTTTCTTTTTCTTTTTCTTTTTCTTTTTCTTTTTCTTTTTCTTTTTCTTTTTCTAATTCTAAACTCAAAAGATATCTTTTTGATGGAATAATATTACACGTTTCAACACGTATCCCTTGTTGGCACTCAATTTATACCCTCCCTGAAAAAAGTGAAACCCTACAACAGCCCCAACAAACAAACATGGCGTCACAACAGATCGATTCTCACCGTCAAAACGCTCAAATCTACACCGGCGAAGCCATCTGCAAGGAGAAAACGCACGAGTTCCTCGCCAAATTCTCCCTCCCAAAAGGCCTCATTCCGATGGCTGACGTCACGGAGGTCGGCCACAACGCTTCCACCGGATTCGTGTGGGTTCGCCGGAAAAAGAAAACGAACCACCTCTTCCGTGCGATTGGCCGGAAAGTGTCGTACGATAGCGAAGTGACGGCGGTGATTGAGGACCGTCGGATGCGGAATTTAACAGGTGTTAAGAGCAAAGAGGTTCTGATTTGGGTGACGATTTCAGATATTTGTGTTGATGAATTTGGGAAGATAACGTTTGGAACTCCGGCGGGATTGTCTCGTACGTTTCCGGCGTCGGCGTTTGAAGAAGAGGATTGAATGAAAAGTGGTGGTGAATGGTGATCATGTAATTGTGATGAATTTCATCGTCTTTTATTTAATATTTTTATTTAATGGTTTCTTTTTTCACTAGATCTGGAGTAAAACTTTTTCCTAAAAATAAAAATAAGATTAAACTGGATAATTAGATATTCTTTATGTTAAATGTTTAGAGCATCACAACAAGGATATCATTTGGATTACAAAAGTGTCAACTAGGATTTCCATTTTAGAAATTGCAGTGGTTGTGAGTATGATTGCTAAATTAGAAATTGGTTTTGGTAATTTATAAATGTCAAATCAGTACTTTTTGCTAATGTGACAGTGAATAGTATAAAAAAATTGTAAGGAATAATTTCTAAATTAGAAATTATTTTATGTTAAATCATGTTTTGTAGAGTATGTTTATGAAAAAATGTATGAATAATTTTATTTGTTAATAAAAATATTATTATTTTTTTTGAAAAAATGCAAAATCTAATTTATTTTAAAGCACAATAAAATAAATTACATATTAAAAATAAATAAAAACTTTAACACATAAAAATACATCATTGTTCGTTTAGAAGTTTTTTAAGTTGATGTTCGTACGATCTCCGTCAATGGTAACAATTACAATTTAGGATATTATCTTACTGATGGATCTATCTTAATTGGGCTACATTCGTGAAGTCAATTCCATTACCTCAATCCCTAAAACATCGACTATTGCAAAGAAACAAAGGGCTGCTATGAAAGATGTAGAGAGAGCGTTTGGGATACTCAAATCACGTTTCGGTATTATATGTGGGTCATCTCGTATGTGGTGCAAAGAGGTAATTGGAGAAATAATTAGAGCATGTATAATCATGCACAACATGATCGTCGAAGATGAACATCATATTTATATTCGTCAATTTGATGATATAAACGATGATGTTAATTTTACTATAACTACGCCTCAAATTTCTCGTAGCATACTTTCCGAGTACGAAAACTGTCTCCAAAATCACATACAAGTATGTAATCGGTCAACGAATCATTGTTTACAATCAAATCTGATTGAAGAGATTTGACAAAGATTTTGAAAAGAAGAAAATGAGGATTAATGTAATATTTTTACCTTGTATTTTAATTTAATGTTTTATAAATTAAATATTTTATTTAATTAATTAATGTTATTTTATTATAATTATTTAATTAATAAAATATTTCGTATTAAATTATAGTAAAGAATATTTTATTGTAGTTTTGTTGTTATTTGATTAAAATATAGTTTTTTATGATGAGTTATCACTTTAAAAAGTGATTGAAATTTCATTGTTGTGGAGGATAATTTCAAGATAATTGCAAAGCTGATGTGACACATTTGCAATTGTAATTAAATTTCATTGTTGTGGATGCTCTTATACATTAAAATACCAAAAAACTGGTAAGGTGTTTCAACTAAGTTAATAAGATAGAACATAATGACCTATCAAAAACTTCTTATTACCGGTCCTAAACCGTATATGCATTTATTTAATTTTTTTCATTTAAACACTACAAACTGCTTAATACTAATGCACACCAGAATAAGCTAATAAATATTTTAAATAAGCAATCACAAACATCCCTTAAAAGAATAACTTATGACTTATGAAACAAACGTTTTTCTTCTTCAGTAAATTAGACGAATATTTTTTTTCTTCAATCAGCCCGTAAAACATGACCTCGGCTAATAACTACAATTTTGTAAGAACTATTTTTTTTATAAAAAGTTGCCATGATACGTAAGAAACTAATAAGGATGCTTGGAAAATTCTTCCAAGCATCTAACATCAATTAGAACCGTACTCTAATTGTAACACCTTAGGCATATCCCACATCGGTCGTGGACAGGAGATATGCTGGGTATATTAGTAAACCTTGGCCTTACCAGACACAACGCGTTTTGGGGCCACAAGCATGGGGGTTCCTTGGGAACTCTGTGGTTAAGCGTGCTTGGGTGGGAGTAGTACCAGGATGGATGACCTCCTGGGAAGTCCTTGCGAAGTCCTTGCCAGGTCGCCAAGAACAAAGCCGTGAGCCAGTGGGGCAAAGTAGACAATATTGTGTCGTGGTAAGCGGGGTGTTACAAATGGTATCAGAGCCACTCCTGTGCCGTTCGAGATGTGGGGAAAACCTCATCGAGGACGATGAGTCCCTGAGGGGGTGTGTGTGTAACACCTTAGGCATATCCCACATCGGTCGTGGACAGGAGAGATGCTGGGTATATTAGTAAACCTTGGTCTTACCAGACACAACGCGTTTTGGGGCCACAAGCATGCGGGTTCCTTGGGAACTCTGTGGTTAAGCGTGCTTGGGTGGGAGTAGTACCAAAATGGGTGACCTCCTGGGAAGTCCTTGCGAAGTCCTTGCCAGGTCGCCAAGAACAAAGCCGTGAGCCAGTGGGGCAAAGCGGACAATATTGTGTCGTGGTAAGCGGGGTGTTACAAATGGTATCAGAGCCACTCCTGTGCCGTTCGAGATGTGGGGCAAACCTCATCGAGGACGATGAGTCCCTGAGGGGGGGGGGTGTGTGTAACACCTTAGGCATATCCCACATCGGTCGTGGACAGGAGAGATGCTGGGTATATTAGTAAACCTTGGCCTTACCAGACACAACGCGTTTTGGGGCCACAAGCATGCGGGTTCCTTGGGAACTCTGTGGTTAAGCGTGCTTGGGTGGGAGTAGTACAGGATGGGTGACCTCCTGGGAAGTCTTTGCGAAGTCCTTGCCAGGTCGCCAAGAACAAAGCCGTGAGCTAGTGGGGCAAAGCGGACAATATTGTGTCGTGGTAAGCGGGGTGTTACAAATGGTATCAGAGCCACTCCTGTGCCGTTCGAGATGTGGGGCAAACCTCATCGAGGACGATGAGTCCCTGAGGGGGGGTGTGTGTGTAACACCTTAGGCATATCCCACATCGGTCGTGGACAGGAGAGATGCTGGGTATATTAGTAAACCTTGGCCTTACCAGACACAACGCGTTTTGGGGCCACAAGCATGCGGGTTCCTTAGGAACTCTGTGGTTAAGCGTGCTTGGGTGGGAGTAGTACCAGGATGGGTGACCTCCTGGGAAGTCCTTGCGAAGTCCTTGCCAGGTCGCCAAGAACAAAGCCGTGAGCCAGTGGGGCAAAGCGGACAATATTGTGTCGTGGTAAGCGGGGTGTTACAAATGGTATCAGAGCCACTCCTGTGCCGTTCGAGATGTGGGGCAAACCTCATCGAGGACGATGAGTCCCTGAGGGGGGGGGGGGGGGGGGTGTGTAACACCTTAGGCATATCCCACATCGGTCGTGGACAGGAGAGATGCTGGGTATATTAGTAAACCTTGGCCTTACCAGACACAACGCGTTTTGGGGCCACAAGCATGCGGGTTCCTTGGGAACTCTGTGATTAAGCGTGCTTGGGTGGGAGTAGTACCAGGATGGGTGACCTCCTGGGAAGTCCTTGCGAAGTCCTAGCAAGGTCGCCATTTTAAGTGTTCAGGTGATGGAAACTTCTTGTGGTTGTTGTTAACAAATGCAGTGGATGAGCTTAAAACAAGAAACATGAGGTGATGCAAAAAAAAATAGTACGGACATTGGTGGTTGTTTTGTTCATCAAATTGATATGGGGTGCAAGTGAAAAACTGCTTGTAGTTTTTAATTTTGCTTAACAAAATCTAAAATGTACCTTTATCGTTTCTATTTTTTGGGGCTGGAACTTCACGTTCAGCAGCCTACCAACCACTGAACGATGGAGCTCGCCGGAGTACCTGGAAGGTACCGGAAACAATCGAGGAGTGGAGAAACCATGGGCGAACTGCGGTCGATTATCCATTCACGGCTGAGGAGGCAGAAGACTGGGAGATGGCATGGGAGAATTACCACTTCGATAATGACAGGAAAAGCCCACCAATGTATCATTGTACCCAGCCGACGGGTCTTCCACAAAGTCAACGAATTACTCCCTTAGTGCAAAAATCCATTGAAGAGGCGAACACCAATATCGAAAAGGTAAAAATTATGTGGAACCATAACAAGGGGATTCAGCAGGGGAAAATGGAGTATCTAGCGGAGAAGAAACGAGAACTGGCCATGACTAGGGCTCACGTTCGGGAGGTGCAACGACAGATTAAGGAATTAGAAGAGGAACTAAAAGAAATCGAAGAGGACTACACGGGAATGGAGGACATGATCAAGGAAAAGGTTAACTTCATCACTGGAATCCAGGACGCCTTCCAGTAATAGATTTCTTTGTTTACCTGCACTGTATTCGTTTCGGTTGGGAAGATGATTTGCAATAATTCATATTTTAATTAATTTCCCTATTAAATAACTTAAAATGGGGAAAATATTTTTTTAAATAATTTCTATATTAAATACATTAAAATGGAAAGGAACGCTACATTAAAAAATACCTGAAACAACTCAGACAAAAAGTGTGAAAAAAACAGTAAAAAATGCAACAACACTTTAAAAATCTCAACTACATAAAATGATAACCTAAAAACTAGAGGGACCAAAAAAGTAATTTTTCCCCCAAACTGGAGGGACCAAAATTGTAAATTTCGGTCCATCGCGGGTCCCACCGCGGGACAGGGGTCGAAAGTGGCTCCGCGGCAATAGTTGGGGGGTCAAATCGGGTGCCGTGGCCAATCTTGAGGGGCCTCTGCGGAACTTTTGGCCAAACTCAGATGACACGTGAGCCCAGACCCGTGACCGCAGGGCCCATCGCGGATTTTTTGGGTATTTTTGCAAAATGAGCGAGATTGAGAGTATTTTTACAAGTCAAAGTACCAGGATGGGTGACCTCCTGGGAAGTCCTTGCGAAGTCCTTGCCAGGTCGCCAAGAACAAAGCCGTGAGCCAGTGGGGCAAAGCGGACAATATTGTGTCGTGGTAAGCGGGGTGTTACAAATGGTATCAGAGCCACTCCTGTGCCGTTCGAGATGTGGGGCAAACCTCATCGAGGACGATGAGTCCCTGAGGGGGGTGTGTGTAACACCTTAGGCATATCTCACATCGGTCGTGGACAGGAGAGATGCTGGGTATATTAGTAAACCTTGGCCTTACCAGACACAACGCGTTTTGGGGCCACAAGCATGCGGGTTCCTTGGGAACTCTGTGGTTAAGCGTGCTTGGGTGGGAGTAGTACCAGGATGGGTGACCTCTTGGGTGTCCTTGCGAAGTCCTTGCCAGGTCGCCAAGAACAAAGCCGTGAGCCAGTGGGGCAAAGCGGACAATATTGTGTCGTGGTAAGCGGGGTGTTACACTAATAGCGGGTCACACCAATTTTTCTTAACACGAGAATATTTCAGTTTGTGGTCGAAAATGGAAGAATAGTTGTCGAGTCGAATCGACAATATTCCCTTGTTTTCTTTTTCACGTCCGAGTTCTAAAATTATTCGATTGGTGTTTTCCAGTAGTAAATTTGTGTATAATTCTTTCATCTGATTTCTTTTTTGAATTATACAATATTTATATACATAAATACTCCCCCACACTTGTTAAAGTTGGTGGAATTGATTTAGTACCATGACCAATTCCATGCAATCTTGACGATCTCACTAGGATTCTTTTAGTGAATTTTGTATAATTATGCAACTTTTTATTATGAAAGTAATAGATTTTCTACTGTATTATGTATATAATCTTAAAAATAGTCAATTTAGATTTGTGGAGGAATCATTATATTTGCGGCATCAAATTCTTTTTGGAAGTATAAAAACATATTAGGCTTACTATTCATACCACCTCTTATGGGAGGGGGTATGAATAGAATTCATCTATATATTTTTACATATATAATCCTAAAAAGCAGAGCCAATTTAAAATTCGAAGGAATCACTATGGGAAATTAATTAAAATACCCTGAGTTGACCAACGATTCAGTGAAATGCCCTAGTTCTCCCCAATTTCACGAAAATACCCAAAATTTCCGTGAAAGGGTCCGTGAACACGGACTCCTTTTGTGAATTGGTTTTTTGTCCGTGAAATTGATTATTGGTCCGTGAAAATATTTTTGGTTCGTGAAATGATAAATTTTTTTTCCAATTCACGGACTTTTTATAGAAAAGCTTTGGAAAATAAGGGGTGGGCACCAAGAAAGCTTCACCAGGATTAGCCTTTAATTAATGAGTCCGTGAAAAGAAAAGAATGAAATGTTAAAGGAAAGAAGAAACAGAACACAATAGAATGGAGAGAATGAATCGTCATTCTCATTAATCATAAGCCCTTTATATAGGGATGAGTTACAAGTAGATAGCTACAAGATATTTCAATTCTAATCTATCTCTATCCCTATCTCTATCGTCATATCCTTTAGATGATGGCACATTTATCCTACAACACTCCCCCTTGTGCCGAGTCAAAGGAGTGAAGGTGCACAATTGTTGTCTCGTTAAAACCTTACGCCAAAATAAAAACCCAGTGGGAAAAATAAAATATGACGAAGGAAAGAGTACAACGCACTAGCTTATTTCCAATACATAGACTTTTCCTTTAGTCTGGTTTTCTCTTAGATTCGTACATTAATCGTGAGAGTTAAGAAAACATGATGGTATATAAATTGTTGCCTCACTAAAACCTTACACCAAGGAACAAAACCCAATGGGAAAAATAAAACCTTGGTTGAAGGAAAGAGCACAACATACTAATATTACATATATAGTAGACTCCCCATTTTGTCTATTACTCCCCCTGATTTGTGCATTAATCAAAGGAGGTTTAAAACATTTCCATTTTAATACTTTCTACATGTTTCCCAAATATGGTTTTACGTATTGATTTGGTAAACAAACATGCCACATTTTCCTCGCATCTTATTCAGTTCACTTGAATCTTGAGGATAATTGATTATATGAAAACTTAAGCAAAGTATGCTTTGTGTTATAACCCTTGATATATCTTACTTTCATTTCTTCTATACATGATGCATTATTTCCATACATGCAGGTTGTATAGTAGTTAAACTCAAAATTACCAGCTCCTCTTATATGTGTAATGATAGTCCTTAACCATATACACTCTTGAATAGTCTCATGGAGAGTAAGATTGTTGATAATATAAGAAGATAGCTATTAAGGGTTTGCTTAGTTTAAATCGGCTTGTTCCATATGATAATTCCTTATTCAGTTTGGGAACAACCTTTATATCAGTCAAACATATATCTAATACCAGCAAATGTATACCAAGGCATTGTTTGGTGTTTTTCTATAAGGCCAGTACTTTTGCCGCTCACAATATAAGTAGGTATTGAAGTTTCATTATCAATCCACTTTTCTCCGTAGGGAAATTATAAGCCCACGTCAATGGTGCCAAAAGATTAATTTGAAATCATTCCAATGACGTTGCGTTGGCGCTGAGCTAAATCTAGCTGACAAGTTCAGTGAGAAGTACAATATACGGTCAAGTGTATTATGTTTAGTACAATAATGCGCCTATTGTACTTAGGTATGGAATTCCAGCTCCTAACACCTCTTCGTCCTCATCCTTTAGACGAAATGGATCTTTCCTTATATCCATCACTTTGACCGATCATGGGAGTGCTAATCGGATGCGCTTTGTCCATATTAGGTCGCCTGATCATTTTCTAGACATATGCGGATCGGTGGATTAATATTCCACAAACTCGGTGTCGTAGCTCAAGTATCTAGACAAAACCAAGTTTTCCCACGATCTTTCATCTCAAATTCAGATTTCAAGTAGCTTGTGTTTTCTCTTATTTCATCAAGAGTGCCTATTATGTTTATAACATCGACATATAGAGCTACTATGAAAATCTGGGACTTGTTTTCTTATATAAATACGCAAGGGCACAGCTCATCGTTCTTATTTATCATTTCCCAATCAAGTATTCACTCAGGCGGGTATACTACATCCGCATAGATTGCTTTAATCTATAAAGTGAGTGTTTCAATTTTATTGTAAACACATTTCATGGTTTAGAGTTACTTGATATTGGTATAATGCCATCAAGAACTTTTATATATCTCTGAATTTAGATCCCCATAGAGATATGTAGTAACTACATCATTGAGCTGCAATTTCCAGTCCTTCGGAAACTACTTGGCTAATTAATTAGTAGAACGTTCTCCATCACGAGAGAGTAAGTCTTATTGTGGTCAATCCAGTGCGTTGTGAGAAACCTTGCGCCAAAGGAGAGCCTTATATGTTATGACTTAATTATTCTCACTACGCTTCCCTGACAAATGATTTATCTATGTCCTACAGGCTTTACACTTGGTCGGTTAGCACTACCGAACCAAATACCTATTCATTTGTCAAATAATTATCCTGGATTGCTTCTTTTCATTTAGGCAAATTTGCTCTTTCTTGACATTCTTCAACTGAGCATGGTTCGATGACATCGTGCTCTATTATCTCATAAGCAACGATATATGCAAATATATCATCATTTAGTATTTATGATCTGTCCATCGACTCATATTCATTTGAGATTTCTTTGATCTCTGGAATCAGTATAACTTCGGAGCGTCCTCCAATAATGATTCATAGACATAGATTTAATTAGAGATAATCTCATGTATTGATGATATTTGGTTGTGCCATACTCTTCTCTTCCTTTAGATGAGTATCTATCGAACCAAGTAGCTTCCCCCATTTCCTTTTGGGAGCTACGACCTCAACCACAACTCCACCATGTGTGATTGCAACGTACTTCTAGTGACGTTGTGCCCTTGTTTGGGGACTTTTGACCTTGCGAGTATATTTGCAGCTCGTATATGTGATCTTGTCACTTCTAGATAATATTAAACATATCAGGTATTGAGTATGATTCGTTTGACTTCAACTTTACATTGTGAAGTTTTTGGGGATCAAAATGAGACACAATTGAAATATTCAATGGAACTTCCTGTCGTTCCCATGGAAAATCCTTTTTCCTATCTCCCCCTAACGACAGGAAGGTTGTCTCATCAAAGTGACAACCCGCAAATCTAGCGGTAAAGGGATCACTAGTCAAGGGTTCTAATTAGCGGATAATTGTTGGGGGTTCATATCCAACATTTGATGACTCGTCTTTAAGACCCATTTTGGTACGCTGTGGGGGCGTAATTGGCACATATACAACACAACCAAACATACATAAATGTAAATTATCAGGCTTATATCCAGTTACCAACTGGTACACATACGTTTGGTTGGTTGGTTGTGGGTCTAAACACGAATAAGTAAAGTTGCATGTAATATTGCATTACCCCATGCAGATGTGGATAAATTGGTGCGCATAACCAATGCCCTAGCTACCATCTAAATTCTTTTGATGACAACTTTTATCATTCTACGAGACCATTTTATATATACGTATGCGGTACAAATGCAATAATCATCAGATTCTTATGATGTAAATTCTCCAGTATTCTAAGTCATGTGGACTTGATGAGAAAAATCAGGGTGGTGAGTCCTTAAACGTATAATTAATGTAGGAGTGCAACATTTCATGTGGACTATAATACGACACGTGTTCATCGTGTCAAAAACCAGAACCATCAAGTACTTTAATGGCCCGCATTCTGGATGTTTATGTCCATAAATATCACCTTAGCTTTTTTTTATATTATGTCCTTAGCTTTAGGATGGTCTCATTCCTATTTTGGCTAAGGATCAGGGTATAAAAGTTCTAGGTTTTAGAGAGGGCGTATTATGATGGTGGTGTTGCTTCTTGTGCAGTAGAAGTCAACAGTTACAATTTGGTTAATTCCTTCGTTTTATCTTTTACTCGAAAGAGAATGTATCTAAGTGTATTTTGCAATACATAGATCACTATGTCATGACCATGGTGTCCCACGTGGTCATGCCGAAACATATATGTGTCATTGTTCCAAAGTTCTTTATTGGTGACAAAATATGATTTACTAACATAGATAATCCATTAATCTGATACATTAATTTCTCTATTATATTTTGCTTTCATATCATTAGAGTTGATGTACATATACCCATTTCCATTCTTATAATATGATTGGTACGAATATTTTAACAAGGTTCATATTGATATAGTGCTCTAGCAACAAGTGACAGTCCATCGTCTAAGTGTTTAGGGGAATTAAAAAGAAAATAATCTATTTCTTAGGATTGTATGAGATGCCACAAAAACAATCAAGTTCTCCTCGATACATTCCTACATGGAACGAAGAATGTTGAGAGTTTTGCATTTGTTTTTGATGTGATCATTTACATCTCTAATGGTTATAAACTCAGGTGTATATATACACAAATGCAATTAATTTGATAGTTAAAGTGTATTCAAATAAACTTATACTTAACCAATCTTAGATATGACATAGTTCATTTATAACTTGTCCCATTTTCTATTAGGAGTTCGTTCCCGACTCTTGCCATGAATTTGACCCTTTCCACAACCTTGTCCATATGGTACATATTTAGCATATGTGTGTGGATTAATATGTTCAACTCACTATCATTTGGAGTTCTTTCCACCTCCAACGCTTGCCTTATTAACCCCAATAATTTTCTTTATCCGGGTATGTCTAGCGTTTGTTAAAAAAAACATTGCTACAACTCTTAACCACTTGCATTAAGTTAATGAGTTTGTTAAAGGTTATATTGCAGCTTATACTGTTTCATTAGTATGATTGGTGATATAGGAAAGATGAAAAGATGTTATGATTCGCATAATCTTTTGTGAGTTCCTTGCCACAAAGATTGAGATGCATTTTGAGACATGACATTTCTTTGTCAAAATCATTTACCTTCTTGTAATCAAGTAAGTAGGTTTCTTTCCACTGTATGATTAGTTTGAGAAGTATATGGTACTGAATATTCCCGAATTTCCTTTTTGGGACTACCCACGGTTCTTGGGGGTTTCTAGTTATTCTCTCTGAAGGTTGTGACTGATGTATCGTCTCAAAAAATTTAAAGTATTTAATTGTGTCAACATCTAGTTTTTTTTTTCTTTAGGGTCAAAAATGGTTCGATGACTTTTGCGTATTTTCTTGTGTTTTTCCGAACCTATCTTATGGTAATCAAGTACTTTTGATTCAAAGATGTCATAGAAAATGGAGAACATATTATTTTCTAAAATAGTGAATTATGGTTTATACTTATTATGTTATGCATGAAATTTAATTATATTGATTTTTGTATTCTTACATTTTATTGATAATACTTCATCAATATTTCAATTTGCGAATAAAAACCACTCAATCTATTGGATCTTCAGGTAGTAGGGGAATCACGTGGATTTCTTAAGTCCCTACAAACCTTAGGGTTATTTATACCCGTTTGACAAAATCCAAATCGATATCTTGCGATTTAATTAATTTGAATATAACATTGTTAATTATAGAACTTTTGGCAAGAGGCCAAAATGAATATGAGTTTGGCATATGAAGCCAATTTTAAAGTTTTAATACCTTAATGGTATTTTTAGAGATTTTGTCATTAAACAAATCAATATTAGTTTTGACATAAAGTCAAATTCAAACTCTTAACAACTTAATGGTATTTCTGGATCTTTTGGTAAAATCAAATATTAGGGGGTTGGAAGTGTAACATCCAAAAGTTATTTATAAGATTGGAATTAATTAGTAGGAACTCATGATCAAGATAAACATTTGATTAATATTTTAACATTTTCATGTCATTTTTGGAGCTTTTGGTAAAATACCAAAATATATGGGGGTGGAAGTGTAACTTCCAAATTTATATATAAGATTGGGAAAGATGAGTAGGAACTCATGTCAAGATAATCATTTAAGTTATAAATTATAAGTTAAGATAAACATTAAATAAGATAAAACATTTTGTAATAATTAAAACTAATGTAAATAAATAATATTAACAATTAAATTAAACACGTTCAATACGATAAACTAAAAAATAGCATTTATAAAGCTATAAGTGAATTGTAATATATCAATTGAAATTAAAAAAGCAGATAATAAAGAAAACAAATCGATCTTTATTTAATTAAATATATAAGCCCCTATCAAATACGGAAGTTCCCATTTAATTCCTTTTACTAGGTAAAAGAAATATATAGTTTTTTATTTATTTATTTTAGTTTGGATAATTACATCAAAACACAATAAATCCCATATGAATTTAAATAATTACATTAGAATGAAAGTATACACACTTTATATATTTAGGCAAGTAATTATAATAATTTTAAAGCCTAAAACATATTAAACTGAATTTTTTTTTCACACATCGACCCTCAAAAGATGCAAAATAAAAGCCTTAAAATATAATCTATTACATCTATAAACAAATCCCAAAAAAAATATTAACAGGTTTAATATGCAAATGTCATTAAATTAACCGGTCTAACTATTTTTATGTAAAAGAAATTGATCCAATTTAATTAATATTAGCAATTAAAAACAATAATATCCAAAATTAACGTAATTGGATCAAATTTAAATCTGCTAATTAATAAATTAACAAGAAAAGATAAATGAATCAAATCTGAAATTTAATTAATGTATTCATATTTATCCTTAATGCAATATAAACATCATTACTAAAAAATTAAAAAATTAAAAAATTAAAAAATTAAATAACCCATATCATTGAATTAAATAAATTATTGTATCCTAAATTAGCTTGTTATAAAACAATACCAAATTACCAAGGGAAATTAATTAAAATACCCTAAGTCAAACCAAGTGTTACCAAAATACTCAAAATCTCTCCCACTTTGCAAAAATACCCCTTTTTTCCGCGATGGGAGCCCGCGATCGCGGGCCAGTAGGGGTGTGCAAACGGTCGGGTCGGACGGGTCGGGGCCGAAAACACCGAACCCGATCGGGTTTCGGGGCATGAGGAAACCACCCGAAAACCGTCCAAACTATATTCGGATATTCGGATGTCGGGTTGGTTCGGGGTCGGATTTTTCGGGTCGGGTTTTCGGATATTTCGGGTATTCCATTCCCACCAGCAGCAGCAATCACGTGAGATCTCATGGGAATTTACAGCAGCATCAATCTCAGTTCGTCGTGATCTTCTTCCATCATTGCAAAAATCGAAATTCAAGAAATGCCCAATTGAGATCAAACAGTACATAGACAATTAGACATTTAGACACATATATATATATATACATAGACATAGATATATATATATATATATATATAATTATATATATATCAAACAACAGTACCCAATTGAAATATATATCATATATGTATACATAGACAGACATAGATCAAACAATACCCAATTGAGATATATATGTATACATAGACATAGATATATATATATATATATATATATAGAGAGAGAGAGAGAGAGATCGGATATTCGGACGGGTTCGGGTGTTGGGACCCTCAACCCAAACCGATCCGTTATATTTCTCGGATTTATCGGGTTCGGAATTTTGGCCTCTTTCTCGGGTTCGGGGCGGTCGGGTTATGCTCACCCCTACGGGCCAGGGACCATTTCTGACACTTTTTTAAACTTGCAGGGACCATTTTTGAAAAATGGAATCCCGCGATCGCGGGCTCATCCCGCGATGGGGTACTTTTTGTGACTTTTCAATTGCAAGGGACCATTTTTGAAAAATTTCAGGGACAATTTATGAAAAATTCACCCGCGTTTGACACTGTTCACCCGTTTGACACTGTTCAATTTGAATTGGAATGTTACACTTTCAACCCCTATACTTATTTACTAAATTTACTTTATACCTTTTACTTTCATTATTTTAATTTTACATTTAACACATATAATCGTTTATTAACTAAAATACGTTAAAAAAATACGTTTTAATTTTAACAAATTACACCATTATAATCGTCTCTTCGATACGTTCGAAATGAGCCCAATCTTGAATTTTTTTGGATTTATATATTTTAATATATATCATATACAGTTATACACTACATAAAAAAATATTTTTTATATTTAAAATTCATACCCTTATAGTTAATTATTTAATTTATGGTACATCTCTTATTATTTTTTTTTCAATTTTGTTTTACACTCCTATCGCATTAACATAATAATCATATATTAACTAATTCATTAAATCGTTTTAAATTATTATTATTTGAATGTGTTTATAGATATCGTGAATGGCAATAGGAGAAGGTGAAAATGGGTATTTGGCGAATGATGATTCATGTGTGTTTGGAGCTGAAGTATTTGCAGTTACAAAGTATGCACAAAATGATCGATGTATTTCCAACGTAACTTAGATTAAAATTATCTCCTTCAGTTCAGTCCCGTCCAGTTCCGTCCCGTCCCATCTAGTATGCGTACCAAACGCTACCTAAGAGTACCGTAAATTAAATAATTAACTATAAAGATATAAATTGTAAATATTAAAAATATTTTGATGTAGTGTATATGATATATATTAAAATATATAAATCAAAAAAATTCAAGATTTGGCTCATTTCGAACGTATCGAAGAGACGATTATAATGGTGTAATTTGTTAAAATTAAAACGTATTTTTTTAACGTATTTTAGTTAATAAACGATTATATGTGTTAAATGTAAAATTAAAATAATGAAACTAAAAGGTATAAAGTAAATTTAGTAAATAAGTATAGGGGTTGAAAGTGTAACATTTCAATTCGAAATTGTGATTTTGATTTGATATTTACACTTTCAACCCCTATACTTATTTACTAACTTTACTTTATACCTTTTAGTTTCATAATTTAATTTTACATTTAACACATATAATCGTTTATCAACAAAAATACGTTAAAAAAATACGTTTTAATTTTAATAAGTTACACCATTATAATCGTCTCTTCGATACGTTCGAAATGAGCCCAATCTTGAATTTTTTTGATTTATATATATATTAATATATATCATATACAGTTATACACTACATCAAAATATTTTTAATATTTACAATTTATACCTTTATAGTTAATTATTTAATTTACGGTACTCTTAGGTAGCGTTTGGTACGCATACTAGATGGGACGGGACGGAACTGGACGGGACTGAACTGGATGGGACGGGATGGGACTGAACTGAAGGAGATAATTTTAATCTAAGTTACATTGGAAATACATCGATCATTTTGTGCATACTTTGTAACTGCAAATACTTCAGCTCCAAACACACATGAATCATCATTCGCCAAATACCCATTTCACCTTCTCCTATTGTCATTCACGATATCTATAAAAACATTCAAATAATAATAATTTAAAACGATTTAATGAATTAGTTAATATATGATTATTATGTTAATGTGATAGGAGTGTAAAACAAAATTGAAAAAAAATAAGAGATGTACCATAAATTAAATAATTAACTATAAAGTTATGAATTTTAAATATAAAATATTTTTTTTATGTAGTGTATAACTGTATATGATATATATTAAAATATATAAATCCAAAAAAATTCAAGATTTGGCTCATTTCGAACGTATCGAAGAGACGATTATAATGGTGTAATTTGTTAAAATTAAAACGTATTTTTTTAACGTATTTTAGTTAATAAACGATTATATGTGTTAAATGTAAAATTAAAATAATGAAAGTAAAAGGTATAAAGTAAATTTAGTAAATAAGTATAGGGGTTGAAAGTGTAACATTCCAATTCAAATTCATCAAATTGGACGAAAGCGGGGGTGAACAGTGTCAAACGCGGGTGAACAGTGTCAAAAACGCGGGTGAACAGTGTCAAACGCGGGTGAATTTTTCATAAATGGTCCCTGGAATTTTTCAAAAATGGTCCCTTGTAATTGAAAAGTCACAAAAAGTACCCCATCGCGGGATTCCATTTTTCAAAAATGGTCCCTGCAAGTTTAAAAAAGTGTCAGAAATGGTCCCTGGCCCGCGATCGCGGGCTCCCATCGCGGAAAAAGGGATATTTTTGCAAAGTGGGAGAGATTTTGGGTATTTTGGTAACACTTGGTCAAACTTAGGGTATTTTAATTAATTTCCCAATTACCAATATGATAAAATTGTATATTGAAGGAATATATAAACAAATCTATTAATAATTTGATTAACCTAAATATAATAATATTGATTTTTCATATTGACGTGTATATTTTAGAAGGCTTTCAAAAGAAATAATAATGACCATAAAAATTCATGGTTGGGGCTTTGTATTTTTTATTTAATATTCAAATAATTTTTATTTAGTTATTATTATTAAGCAAGAATAGTTATTCAAAAACATGTACACAAGCAACAATCAAGTTATAGTATATAGAATTTCCTATCAATATGTCAAAAAAAACTATAACAACAAATTAAATAAGCGTACAATGAATTATCATGGCTAAAAGAGTTGATTACGATTGATGATAATTCATAAACAAAAAAGAAAATTGTAAGTTTTTTCATAAAGATACTTACTTGGATTGCAATACTTTGCGGATACAACAACCTTTTAGTAGTGGCGGAAACAGCGTGAGCTTACGTGCTGATAACGTGTTAAAGGAAAAAAGAAACATAACACAATATAATGGAGAGAATGAATCGTCATTCTCATTAATCATAAGCCCTTTATATAGGGATGAGTTACAAGTAGATAGCTACAAGATATTTCAATTCTAATCTATCTCTATCCCTATCTCTATCGTCATATCCTTTAGACGATGACACATTTATCCTACAACATGAAAAGAATAATAAAGGGAAATTAAAAATATCAATTTCACAGAAAATAAGGGGTTGGCACCAATAAAGCTTCACCAAGACTTTTTCCAATTCACGGACCTATTTTACATACCCAAAATATCATTTTCACGGAAAAAATGAAAAGAATAATGAAGGGAAATTAAAAAGGCCATTCATGGAAAAAAAATTCATTTTCACGGACCAATAATCAATTTCACAGACAAAAATCCAACTCACAAAAGGAGTCCGTGATCATGCACCCTGTCACGGATATTTTTAGGTATTTTCTTAAAATTAGAGATTTTAGGAATTTCAATAAGTCGTTTGTCAACATGGGGCATTTTGATTAATTTCCCTATTATACTTGAGGCATCAAAGTCTTTTGGGAAGTATAAAAACATATTGGGCTTACTATTCACATCCCCTCCTATAAAGACTAGAGAGTATGTGAGTGGGAGCGGATATAAATAGCAAGCCCCAATATATTTCTTATGATATTTACTTAATACCAAAAAGAAAAAATGGTCCCTAAATGAACCACCTAAGAGAAAAAATTATGAAAATTTAATGTTCACTCATCTTTTTGCATTCTTCAGTTTTCAATCTTCCATTTTGCAGATCTAATTTATAGTTTTATTTCAATAAAATAAATAAGACTGTTTTTATCTTTAGGTAGCATTTGGTACATTGACTAACAAGATGACGTTGACAGAACTGATTGGGACATGACATAACTGAACAAGTTGTCTGTATTGTATTTCGCAAATTGTAGAGTACATAACAAAAAAAATTATAATGACCAGATTGTCCCAACATTTGAATGAAGAACTGAAAGGTCCTTATGAATTGGCGGAGGCGACAACAACAGCAGTTGAGGTTGTTGTAGTGGCTTGGTGGAGGTAGAGGTACAGGTCGTGCTGGTATTTGATGAAAAGGTGGTGATGGTCGAAAAGGTGGTGACCAATGGTGATAGTGGAACTGAAATTGGTGGTTGTGGAGGAAGGGTAGGTGGTGGGCGATGACGGTGGTGGTTATCGGTGATAAAGAAAGATGGATGTTGAGGTTGTCATAACTCATAACTATGTGCTTTGTGGTTTAATTTATACTTATGAACCATACAAACTTGTGTTTATTGTGTTATGAAAACTCGAATAGACTTTATGTTTTATTGTATTTGAACAACGAAATTATGGTTTATTGTACTCGAAAACTCGAACATGATTAGGGTCAAATAGCAAACAATTTGTTTTTATATACCGTGGAGATATCAAAACAAGTTAACAATTTATAACCGTTGTTTACAATATCTTTTAAACCGCATTTTCTTTTTGAAAGGTACAAGTTTATTGAACACCAATATTTGTCAAGCTTTGTACTCTTTATATGAAATATGCTTTGGAAAACAAAATACAAAAAATGTTTATTTTGTTCTTGTATAGAGATAGTGTATCAACCTTCAAATACATTCAAACTAGACAACATATTATACCATGTAAGACTTCATGCTCATTAACCGGTTATTTGGTTCGATTAACAGGTTTGTCAATTAATCGTTTTTAAGTGTTATTTTTTTTAGCTTTCTACAATTAATGAAATAAAGAAATGCACCAAAAGACTTTTGGTCCAACAGATTCCGAGCTACTAGTAAGATACCAACCTTTTTAGAGGTCAAGACTCACCGATACCAAACACTTTATCTAATAAAATAGTGAGCGACTAAATGTTGATTGATGAAAAGACGCAACAAAAAAGTAGCAAGTAACAAACCCTTGGTGTAGCTCAATAGGTCACACCTTGGGTTTGCTTCCTATAGCTATTTGGTTCAAGTTCTCTCATGGCTTCCGATCGTTAACCAAGGTCGTTCCCAATTCTTTCGAAGACCATGTTACCTATACCAAGATTATAAATCTCTTCCTCCGATTCTTATAAAAAGATATTCGGTCTGTCGTATTAGAAGTAAAAGAGCAAACATACGAGTAATAACACAAAATATAAAAGATCATACCAGACCATATATTATGTTAGAAGTAATAAATCAAAACAACAAAAATATATATTCAAGTACCAACATAGCATATGAAATTCAGTTAAATGTAATCATTCATCTAACATTCTCCAAAAGTTGGAACTAGAAATCACCAAATTGGTCCAAAGGTAAAAACCTAAAACAATTGGCCTAAAATATGTACATTGGGAGTAAATCTTACAAAAATATATGTAATTAGTTACAATCTAATTCTAAAATATATATAATTGGGCTAAATGTATAATATATACAATTAGGCCCAAAAACCTTGGGTCTGTTTCATATCTTACATTGGAACACCCTTTGGCACGATCCTGCCATTAGCTTAAGTACATATTATGGGGTTAGTTCTTAAGTACTAAACATTACACAATATTACCTTTGTTTCATTGTATAGGGTTAGTTCTTAAGTACTAAACATTACACAATGTTGTAAATGACGTGAGACATGACGTGCAATGATATCAACCCTTAGGAGTCGCCACGTTTTTCAAGGCATGACATATGACAACAAATCTATAAATCAGATATACCATTATATATTTATACACATATTTTCAACTATTACTCAATGAGTCAATGGTGTTGAACAAACTTAAATTAGGTTATATATATATATATAGGGTTTAGGGTTTAGGAAAGTTCACTATTATATATATTGTATTATTCATCATGAATAGTGAATGAACGTTCACCTTTGTTATTCATACTGAATGTGGACACTTAGAGATGTGCATACATATTCATAAAGAATAAAACCAAGTTTCGATTGTGAATCGGAAAACAAAAGAGAGTGCGTCATGTGTTCACACCTTCACGGGTCATTCATATATTATTCATCATGAATAATGTAGCATTCAGGCTGAATAATACAACATTCAAGGTGAATAATACACGATTCATGTTTAATAATACATGAATCAGGAATTCGTGTATTATTCATCCTGAATGTTGTATTATTCATTTTGAATATTGTGTTATTCGTCATGAATAGTGAATGAAAAGTTCCCCTTTATTATTCATACTGAATATGGACACCAGGAAACGTGCATACATATTCATACTGAATATAACACATACATAGCATTTCACGTAAAACAGTTAAAATGAAGAAAAAACTATATCGAGATGGATGTCATATCGAAGAGCACGAAATTCTCGTTTTTTTTATGTAATTTGTTTGATTAAAATATTAGTAATTTTTAAGATAATTTATTTTAAACTTGAAGGGGTAAAAAAAATTTAATTAAAAAAGAAAATAAAAAGTCAAAGATTGTAGACGCTAATTTAAATTTCCAGATTTGTCCATAATCACTTCTAAATTGGTTTCATTAAGTTTTAACCATTGATTAATTTTCCAAATCTTGATCAATGGTTGTGACTTGCCCTCATGTTCACAATTGAAAATGAGTTTTCATTTGAAACCACCCATATATATATATATATATATATACATACTAAAGACTAAGGATTATGACATTGAAAAGGTAAAACAAATTAAATACTGCCTTACAGAAAGTGTACATAGGGCCATGACGTGCCACAAACTTAACGTTGTGTCAAGGACGCACCTTGCGCTGCACTGCACCACAATGGCCACCATGGAGAGCCTTTCAAAATAATGACTAGAGGTACTTAGAAATTTTTAGAGGGTTGTCTTAGGGGGTGTTTGGAATTGCTTATTTAAAACAATTTATGCTTATTTTTAAAAGTGTTTAATAACTTATGTCGTGATAAAATAGAGTTGGGGGTAAAAATGTAATTTGGACAAATAAGTTATAAGCAGTTTCAAATAAGTTATGATAGATTAACTTATCAAAAACAACTTATTTGGGGTGGGGAAACGTCATGAGCACTTTCTATTTTTCAATCCAAACACTAAAAATAGTTTAATTGCGGTTAGGAAAAACAATAAGCAAATAAGCAACCCCAAACACCCCCTTAGTTTCAGCTAATTTTTGTTCATCAAGTTGGGAGTCTTCATAAAAACAACCTCTCTAACCCCTATGGTCATATCTGCGTACATCCTACCCTTCAAAATCCGCTTCTACATGGGATTTACCGGTTAGTTTGGTTTGTTCTACTCTTAGAGAAAAAGTAGGAAGCATCGGAAATTTGGTGCGGGTCCACCACTCTACAATTTGAGTACGGCAAAGGCTAGAGAGGTTGTTCTCGTGAAGCCCCCTAACTTGTAAAGAAAAGATAACAATAAAATTATGGTGTGGTTAAACTCACGCCAAAAACATCCAACAAACTACTCATAGCATGGTTATTGTAACAAATTTACATACAAGACATTAACCAACCAAAAGTTGAAAAAGCCCTTTTGGGACATTTCATGAAATTTGCATCTAATTTATTATGATACCAATAAATTGATGATGATGACAAGGATCCACAACATGCCTTCTTCTAGTGTTTATTGAAGGTTATTTTAGTAATTTGACATATGATCAAACATTAATGACATGCCAAATAACTCAACTTACACTACAACAGTACAACTTATCCTAGTTGTTAATAATATGAACATATAATCCATTACATATACAACAACAATTATTCATACATGAATTTGAATGCACACAAGAATCCTTTAGAATTGTAAGCATATACACAAGGTTAGAAGAAAAGAGAAAGATCATACTTCTAATGGAAATACCACATGCTTGTAACTTTTCAAAACTCTCGTGTCCCTTTCTTCACACATTTTTCACAATCCACGGGTCTTCAAATATACAACCGCTCTATTCTTTGAAATAGAGATCAGATCTGTATACATCTTACCCTACAAATCCCACCTTCAAGTAGGATATAGTGGTTCATTTGGTCTTGTCCCTTTCTACACATATTTTTTCACAATCCCAAGATCTTCGAGAAAACAACTGTTCTATCCTTTGGAATTTTGGAATAGAGGTCATATCTGCGTACATCTTATCCTACAAATCCCACCTTCAGGTATGATATACTTGGTTTGTTTGGTCTTGTCCCTTTCTTCGCACATTTTTCACAATCCCGGGATCTTCAAGGCAACAACTGTTCTATTATTTGGGATAGAGGTCATATCTGCATACATCTTACCCTACAAATCCGACCTTCAGGTAGGATATAACGGGTTCATATGGTCTTGTTCCTTTCTTCACACATTTTTTACAATCTCGGCTGTTCTATTCTTTGGGACAAAGGTCATGTCTGCGTACATCTTACCCTACAGATCCCACCTTTGGGTAAGATATACTGGGTTCGTTTGGTCTTGTCCATTTTTGAAAACCTCTATTTCGTGCTCCGAGAGTTTTGTAGTCCCATACAATCTCACCTAGCATGTCTTGAGGCAAACTTAGGCTTCGATCTTTCACTGATCTTTGTAGTTGACTAAAGAATTTCAAATCTTGTAGTTTGATATAATCAAGCAACACCCGTTCGTGATCCGGGATCCAATTCCTTGGAAACGGGGTATAATCACACGACGGAATCATAGACATGTGAGAAAATCTAATTCCTTCAATAGCATCAGCAAGTCCTAACCTTAATAATTCTGCATACTCAGGAGTCCGATTATCCATACTCTGCCTAAGTGGACGGCTGAGATCGCGTGATGCTTTCTTGAACACCTTCGCTCGTGATTTCATTTTATACCTAGCAGCATATAGTTTAGCCACGGAGCTTCGGATCACGTATGCACAGAAACCAACAACCTTTTTTCGGTTATCTGCAAACTGATACCAATCAGCCATTGTTTCAAGAAACTTATTCATTTGTGAATTGGTTTGAGCTTGACCACAATAAAGCATTGGACTACATGGTAATGGCTCGGGATCTTTATGACCCTTAACGAATCTTAGCCGTCGAAACTGTCGTATGCATTGCTGTACGCTAGCGGTAACGGAAAGTAAAATACCGACGCTTTTTTGCGTCACGATATGACCACCATTTGATGCAAAACGAATATTTGGATAAATTACTCTTTGACTAATCACATGATCCAAGAACTGAACCCCTCTAGTCACATGTTCGATCTCCACCTTTGATTCATCTAATTTTAACCCGTATTTGGTTTCACAAAACTTGATTATATCGTTCCTCATTTCTACCGCATCCGATCTTGGCCCTTTAATTCCGATCAAGAAATGACCCCCGTATCGAATATAATCCATCTTTTTAGTCTTATCTTTCCCACCCCCACGAACAAACTCAGGCCATGATGGATTATTCATTAATGAATAATCATCAGATAACTGAAAAAAGCTAAGGATTTTCTCCTCCATCATGTGGTCTAATTCATTAAGACAAATATTAGCAAGTAAAGGACTTAATATTCCACAATACCCATAATTCGGTACCTTAGCAGCTTCTTCGGGTGCAAAATCGTAGAAAGTTCTTAACCAATAAGGGTCCGGTTTTGCTTCATCCTCATCAAGAATCTTCTTTCCCTTCAAATTCTTCTTTTTCTTCCTCCAAAACTTCTGATTATTGGAAGGTTGAACCAATTTCTGTGACCCTTTTACCCCCGATTTGATTAAATTCAATACTTTCTGATCCTTCACACCTTTTTCAACAAATCCCATCATTAAATCAACGTCGAACTTGTCAAAAAGTACAGTCAAATCGCCTTTCAAGAACCATACATATCCAGCGAAATTACTCCTAATTGTTCGAATTACCGTATGGGCGTTCCTCTGGGGACGAAAGGCGTGTGATTTGGACGAAAATCTAGGCTCAAAAACTGGCTCCATAATCATTAAAAGCACTTCTTGAACAACGGAATCTTGAAACGGAGAGTCATCAGAGTTTGAAATCGTACGAAGTTTGCGACTTGAGAGCTTCGAAAATGGGGTTTTGTCGTTAGGGTTTTGAATGTAGGGATTGGTTTTCATGTTCCATTGAAACTGACCCTGAACAACGGCGTTTCGGAGAGAGAGGAGGTTCGTGAGGATGTGGGTTTGGATGGCGTTGCGTGATGGGAAAGATCCAGTGAAGTGGGCGCAGGTTCGTTGGTAGGCTAAGAGCCATAGGTCGAGTTTGGAGAGGAAACCGGTGAGGTTAGAGAAGTGGGTTTGGTTTTGGTTTGAGAAGGTTCGGACCCATAAATCAGATAGGACTTGTACTGGGTCCTCTTTTAAAAGGGAGTACGGGTCTTGTTGGGGTGGTGATGGTTGATGGCGGTGGCGGTGGTGGTGGTGGTGGTGGTGGTGGGGAGTAGAGAAGTGTGAGAAGGTGCGGATGGTGGAGATGCAGGAAAGGTGTTTGAGTTTAGTCCCAAGTAACATCGGGTGGCAATGCAAAGACTCACCTGCATAATATATTGAAATCGGTATAAACAAATAGAAAGTAGTAATAAAACCTAGATGAAATCAAAAGAAAGAATGAACATTTAAGATATACGACTAACGTTTCAAAACTAATAAACCATCTATGTAAATTATATAATAAAGTGTAATTCTTATAAAGAAGATTAAAATAAACGTCAGTTGTATTTTGGACTTGGCCCTATAGCTGACAACATAGGACTCGAACTTGAATCAACACAACATAGCATAGGATCGTATGCCATTTATGTAAAAGAGACAATCTAAAATTTAGGGGTTGTTTGTTTACCTCTTAAAAGTTCCATTAGGAGACAACCTCTGAATCGTTAAGAGGTGAATCTTGTTTGGCAAAAAAATGTGTCTTTTAATGGTTCTAAAACCCTCTGAATGATTTTGTATCTTGGGCCTCCCTTGACCATTCAACGCCCTAATTTCATTCTGATCAATTACCAAACAACTGTATTTCATTTTGCACTATATCGTAAGAGCCTCTTAATCATTCTGATCACTTATATCATTCTACATCAAACCATTCAACAACTGTCAAACAGCCCCTTACATAAACGTTAAATTGGGGGTTCAATGCTGAAAACTATTTAATGCAATGGAAACGTTAAATGAAGATCAACAACTTCGGATGCAACTACTCGAATGTTATATTGGGAATATGTTTCAGAATCAATTCAAACAGGTGATGGTAATATTTCGGCACAAAGATGATCCTGAAAATGTGTTAAAAGAAGCGACATATTGAGACTTCAGTCATATAAAATCATATGAATAATAATATTAAGACAAACAAACACACATGCATTAGGGTATTGATCATCCAAAAATGAAGATTAAAGAACCCAAAATGCCATCATCCAAACTTTTGAAAATTAGATAAGTAGAAGACCTACCGATTACAGCCACAAGAACTTTTTTCTACAGATCCCATCCATAATGTGATAAGTGGTTTCTACAGCAGCAGCCAATACAGAACTATCTGCGGCAGCTGTCATTGGTGCCTTCCTGCAGTGAAGAACAAAATCCCCTGTGCCAGTGAGTTGACTGCTAAGAACCGGTGGTGAACTGAGCCTTAAATTAATAAGCAATCCAGTCAAAAGGTAAGATACTAGTCTGAGAGATAGACCCATTAACATTTGTAACTAGTACTAAATAAACTTCCATAAGTAGCACTTGGAAGCAAGTAGTTTCTTAGTTGAGTGTGCACCGTTGTATCTCTCTTCAAGTTATCGATTGTATTCTTTGTTAGAAACCATGCCAATATATGCTGAATCTGATGACAAACACTCTTAAGTTATGAGTTTGGAGTTCAATTGCTAGTTCCTTTATTTCAACTACCGCTGGATATGTATAGACTCAAATTTCTAGAAAGATATATATATATAGGGTAAAGATACAAATTGTGATATTTTTTAAAATGAGCTATGTTTGTTTGTTTTACGTAATAGGCATGGCTTCCATGGTCACAGCAGAAACTCTGGAAAAACAACCTTCACAACAAGCAGATACAGGGTTCTCAGAAGCTCTTGTAGCAATGTTTTTTGTAAGCTTCAAATGTTGAAAAATTGGTAGCAGTGCAGAGTTGATCATGAAAGAATATAAAATTTCTTTTATCACACAAAACTATTTAATCATTTTGTGGATTTGGCATATGTTTTTTTCAATGAGACGTTGTATCTGAAATGGGTGAAAGTATGGAGTTCATTATTCTTAATAAGGATTTTTGGTTAAATATAGTTATGATGATTATCAACTAGAATATTGAACTTATTTACTTGGTGCAGTTAGTTATTCTTAGATAATATTAACAGATTGATGGTTGAGGCTACAGGGCGTAACCAAGTATTTTCATGAAACAACTTACAAACACTCTATAAAATACGACAACTCACTTACACAAGCAGGGAATAAAATTTGTAATTCATAACAGAGACACTGAAGCATGAGAATCGAAGTGCTTACTCGTAGCTGTTGATGAAACTGATTCAAAACAATTTAAAATGGGGCAGCTAGACGCCATTGCAAAACCTGATTCATTACATAGTGGTTAGGGATGAAAAATATATGTAATTCCCACAGTTCAAATCAATGTTCTAAAAAACCTGCTACACCAAGACTTGTGTCTCACGCCATGTTAGTTAATGTTAAGCTCGTGGCACACTATAGCCTAACTTGCAATTTTAGCATTTGATTTTTCTAGGTTTTTAATATCTTATTTGCAAGTTTTTTAATATATAACTTAATTGAAATTCGTATTTGCTTCTCGACAATTGTATGGGAATTGATTCTACTTTTTGATTGTTTCGTATTGGATGGTGAAGCAACATGATTATATAAATCCCTCTGTCAGTAATGAAAATGCAAACAAACACTGAGAGAGTTGAGTCAGATGCTTACTTGAAATCAAAAGAAAAGAGGTGATTGCCGATTGAAGCCAGATACGACGTGCCCTAACTCGACTGGCGACAAGAAACGCGGTCGCCGACGGCAAGGCCTGACGGAGGAGCTGCCGGCGGTCGGTGAGGGCCGAAGGTTTTAGGTGTTGACACCGGAATCGACTGAAGACGGGATGGCGTCGTTGGACTCTGATGTCATGTTGGGCTTCACTTTAACAGGCCTGTTATCATGTGTTTGGAAATTGGAATTGCAGAACTAGGGTGAGCAAAACCCGCCCAACCCGATCCAAAACTTTCACTAAATTTCCCCAACCCGAAAACCCAAACCTGACAGCCCCGATCCCCGAATGTATTTCCGGGTTACTAGGGTCGGGTTGGGTCCAAGGATTGCCACCCGATCTGACCCGAAATATCCGAATTAGTTTTTTGGAGGAGTTATTAATTAGTTTGAGATCGATAGGGTTTCATGAGTTGATGATTGTATGTATGTCTGTGTGTGTTTAAGCTCTTAATTAGACACCTCTTTATGATAATAAGATTTGCTACTACTTAAGTAAATTATATATGTGCTAATTAATTACTAGTTATTTGATGTAATTCTTGTTCTTTAGGATTCCAACTTGTTTTGCTTTATTTAAATTTGAGTGTTAATTCCATTTTCATGCGGGAAAAAATCAACCATTTCCGACATACTACTACCTTGTTGGAAAAAGCCAAAACTGTCGGAGATAGAAGAGTGTAAAAAACTGCCCAAAAAATAGTCCAACCCGTGTTACCCGATCCGACCCGAACCGGCCCGATAGCCCCGAAACCCGATGTTTATATCGGACGGATTTCGGGTGATCTCCCCTAGCCCCGAAACCCGATCGGGTGGTGGGTTTTGGGCCTCGACCCGACCGATTGCTCACCCCTATGCAGAACAACACACAACACGATAGAATGGAACATGACACAGGGGGTGTTTGGGATTGCTTATTTTTTTTACTTATTTGCTTATTGCTTTTTATCGCCGCAAATAAGTTATTTTTAGTGTTTGAATTGAAAAAAGAAAAAAAACTTATGACTATTCCCCACCACAAATAACTTATTTTGAAACGACTTATAACTTATTTGTTCAAATTACATTTTTACCCCTAACTTCTTTGTATCAAGGCATATGTTGATAAGCACTTTTAAAAATAAGCATAAGTTGTTTTAAATAAACAATCCCAAACACCCCCATAAAAGATGTGTTTGGTACATAAAGACAGAACATAAGAGATCATTATTTCATGATTTGAAGGACTTTTATGTGGAACAAAGTGAAATAAAAGTGAAACAAGTCTGTTCCATCCGCACCTCATGGAATAAGGTGGAAAAGATTTCTATTAGTTTGTTTATATATTTTGATTAATTATGTAATCTATTAAACTATAATGAAATAAATATTTTTATAATAAAATATATTATAAGGAAGTTTTCTTCGAAACGACTAAAGACAACACAAAATAAAAAGTTTGTAGTTTTCAATTTTTATTTTCTAACATTTTATATATTTTTTTACTATTAATATTTCATAATTTACATAAATTAATCAAACATAGGAACCATAAAAGAAACAATTTTTTGAGGACATTAAAGTGAAAATTTAAAGAACATAAAATACAATAAATTAAACTTAAAGAATGAATAAAACATAAAAAGAATGTGTATTTGAAGTTTTAGAAGAGAATTATGTTTTATTTTGAGGTTATATTGGTAAAACAGAAGTATGTTTCATCTTGTTCCATGGGGTGGGGGTGGAACAGGCTTGTTCCACTCTGTTCTTGTATGTTCCACATAAAAGTTCTACCAAACGTGGAACATTGATCCCTGTTCTGTCCAGTCCATTGTACCAGACGCACTCGTAGAGATGGCCAAAATACCGGGTCGGGCCGGGCCTTACCAAAACCGGGCCTAAATACTATTCACCAAAACCGGGCTTTCGACAAGTCCGGTCGGGCCAGGCCAAGCCTACCTCACCATATTAAGGCCCGTTTAAGCCTTAGTAAAACTGGTCCAGGTAATCGGGCCTAAACTAGCCTTCACAAAAAAAAACATTTTTCCTTAAATTTATAAATGTTATTCTAATACATTTATAAATACGTAATTGTGTCACTTAAATATATTTAAAGATATGTTTTATTGTAGTTTTGATTAAACAATACATTAAAAAAAATACAGTGATTAAATTATAAGAAACTACATTGATTGAATTATTGTTTCAAGAATTGTAAAAGATTTTTGCGTTTTGTAACTTGGTATCTTACCCCATACACAAAAAAAAACTTATTTATAGTGTTTATGGACCATAAAAAAAACGGTCACAAGGCTAGTTTTTAAAAAATCAGGTCGGACACAAAACCAGGTCGGTGACCAGGCTTGGGCCAGCAAAACATCCAAAATCATGGCCTGATTGTAACTGGCAGGCCTAAATCCGGGCCTTATACGTGTCGGGTCGGGTCTAGGCCTAGTCGTTTTGGCCATCTCTGTTATCATGTAGTAAAAAGAAAATTAAAAATACTATTGGGCTTTTTCCACGTGGGCTTGTGAATATCCTAGAAATCTGTTGGGGGAGCATTTCAACATTTCTTAAATTGCAAATTAAAAATTAAATTGCATTTAATCTCAACATTGATTTTAATTTTGAAGATTACAATAAAAACAATATTCTATAAAGTATTAAGAAATCTTATTGACCGATATAAAAAGTCATTTCTCTTCGGGATAGTAGTGGATCCATAATTTTTGCAAAGTTGTTTGATATGTTATATTCGAATTCCACTCTTTTGGCTGATTTATTAAGTTTTCTGGTTGATTTCAATGAATTTTAATTTTTTTTGCTTGATTTTGAGATGCCTTTTTTTTATTTTCCTTCCAATTACCCCTCAAGTTTAGCGAACGAAAATCTATTTGCAAAAATAAGTTGAACGGTGCATGGGTTTTCTGATGTGATGGTGTTTTCTGGATTTAGAGCACTTTAGTTTAATTAAATATAATTAACATTTTTAGTGATGGTAATTGTTTTTCTTTTTCATTTATTTTTCCTCTACGTTCATTGATGTTTATTTATGCGTTTGTGTTTGTTCGTTTGATTAAGTTAAACAAACAGACACCATATCAACCTATTTGTTTACGCTGTGTTCTCGAAACTCATTTAACGAAGGAAAGGAAAGGAAAGAGAGGGAAGAGGAGGAAAGTAAAAAAAAACTCGCGTTCTCGTAACTTTTTTAGGAGGGAAAGGAAAGGAAACCGAAGGAAAATAAAGTAACTCATTCACTCCCAATCTATAACCTTAAACTCAATTAAAGTAATCTATCTTACTTTGAACGTAAATTAAGCTACACATCGACTACAAAACCAAAAACTCGAATCGAAGGAGCTAGTATTCACATTTTAGAACAAGGTTCATAAACATAAACGTCATATTTGTCTACATAGTGATAATAATTGATAGTGTCTAGAGTATAGTTGGTCAGTACAAACAATCAACATTTCACTAAGCCGATAATATGAAGTTGTTGGATAGTCATGTCATGTTACCTGATATAAATTTTATTGTCAATCGAGAATGAATTAGTAATATAATTTCTTGTTAAAAAAAAGATTCAGGATTTAAATTTAAGCAAAATAAAAACAAATCAACATTTTTTTTTGGAAACACAAGCTCCAAAAAAAGCTACTATATACACAATTATTACAATAGTATAAATTAACCCACAATCTTATATTATATAATAAGAAAATAAAATAATAAATACTTTAATTGTATTTGGTTGGATGCTTTTTGAAACACTAGTTGGATACCCGCGCAATGCGGCGGGATATATAATTTTTAGGGGTTGTTTATCAACCGCTTACCCAAGAAAAAGCTTACCAAGTCACATTAATTACCGGATGAATATAGCAGGAACCAAGAATCTTACCCGGTAAGAGCAAAGACAAAGATCGAAAGTCTTAACCGGTAAGTGACGGCGACGACTCTTACCACGTTTAGCACTTACCGAGTAAGGGGCCGTTTACCTAATCACTTACCCGGGTAAGCGCTTACCGGTAAAATTCAACACTATCAATTACTTCCCGGGTAAGATTTTAGTCCACCAAAATGGCATCGTATGCAACAATTTAGCCGGTAAGCGCTAGCCGTGGTAAGAGTCGTCGCACTCGCTTACCGGGTAAGACTCTCGGTCCTTGCTTCCGCTCTTACCGGGTAAGATTCTTAGTCCTTACCATATTCCTCCGGTAAGCTAATGTGACTTGGTAAGCACTTACCCGGGTAAGCGTTTTGTAAACGGCCCATAAATTGTTGCATATGATATCGTTTTTGTTGCAAGTGATAGTGTTAAATTTTACCGGTAAACACTTACTCGGGTAAGCATTTGGTAAACGACCACTTAATTAAATCAAAATATGATAAGCCACAAGCCCACCATTACAAACTTAGTCTGACAAAATACTTAAAAATGTACATCATTTTTTAAGGGTAAGCCTCTTCCAAAATTAAAAAAGTACCAATTTAATTACTCGCGATCAATGACTTCCAGCACACAAAACCTATACAAGTTCATCAAATATGCATTTGAGTTTGACTTGAATAAAATTGCAAAAATAACTACTGGGTGCAAAGAAATAGTACTAAGAAACAAACCCTCAGAGGTTATTTCTAATCAAGAATAGATCCATCACACAACCATCAGGAGTGGTCGTCACTTTATCTACAGAAGAAAATAACGGAAACATTAGATTGTGACACAAGCATAATCCAAAAGTAAACGAAAATGAAAAATGCTAGTACCATGTAATAACCCTTTCGATCAGTGCTGCAAAATGTCAACAGGTACACTGGAGAAGCCACAAGATAGGAGTGTCTTATTTAAGTAGGTTGATACAGAAAATGAAGAACATACAGCTAGTTGGCGCTCTTTTACATTTTACCAATCTTACGATAGGTGCAGTTGAAAAGGGAAAACCTCATAACACTATGTAGCAACATATTCCATCAGTAGTAAAATCTAAAACAAATAAACAAATTCCAAAATGGAAGCTAGTGATCCAACTAAAGTGTACAAATATTTTTTGAATCACATACATCAACTGATTAGCCTAAACTGGCCCTAAATATGTAACAGGAAAACAATAGCCTGGTAAATCAAATACATATATCAATATGTTATCCCATAACTTCAAGTAAAAGTATTCTTTCAAACGGGATCATGTAAAACAATCTCATCTAGTAAGCAGGGGTGCTTATATCCTTTGCCAAATCCTTGTCTCTGGCGCTTTGGGACTGAAGTTCATGGGGGTACGCACCCCAGGCAGGCAACGTTAAACATATCCCCCTATTGTTCGCCAAAATTAAACGATACAAAAACATGTATAAGCAAGATAAAATTATTGGTCTCTCTTTTTATACCAAAAAGAGATGAGATTTGACAAATTGAAAAAATAAAAACACAAACTAAAAATTAAGATTACAAGGAGAAAGACGAATTGGCAATGATACTTCTTCTATACAATATAACATGGACACAATAAAGAGAAGAGTATGACCTACTGTTTTAGGGGTTGTTTGGTATGAATATGGGAATAAAAATATAAATAGAACCATACATCTGCTGAATGCTCATATACACATAGAATCAACAGACAGCTGAAACCCAAAGTTTGATGAATACCTCATCAAAATACGCCCATGGCTGTCTCTCTAGTTAAAAGGAACAGGTTTTTCGAAACTCAAAACACCATGCCATCCTTGAATTTAGCTTACCTAAGAGCGATTTTCTTAAGTTTGTTCATGGAATAAAACCGAGTTAGGCGAGCAAAGATTGCAGAACCGAGAGGCTTTGCTGGAGCAACACCATCAACATTGATCTAAGGGTGGCCTACAACAGTGAGAACAAGAACCGGAACGTGAAGCAAGAAATGAAAAGGAAACCAAATAAAAAACAGTGAAGGGATTAAGGGGTTGTTTACCAAACACTTACCCAAAACAAAAATAACTAACATTCCCAATATACAAAAAAACCCAAAACACATTCAACAATGTTACCAAATCAAGCAGTGACTCGTCGAATGAAGAAACCACTCAAATATGTTATATTTTTTGTGTTCATGTGGAATATCTCAACATTTAACTTTTCATGTAGTAAAATTCTCAACGATGTGTATGTTGACATACTCTACAGAAAATTTTAATTGGAAGTCTACCGATTCATGCGATTCATAGGGTGGATCACTAATCCCGAACTACACATGTGGGCAGCAGACTTGTGTTGGACAACATGATATTCTTATTAGTATTACTTTTATGGCTGTTATGGCTGTATAATTTCTGCTTCACCATTTAGGTTTTCCAATCTTCATAGTTGTTATTCGTTTGTCTGATCAATTATTCTGCAGTATCTAAACTTAGGAGTACTTTTCAAAATGCATATATAAAGCGTCGATGTTAGAAAATGATTGTACATTGGCATAGGAAAGTGAAGTGTACATCAATCATCAACCTTTAGGGAAATAAACTGATATAGTTTCCAACCACAGAGTTAGAACCCACAATCATCCTACTTGAAAAAGAGATGAATGAGAATTTAAGTTATGCAAAATAGACAACAAAATGAATGAAAAATCTGCTTCTACTTGGAATAAAAAGATGTACCAATTTCTTTGTGATTCAATGAAGTAAAACAGAGCAAAATGGACCTGCAAAACCCACAAACAAAAGTTATTTTAACCTAATCCAAAACAAATACACGAAAACAAACAAAAATAACTAATACTTGCAATATACAAAGAAAACCCAAAATTCATTCAACAAAGTTAGAAAATCGAGAAGTGACAAATCGAGATGAAGAAACCATTAGAAGAGATAAAAGAATACAAGTAATAACCACAAAGCAGGATTGGTACCTGATGGGATGGCATATCTCACATATTATATCACCCTTTTCATTGGGTATTGAATACACATTCATGGGAGCTTACTCCATGAAATAACCACCAATACTCAAACAAAAACAACAATTACTAAGAAGAGATGTTATAATAGAAACTCTTTGCAAAGAAACCAAACAATATCCATGCTTGACAAAACATAGTTGGCAATTATTACAAAGTACATTTAACTCCACATATGAATTCATCTATCTTTTATCATCTTTCTTAAAATGGTCAGACGCACATTTTTTGCTTAGAACAAAATTTAAAGATCACTTTGCGTGACACCTTAACCACCAGAACAAAAAATTTACACCATTGAATCAAGTTGATAAAGTGAACTTCAGTCTAATATTGAAAAGGAAAAAAGCTTCGGCATCGGGTTGCTACATGGGTGCAGTTAATAATTAGAATAAAAGTAAGAAAAAATGATCTTATCGAAGAAAAGGTATAATATTATAGAACTTTGATTGAAAACAAATATGAGGTAAGTATTGATAATGGTAACCGATGTTATCGAAGAAAAAAATCGAAAAGTGAGAATTGTTTCTTAGATTCCAACCCCCAAATCGTATGAAAACTTTCTCAAAGTAAAGTTGATTAAAAATGAAAGAAGGTGATTTTATGTCGTTCATTTGTTCAAACAATCAAAAACAAAACGTGATATACTCCACAATCTCGACACAAACACCCATAGGTAGAGAAATTAAAGAAAATTTAAGACAAAGTACTCACTGGATTTGCTCTTAATGTTGGTTTCCGTTTATATAAGCTTCTGGGTAAAAGTTGACTTAGGGGCCGTTTACCCAAACGCTTACCGGGTAAAGTTGACTTAGGGGCCGTTTACCCAAACGCTTACCCGGTAAAGTTTAAGACTCCAAACGCTTACCCCGTCAAATTACCCGGTATGCGCTTACCGACCGGGTATGAGTCGTCACTCTCTCTTATCGGGTAAGAATCTCCATGGACTACTAATCATCAAGTGAATTTGGCCCTTTTCGGCAATCGAAAAGGTTTAAGTGATACAAAAATTGTCACAAGCAACTGTAAATACTAACCAATGTTCTGAGTTTGAAGTCCTGCTTTGCCTCCCACTACCTGAAGTCTTGTTTGAAATGCTAAAGCTTACGAATAAACAGAAAAATAGAACATTTCATAATTAAAATTAGTGATTCAAGGTTAAATGACCAACCTCCCATGGCAAAGACAGAACCAAATTGACATGTTTAAAAGAGCTTACAAGAAACATTTCTGAGCAATTATATAAAATACTGCCCATCGAGTTCTTCCCACATTTTTGTGGACCGTCTGAGCATATGGGGATCCAACAAAGGATCAAACCTGGATCTAAATTAGAAGCAGAATGTGATGTTCAACTGCAAAGTCGTCATTAAAATTAAAATTAAATCTAAAATTAAAAATAAAAATAAAAAACAACAACAATAATCAAAACCTCATATGGCCTATTTATTTCGTTTGGTACCTCACCGGTCAAATCAAGAATGGAGCATAGCAGCTTGCGATTTAGGGTTTTAATACCTCATAGCTTTGGATGCGTTTTGATTGAGAGAGAGATTTTAGTGATTTAGGTTAAAGTATGGGAAGAAACCTATTCAAAGAAACATCAGGGAGACATGTCCACAGAAAACCTAAATTCAAAGAAAAACTACATTAAAAGTAATCATTTGCAGAATTTTTCACAAGGCTTCTCAATCCATGAAACCATGTTCCTCCTCCCCCCTGTCTCCTTTTTTCTTCATCTCCTTCGTTTCGTTTGCAGGTCCACAGAAAAGTAATCAGTTGCAAATCTGTGAGATGGGGTTTGAAAGAAAATGGAGAAATCCAAAATGTTACCTAGAGAAATCGAACAACAAAGCAAAATCAAAATCAAAATCAAAAATCAAAATCAAAGACAAAACGAAACCTGTGAGATGAAGTTTGAAAGAGTGACGGGGAAATCGAAATTTTTGCCTGAGTGAATAATCAAAGCAAAAGGAAAATCAAAATTCAAACCAAATCTGTGAGATGGAGCAAAAACTGAGATGGAGATCGAAAATGTACCTGGACAAATCGAAAATGTTAATCGCCTCTTCCTCCCCTTCTCTTGTGACCTTCTGACCTTCTCTCTTTCACACACACATCTAAAAAGCATGGGCTGAAATCAGAAAAGATGGCCTCTGGTAGAAGGGTATGGGTTAGAAAGTAAGAGATGGAGTATGTGTTGGAGTATATTTCAAACAGAAATCAAAAAGCAAAAATGTACCAGGAAGAAGAAACCCGAAGATGGAGATGTAAGATGAACCTGGCCATTGTTGGAGAGTTTAAAAGCCAGGCGTGCTTTAGAGGGAGGAAGGGGAAGAGTTGTCTTGAAAATGGGGTTTAAAGCATGATTACAACCAACCGGTGGTTTCAAAAAGATATTTGGTGGGAGAAAGTTTTCTCACTCTAAAAAATTAAGTAATTGTGCTTTAAGTGATGGTACATAATGCTTTAATAGTTGTTTTTAAGAGTTAGGTTGTTAAATGCTTTATAATATAGTATAGATATATACCTTGATCTACTTAGAGACATGGAATAAAATGAACCTCACGTTTTGTTGCTCCATCCCACATATGGTTTTACTCAACCGACCTATATATTTGCTTTCAACTAAAACTTTTCAAACAAATGATAAATGACTGTTTATTAAGCATTTACCTGGTAAAAGTTTATTGATAAAACTCTAACACTATCATTTATTTATCGGATAAGATTTTAATATAACAAAACGACATTGTATGCAACAAGTTACCCGGTAAGCGCTAATCGTAGTAACAAACAGTCACCTTCACTTGTCAGATAAGACTCTTGGTCATTACATCATTCTTACCAGGTAAGATTATTGGTCCTTGCCATATTCAGTGATCCGACTTGATAAGCAATTATCTGATTAAGCGTTTAGTAAACTTGCCCATTAATGTTTTATAAATACTATATTCTTTAGTTAAATGTTTTTTTTTTTGAAAGGCAATGAATATTATTAAACAAACACAACCATCAAAGCAACAAGTTCCAGGAACACGAACCAAAACTCAAAACAGACACCAAGTGACACACAGGTTTGCCAGTAACAAACCAAACCGTCACCACAGCCGACCACCCCCTACCAGGCTTGTTCATGCAGCGTCAATTTAATACAAACTGCAGCCCCCAAACAGCGACGACCCACACCACAGAAACCTTGCTGCATCGATCCATCTTTGTTCCAGGATCACGCAGCCCCGATATGCTGCACACCTTCGGCCTCTAACCATTGCAGACTTGTGCACAAAAACCACCTGTTCCAAACCGCATTAGGCACACGATCCTTCTGCCATCCAGCTCCCCTACTTAGCCACACGATCTCTCCCTCCAGCTGATCCCCGATCATCAGCCGTTTCCATTTTCTTCGATGCCCAGCAGCCAAGCGTTCCAATCCATGTTATGTTCCTTAGATCTTCTTGCTATCCATTCAAAAGTGATCCTTTGCCATTCGAACAGCCTGTCCAGAATTTTACTCTTTACATTTTTGAAGATGAGATTGTTTCTATGATTCCATACAAGGTATAAAACAGCCCATTTAACGCTTATCCACACTGATTTATTCTTCGTCGCTTTCAGCACATTTTCGTCCTCTTGCAACAGCTCTTGAAGTGAAGATATCCCGTCTAGGCTCTTATTCCACCATCTGCCCACTTGGGACCACAGTTTTTTACCTCTTCACACCCTACAAGTGCGTGATCGATACATTCTACCACATTCCCGCATCTTGGGCACATAATAGAATTGAGGTCCATACCCCTATCATTAAGCACAGCCCGACTCGGTATTCTCCCCAGTTTTGCCCTCCAAATAAGCACATTTACTTTTTTGGGTACCCATGGACACCACAAGGTTTTTCCCGAATTGGTCCCTTGACCTCCGCTCCCCTCCTCAATCAAATCCTGAAGCTTTTTTACATTGAAGCCCTTTTCTTTGTCCATCTCCCATTCCATATATCTTTGTCTACTCTCGACGGTTCCCAATTTTGTAACCTCATGTATAACTCCTCCAATTCTCCCCGTTCTCTACCACGTGGTACTCGCCTCCACTCCCATTCCCATTCCCATTCCCATCGGTTATCGCTCCACTTTCCTCTTTCCGCTATTTTTGCACTAATATTTGTTTCCAGCCGCACTAGTCTTTTGAACTCATCTTCAAAAGCACCATTACCCGCCCAATTTGTTGTCCAAAACTCCGTGTCCTTCCCATCCCCGACTTTTTTCCTAAAAGAACCCGTAAAGTTGATACCTCCCGCATCCATTTCATGGCCCGCCCGGATTATATTTTGCCAAGTCGATAAGGCCCCCCCCCTCACCGCATAGTTAATACTAAATCCACCCTCTTCCCCGTGTATACTTTTAATTACCCTCACCCAAAGGGCGTCCTCCTCTAGACAAAAACGCCACCACCACTTTCCTAATAAAGCCCGATTTATCGTTTGAAGCCTACCAATGTTAAGCCCTCCCTTATCAAAAGGTTCCACCGTCCTCTCCCATCTTACCCAAACCGGATTTTTTTTCTCACTCTCACCTCCCCCACTCCCCCAAAAGAACCTATTCCGTAATCTCTCCAACTCTCCTATCACACCTCTCGGAGCTCGAAAAATGGATAAAAAGTACAAGGACATGCTACCAAGAACCGACTTGACCAAAGTCAATCGACCCCCGAATGAGATAATCTTTGATTTCCAAGCCGCTAGTTTAGAATTTACCTTATCAATAACCGACTTCCAGTTTTGTATTTTCCGCATCGCCGCTCCTACCGGAAGGCCAAGATACCCGAACGGTAATGAGCCCCATTCACAACCGACCCTGTTGGCCCATTCCCGAATCTCCGCCTCGTTTATACCCACCCCAAAAAATTTTCTTTTCTTCAAATTGATCTTCAAACCCGAAACTTTATGGAAGCACTTGAGAATCTTCAATAAGTTCTTTAAATTTCTCAAACGCCATTTCCCGAAAACGATCGCGTCGTCCGCGAATTGGAGGTGCGAGATGACCAACTCATTGTCACCAACTTTGATGCCCTCGAATAACCCTTTCTCATTTGCCTCTTCCATCAATATGTTCAAATTTTCTGCCACAATTAAGAATAAGAACGGGGCGAGCGGATCTCCTTGTCTAAGACCTCTCCCCATAACAAATTCTTTGGTTGGACTACCATTGATTAGCACCGACATCTCACTCGACCGAAGACACGCCTTAATCCATCCTATCCATTTTTTTCCAAATCCCATATTGCCCAAACTTTCTATCAGGAAGTCCCATTCCACGGTGTCGTATGCTTTTTCGAAATCTACTTTAAAAATCAAACCATTTTTCTTCCTTTTCCGAATAAATTCCACCACCACGTTGGCTATAAGGACCCCGTCTAAAATGTGACGGCCTTTCACGAAAGCACTTTGCACTTTGCTGATGATTTTCCCCAACACACCTTTTAGTCTTTCCGCAAGAGCTTTCGCTACCGTTTTGTAATACACCCCGATTAAACTGATCGGCCTAAATTCCCCCAACCCTTCCGGGCTAGGAACTTTCGGAATCAAGGTGAGAAACGAAGAGTTGCAGCCCATATTTATTCTTTCTTTGTCCCAAAACCAATTCAGCGCCTCCATTAAGTCTTCCTTAACAATACACCAAAACCTCTTCATGAATCCGAACGAAAAACCATCCGGACCGGGTGATTTGTTGCTGCCACAACTTTTAATCGCGTTCGAGATCTCTTCTTCCTCAAACGGTCTTTTTAACATCGCTGCATCCTCCCTCGATATTTTTTTTCATCTTTTCACTTTTTATTGACGGTCCTTCTTTATTACTACTTGAAAACTTATTTTTGAAGAAATCAAAAGTGAACTCTTTAACCTGGTCCGGTACATCCACCCATTCCCCGTTAATTTTCATACCTCGGATAACGTTCTTCCGTTCTCTAATTTTAGTTGTCGTGTGGAACAGTTAAATGTTTTGCTTAATATTTTGTTAACTAATCTGTTTTGTAAAATGATCAAACCAAATTAACAAGGGAAATTGCCGGAAATAGTGGTTTTCACTTTTTAGCAAATTGGTTTTATGCTTAAGTTTTGAATTTAGCAAAAGGAAAACGAATAAAAATCTTTATGCACATTCTATTTATGCGTAAACTTTAATTGTATTGTTGTAAAGTTTTGTTACAATCTACAGCCTTATACTTAGTTATCTAATTTATACATCCCTATTTTTCCATTTTTCATTTTAGACATTTATTATATTAACACACATGATCGTATATTAACTAAAATACATCAAAAATAATTTTTTTCTTTTTTTTACAAATTACATCGTTATAATCGTCTTATAAATACGTTCAAAATAAGCTCAATATTGAATATTTTTTAATTTAATCTTATACTATTAAATATTATAAATAGTTACTAACTATTTATAATACTTACACTTTATACCCTTATATTTACGAGACCTTTTTGATACTTACACTTTTTTATTTGTAAGTATAAGAGTATAAAGTGTAAGTATTAAAAGTAATTAATACCTATTTATAATATTTAATAATATAAGATTAGATAAAAAAAGTGTTCAATATTGAAGCTCATTTTGAACCTATTTACAAGAGGATTATAATGGTGTAATTTTAAAAAAAAGATATTATATTTGATGTATTTTAGTTAATATACGATTATGTATGTTAATATAATAAATGTTTAAAATAAAAATGAAAAATGGAGATGTAAAGCAAATTAAATAACTAATTAAGTATAAGGCCGTAGATTGTAACAAATGACTAAAACTATCTGGTAGCTGATAAGCTAGCTGATGAAGTAGTCGCGTTTGGCAAAATTAGATTATAAACATGTAAAATGACTAAAAAGGACATCTTCAAAAAACTATCAATTACAATATTTAATTATATAATTAAAACAAATTTATAACAATATAATATGTTAATTAATATAACCAATGTAGTAAAGAAAAAATTAATAATATAACATGTTAATTAAAAGAATTTAAAATTTGTTATTACATATATACTATAAATTTTGAATTTGATTAAACAAGTTTTATAAAAAAAAATATATTAACTTATAATTTTAAATAACCGTTACATACACTATAAAAAAAATAATCAAAAAATAATTAAAAAATAATACTAATTGATAATTAAAAAATATTCATTAATATTAAAAAATAAATAAAAATAATTTATATTATTAACAATAATTCTAAATAATTAAAATATAATATCAATGTATAATTAAAATTTAATTTAATGATTGAATTTAAAAAATTAATATTTATTAATTAATTATAATTGAATTTAAAAATTAATATTTATTTATAATAATATTTAGTAAATAATAATAAGAGGCAATATTGAAATATTCACAAAAAACTATTGAAACGCTACTCCAAGTAACGTTTCAAAAAGTAGCTTATGGTCATCCAAACATGTACACAAAAAACTAGCTTATAAACTAGTTTTTTTTTCCCTGAACAATGCCTAAATATAAAGGTGTAAGAGTGTACCAAAACTTTTGAATCGGAGTTTATGCATAAGGCCTTCCGTACCCATACCCTCAAGCCCTGAGCCACCTCAGCGTCATATCACCTTTTCTCCTTACCATCTCCTTACCCTAAAGTGGAGTACCCATACCCTCAAACCTTCTTGCCACCTCATTTTTTTTAATTCTTTTATTTATACATTTAATTATTTAACAAAATAAAAATATTTATATATTTTATAATAAATAAAAATAAGATAAATAATAAAAATAAAAATTCATATCATTCATTAAAAATAAAAATTACAAAATAAATTTAAAAATTACAAAATAAATTTAAAAATCTACTCGTCGTCATTGTTGGGAACTTGGATACGCCAAATATGTTCGACCAAATCCGACCGAAGGTTATTATGAGTGTCCCGGTTTTTGACTTCTCGAACATTTGCCGCGCGTTGTTTCTCACTGATTTGGGTTTCGATATCATCCGTGAAAAAATCGTTTTCATCGCCACCACAAATAGCATGGTCTTCGTCTTCGAGTATCATATTGAAGTGTAAAATATGGATATTGTCCTTGTAAATCTTCAATTATTCGTTCGAATAGCTGCCTCCTCATCCTGAACCGCCGCCTAAACATATCCGGTGTATAAACTGGGTTGTTGCCAAAGTAGTCCCGCATTAACCGCTCGTTTGCAGCTACTCGACCTCTTTCTATGTTCGCGGCCCTCTCTCTTCTTGACGATGAGGCGGTGCTACCATAAATTAATTGTGCAGTCTCTCGAACCAAGCCTACAAAAATTTCCCTTTGTAGATGCAACAACTCGTCGGTGTCTACGGATGATGATGATGTGGTCGGTGAACCGGGTTGTGACGAATCCATATTGTTTAAAATATAGAGAATGGAAGAGAATGAGAGAGTTGTTTTGTGTGAAAAATAAAATGGGTTAGGATTATATATATAGTGTGATTAAATTGAAAAAAAAATTAAAAATAAAATAAAAATTATAGCCGTTGCCAAACGTTCATATTGAATTTTATTTAAAAAAAATTAAAAAATAAAATAAAATCGATCGGGATATCGGGTTGGGGAACCCGTTGGTGGAACCCGCCTCCCAAGCCCCCCCCCCCCCCGCGTATCCGTTCCCGAACGAACCCGCACAAGCCCGGGCTCAAGCCCGCCTTGCGCTACGGATGGTCTAAATGGAATGTGCCTAAAGATTTTTATTCCTTTTATTTTTTTCGGCCAAATTCAAAACTTGCGCATAAGACCAATTTACATAATGTTTTTGTCTAAATTTTGACTATTATGGAAAACTATTTCCTAGATCGGCTAAAAGGTAAAAAACCACTTAGAGCATCTCCAACAGTTTTTTCTAAAGGTGTCAATTTTGTACCGAGATAAATCAATCAATTCTCATACCAACTGTACCAATTTAGTTGGTACCAACCTAATTGGTTGGTATACCGTACCAACTATTTAAACTTGGTTGGTACTTGGTATTAGAAGTCGTGTACCACGGTAAAAACGATACCGTACCGACTTATTTTTTTAATTATTTATTAATTAAATTTTAATCAATAATACAACATATTTTGATTTATTAAATAGAGTAAATTACGTTTTTCGTCCTTGTGGTTTGATGAAAATTTCTATTTTCGTCCCTGGTATTCATTTATTACATTGATGGTCACTATGGTTTGCATTTTATTTCTTATTTAGTCCTTAGCCCTAATAGCAGTTAATTGAGTGTCTTAAGTCAAGGACATGATAGTCTTTTGATCATTTTATTTTACTTTTTAGTTAAAATAAAACAAGTACATTATAATTATTTATTTTATATTATTATTATTAATACACTCTCTCTCCTCCATTTGCTTCTTTCTCTACCAAAACCTAACCCTACACATTGACTTTCTCTATTAAAACCCAATCATGGGGAATCTCCACCTTATTCTCATTAAGTTGGTTTTTTAACTTCACCTGCTAAATCCATGGCTAAAAAAATTAAATCAAAACCCACTTTTTTTTAAAGAAATCATAGGAAAAAATGAAGCTTCCTTGGACCATAAGCTCCGTCTTTTAAGCTTTATGTTGTTGCTAACAGTCTAACATGGAGTATTCTCCACTTTGTTCTCATTCAACAAAAAAAAATCAATATTACATCTTCATCTCTCTCACACACGATTACACAATCTGAGTGTGTGGAATCTTTAAATTTGGTGTGTGAAATTTGTTGTTGTTGTTGTTAAATGTTAACATATACACATACAGTAAATCTGTGTCGAATTACACGTGCTCTCTTTCATTCGCTCTCTCTCCCTCTCTTCCTCTCTCTATTTCAATGAGTTTATGTAAAACACACTCCGTTTCAACGATTTTCTGGAACACACACATTGTTTCAGTGATTTTCTCGTACACACAGTTCTAGTTGACGATGTATTATGTGTGTGGATGTGGGTGTGGGTTTTTGGCACAAATCTGAATTGAAGTAACATCCCTATATGGTCATATGTACAACAACTCAGTTTAGTTGACTTCAAACCAAAAGTCTTCTTAGTAAGACATTGATTTGGGTTTGATGATTGTTTACAAGTACTTTATGTGTCATATGTGTGTAGGTGTGTGTGGGTGTGTGTTTATATGTTTCAATATGTAGAGATTTTGGTGGTGATGGTCATGGTGATGAGGATTTAAGGTGGGCTAACTGGTTTTTGTTGTAGGAGAGGATGAGAGTAGAAGATGACCATAAGAGGGAAAAGATATTGTGAGTTGAATAGTGGATAGAGAAAAGGAGTGTGGTGTGGGGTCCATAAGTGGATCATATAATATAGAGTAAATTACACTTTTGGTCCCTGTGGTTGGCAGCTACTATCAAGATTGGTCCCTATTTTAAAGTAATTACAAAAGCAGCCATTAGGGTTTCTGTTTTATTTCAATGTAGTCCCTGTGTGGTTGCCAGCTATTCACGCCATCCATGACCGTGAAGTGTTACTCTAAATTAAAGGGCAAAATTGTCCATTCCCATTTAACCCTTTAAAAAATCCCTATTGATATAGTTCTATTACGCATCTGATTTCAAAAAACCCTTCGACCCAAAACTCTCTGCCACCTGTGATTAACAAGAAATCGAGTTTCATCATCTTCGATTTCTTCTCTTAGGTTGAATCTGCTTACGATTAACACCAAGTTGATCCCCATCTCTGATTTCGTATCCTCTGTTAGTACTTCTTCTCCTTAGATTTTCTTCTCCTCAAAGTTCCATGGTGACATGCGACTGTGGTGCACCAGGTGTGGTACGAACCTCTTGGACCTCCAATAATCCAGGACGGAGGTTCTTCTTTTGTTCAAGAAATGTAAGCAAAATGGTTTATTTTTTTGATTTGCGATTTGAGAAGTAAGTTGCTGGATTTTTTTGGAAGTGACTTATTTTGGGGCTTAATTTGATATAGTAGAGTTTTTTTTGACCCAATGTGGCTTAATTTGGAATAGTGGGTTATTTTGTGGCTTTTTTTACTCATGTAGCTTAATTTACAGTGGCTTAACTTCTTGCGATGGGAATTTTACAGTGGCTTAATTTTGGCTTAATTTCTTACAGTGACTTATTTTGTGGCTTATTTTGATACAATAGACTTTTTTTACTCAGTGTGGCTTAATTTGGGATAGTTGCTTATTTTGTGGCTTTTTTTTGACTCATGTAGCTTAACTTTACAGTGGTTAACTTCTTACAGTGGGTTTATTACAGTGGCTTAATTTTGGCTTAATTTCTTACAGTGGCTTATTTTGATACATGGTGCAAGATGTAGATTTCTTGGTTGGGTTGACGACCCATTGTGCCCACGAGTTGTTCATGTCATACCCGGTTTATTGAGGTCAATGAACAAGCTAGAAGATGATTTGGAAACAAGTAAAAAGGAAACACGTAAATGGAAGTTCGGGTTTTGTATAAGTTAGGTGGCATTTGCCATCTTTTATGTTTTTTCCGTTGACTGATGAGAGTAGTGATCCATCATTGTAATTGTTATGATTTGTAGTTGTTTTTAGTACGGGCGAAGACTTGTGTCATGGTTGTAACTGTTTTGATTTATGTACGATGAAAAGTTCAATCAATGTTATGTCATTTGGTTTGGTAATTGCAGCAGATTTGCTACCATTTTTATCTCATTTTCATGTCATTTGGTTTGGTAGTAATTAAACTCTACATTGGCAGCATATGATGCACTTAAATGGGCATATTTGCTGCACTAAAATTGCACATTTGCTGCACTAAAATTGCAGATTTTCTGCACTAAAATTGCAGATTTTCTGCACTAAAATTGCAGATTTGCTGCACTAAAATTGCATATTTGTTGCACTAAAATTGCACATTTACTGCACTAAAATTGCAGATTCAATATAACACAAAAATGGGCAGATTTTATGATCTAAAATGGCAGATTTTATGCAAAAAATGGCAGATTTAATGTAACAATAAAATGGACAGATTTGATGCACAATTAAAATTCCAGCAGATGCTTAATATAACAGCAGATGCTTAATATATTTACCAATAGCTGTTTACAAAGCAAAAGGACAAATATACGACTACATACCAACTGCACCAAGTTGTTACTTACAACCAAAAGGCAAAGGCCAAACGTACCAAAAGAACAATACAGATTTATGACCCTTCTTACTTACAACCAAAAGATCAAATGAAACCAAAAGACCATACCCATTTCATCTAAACACCTTGACCTCTACAAGTCCTAGAGTTATGACCCTTCTTACGACATTTTGCACAAGTGACGGTTGTTCCAGCCCTCGATATTTTACTTCCTTTAACAATCGATTGACTTAGCTCATCTTTACTCCTCTTTCGTTTCTTTTTCGGCCTTCCAACTTGTATATGATGCTTAGGGGGAGTTAGGGTAGTTGGACAATTAGATTTAGGCCAAAGCGTTGGTCCGTTGATCGAAGCCATCTTGAAACTGTACACATTCTTCCAAGTATTTAGCAAATAGCAAGGGTGCACCCAATTTTCAGGTTGGCGTACATCTTCCCCATTTAATGCCATATACCAATTTGTGGCCACTGCATGCTTGCATGGCATCCCTGTTAACTCCCAACGCCTACATGAACAACTCCTCTCTTGAACATCCACAATACACTTATCCTGCCATGGTCCAGTCACCTCGTATTTGCTTCTCCCATTCCATTAGACAGTGTAGTGAACAACTTCTGTCTTGATGGTGGTAAACAACTTTGTAGCTGCCGGAGTGAGTGGTCCAATACATTTGGCAATAACCTTTTGAACGTTGACAATTTTTTTCATCAAATATTGTCTGGTGAACTCCAATGCCGTAATTATAGGCTTGTCCCGACCATTTATCAGTTGTCGGTTGAAAACTTCACATATATTGTTCAAGAGAATGTCAGAGTGACATCTACCTGTTACAACATTAAAAGAATATGTATCACATGACAACTCAATAATGAATATATCTCATATTTACAGATGGATTACCAGTGAAATAAGCTCTCGACCAATGTTCTGGGGGAATCAGTTTCAACCATTTATGTGCTTCATCATGGAAATTTCTGAAATCATCCATAGCTTTATTGAACATTGGGACATTGGAGGCAGTTGCACATTTCCACAAATGATCCTTAAATGCTTTCCCCTTCCAGTATAGTTTCATATTCTCGTGTATATGTCTCAAGCAGAACCTATGCTCAGCACATGGGAATAAAGAAGCTATGGCTGGAGCAATCCCCTTTAAACATAAAGAATAAACATAAGTATACAACAAAATTGAAAAGTGTACAATAGTAAAGAAATAAAATTAATATTTTCACACACCTTCTGTCTATCACTAATAAAAGTGAAATTGGAATTTCTTGATAAATCAAGATCATCGCCAACACATTCCAAGAACCAAGTCCATGAACTAAAGTACATAAGTGAAAAATAGATTAGTATACAATTAAAGTACGTTAAGCATAAATGTAATTTAACAGATTAGTATACAATTAAAGTACATTTTTGACTCTGCCTCAACTATAGCATATGCTAGAGGGTAAGTGCCATTGTTCGGGTCAACACCAACAGCAGTTAGTATTTGACCAGGATATGGTCCCTTCATAAAGCAACCATCAAGCCCCAACAGATCTCTCATACATGCTTTAAACCCCTTCTTTAATGCACCAAAACATATGTAAATCCTACTAAACTGCCTTGTATTAGAAGATGGGTCTGGTGCACTCTCGACATGTATCTTCACCGTAGTGTCATCATTGGTTCTTTGCAGCTCTAAAACGTAATCCCTTATCTTACCATATTGTCCAGCATAATCTCCTCTGAGTTTATTTAAAGCCATGGCCTTTGCTCTAAAACTTTTCAAGACAGAAACATTAACTGAATACGTCCTTTCGAGTTGCTCTTGAATGGCTACGATAGGGATATCTGGATTTGGTGCAATGGTCTCTGCAATGTGTTGTGAGAGAAAAGATGCAGTGCAAGCATTTACATTTCTGGTTTGCAAACACTTATGGGTCTCGGTATATGTCTTCACCATCCAAGTTTGATCATCTTTACTTATTGAGACATGCAACACCCAAGTACATGTTTCACTTGATGTTTCCTCCTTTATCGTCTCATTTGGCCCGCTAGTAAATATTGGTAACTTGCCCTTACAAATTGCCCGCAACCTTGTCCGATCATTTTTTATTATCACTATATTCCTCCTAGTTTCTATTGCATGAAGCTTTATCAGTTTCTTCACATCAGCCTTGCTACCAAATGTTTGACCAACATAAAAATTGGGATGTGATGAAACTACAACTTCTTTCTCCTTTTGTACCTTTCTTAAACATTTTTTTCTTGTTGATTCGATATCAGAGTCGTCTGTTTGACTATCAAAATCTTCAAGGTTGGTCATGTCAAATTCAATATCATCTATCATATTCCCATCATCAACCAAATCTTCCATACTGTCATTGTTTTTGGATTCCTCCTCATCCATGCTTTGACTAAAGAAATTATCAAAATCATCACCCATTTGGGTTTCATCCATTCCCACATCTATGCCATCTTGACCCAACCCACTACCTTCGCCTATATTGTCAGAATGCCATTCCAAAAGTAGTTTATCGTATGGTAATTCCTGAATTTCAACATCATATTCATGTGGAGTCTTTGAATAGTTATCCAGATTGGTTTCACAATGTTCAGTGTATACATCAATTAGCTTGAACTTGGGAAAGTAATTCAGCAACATAAGTAGATCTTCCTCGTTCCGTAATGCTTGCAAACCAAAACACAGATCACTATCGGGTCTCATGAAGTGGTAATAAATTACTTTGTGATCTGGGTAACCTAACTCTTGTGTAACAGAAACAAGATCATGAAGCGATAAAGAACCGGTGTCTATTAAATCTACATAAGTGATTTTGCCGTTCAAGTATTTCCTACCATCACCCTTCGTAAACAATCCACCATGATGCATCTTCATAGACTTTAAGGTGGGATATAGTTCTGTGAGGTGAAAAAGAAATGCTAGATGCGTAAATATAAAACAATCACACAACATCAACAACTCTAAACACCTTAAAGAAAAATCTGAAATACAAAACTTACCATAAATCTCTTCAACAAACTATTCATCTCGTTGTCTGATGTGCCACATAATACGACCAAATGATCAAAATCAGATTTTAACCGTGAACGATTTTACTGATTTCGTCTTCAATGCTTGATCGATTTTACCATAGAATCGATTTCACCCTAGGATGAAAATCGATTGTAGGCAGACAAATTGGTGGAACAATGGAGTTTTTTTGTTATCATATACGTATGGGGTAAGTGATAAAGGTGAAAGGGGTTAAAAGGGTTTGGACAATTTTGCCCTTTAATTTAGAGTAACACTTCACGGTCATGGATGGCGTGAATAGCTGGCAACCACACAGGGACCAACATTGAAATAAAACAGAAACCCTAATGGCTACTTTTGTAATTACTTTAAAATAGGGACCAATCTTGATAGTAGCTGCCAACCACAGGGACCAAAAGTGTAATTTACTCTATAATATATAAAATAAAGATAAAATAATAATATATTTGTTTGTCTTAACTTAAAAGACTATTATGCCCTTGAGTTAAGAGACTCAATTAACTGCTATTAGGACTAAGGACTAAATAAGAAATAAAATGCAAACCATAGTGACCATCAATGTAATAAATGAAGACCAGGGACGAAAATAGAAATTTTCATCAAACCACAAGGACGAAAAACGTAATTTACTCTATTAAATATTAAATTATCTTGTTTTACATTTTGTTAAATTGTAATACAAAATGATATATAGAACTTGATTGAATTCATTCGCTTATCCTTCACAACTTTGATAACTCGCTTACACCTCCATTCTTCATGCTCCATTCTCGCTCCTTAATTGTTGTTTGCATTAGACTATTAGTGAATGTTTGTGTTAATTGAAGATTATTTGAATGTTTGTGTTATATGAAGATTATTTGAATGTTTGTATAAGTAATGATAAATGGTACAACGCATATCAACAGTTATTAATGCTCGACGTGTTTAGTGCATCTAGATCTAGTTGGTAAATATGTCAATCTAATTAATTCATAATTCAATTTTTAGATGTTGGTATAAAACCGTACCAACCGAAAAGTTGGTACTAAGAGCATCTCCAATGCAAGGTTCTTAAAAGTAAAAAGTGTAGTGGATTGTAAGAACTACCATTGTGGAGGGTTCTTATAAGAACCAAAACTTCTTTAGGTTCTTAAATAAGAACCTTGGTTCTTACCATGAAGTTTGTGTGAAATGACAAATTCTTCATTTCTATTGGTATTTAAATTAAATAATTAATATTTGTTTATAAATATAAAATAGTTATTGATGTTGACAAATAAATGGGACCCACAAAAATGAGGTTCTTATAAGAACTACCATTGTAAACTTTTATATAAATTTTTAATTTGATTAGTTGGAAACGAGATGTCACTAAAAAGTGCATAAATGAGGTTCTTATAAGAACCTCCATTGAAGATGCTCTAAGTATAATTGGTTGGTACATGGTATAAAATTTTGTGTATCAATTGTAATCGGTGGTACATGGTATAGATTGATTGGATGGATTGTCGAGTAATAAATGGATGCATTCACAGTCACTCAATCTGACCATTTGTACTATCTTCACCATTCACAAGCTGTCAAGCACTTTCAAAAAACAATAAAGAGTAAATTACACCACTTGGTCAAAATCTGGATTTGGTTCCTCTTTTAAAATAATTACACCGGACTTCCTATGGTTGTCATTTTGTTTCACGTTAAATTCCCGTGGTTGTCATTTTGTTTCAAATTTTTTTTTATCTAAACCACAAGGACCAAAATTGAAACAAAATGACAACCATAGAGACGTTCGGTGTAATTATTTCAAAAGAGGGACCAAATCCGGATTTTGACCAAACCACAGGACCTGTGGTGTAATTTACTCAACAGTAAATAATATCTTTTTGTAAAGAGTATACTACAATTTTGGTTTACAAAACTAACACAAGTGTTCAAAGGAATCCTTAGACCATCCACAACAATTAAATTGGATTGAGTGAGGCTAAAGCTAAAGGCACCTCTAATCCTTAGGTCATCATTAGGCCATCCGTATCACAACCCTCAAGCCCTCAAGCGCCACATCAGCTTTTCTCCTAACCCTCTCCTCAAACCCTCAAGCCCTAAAGTGGCGTAGCGCTACCCTCAAGCCCTCTTGCCACCTCATTTCTTTTAATGATTTTATTTATACATTTAATTATTTAACAAAATAAAAATATTTATATACTTTTTAATAAATAAAAATAAGATAAATAATAAAAATAAAAATTCATATCATTCATTAAAAATTAAAATTGTGGCGGAAATTGTTGCGGAAATTGTGGCAGAAATTGTTGCGAAAATTGCGGATGATAACCTTGTTGTGTAAACGCTTGGAAACCAAGCTCCGGGTCTTCTTGCGGTTGCGGTGTATCCGGTCGGTTACGACGGGATGTAGGTGTTTTGTTTGGATTCATGATGAAATTTGAGAGAGTTTGAGAGAATTTGAGAGAATTTGAGAGATTTTGAGAGATTTTGAGAGATTTTGGTGTGAAAAAATAAGAGGTTTGGATTAATATATATAGTGTGATTAAATTGAAAAAAAAATATAAATATAGCCGTTGGAGTTTATTTATTTTCAAATTTAAAAAAAAAATTAAAAAACAAACAAATAAGTCTCGGGTTTATCAGGTTTTGGAACCCGCCTACCCGCAGAGGAAGCCCGCCCCCTACCACTACCTGCTCGAGCCCGCCCTACCCGAGCCCGAGCCCGCATCCGCATGGGATACGGATGGCCTTACATATTTTTGTTTTTTTTTGTTCTTTTTTGTCTTTTTCTGACTTCTTCGTCACTTAATGGAAAACTGCTGAAGAAAGTTTATAGCAAGCTTGTACTACTACACTATTAGAACAAGGGCATAGTTTTAGGGACACTCAATTCTTTTTTTAAAGGTAAAACTTGTCTTTATATTCAAATTTGTCTTTTGTCTTTTTTATTATTTCAATTAGATTTTATTTATTTTTGAATTATTAATATAGGTTTTTATTTTATTTAGAAGAAATTACATTTTTGGTTCTCGTGGTTGCCATCGTTATCAATTTTGGTCCATATTTTAAACTAATTACAATTTTGATCACCATGGTTGCCATTTTATTTCACTTTTGGTCCCTCCAACCAATTTTAGTTAAATTAAGGGTATTTTGGTCTTTTCATCTTTTCTTTGTCCTTTCCAACTTTTGTTTTATAAGATTATATGATAAATTATAGGGAAATTAATTAAAATACCCAAAGTCAAACCAACTGTTACCAAAATACCCTAAAAATTTTTAATTTTGCAAAAATACCCAAAATACCCGCGATGGGGTCCCGCGATCGCGGGATACGCTGACGTGGCACGTATTTTGGGCACAAATGCCCCGCGAAGCCCCTAAACTTTGGCCGCGGTGCACTTTTGGTCCCTGCCCGCGATCGCAGCCCGCGATGGGCCAAATTTTACAGTTTTGGTCCCTGAAATTTTCAACTTTTGGTCCCTGAAAATTTACACTTTCAGCCCCTATACTTAGACGAATCTTGATGCTTTTACTGTTTTTTTCCACAATTATTGCAATTTAAAGACCGATTTGTGATTGAAATTCAATTGCATGTTTCAATCAATGTTAAATCAATGTTTTTGGAATATCAGTTTGTGGATGAAATGAGAGATTGGTTTTCTGATATGTTGGTTGTTTCATTCATAAATAGACGTAAAATTCAAGCCATAATTCTCACACAACGATTTCATTGTTGCAATATTTCTTTCTGCAATATTTTGTGTTTGAGATACTACTGAAAAAATGAGTTCATCTGTTGCAAAAGCTAAGCTATATTTCTGTTTTGATGGTGAATGGGTGCAAGATAACAATGAGTGGAATTTTGCTTATAAATCTAAGCATGGTGTAAAAGTGTCAGTAAACTACACTTATCAGAAGTTTGTTGCATACGCCATGCAAAAATGTGGAATCAACTCTTCTGATATTTGCAAGTTAGTGTTTAAAAATGGCGATGGGTCATTTGTGGATTTATCCAACGATGGGGATATCTCTACTTTTCTACACCTTGCAGTCGATTCAGAAAGACCCCCCATTACTCTTTGTGTATCCCGGCGTATCCGACGGTGACGACGACGGTGACGACGACGGTGACGAGGAGGGTGACGACGACGAAGACCTCCAAATAGAGCAGCCTGATTCTCAACAACAACAACCACCACCACCATCACCACAACCACACGAATGGCGTACTGCTGGAGTTGCTGATGACGAAACCCACGTTTTCAGAACGGGTAATTCTGAAATAGACAGATCAGACACCGATAATGATGATCACGAAGAATATACCCCTAGTAGAAAATCATGTAGTCAGATAAATGACTTTTTTGATATGCCCCCTATTCTTCCAGACTCCCATACCCAGACACAAAGCTACGAACCTACACCTTATATTCGCAGCGAAAGTTTAACAGCAGGTCAGATATTCGATTCGAAGGATCTCTTAGCAAGTCAGATCGGACTCAAGTTCTTGGAAGAGGGTTTCCAAAGTCGCGTGCGGGCATCTGACAAAATCAAATACGTAGTTGAATGTGCTAGAGAAAAGTGTGAGTGGAGGTTGTACGCGATTCACACGGGTCCCAAAGGAGGGGCGATAATGATTAGAAAGTTGCACGACGTACACACTTGTACGAGGACGCAACTTAATCCCCACCACAAACAAGCAGGCAAAAAGACTTTGGGTGCGATCCTGAAAAACAAATTTCTTAATGTTAGCAGGTCATTGCGTCCAAAGGACATCGTCCACGACGTTCACCGGCAGTTCGACGTCACGATTGATTACCACCAAGCATGGCGTGCGCGCTGCCATGCACTGTTTATGGTGAGAGGCACGTTCGAGGAGTCGTATGAACGACTCCCGACATATTTATATAATTTACAGCTGCAGAACCCTGGTACTGTCACGCAGCTACGGACCGATTCACGTGGACGGTTTGAGATGTGCTTCGTGGCCCTTGGACCCGCGGTACGTATTTTAACACGTCATATGTTTACACATTATAAACTATAACATTTACACATTATAAACTATAACATTTTAACCTATGTTTTTGCAGATCCGCACATTTCTGGAAAATCTACGTCGTGTCCTGATAATAGACGCAACCCATTTAAAGGGCCGTTACTTGGGTATGATGTTCCTGGCGGTTGCCATGGACGGGGATAACTCCATCGTTCCAGTAGCTTTCGGCGTAGGCAAGTCCGAAACCGGGGACGAGTGGACTTGGTTTCTGTCCATGTTGAGACAAGCTATCGGACACCCGCAAGGGTTGGTGTTTATGTCTGACAGGGCTCCTTCCATAAGCGCCGCAATCTCTGCCATGTACCCAAACGCCCCTCACGCCATATGCTGTCGACATTTGGAGATGAACGCCAAATCCAAGGACAAACGTATTACCACCTACAAGGATGTCTATTGGGCGGCATGCAGAGCATATACGGATCGGGAGTTTAACAAGTACATGAATATACTACGATACAGTGTCAAGGAAGCAGCCAAAGTCTTTGACGATGCTGGACCGGATAGGTGGTCCGCGGCCCATTTTCCTGGACAACGGTATGACATTCTAACCTCGAATAGTGCAGAGTCTGTGAATGCACTCTCCCGTTTTGCGCGTAGATGTCCGATTGTTAATCTTATGGACTACTTTCAGGCCTTTCAACAAGAGTGGTACCAAATTCGACGCCTAAAAGGAGCTAAGATACAAAATGCACTCGCACCAACGGCGGAGAATATCGTTCAGTACAGGGCGCGTCGTGCGGCGACATGGCCGGTAAGAGCAATCGGGTATGGGAAGTACGAGGTGCATGATGACTATATTAACGCGATTGTGAATATGGAAGACCACCTTTGTTCGTGTCGCGAATGGGATAAATCTGGGTTACCGTGCGGCCATGCCATCGCTGCAGCAACATATATGGGTCGTACAGATTGCAGCGACTTGGCTGTACCTTTCTTCACGTCCGAATATTACCGGAAAACATACGTGGAGGTAATAAACCCAGCTGGACCCCCTGCAGCATGGGTGTATCCACCCGACCCACTTCCACCATGCTATCCACCTTTAATGGATAAGAACAGGGCCGGGAGACCGAGAAAGAACGGCCGACGTCCATCACGTGGTGAAAGTTCGATACAACGAAGATGTACTCGATGCCAATGCGTAGGACACACTCGTGGAGAGTGTCCAAATCCCGCCCCTTCAACCGTGCCAAGGAGACATTCTGTCAGTCACACCCCGGGCCCGTCACAGCTTGAACCATATGGAACAAACCCATATGATACTGTTGATCTAAACACTGATTTGTAAATGATATATATACACACATACATATGCTTCTAAATGAACATTGATAACACAGCTAGTTTGTAAATGATATATATATATTCGTATTATATATTTACACACATAAAGAAAATAGGAGACCTTCAATTTTTCTTAGTATTTTCTTGACATTGTTCTTGCATCCATGGCAGTGAATGTTAACTCTGAGTACACATGTCTGTTTATATATTCATATTAGATACGTTTTAATTTTAACAAATTACACCATTATAGTTAATTATTTAATTTATGGTACATCTCATATTTTTTTTTCAATTTTATTTTACACTCCTATCGCATTAACATAATAATCATATATTAACTAATTCATTAAATCGTTTTAAATTATTATTATTTGAATGTGTTTATAGATATCGTGAATGGCAATAGGAGAAGGTAGAATTGTTTATAAATGGGGTTTTGACAAGTTGGTATCACTGGACTCATTTAAGAATTGTGAAAATGGGTATTTGGCGAATGATGATTCACGTGTGTTTAAAACACTTCAGCTCCAAACACACATGAATCATCATTCGTCAAATACCCATTTTCACAATTCTTAAATGAGTTCAGTGATACCAACTTGTCAAAACCCCATTTCATATTATATATATACACACACATACATATGCTTCTAAATGAACATTCATAACACATCTAGTTTGTATTCCATCCAACAAGCTCTTCATCTTCAATCTTTCTGACCCTTCTTCAACGGCTTCTGCTTTTGCAACCACGTATGGCCATTGTGTACCACAACCCGCACACACTTTAGCAAATGAGTTGACTTCAATCTTTCTGACCCTTCTTCAACAGCTTCTGCTTTTGCAACCACGTATGGCCATTGTGTACCACAACCCACACACACTTTAGCAAATGAGTTGAGGGTTGTCATATATTCTACAAGAGGAGTAGGCTCATGAATGAGGTAACCTCTGACTTGACCTTGCATGATGTATCCAACCTAACCGTGGTTCAGCAGCTTAAAAACTACTTTTCAAAGAAATTAACAACAACAAAAAATACAAAACAACAACACAGTAAAAGAAATACAAACAACAACACAGTAAAAAAAAATACAAAACAAAAAAAAAATATAACCACCACCTACTTAAAAATTGATTTAGTTTCATCAATCCAAGCTTGCTTCTCGTTTACCTTCGCTTGAATAATTGCGAAGTCTTGCAGAATATGGTGAATTGCTTCTTGTTCTCGACGAACACGAGCCTCCCGAGCTTTTATATCCCCTTTCATCCTTTTGATCTCCCTGTCTTCCTCTTCGATCTTTCTCAAATGGACTGCCTTCCTGTCCATCATTTTTTCCACTCTTCTGTTAGTTCATCTATCTCCTTTTCCTTTTTTGCTATGGCGACCTCGATTTGAGGTGGCATTTTTTCAGGAGTACACTTAGGGTTTGATGACGATGCCATTTGTGGATGAAATGAGAGAAGAGAGAAATCAATTCAAAGAAAGAAAGCAAGAGAGAAATCAAGAAAGAAAGCAAGAGGAAGTGTGAATTGTGAATTGCATACTACTGATATTTATGGATGAAATCTCAAACATGCAAATGAATTTCAACCACAAATCGGTCTTCAAAGTACAATAATTGTGGAAAAAAACAGTAAAAGCATGCAAGATTCGTCTAAGTACAGGGACTGAAAGTGTAAATTTTCAGGGACCAAAAGTGTAAATTTTCAGGGACCAAAAGTGTAAATTTTGGTCCATCGCGGGCCATCGCGGGCTGCGATCGCGGGCAGGGACCAAAAGTGCACCGCGGCCAAAGTTGAGGGGCTTCGCGGGGCATTTGGGGCCAAAATACGTGCCACGTCAGCCCTAGCCCGCGATCGCGGGATCCATCGCGGGTATTTTGGGTATTTTTGCAAAATGAATTTTTTTTTGGGTATTTTGGTAACAGTTGGTCAAACTTTGGGTATTTTAATTAATTTCCCTAAATTATAATCATACTCCGTGTGGTTTGTCTTTTTTTCTTTTCTTTTCTATCCTTTTCATTTTATATTTTTATTATATTAATTAATTAATGATAATTTTAACTAACATTACTTAAAAAATACGTATTTCATTTTGTAAATTACACCCTTAGAAATTTTTTGTCGATACCTTTAAAAAATGTATCGTTTTTAGATATTATTTACTTAAATGTTTCTATCAGAAAAGAATGATTTACAAGGTGAGTATGCATGGTTTATGTGCATTGCAGATCAAACAAAGCAATAAGGGCTCGTTTGGTTGACATAATATTTTCGAGAGATTATGATTTTATGTAAGGATTTGGAATTGTAAATGTTTGGAATTTTGGGGGCATTTGGTTCGTAGTTTGGAATAGAACTGAATAACATTCTCTATATAAATTTAAGTTTATATTTTGATTTTTTTTCGTTACGATAAATTTAAGTTTATATTTTGAATCTTTTAATACGTACATTATATTTTTTTATTTGGTACGCATTCAAAAAACATGTAATTAATTGAACTATCTAAAAACTATACATTTCTCTTATTAATAGACATAGATAAATTTTGATTTTTATATTATTTAAGTAAGAAAAAAAGGATAATTTTCTAAAGACACCTTAAAATATAACTTTTTTGGATTAGTGTAGGCGGATTTGCAGATATATATCAGATAAATTGCATAAAAATATAAAAATATTTACTATTTAACTTATTTTAAAGGTATGGGCAAGGCTTTTCTAATGATGTAATTTACAAAATTGAATTCGTGTTTGTAATGCCTTTTTTTAGTTTTAATTATCTATAATTAAATTAATATAATAAGTATATAAAATGAAAAAGATAAGAAATAATAGAAAAGAAAAGAAGAAAAGACAAACCACAAGGACTATAATTGTAATTTGTTATATAATCTAGAGTAAATTACATGATTGGTCCCTGTGGTTTACACAAAATTGCACTGTGCGTCCCTATTTTGAAATAATTATGGAAAACGTCCCTATGGTTTACATTTTCTCACGCATTAGGTCCCCGTGTCCTAACACTGTTAAAATATTCTGTTAAGTAAAGTTTGCTTTAAGGGCATTTTGGTCATTTTATATATTTTCCTACTTTTGATAAAAAAAATTAATTTGTATATTATATTAATAATATTATACATATATATATATATATATATATATATATATATATTATTTCTCTCCGTCAATGGCGTCTTTCTTCTTCTTCATCATGTTCTTCTCCATCTTAACAACACACCTTTCTGACGCTCAACTCACCTGCACGACACAAAAATTCACCAACAACAAACTCTACAAGCGTTGTAATGACTTACCTCGCCTCAATTCCTACCTCCACTGGTCCCTTGACGCTTCAAAAAACACCCTTTCCATTATTGGACCAAGTCAGCTACAACATTCAAGTTGATATCAAGTCCAACAAACTCTCCAATAGATTAGAGTTATCAACAACAAACTCTCCAATAGATTAGGAAACTCTTTTGTATAAATAGATGATCAGCTGCTGTACCTTTTCAATATTGTGAAATACTAAAAAGAGTTTCTTCAACTTGGTATCAGAGCGTTCGGTCTCATGGCGACTCAACCCTCCACAACCTCTTCATCCACCCTATCCTCCACCTCTCCACAACAAATCACTTCCGTTCACCATCTCATTTCCGTTCGCCTAGATCACTCCAACTACTTACTTTGGCAGACGCAATTTCGACCTCTGCTAAAAGGACACGAAGGGTACGTTGACGGGACCAACCCATGTCCCCCACAAACCCTACCAGCGAGCCCCGATACCATTAACCCGACATACGCACATTGGCAAAAACAGGACCAGGTTCTACTAGGATGGTTGTTGTCCTCCTTGACCGAACCTGTCCTTGCCCAGGTAGTTGGACTCAACACCTCTCGCGATGTCTGGGATGCCCTTGCAAAGCAATATGCTTCCAAATCACGTGCCCAAATTATGCACCTCCGACGTGAACTTCAAACCATCAAAAAAGGTTCGAAATCGATGCAACAATACTTCTCTTATGCCAAACAAATCGCAGAAAGCCTCTCAGCATCAGGTAATCCCATTTCGAATTCTGACTTACACATATACTACTTGCGGGTCTCGATAATGCTTATGATGCTATTGTTACTACCCTAACCACTACATTGTCTGATATATCGATGGACGATCTATATGCCCACCTACTTGCTTTTGAAATGAGGCTTGAAACACAAATGATGCTGATGCAACAACAACCGGTGGCACTTGTTGCCTCACAACAAAGAACTAATCTGTCTCGATCCCAGAATAATTCCAGCCGTGCTCGCTTCGCCGGACCACCAAATCGGTCACGTGGGTCAAACCCTTTGAACCGACCCCCATCGCCGCGAAATGCCTCTGGATCGTGCCAATTATGTGGTAAACGAAACCATACAGCCGCAGATTGTTGGTACAGGTATGACCGAGCTTTCAATCCAACTACTGCAGGTGCCACCACGTCTCCTACTGCACCAACAACATACATCGCCACTCCCGGTTCCACTATTGATGCCAACTGGATTCCAGATACCGGAGCCACCCATCATCTCATGCCAAATTTCAACAACCTCAATCTGGGAATCGCTTATGATGGTCCAGACTCGATTCGAGTGGGTAATGGCTCCAACCTTCCTATCGAGAACATCGGTAATAATTCTTTTGTTCACAATTCAAGAAGATTTTTTCTCAATAATCTTTACCATGTTCCCCGTATATCCGCTAACCTTTTGTCGGTTTCCCAATTTTCCAAAGACAATAATGTCTATTTTGAGTTTCACCCAAATTCTTTTGTTGTGAAGGATTGCAGCACAGCGAAGGTTCTTCTAAAAGGAACGAATAGGGGAGGACTTTATCAATTCGACCATGTCACTAAGGAGACAAACCCCGAGTTTTCCAGTTCCGCTTTCCTTTCAGCTTCTATTCCAGTTTGGCATCAACGTTTAGGACATCCAATGCATCAAACGGTCACCAAGCTTGTTTCCAATAACCATTTGTCAGTGTCTAGTAATTCATCGTCTAATAAGTCAGCGTCCGTATGTAACTCGTGTCACATAAGTAAAAGTTGCAAACTTCCATTTACAAAAAAGTGTGACTCGATATCATGAACCTCTTACGTTAATAGTTTCTGATTTATGGGGACCATCTCCAGAATTGTCAAAAGACGATTTTCGATATTATTTGTTATTAATGGACGCTTATTCTCATTACACTTGGGTATATCCTCTCACAAAAAAATCTGATGCCTTACTATTGTTTATCACTTTTAAAACGAAAATTGAAAATATCCTTCATCGAAAAATAAAAATTTTCCAGTCCGATAACGGTGGAGAATATAAAAAGTTCACTCCATATCTTGAAAAAGAGGGTATTACTCATCGATTTTCTTGTCCTCATACATCTGAACAAAATGGTCTTGCAGAGCGTCGACACAGACATCTAGTTGAAACAGGTCTTTGTATGTTAAATCATGCATCTGTTCCACTTAAGTTTTAGGTCGAAAGCTTTCTCACAGCGTCTTACCTTATAAATCGTTTGCCTTCAAAAATAAATAACCACAAGTCTCCCTTTGAACTCCTATTTGGGACCAAGCCTGATTATAATCGGTTAAGAGTATTTGGATGTTTGTGTTATCCATATTTGCGTCCTTATGCTCCTAACAAACTGGCTCCTCACTCTCTTCCTTGTGTATTCATTGGTTACTGTCCTTCTCGTAAAGGTTATATTTGTCTCCATCCACCAACTAATCGGGTTTACATCTCCCGGCATGTTCGTTTTGAGGAACAATTATTCCCCTATTCGGGCCACTTACCTTTTTTGTCTGTGCAGGATCCCAACAACACAAGCCAACCTCCTACAACTCATAATCACACACTCTCCTCGGTTATACCAACCTTTCCTCTACCAGTACCAACCTCACCACAGCCCACACCCTCATCTCATACGCCTGTTAGTCCATCAACCTCAACTCCCATTCATAACACCCAACCCTCCTCAACTCCCATTCATAACACCCAACCCTCCCCACCTCCTGCCAACCATCCAACAACCCCAAACTCCTCTCCATCACCTACCCAACCTCAACACCACATGGTTACTAGAGCTAGAGATGGCATCCGAAAACCGGTCCAACGTTTTGTTGGGATAATCTGTTACATATGAAAAGATGTGACTTTTCATATGAAAAGGTGTGACCTTTCATGAAAAGGTGTGACTTTTCATTCACACCAACCGCCACCTTTTCATGAAAAGGTGTGACTTTTCATTGGCACCGGTTGATCTTCTATAAATAGGAAGCATATGTAACAGATTACAATATACACAAACGCATACTCTCTCAAATTCTCTCAAAGTTCTTCATTGTTCTTCAAGAAGAAAACATAGTTTGATTCGTCAGGTTCGAGAGTTCGATTCTTGAACGGGTTGTTGTATCCTCTAGATAGACGTCCAATCGATACGGTACGAGGGACGAATTTCTGTCTAAGGACACTGCTTTGCAGGCCTCAATCCAAACAAACGCTCTTCTTCAAATTTGTGATCAAGAAACTCGAGTTAGTCTTTTTCTCCTTGAAACTTTGTTTATGTATTTTCGTTTATATGTAAATTTCGTATATACATATATATATAAATAAATTAAGTTTTCCATCTGATTCAATATTGTGTGTTACGAATTTCAATTCGTGTATCTAAGGTCTAACAATCTTAGACAGAAATTTCATTGACGATGGAAAACTCTTCTTTATTGAAATCAAATGTGGAGAAACCCGAAAAATTTAAGGGTTCCGATTTTAGAAGATGGCAACAAAAGATGCTCTTCTACTTGACGACGTTGAAAGTGTCTAACGTGCTTACCGATCAAGCACCGACACCACCGGTTGGAGAGGGAGAAAACATCCCATCCCAAATTGAATTGGCTATGTTCCAACGATCCTTGGATATTTGGAACGCCAACGAATATAATTGTCGGAATTTTATTCTTAATGGTTTGGATAATGGTCTTTATGACATATATTCATCCTTCACCACGGCAAGAGAAAATTGGGAGTCGTTGGAATCAAAGTACAAGACAGAAGTCGCTTGTTCCAAACGATTTATCGTGGGCAAATTCATGAACTATAAGATGACGGATTCCAAACCGGTCGTGAAACAAGTAGAAGAAATGCAAATCTTGGTCCATGAATTGGAAGTCGAAGGTATGGGCATCAACGCTAATTTTGTTATTGGTTCAATTATTGACAAGTTACCTCCATCCTGGAAAATTTTAAACTCTATCTTAAACATTTGTCCGAGGATATGAGTTTTGAGCAATTGATACTCAAATTGCGGGTGGAGGAGGACAACCGGATGAACGAGAAAGCGGATGCTATCTCGTTGGAACCAAATACAAACATGGTTACCGGTAACTCATCAAAGACGAAGTTCCAAAAAAAGGAAAGGGAAAGGCGACGGGTTTCAAGCATAATCTCAATGCTTCAAACCCACTATCCGTACAACGAAGGCCTTTCAAAAAGCGTGTGATGAGTTGCTGGGTATGCGGAAAGCCGGGGCATCGAGCCAAGGATTGCCGCCATAGAAGAGACCATAGTGGTCCCGGAGGAGGAGGTGCCGGTGGAAACCCCATCAAGCCAACGTGGTCAATGCTCCAAATCAATTCGTTGGAGTAATTGAGGCTTTTATGGTTACAAATGTGACCGATTGGTGGGTTGATACCGGTGCCACCAAACATATTTGTAACTCCAAGAACATGTTTGCCACATACCAAAAAGTTGATGATGAAGAACCCATGTATATGGGTAATGCCACGACCGCGAAAGTTGAAGGGAAGGGGAAGGTGAATCTCAAGCTTACATCGGGGAAGGAACTTGTGCTCACCAATGTCTTGCATGTACCGGCTATTACAAAGAACTTGATTTCTGGACCCACACTTAGTAACAAAGGATTCAAGATGGTGTTTGAATCTGATAAATTTGTGATTATTAAGGGTGGGATGTATGTTGGCAAGGGCTACCTTAATGAGGGGCTCTTCAAACTTAGTGTGATGAACAATGATGATGTAAATACTGTAAATGTTGTAAATAGCAATAAAACCACAGGCTCTAGCACTGCTTCTATGTACATGCTTGACTCTTCTTCCCTATGGCATTCCCGTCCAGGACATGTTAACTTCCGATCCTTACAAAGGATGATAAAACTTGGGTTATTACCCAAGTGTTCGATGGATAACAAGACAAAATGTGAGGTATGTATTGAGTCTAAATACTCAAGCCATCCACATAAATCTGTTGAAAAGTCTAATCAAGTACTTGGACTTATCCACAACGATTTATGTGATTACAAAGCCACACCCACACGTGGAGGAAAGAACTATTATGTATCATTTATTGATGATTGCGGTAAATATTGTTATGTATACCTAATACATACCAAAGATGAAGCTTTGAATATGTTTAAGACATACAAGGCTGAAGTTGAAAACCAACTTGACAAAAGAATAAAAATTCTGAGATCCGATAGAGGAGGAGAATACGAGTCTAAGGACTTTGCAGAATTTTGTTCTCATCATGGCATAGTTCACCAAACAACAGCTCCCTATACTCCACAACAAAATGGAGTAGTCGAAAGGAAAAAGAGGACATTGAAGAACATGATTAATTCAATGTTGATTACTTCGGGAGCACCACATAGTTTGTGGGGTGAAACATGCTTAACTGCAAATATGATACTTAATAGAATTCCTCATAAGAAAAGCGATAAATCTCCTTATGAACTATGGAAAGGAAAACTTCCTTCCTACAAAAGGATGAAAGTGTGGGGTTGCCTTGCAAAGGTTCAAGTACCTTTACCCAAAAGGACAAAACTTGGACCGAAGACCATTGATTGTGTATATCTTGGTCCGGCAAGTAATAGTGCTGCTTATAGATTTTTGGTCTATAAGTCAAACAATGAAGATATCCACAACAACACAATTATGGAATCAATTGAGGCTGAATTCTTTGAACACATCTTTCCTTACAAGGATAAAGGGAAAGAAATCTCTAATCCAAGGAAGAGAGTATGTGAAGTAGATAACACCGATAGTGTTGAGAAACAAAATGAAGAGGGTACATCAAAGGCTCAAGAAGAAAACTTAGAGCCTAGAAGAAGTAAAAGGGTAAAGATTGCTAAAGACTTTGGACCCGACTTCATGACATTCGTTGTCGATGAAGAACCTCAATCCTATAAAGCCGCCATGGACTCATCGGAGGCACCTTATTGGAAAAAGGCTATTCAAGGTGAGATAGACTCCATTGTTCAAAATAACACATGGAGATTGGTAGATTTACCACCGGGTCACAAGGTAATTGGTCATAAATGGATCTTCAAGCGGAAATTGAGACCCGATGGCACTATAGAGAAGTACAAAGCTCGACTAGTTGCCAAGGGGTACCGACAAAAGGAAGGTCAAGACTTCTTCGACACCTATTCATCGGTTACTAGGATCACGTCTATACGGACGTTGATTGCGATAGCGGCTATACATAACTTAGAGATACATCAAATGGATGTGAAAATCGCGTTCTTGAATGGTGAATTAGATGAAGAAATTTATATGCAACAACCGGAAGGTTTTGTTGTAAAAGGCCAAGAGAATAAAGTATGCAAACTTGTGAAGTCTTTATATGGACTTAAACAAGCCCCAAAGCAATGGCATGAGAAGTTTGATAACACTCTTCTATCAAATGGTTTCCAAATTAATGAATGTGACAAATGCGTATATGTGAAACAAAGCAAGAACGCATGTGTCATAATATGTCTATATGTAGATGATATGCTAATCATGGGGACCAACTTGGATGTAATCAATCAAACCAAGAAGATGTTGCACTCCTCGTTTGATATGAAGGATCTTGGAGTAGCAGATGTAATTCTTGGGATAAAGATCCAAAGAAATCCTAACAGTTACATTCTGACTCAATCTCACTATGTTGAGAAAGTTCTTAGGAAATTTGGTCACTATGATGATAGACTGGTAGTCACTCCTTTTGATCCTTCAAGCCAACTTAAGAAGAATCAAGGAGAGAGTGTGTCTCAATTGGAATACACTCAAGTGCTTGGAAGCTTGATGTATATCATGAACTGTACACGATCGGATATAGCGTATTGTGTGAGTAGACTTAGTCGGTACTCACATAACCCGGGAAAAGACCATTGGTATGCACTAGTAAGGGTGCTTCGATATTTGAAATACACAATGGGTTATGGGTTACATTATACAAAATACCCTCCCGTTCTAGAAGGGTATTGTGATGCTAATTGGATTTCCAACCATTCGGAGAGTAAGTCCACAAGTGGATATGTATTCACACTTGGTGGAGCAGCGATATCTTGGAAATCTTCCAAACAAACTAGGAATACCAGATCAACTATGGAAGCAGAATTTGTCGCATTAGACAAAGCCGCTGAAGAAGCCGAATGGCTAAAAAGCTTCCTAGAGGGTATTCCGTTGTGGCCAAAACCGGTGACTGCTATTGGTATCCATTGTGATAGTATGGCCGCTCTCACAAGAGCGAAGAATCAGATCTACAATGGAAAGTCCCGACACATACGAAGGCGCCACAACACTATAAAGGACTTGCTGAAAAATGGAATCATTTCCATTGACTATGTAAAGTCAAAGGAGAACATTGCCGATCCTTTGACAAAGGGCCCAAGTAGAGAGCAAGTATCCTTCACATCGAGGGGAATGGGCTTAAAGCCAACACAATGAGTTTCCTCGGCGGCAACCTAACCTAGCGAAATTGGAGATCCCATGGTCTAAGTGCTTACCAAGTCACATTAGCTTACCGGATGAATATAACAAGGACTAAGAATCTTACCCGGTAACAAGGAATATTGTTAGTAATGACAACATATAAACCATTCATTGATTGCAGAACTTGGCCTCCAAGGACCAATCTAGGTTATTTAAAATATCTTTCTGACCCAGGCATCTGAACAAATATAATTACCATCCATTACGTACAGCCATAAACAAATGTCAACTAGATCTTAATTAATCATGTATATCTTGTATGTAGACTGCTGTTGGTATACCTATAGATATCATGCCGGGATATAACGACCCTACGAACTTTGCTCTACCACAACTGCAGGTTATCATACATCACAATTCAAAATGAATTGAAGCATGTCCATCATACATCAGTTCATATTTCTTACGTACGTTCTTTTCCATACAACCGTTGAACAGATGCCTTTTTTTCTAGATTAGCAGTGTTGGGATAATCTCAACATACCTCAGAAGATTATAAGTTTAGTACTATATATATGTATATAAATAAGACAAAGATGAAAGGGTGTGATGAAAAGGTATGTCTTTTCATCCTCAACCGCCGGCCACCAACCGCCATCACGAACAGTCACGATGTTTCGTTCGCACCTGTTCACTTAGTATAAATAGGGATCAAATGTAATCGATTTCAATGAACTTTTCAATAGATGAAACTTTGTTTGATTATTGATCTTGTGATAAACCTGTGATATCCATCAATTGGTATCAGAACCTTTGGTTAGTAATCAAACCAAAAGTTATCATCATCTATCGGAATTCTCACCAACAAATCGGCACCAGAAGATTCAACAGAAGAACACCAGGAAGGTGTTGATTGAATCAACGGGAGAAACTCAGGGCGGCCGATAAACCAGAAGGTATCTACCACCGACTGGTCTCACACCGAGAAAAGGAGAACAAACCTGTAATCGGAACCAGAGAAGACAACCGGAGACAAACCAACGGTCAGAAACACCGTCAATCGCAGCCTCGATCAAAGCAGAAAGCAATCGGGCTCTTTTATCAAGACAATCGATTTTAACAATCATTGTCTAAATCAACCGGAGTAAACCAGAAGAAGATCGACAAAGGACCGTCGCTCAAGAAGGACTCCGGCAAAATCGAACGGGGAAGAAGAAAGGGATCGCAACCCTGTTTTATTTTTCTCGCAACTCACACACAGAAGGTGTGCGAATCTTTTTCCCCTTTATTTTTTAAATTTGACCTAACTTCCTATTTGGGTTAATTAAGAAAAGTTAAAGGAATTAACTTTTTTATACAATCTTATTTTGTTTCTTAAAAACTTTAGATTTTTTATTTGTTTTTATTAAAAGAAAACAAATAACAAAATTTAAAAAAAAAATCTTTTATAACCGGCCAATTATAAAAGTTTTGAAAAATCAAAAGGGAACAGATAAAATTATGACGGGGAAAAACGACAAGGAGCCTGGAGATAGTTCCAAGGTTAGGGAAATTGGGTCAAACACCCAGTTCCAGTGTCCTATGTTGAAAGGATCGAACTACAACATTTGGGCAATTCGAATGCAAGTAATATTGGAAGCAAATGGCCTTAGGGAAATGATTGAATCAAAATCAGAAACCCAAGCGGATATAAAGAAGGATAAAACCGCTATCGCATACCTTTACCAATCACTACCAGAAGATCAATTGCTACATATTTCAAAATACAAGATTGCAAAGGCAGTTTGGGATGCATTGAAGATTAGACACGTCGGAGTAAATCGTGTCCAGCAAGCAAAGCAACAAACACTCAAATCAGAATTTGAGATGCTACAGATGAAAGATAATGAATCATTAGATTCATTCATCACGAAGATAACGAGTATTATCAACAAAGCAGCGGGCGTTGGATTGACATATGAAGACCCTGTTCTCGCACGGAAACTACTAAATGTCGTACCCGACAGATTCCTTCAAATAGTCGCATCCATTGAACAATACTCAGATCTAGACACTATGTCATTAGACGAAGCAATCGGGAGATTGAAGACATTTGAAGAAAGACTAAAATTCAAGAAAGAAAGACCGGTGGACAGTCAGGAGAGACTAATGTTCACACAACATGACGGTCGAGGCCAACCTTTCAGAGGACGTGGTCGTGGAAGATTTAATCAGTCACGAGGCCGAGGGATTAACAGATTCAGATCAGAAAGAAAGAATTGGGAACCCTCACAAAAAAGTTTCAAGAAAGAAACTGACAACAATACAAAGAAATTCATTCCTGATAAGAGTAAAATACAATGCTTCAACTGTCAGAAGTACGGACATTATGCAACCAAATGTCCACAGAATAACCAAGAAAGAGAACAGTCTAATCTTATTGAAGAAGATTTAGAACCAACATTGCTTATGGCAACTATTGAAGAGCACCGCGAAGTTTTCTTAAATGAGAAGAATTTCGAACCAAGCAAGAAGGCTACAAATGATGAAAGTCTATGGTACTTAGACAACGGTGCAAGTAATCACATGACAGGAGTCAGAAACCATTTCAAGGAGATCGACGAAAAGATCACTGGAAACGTACGTTTCGGGGATGGATCATACGTAAAGATCAAAGGAAAAGGATCTATACTATTGGAATGCAAAAACAAAGAACAACGTGTCATATCACACGTCTACTACATTCCAAACTTAAGGAGTAATATTTTGAGCTTAGGCCAATTAACAGAAAATGGGTGCAAAGTAGTGATGGAAGAAGACACATTACTACTATACGATTCAAACAAAAATGTTCTACTCAGAGTTACGCGATCAGGGAACCAGCTTTATAAAGCAAACTTGAGGATAGGCGAACCTACATGTCTCTTAGCCAACTTACATGATGAAACATGGCTATGGCATGCAAGATTAGGCCATTTAAACTTTAAATCTTTAAAGTCAATGGCAATGAAGAATTTGGTCCGAGGAATACCTGCTATTAAACTCTCTACAGATGTCTGTGACATATGTTTAATAGGAAAGCACGCTAGAGCTCCATTTCCACAACAAGCAAAGACAAGGTCAGAAGCACCACTGGATTTAGTATTTGGAGATCTATGCGGTCCAATATCACCACCTACACCATCGGGCAAAAGGTACATATTTCTATTAGTAGATGACTACTCAAGATATATGTGGGAATATTTTTTGAATTCAAAAGATCAAGCATTTGGGATCTTCAAAGAATTCAAAATAAGGGTGGAAAATGAACTTGGAACAAAATTAAAGATGTTGAGAACAGACAGAGGAGGGGAATTCACATCAAATGAATTCTTATAATATTGCAAAGAAAATGGCATCACAAAACAGTTAACTGCACCATACTCACCTCAACAAAACGGAGTCGTTGAGCGGAAGAATAGAACAATTCTTTCAACTACAAGATGTATGATGAAAGCAACAAGAATGCCACAAAATTTTTGGGCAAAAGCAGTTAGACATGCCATACTACTATTAAACTGCACACCAACGAAGTCACTAGAAGACATTACTCCATACGAAGCGCTGAAGGGAAGAAAACCAAACCTACATCATCTTAGGATTTTTGGATGCATCGCATATGCAAAGGTACCTTCACAGCACTTGACAAAGTTAGATGATAGAAGTATACAAATGGTATACTTAGGCAGTGAGCCAGGATCAAAAGCATACCGCTTGTTTGATCCAACGACGAAGAAAATTTGCGTCAGTCGAGACGTAAAATTTAAAGAAGATGAGACATGGAATTGGAAGGAATATACAAAAGATTTCGATCTAGAAGAACCTGAATGGATCAATTTCATTATAAGGAATAATGAAACACCTAGTACTCAACCTATCTTAGATGAAGATGAGGAGATCGAAAATGATGTTACACCTGGTAACAATGATGAAGATGATGAAATATCTTCACCAACCAATTCACCACCTAATACGCCAATACCCCATACAAATACGTACGAATATAGTCCTCAACAATCCACTAGCTACTCACCAAATTCACAAATCAGGACACCTTCAACAACTGACTCAAGAATTGATCATGAACCTATAAGGGGTTATAGAACCTTGAATGATCTATACGACAACACTGTCGAACTATTACTAGTTGAAGATGAACCAAGAAACTACAAAGAAGCAGCTAAAGATGACAAATGGGTTGAAGCTATGAAAGCAGAGATTGACTCCATCAACAAGAACAATACATGGAAACTAACCACTTTACCAAAGGATCATAAAGCGATTGGTTTAAAGTGGGTGTTCAAGACAAAACGAGATGCAAATGGAGAAATACTGAAGTACAAGGCACGATTAGTAGCCAAAGGATATATTCAAGAACATGGAATAGACTTTGATGAAGTCTTCGCACCAGTAGCACGAATCGAGACGATACGATTGATACTAGCTCTGGCAGCATACAATAAATGGGAAGTACATCACCTGGATGTAAAATCAACATTTCTACATGGCGAGTTAAAAGAAGAAGTTTATGTCTCACAACCTGAAGGGTTTATAAAACGAGAAGATAAAGGAAGAGTCTACCGACTCATGAAGGCTCTATATGGACTAAGACAAGCTCCACGGGCATGGTATACAAAATTAGACAACACCTTGAAGATACTTAACTTCAAGAAGTGTGCTTTGGAACAAGCTGTCTACACAAGAACAACTAAGACATCAACACTACTGATTGGAGTATACATTGATGATTTGATAGTCACTGGAACACCGAAGAAAGAAATTGAATCTTTCAAGAATCAAATGCAATAGAAGTTCGAGATGAGTGATCTTGGATTACTTGCTTATTATCTTGGCATAGAGGTTACACAAAAATTGGGTGAAATCTCGATAAAACAGACTGGCTACGCTAACAAGATACTCAAAGACACAGGGATGTTAGACTGCAATGATGCAAAGATACCTATGGAACCAGGACTCAAGCTAACAAAGTTAAACGAAGAAAAATATGTAGACACTACGGAATATCGAAGCATAATTGGGTGCTTGCGATATCTACTACACACAAGACCCGACTTAAGCTTTTCAGTTGGATTACTAAGTCGCTTCATGCAAGAACCACAAGAACAGCACATGAAAGCAATCAAGCAAGTATTGCGTTATATCAAAGGTACAAAAGATTATGGTATAACTTATGGGCATGAAGGAGGAAACAAGATACAAGGCTACAGCGATAGCAGTTATGGTGTCAACACACAAGAAGGAAGAGGCACAACTGGAATAGTTTTCTACTATGGAAACGCACCTATTAGCTGGAGCACTCAGAAACAAGGAACAATAGCTTTATCATCATGTGAATCAGAGTTTATTGCAGCAACAGCAGCAGCAACACAAGCACTTTGGTTAAAAAGGCTTCTCAGCAAAATTACAGATACAAAGGAAGAGAAGATTATGATCTATGTTGACAACAAAGCAGCAATAGCTCTTATGAAGAATCCAGTGTTTCACGGTAGAAGCAAACACATTGATACAAAGTATCACTTCATACGAGAATGCGTCGAGAAGGAGGATTTAATGGTCGAGCACATCAGCGGAGAGCAACAAAGGGCCGACATACTTACAAAGCCACTACCAAGGATAAGATTTGTCACAATGAGACAAATACTTGGAGTTAGAAACCTTCTTCAGCATGATCAAGATTAGGGGGGTGAATGTTGGGATAATCTCAACTTACCTCAGAAGATTATTGACACGGGTTTTTGACACCCCGCGAATCTTACCGCAAGTGTACGGGTCGAAGTCAAGTAATAGTACTTTAGAAGTACGAGTATCGAATCACGGGGAACTAGGAACTAAGTATCACAATTACTATAAGAACTATTAACTGGACTATTGAAATTGGAGGATTGGTTTTATAACTAATTAATTGCAGAAATTAATATCAAACAAACACCGGACAACTAGTAAGCAGCTGTGGAATTCAGATGGAGAAACAGTTGAGGGTTGGATATCCTTAGGTTTCACACATGAACATCAGACTAAAACAAATATCAGTTAATTCCGCTATAATGAATACTCAACCTTGATCTAACCATTGCTCTATCTCAAGTAACAACAATTATATTTGTAACAACATGATGCTTTCTCAAGCTACCATGAAGTTTATTTCGAAAACAAATACAAGATTAATCTCTCGATCTCACCTTATATAGTTCAAAACACATTAAGCGTAGGTTATTATGAGACTAAAGTTTACTCGGTATATCTCTATCCTTTCTTACTTTAGGCATGTAATTCCTAATTCTAGATCTCAATTGATTCTCTCGAACAAAATTGACAACAATAAAACAATTGCAAGTTAGCTACGCTCACAAAGGCATTAAGAACAAAATCACATGCATTCATTAAATCGGAAAACTGATAAAAATCATTCGTCATCCATCATATGTTCAATCCTAATTCAATCCAACCCCCAACATCTTAAAGTTAGTTCATGATGTTGGGGGATTCATACACAAAAGAAAGAGAAACAAAAGTGAAAGTGAACATGTTAACGTGATCGTGGTGAATGTGTAAGATGAATTGATGAACTCCCTTTCCCCGTGTTGAAATCTCCTTTGCGTCTTGAACGATCCTTCGATTGATTCTCGATCTTCGCTCCAAACGGTGTCACGTGGCTCTGAAAATCGCCCCCGGACTGCTCCCAATCGTCTGCCGTATGTTGGATACCGAAAAGTGACCTAAATCCCGACTCAAATACTGATTTTCGACCAAACAGACCCTTACGCGACTTGCTGCGCGACTTGCAAGTCGCGTGGCAGGTCGCGCGTCCTTCAGATGGCCTTCTGGGTCGGATCTGGTTCGCGGGTCGGGTCCTGGTTCGTTCGCGGGTCTTGGGCTTGGCTTTTGGGCTCCCGTTAGGCTTCGTTTTGACTCGTTTTGGGCTCTTTTTAGCTTCTATTTCCGAGGAATGCCGCCTTTTATATAACCTGCGTAAATCGCTCAATAAACCGTAAAATACCCGCCTTTTTACTTGAGTACAAGCCAATCTCGTTGGTTTGAGAACCGAAAATAACGCCAAAAAGTGGCGTTATCAACAACCCCAAACCGAGCGTTGCTTTTCCCCAAGCAAATTAGCGATAAAAACAGAATAAAAGCATATAACTGTGAAAGAATAATAACTGCACAATTCCAATCGGTACCAAGTGATGCATCGGTGATTTCCCATACATGTGAATATCTATCTCACTTTCGCCTCATTCTTTAATTTGTCCGATCTATGACCTTCTATTGGGAGTTGAACTCGTGACAGTTCCGATTACATTAGGGTTAGACTAAGTCCAGACATGCTAGGGAAAACATTTCGCCTCGACCCTACCTCACGGGATACTCTCTTTGCACTCGAACCAAGGTTATCGCTCGTGTTGTCATGTTTAAGGAGGTTATGTGCAAGAATACTCAAATGTCATGACAACTCTCAAGAAAGACGCACAAATGTCCAAAATTTTAATCTCAGACGGAATCAAGTAGCAAGACAGGGAATATCGGTAAAGGTAGTCGTAAACCGTAATCACATTTTCCAAAAGATCATCCAGGTCTTTACACGGGTTGTAATGGGGCTAAGGCTATGGTTATGAAACGACGGGTAAAAAGGTTCAAATATCCTTGGCATGTCAATCATTGGCAGTTCCGAACTCTATAGTTTTTCGCTCTCTTATTTGGCCCTTTTCGTCACTATTGGAGTTGCTTTGACTCTCTTATTTTCCGCTATAGATAATATCTAAATAACTGCTTTTTTTGTTTTTTTTTGTTTTTTTTGTTTTTTTTTTGGGACTTCATTGGTCCTCTTTATTGATTGGGGCAACATTGTCCCTCTTTTCTCTTTCTTGACTGGCCTGATTTCTTTCTTTTCCGCTCTATCTCTCTAAGTTCATTACTGCTTCCGATTGGCACACTTTCGGATAAGGGTTGGCTAAGGCTTTTGGCTAAAGGGTAAATGATGGGTTTAGAAAGAAATAAGGTGAGTGTTTGGCTGCAAACTGGCTATGGATACACACTAAAGGTAAAAAGGGAAACGATAGCTAAAAATGGTTAAAACAAACACACAATGCCTGGAATCATTTCTTAAGGTCCACACGATATGGTCTACTATACCCTCACCTAATATCCCGATGTTCGTCTTTGCTACTCAATGCAATAATGTAGCGAGATCATTCTACATTCACGACAAGGAATTCGACAAGTGTATAAGAATTACGTGTATAAATCTCTTGAAATGAAAGACGTCTTTAGGCTCAAAACTCACAATCGGGTGGTCTCCACTAATGTCCCTAGTCATGTCTTTTCCCAGTCCTTCCCAAACGGTCACGTCACTATCATAAAGTTCTTCCCACAATGGTCGGTCTCAATCATTCAAATCAAAAAAAAATTAGCTACTTTGATCTAGACACTCAAAAGTGCAGGAAATCTACGTGCATAAGCTTGGGCCCGATTGGGCAACCCCAAACCTTACCCACACATTGTCCCTAATGTGCAAGCAAAGTTGTAGGTGATGCGACTCAATCATTGTGCAGTTATTTACAGGTATAAAGAGGACGGGTAAAACATTAACATAACAAGCAAAAAGAAATCCCAAAATTTCTAAACTGGGCACCCCAAACCTAGGCCGTGGCCTAGGTTTGCCAAATAAAAGCCAACCCCAAACCTCGGTAAAACCGAGGTTTGCACAGGGTCTAATGCGAGTGTGTAGATGGTTCAAAAATGAGGCACCCCAAACCTAAGTGAAACTTAGGTTTGTTGCATCTCGTGCAATTGAAATAGAATAACACATCCAACACCACTCTTTTATCAGAGAAGGATTTAGAACATACCTGTTTTGCCCGGCCGGAGGATTCTTGACAGTTGATCATCAATCGGATACGAAAGGGAGAACATGCAACACAAGGGAAAGAAAAACAAAGCAAGCAAAGGAAACACACAAAGCACTAAAGAAAACAAAAACTGCACGAAAAACGAAAAACGGGGCAATCGGGACTCACGCGGTTTAGCCCGCGACTTGCAAGTCACGTGGAAAACCGCGTAACCCTCTGTTTCAGAAAACCAACAGAGGGCCCCGCGACTTTCTGCGCGGTATGCAAACCGCGTGTAAAGCCGCGTATGTCCCTGTTCAGCTATTTTTTTGACTTTTTTGATTTTTTTTTCATTTTTATGGCTTTTTCATTATTTAAACACACTCAAAAATTAAAAGAAAAGGAAACTAACCTTGGTGGGTTGCCTCCCACCCAGCGCCTTATTTAAAGTCGTGGCACGACTGTGCGGTTCTCAACTCGGCTCAGTGTCCGCGGGGTCAAATCGCCCACACTTGCGATTCTTCGCGGCTTCCTTCATCTTCGGTCCTCCATGACCAGCTCCAGCTTCTCCTTCACTTCGACCTCCCGCCTTCTCAGACATCTTGAAGATTACTCTCTCACCGCCTAACCGGAAAGTTATCTCACCTTCTTCCATATCGACCAATGCTCGACTCGTAGCCAGGAAGGATCTCCCCAGAATCATCGGGACCTCTTCGTCCTCATCTATGTCTATTACCACAAAGTCGACAGGAAAGTAAAACTTACCCACTTTTATCAGCACATCCTCAATCACCCCGTATGGGTACCTTATCGATCGATCGGCCAGCTTCAATGTCATGTATGTTGGGCTCACCTCACCCAGGCCAAGTTTCCTGAAAATAGAAAGAGGCATCAGATTAATACTAGCCCCTAGATCACATAAAACTCTAGTAAAAGAAAAGTCCCCAATTTGAATAAGGATAGAGAAACTCCCTGGATCCTTGAGCTTCTGGGGAAGCTTATTCTGGAAGATGGCGCTGCACTCTTCAGTGAGTGCAACAGTGGCCTGGTGATCAAGTGTCCTCTTCTTCGATATAATCTCCTTCATGAACTTAGCGTAGGAGGGCATTTGTGTGAGCGCGTCTGCAAAAGGAATATTGATAGTTAGCTTTTTAAAGACATCAAGAAATTTAGAAAAATGAACCTGGTCTTTATTCGCTTTCAGCCTGCTTGGGTAGGGTACTCTCGGGATTTCCGGCTTGACCGGTGGTGTCACCTCTTTCTTCTTCTCTTCACTCTTCTCACTCTCTTCAGCTTCTAACTTGTCCATATCAATGATCTCTACATCATCTTCGGCTTCCTTTGCTGGCTCTTCATTCAGCTCCTTGCCATCTCTAAGGTAGATGGCATTGCAGTGTTCCCGGTTTTGTCTTTCGGGTTGACTCGGCAGTTTTCCGGGGGCTCGGTTTTGTAGGGTCTCGGAAATCTGCCCCACTTGCCTCTCGAGGATCTTAATGGCGGCGGTGTTTTGCTCGGTAGCCGCTTTGACAGTGTTGACTGTACTGACTAATCCCTCGACTGTAGTTGCTAACCCCCCGACTGTAGTGTCCATTTTAGACATGAACTTCATCATCATGTCCTCGAGTCCCGGCTTTTTCTCTCCGGACGGTCCCTCGTTCCTTTGCTGAAAACCTGGAGGGTGGTACACACTGTTAGAATTAAAAGAATTGGAAGAGTTAGAAAAGTTACCTGGTTGTGGACCCGGCTGATTCCATGAGAGATTGGGGTGCTTTTTCCACCCCTCGTTATACGTATTCGAGAAAGGATCGTTTCTCGGTTGGTTCCGGTTTGCCACAAAATGAACCTGATCAGGTTCTTGAAGATTCCCTCCATTCAGCTGATTCGTGAGAAAGGCTAGTTGAGCTTTCAGCTCACTCATCTCATTACCTTCTTGGACATTTGCGACTCGTCTTACCGCTGATCTAGGCGTGGAGAAACTATGTTCGGCCAGGTTCTCAATCAGCTCGCACGCGTCCTCATATGACTTGTCCATTAATGCCCCACCCGCGGCAGCAGTGATGTCGTTCTTAAATTGCGGGTGAAGTCCGCTGAAAAAGGTCTGGATGATGACCCAGCCCTGTAGCCCATGATGAGGACATTTCTTGATCATGTCCTTATAACGCTCCCACGCCTCATATAACGTTTCCTGGTCCCATTGTGCGAAATGGGTGATCTCGGCCATTAGTTGGGCGGTCCGACTCGGGGGAAAGAACTTTTGAAGGAATGCAGCCTTCAATTGTGCCCATGTGGTGACCGAATCTGGCTGGATGCTCTCGGTCCATGCTTCGGCTCGGCCTTTGAGGGAGAATCCAAATAATCGCAGCTTGATGGCATCTTCGTTCATGCCATTGATCTTGAAAGTGTTGCAAACCCGCTCAAATGCACGAAGGTGTGCATGAGGGTCTTCTGTCGGTGTCCCTCCATACTGGTTTTGCTGCACCATCACGATGGTGCTCGGCTTCAGCTCGAAGTAGTTTGCCCCAGTAGCGGGCGCTTGAATGCCTATTCGGGCCGCCGCCACATTCGGATCGGCGAACGACCGCATAGGACGTCTCGCAGGAGGTGGTGGTGGGTTGTTGCGAGGCGGATCATTACGTGGAGGTCTCTCGTCGTCAGACATTTCGACTTTCAGATTTCTTCTCGCTTTCGCTTCTTTACGTAGCCGACGAGCGGTTCTTTCTATTTCCGGATCGATTGGCTCGATTCCTTTCCCTCGGGTTTCCTTTGGCATAAACCACTAGCACCTGAAGAGAAGATAACAAGCTTAGCAATCCAGAATTTCAAAGTGATGAAATAAAATACGAAATAATTAAATAAAATAAAAAATGTCCAATCTAATAGCGCGTATAGCTAGTAGTGCTATTAGCTGCAACTAGCTCCCCGGCAACGGCGCCAAAAACTTGACACGGGTTTTTGACACCCCGCGAATCTTACCGCAAGTGTACGGGTCGAAGTCAAGTAATAGTACTTTAGAAGTACGAGTATCGAATCACGGGGAACTAGGAACTAAGTATCACAATTACTATAAGAACTATTAACTGGACTATTGAAATTGGAGGATTGGTTTTATAACTAATTAATTGCAGAAATTAATATCAAACAAACACCGGACAACTAGTAAGCAACTGTGGAATTCAGATGGAGAAACAGCTGAGGGTTGGATATCCTTAGGTTTCACACATGAATATCAGACTAAAACAAATATCAGTTAATTCCGCTATAATGAATACTCAACCTTGATCTAACCATTGCTCTCTCTCAAGTAACAACAGTTATATTTGTAACAACATGATGCTTTCTCAAGCTACCATGAAGTTTATTTCGAAAACAAATACAAGATTAATCTCTCGATCTCACCTTATATAGTTCAAAACACATTAAGCGTAGGTTATTATGAGACTAAAGTTTACTCGGTATATCTCTATCCTTTCTTACTTTAGGCATGTAATTCCTAATTCTAGATCTCAATTGATTCTCTCGAACAAAATTGACAACAATAAAACAATTGCAAGTTAGCTACGCTCACAAAGACATTAAGAACAAAATCACATGCATTCATTAAATCGGAAAACTGATAAAAATCATTCGTCATCCATCATATGTTCAATCCTAATTCAATCCAACCCCCAACATCTTAAAGTTAGTTCATGATGTTGGGGGATTCATACACAAAAGAAAGAGAAACAAAAGTGAAAGTGAACATGTTAACGTGATCGTGGTGAATGTGTAAGATGAATTGATGAACTCCCTTTCCCCGTGTTGAAATCTCCTTTGCGTCTTAAACGATCCTTCGATTGATTCTCGATCTTCGCTCCAAACGGTGTCACGTGGCTCTGAAAATCGCCCCCGGACTGCTCCCAATCGTCTGCCGTATGTTGGATACCGAAAAAGTGACCTAAATCCCGACTCAAATACTGATTTTCGACCAAACAGACCCTTACGCGACTTGCTGCGCGACTTGCAAGTCGCGTGGCAGGTCGCGCGTCCTTCAGATGGCCTTCTGGGTCGGATCTGGTTCGCGGGTCGGGTCCTGGTTCGTTCGCGGGTCTTGGGCTTGGCTTTTGGGCTCCCGTTAGGCTTCGTTTTGACTCGTTTTGGGCTCTTTTTAGCTTCTATTTCCGAGGAATGCCGCCTTTTATATAACCTGCGTAAATCGCTCAATAAACCGTAAAATACCCGCCTTTTTACTTGAGTACAAGCCAATCTCGTTGGTTTGAGAACCGAAAATAACGCCAAAAAGTGGCGTTATCAATTATAAGTTTAGTACTATATATATGTATATAAATAAGACAAAGATGAAAGGGTGTGATGAAAAGGTATGTCTTTTCATCCTCAACCGCCGGCCACCAACCGCCATCACGAACAGTCACGATGTTTCGTTCACACCTGTTCACTTAGTATAAATAGGGATCAAATGTAATCGATTTCAATGAACTTTTCAATAGATGAAACTTTGTTTGATTATTGATCTTGTGATAAACCTGTGATATCCATCAAGCAGCTCATAACACATATAGGTTATGCATTAATCTTCATCTCTTTGATGTGGAGAATGTGATGTAATAATCCCAACTGTCACCAGTAACACACACACACACACGTTATATAGCCTACTAGAAATTTTATCATCTTTTTCGGTTGTTCATCGACTGCACCTCTCTTATATAATATAATAAAGCAGGCCCTTTTTAAAAGATTTTATCCAAAGAGGAAAGACCATTTTCCTTAAATCTGATTGAATATTTTCACCAACTCGATTATTGAGTATCAATGCTTGATTGACATTAACATTAAAAAAAATATCCTTGGTGTACATGATTACCCCTTTACTGATAGGGACCCTTGAGAGTGGTCCACAACTCCACATGCAACTTGTATAGTAAAAGGTTCTCTCCCGATTCAGTTTATTGAGAGTTTTATGCTTAAACAAACAACCACGCTATCATAATTATTTGGTAAATTCTCTATTTTTTTTTTCTAAAATAAGGATTTAAAAGTCAACATCTCTAAAAAAAATTAGATCTAACTCCAACAGATTCTCTATTTTAGAGATTTTAACATCCATTATATCATTAAAATAATCTAAAAATTTATCCTCTCAATACACTTTTTAAAAAGATTTTTTATAAAGTAATATTAACTCAACCCTATTGGTGGGAATGAATAAAAAACTAATTTTATTTTTTCATATACCAAGTTTTAGAGAATTCTCTAAACTTGGAGCTTTTGTTAGTTTTGTCTATTTTAGATAACCATATAGAGAAGCTATTGGAACGATTTAAAGAAAAAAGTCCAATTTTCTCTATTTTAGAGAAGCTGTTGAGAGATTCTCTTAGAGTATGTGCAATAAGGTTATCTATATATGTACTACGTTATAAAGCATTTACATCAAAAGTCTTAAATACAATTTATAAAGCATGGACTCATGATGGAGTACTATCAATTTATGCATAAGATCTTAAAAAGTCTTAATTAACTATTGTTATACATAATGTACTATCAATGTATGCGTAAGATCTTAAAAAGTCTTAATTAACTATCAATTTATGCATAAGATCTTAAAAAGTTTTAATTAACTATCACTTTTGTTTTATTTTTCACCAGACGTTGAGTTTCCAATGAGTTTTTTCACCAACCTTTTATGTTTCCGACAAGTCTTTTTTTCTCTCTCTACAATAGAGCTGGCCAAAAAACGGGTTCGGGCCGGGTCGGGTCGGGTTGGGGGACAACCCGGTTCCACACAGTAACAGCGAGAACCGGGTCAGCCCAGAACCGGGTCGGGTCGGGTCGGGTTTAAACCGAGATCCCCTTACCCGTTTAAGCGTAAGTGAACCCGGTTTTAGGAAAACCGGGTCGGGTCGGGCCGAGAACCGGGTTTATGACCGGGTTCGCGATTTGTATGTTTTTTAACTACTTTCTTTGTATAATAATTAATTACTAAACTTTAACAAAAAAAATTGGATTGGAATCATTGGATAAGTAAAATACACTTTAAAAATACGTTTTATTTATAATATATATCACTAAAATACACTTTTACGTTTTATAATTTATATATAAAGTTACAAGTTACAATACATAAATTCTAAACATTCGAAGGTCCCGCTCCCGAACTTCCACCCCCATCACCCGGATAGTAATTGAATGGATTATAGTTGAATGGATTGTATGGAGCGTAGTATGGATTCTGATCTGTATTGTAGATTTCAAGAGTATTGTACTGCATCAGTCGTGTAATAGCCGTTTGATCGTCAAGGGGGTCGATGTCTACTTCTTCGTCCTCTACGACACTACTAACTTCAGAAGTATCGGATACGGACGGCGTACTTAGTAGTTCATCCGTCTCGTTTTCGAATAAGTTTTCTTCCACGCCTTCTAGATCATCCTCCAGGTTCGTTCGATTTTGAATGCGGTCTTCTCCATCCAAGTAATCCTTCAGACATACGCAGCACTCCACCGATTTTGGGGTTAATTTTGTCCGACGCTCCGATATGATCCTGCCACTAAGAGAAAAAGCCGACTCCGAAGCTACAGTACTAGCTTGGATTGTTAGTATATCAAGTGCAATAGTGGCCATAATTGGGAAACTTGATTGTTTACTTTTCCACCATTCTAATAAATCTAGGGATTCAACATCTACGACGTTTGTGAAGGATGCCGTTATAAAATTAATACGTATGTATTGATTGAATTCACCCAAATTATCCCCATCATATCTAGCTTTTTTAGAAGATTCCATGACAACCGATTGCATTAAAGTTTGCATTAAGTCTTCTCGGTTTCGGCCACGACTGCTACTAGAACCCGGTGAAAACATTTGAGGTGTAGGGGTTTGTTGGCTTCCTCCCCCATAATTAACTCTATAAATCTCATATAATTGATGAAAATCAGTATTAAATTGTTGTATGCGTCCGAACGGCATGTGAGGATTGTCGAAATGTCCGAACGGCAACGCCATTTGAATGGCACATTTCATTTGCATTTCTCGGGCGAGATCATTATCATACGACCATACTTGACCGGAATTGTCAAGTATGGGTTGAGTTGGATCGTCACCCGATTTCAACCTCTTGCATCTATCCTCGAAGTGGCGCTTTAACGTGCTATTTGATTCTGGTTTTAGGAAATCTCCACACCGTTTGTATTGAGCTTTTTTTGTACCGTCGGGAAATTTGACCAAGTTGAAATTCTCCCAAACCGCTGCTTTTCGTGAATGATCGGCAACAACGACGTAATTTTGTTCGGCCATTTTTTTGATACTAGAGAGTAGAGACTAGAGAGTATAGACTAGAGACTAGAGAATTGTATGCGTTTTTTGCGAGAAACGAATATAAGAGCCGAGAAATGAGAATTGTATGCGTTTTTTTTTTGCGTTTTGTAAGCAATGTAAGGTGGTGATGACCTCCATAACACCCCTAGTATTTATATGGGGTTTGGAGGGTGTTTTTTGATGAAAAAAACGGTCACAAGGGATATAAAACGGCTATAAAACGGCTAGCCAACGGATCTATTTTTTTGAAAAAAATCGGGTCGGGCCGGGTCGGGCCACGAACCGGGTCACGAACCGGTCCCGGGTCGGGCCGAGGAAATCTATATATAGCCGAACCGGTCCCGGCTCTCGGGCTCAAAACCGGTTCTTGACCGGGCCGGGTCAGAACCGGTTCTTGGCCGGTTTCGGGTCGGGCCAGCCCGCCGGGTCGGGTCGGGTCGGCCATCTCTACTCTACAATCTCAATTATGGTATGGTGTTATTGCTTAAAAAAAACCCTAACAATTATCGTGGGATTAAACATATATATATATATATATATACCTACATATATTTTTTTATATACACCTACACATGCATATTAGGATTTCCCTAATGATTTCTCTCACGTATAATAAGAGATGAAAATATAAAGTTCAGTTAGGATATAGAATTTTACCTATTTTCGGGTGTTACAGTTTCATGTTCTTGAGTAGGAGAGAAATGAAAGGAAAGATGTCACTTTTACCAACATATCATTATTTATTTCATATTGAAATCTAATTAATGAGTATATGTGTAAGTTTAAAATATATTTAGTTCTTTTTAAATTCTTTTCTTTCATTTACCTTCCTTTCTTTTCCTCCCACGTTTCGGAGGAAAGTTTTGGGAGAAAAACCATATTTTCCTTCTATTTCCTTTTCCTCCTTAAAAAAATCTCAAGAACATCATATTTTTTCTTTCCCTCCTAGCTTTTTCCTTTCCTTTCCATTTCATCAACAAAAAAAAAAACTTGAGAACACAACGTAAAACCATCAAATCTGCCATCTTGAAAACTGGATGACGCCCTCTCAAGTCATCATATCAGAACCTCTACAAATCTCCAAACACCACTCAAGATCCTACTAAGACCTGATATACATGTCGATAAGAAAATGTATTAGGCTTAAAGTCTGCAAGTTCAAGCAATTTATAACATAAACACAAAACAGTGAAATTGAAAGATTTATCTTTAACCACCAACTTCTTTATGAAATTTGTATTTATTTCAAATGGGACATCTTTATAAAGCTCGCCATTTTCACAATGAAATATAACACTCAAAACTTTAGAAGGGATTATAATACCCTAACTCACCCACAAGGTGGATGTGACTTGTACTCCAAAACACCCAAAAATAGAGACAACACTTTTTATACAAAAGCACCGAGAACATAGATAAACCCAATACTCAAAACAACACTTTTCAGTGACAGAGGATATCCGTTTCCACCGATTATGGCGAAATGCAAAGTAAGCCAATGTTATCAAGTAGTACCATAAGGTCATGGTCACAGTGTCTAACTCCTCTTGAATTTCTACTGTAAAACCCAAGGTCTCGTAGCCCGATTCCATCCGATTACATGACTCGACATTGAATTATAAACCCACTTGAAACATGTAATTTTCATCATTCACGCATAATAGACGGTTCACATTCAAATATCATTATTGAACCATTTAGGTTCAACAACATCTCGTTAACTCATTTGAATCAATATTAAAAGGATAAACTATATAATTTATCCCACATTTATGCACATAGATGCTCCAAAAGTATAATTAGTTCATAAAATCATGATAGGTAGAAATAAGTCATCACCAAAATGATAATTACACTATTTATATTTCTAAAGAGTATTAAAACCATTAAGACTCATATTGTCTCCATAACCTCAAATAATCAAACCCATGAAAAATCATACTCTAAAACATCTCATGGATTTCTTTGTGAATTATTTCCCAATGGAAAGTCTAAATAGTCTAAGGGGGCATTTGGTTTGATGGGATGATTTTGAGGGATTTGGATTTTGTGAAATGATTTAGAATGGGAAGGATTTGGTATTTTTGGTGTGTCTGATTTGTAGGATTTGGAATGGAGTTGAATTTCACTATTTAATAAAAATATTAAAAAAATATAAAATAATTAAAGTATCATTTATTTAAGTGATTATTAGATAACAAACGTTTTAAACACATTTTTAACCATTATTATATACAAATCCTATAAAATCCCTTGAAATCTTAGCCACCCCTGGGATTTGAAATTCTACATTTGAGGGGTTTGAAATCCAAATCCCCCTAAATCCATTTCATTTCTGCAAACAAAACGGACCTTAAAAGTGTAGATGTGACTTTATATCAACAAATAAATACAAGAGGTCCACATATATCATTTTCAAATACCCCAAAACTCAAATACGAACATTATAGGGTTTCATAAAGGCAATACACAAATATAACAAATACCTAACACCATATCGCAAAACCTTAAATAAAACAACTTGAAATTCCTATAAACTTGTTTTCCAAGGGTTTTCAATACCAAATATACCCAGTGTACACATAATTACAAAACCCAAATATATTTGTAATAAATCCATAGAAATGTGTTCAATAACAAAAATAAGAACATTTTGACATATATATATATATATATATATATATATATATATATATAGTTTTTTAAAGCAACTAACACTCATCTTATTAAATTTATGCTAAGTCTAGGTTCCAACCTAAATCATGAGCTTTCTTAGTGAAGACTTGAGATCTCCCAACAACTCTTCTATATCTTAACTACAAGACCCCAAAACAACTTCTCCTACTTCCAAATTCTCTAAATCACACCAAGGAAAAGTAGAAGTGTTGAAGGAATAGTCAAACCCTAACTTCATTTGAATGAAGAACTTGAGGATCCAGAACTTTCAATCACAAGAACCACTACTCAACAGCTTGAAGAGCTACTAAATTGAACCTTTACATCCAAAAATCGTCCAAATATGGAGGAGGGAAAGGTGTGGAAGACATAGGCTAAAATGCCAAAAATCGGGGTTTTAAAAAGTTTAAGATGCGCCAGATCTATCCCACGACCAAGGTCATGTGTTAGGTTGCTTGTGTGGCCTCAATGGTCTACGCAACCTCTCCCACGACTCCAAGTCGTGTCGAGACTCACCAGCGCGGGGAGGGTGGATCTAAAAGCTTACACGACCTATGGTGCAATCCTGGTCGCCGGTCAGGCCACATGAAGCTTATTTGTTTCTCCGAAAACCTTGTTTTCTACAGCAGTTTTGATTTCCATTCACCCTAAGAAGGTATATATACAAATTCTTTATAAAAATAGTCAATTTACAAGGTCAAAAGGCCACGAAAAGGCTCCAAACGAAGACCCCAAAATCACAGGTGTTACACGATATATATATTTTATCAACGCTATATATTATCGACGGTTTAGGTTGAGCTATGCCTAACCCAATTTTAACTCAATTAATTTGTAGCTTGACGGATTAGGTTTTTTTTGGATGAATATCTTATAGGTTATTCACGGGCTAGATTAAACGATTTTGATGGTTTGGTATGACTTTTTGGCGGCATGGTGATGTTATGATGTACCATTGTGACTCGCGCGCCATTGTGTAAAATTTATAGACTACCTAAACACAAACATTGGGGTAAAATGACCAAAACCATAACAGAATACATATCATAAATACAAAGTTTAAAAAGTTTTCAACAAATTATGACAAGTAAACGGACCGCTGGCATCTGGCTGTTTGACTGAGCAAGTTGCAAATTCTGCCGCTGCACATTTAAAAGCACAGTGATACTACATAACTAAAAGAATCCTAAAATGATAAGTATAAGATACGCTACATTTGTCACTCTAGATCACGTATAAGATGGTCAGTGGTTCACCGTTCTTCTTTCTCTTCTTCAGTTCTAGCATGATTAAACACTTGAGTGATGCTCCATATTTGGTGAGATCACACCAATAAAGAAGGTTTTGAAGGCAACAGGACACAGATATAGCTTAGAGTCTCTTTGAAATATGTGCATACCTTCATGATCTACAAATATGATCCCATAGTTTAGAAAGGGAACCATATTACCAGGGTTGTACGAGCCAGTGGATGGCCTCGTCAGATCCAACATGGAGAGATCTGTAAGAGGGCCGAGAACTGCTTCCTTTGAGAACTTTATATCATGCTCGTTCTAGTGTAGAGGTTCTTCATCAGTACCAGAGTTGATTTTAGCTTGTCAGTGATGGCAAGAGGCTTGTTACTAAAGTTTTTTTCTTGCAAACCTCTTAAAGGATTTTGTCAAGAGTGTCAGTGACTCATCAAATTCTTATAGGTAAACATCTAATAAGTCCTCACAGTTAGAATCTAATTCAGCGACAGTGAGAGTAGAGGAGCACTGAGAAGGGACGATCTCTGAAGAGACTAAAGCAACATGGGTGCTTTTGGCGTCTTTTGAAGCTCATGATTAAGCAATATCCCCTAAAGAGTGCTGAGAGATAGACTTTTAAGGTCTTTTGTCAGCTTGAGACGTATTGAATAATTTTCCCAGCTTTCAGGGAGACATTCCAAAAACTTTGTCAAAGTTTCAGAGTTTGAATATCCCTGACCAACAATCCTAAGGTCAATGAGTAAACAGTTAAAGCGTTAGTGTACTTCACACAAAGATTCATTTTTGCCACAAATGAACATATCATATTATCTTACTAGATTTATTTTTCTAGTTTCTTGTACTTTAGTAGTACCTTCATATTGAACACAAAGTGTGTCCCACATGGCTTTTGAGGTTTTAAGGTTCATATCAGAATGATATACCTCATTAGGGAGTGCCATTGCAATGATGGTTCTTGCTTTAGCATCAATGGATACATTTTTCTTATCTTCTTCACTCTATTGATGAAACTATTTAACTACCTCTCTTTTTAGTGTGGCTTCAATTTTAGGAGTAGCAGGAACATCAAGAGCAAGAATAAATGGAACATAAGGTCCATTTTCAACATAGTAAGGAATGAAGGGATCTACACCTCCAGAAAGAGAGTCATACGCTTTTTCTAGAGAGCAAAGTTGTCTCTACTGGATCGTGGTGGTTTTGCAAGAGAACCATTGCCATAATAATTTGTGTTTGTGTTTAAAGCCATATTAAGAATAGTAGGGAAGATATTTCTAAGAGTTTTTAGTTAAAAACACTGCTTGATACCACTTGTTGGTCCCAAAGGGGTTCTACAATGGTTAAACTTTGTAAAAGGGGGTGGAGGATGGATACAAACACACAATTTATACTTTTTAAATTTATTTATTGATTATTGATAAATCAAAAACAAAATTTACATACTGTTGTGGAAATAGGAAAAGATAAATCTATTCTAAACAATCTTTGAGAATCACAAAGTATTTTTTGCATGTAAAATAGAAAGAACAAGAGAGAGAAAGAGTTTGAATAAAGAGTTCTTCAAAGACAGAAGGTAGTAGAACATTTAGAGGGTACAATCCACGTGTCAAGAAAGTAGTGGATGCATGTTCTTGTCCTTTTTCTTTAGCATGATTTTGGCCGCTAATGAACAGTAATGGCAGGTAGTTGGTAAACACGTTTGTAGACAGAAATGCAACCGTACGATTGTACCTTTGTCCTTTGTGCAAGAGAGGATAAGACAAAAAAAATCTTGTAATGAAAGACTCTTGATTAGTGATGAATTGAAAAGCTGAGAATCTTTTCAGTTAGAGTCTTGATCAGATTGTCACTTTAGGTAGAATTGTCTTGGTTTTGCTGAATGATGCTTCAAATCATGAGTATCCTGTCTTCCTTGTCAGCTTGGTGTTTGACATCGCTAAGAATTTCATTTAGCGTGAGGCCATGTTTTCAGGGATTACTTAGACTAATTATTATAGAGAGTGTTCAGCTATCATTGAACAGGCTCAGTGCTGATGCTGAATCTGAAACAATTCAGTTATAAAAATCCTTAGTACTTTTCACTAAGTATGAGGATTATCATCATATCACTGAGAGAGTTTGGATCAACAAGTACAAGTGTAATAACCTTAAGCCTTAATATCTGAATTTTTTGAATCAAAGGGGGGTAAATGCATTTTCCCTTGCTTTCAGGGGCTATTTAGTAAATACGGGGCTAAAGAAGGGAAACCCTCTCATTCATCCTCATTTGGTGCATACGTTTCTAGAGATAATTGTTTGGCACGTTTTATTCTCATTTTATAGCATATTTTGCATCGTTTTTATGTTCGGTTCTAGCGTGCCTCATGCATTTTTATTACCTTTTGTTTAGTTTGTCTCTTGTCAATACCTATCACTTCGTTGCAGGTATATTCACGTTTTCTGTGAGTATTTTTAGTGTGCAGGTAATTTTGGACCGGATGGAGAGAGGAAGGGAAGAAATGCAAGCATTGTGGAGGGCGGAAAAGACAAAGAAATGAAGTTGGAAATTGCTCACGCCCGCGAGTGATTGGCTGTGTGGCCGCGAGCAAGAAGGAATCTGGATGCTGTCAAATTTACACTGCTCGAGGCCGCGAGCATTATAAAGCGCGACCGCGAGCGACGTTGCTGTCAAGTTTTTGTGTTTTCTTTAGTCAGGGCTACTTTGGTCATTTGGGCCTGGCTATTTAAGCTTTCTAGTGCTTTCTTTTGGGGAGAGACCCCTATTGTCACTCTTTACCGTTTTTAGGATTTCCATTACGTACTAGAGTAGATTTTTAGTCACTTTTTGGGATTGGAGCTTACAAACTCTGGATATGCAGCTATGACCATGGATGAACTCGATTTTTGAGCATTAATCTATGAATTAGAGTAATTGTATCTCCTTCTCCCTTTTACGCTTTCTTTCTCTTCTTAATTTGTATTTTTAGCTTAGATTCTTTGAGCTTTAATAGTTAATTCCAATTTTCTGCAACTAATTGATTTGTAGTTCTAGATTCTTCAAGTAATTTCATGGTTTTTACATTTTCTCTGATTTTAGCTATGTCTATTCTTTGCAATTGATAATATAGTTTCATTGACTTGTTCTTCTTTAGTTTTGGGTTAGAGTTTATGTTTTCTAAATTAGATCTTATCATTATTTTGATGTTCTTGATAATCTAGATCTAGGGTTTATGTTTTTTTCATTCCTGAATTGTTTTGTTCATAGATTAACCCTTGTTTAACCTTGTTTTTGGTCTAGTATGTTGTTTTCTCCATTTTTGCTTGATTGATTCTTAGTAATTTGTTGTTTCCTTCATTTATGTGTGGTTAATTTCTTAGTTTAGGGTGAATATTGGTAAGGATCTGATTTATGTCAATTGGTTGTTTTAAGAAAACAATTTATTGATGAAATGGTCTTTGATTAGCCGACTAACGGAAGTTGGGGGTTGCTAAAAGACTATTATTCGATGATTGTTGAATTTAACAGTTGAGATTTAAATGGAAATTTGATTTTAACTTGGGTTAACCAATTGGTGATTATTATCACATCATGAAAATAGGTGTGTTGATTGTTTGGGAATCTTTTGTCTAGCTTAATGCATCTTTTTAGATTAATCGATATGGAAATAATCGGTTTTCAATTAAGGAAGATTTTCGTCGCCTTGGAAGAGGGATGGAAGTAATGTTTGAATTGGACAAATCCCGCTTTGAAAGGTCTTAATCAATATTCACCATCTTAGATAGCTTAGTGTAGGATTCAATGTCTTTTAATTTCAAGTGTTAGTGATAATTAGGTTTTCTTTAGACTTTTATTTTAGTTGTTAATCTAGTTTTATTTATCTCGTTAATTCATTATTTTGCTTAGCCTCGTTTAGTTTTAAATGTCGTTATGTTAGTGTAGCTTAAGTGTTAGATTTTGTCGTTTGATTCCTAGTGATAATCCAATCTTCGATCTTTGATTACGCGCAACTAGCTAATATCGTGGGTAAATCTGTGCTTATTCTATTGTCTCCCCGTGTTCGACCCGTATGCTACGACACCGTACGCTTGCGGTTACAAATGATTTTAAAACTCAAACAATAATAGAGAGAATGGAGGCTTGAGAAGAATAGGGATTTTCTTTGAAGACTTGGTGGAAGAGCTAATTTTCAATGGTTTGAAGAATTATATCTCTAAGGTAAGCTTCATCTTCTAACACTCGTGTTCTTGTTTTGGTTTAAGGAAAAGTTCAAAAAAACCCAATGGACTTTAATGTATAGAGTGATTAAGTCCCTGGAAATTTCAAAACTTGTTAAATAAATCCTTGGACTTTTGGTAACCTGTTGAATACATCCTTATTACTTAAAAATGTAATTTGCAACCTATAGTAGGTAAAACTACAAAGTAATAAAATATGATGTCACCTATTTTATCCGTCTACAAATTAAAATGAAGAAATTAACTAAAATAGTCAATCTCATCAACCACAAATTCATTTTTAACCACTTTTCAAAGCTTCTTCCTAAAGTAGCCAAAGTTCGCGAATAAAATGTTTTTTCCAAAAACAAATTAAAAAAACATCATTACGTAGAAAATTTTACGTGTAAAAATTCACTTTCTGCTTACACTTTCAGAAAATGGGACGTGTGCAAACGTCACCACCCACGTGCATGAGGAAAATTGCAATAATAGGGTTGTCCTCTTAAAAATAACCCGCACCCTAAAAAGATCACACAAACACACAAGTGTTGAGTGCAGAAGAAGCTCTGTGCAAACAAAACTTCTAGAGTCTAGGGTACCTCTGAACACATGATTTCACTTTTTTATACCTAAACGTTTGAAAATTAGTGATGTGATCGAGAATAGATACGCTTAGAGGACCATTTGTGACTCAAAAGCTATGTACCGAGAGGTGGGGGCAGCCGCGATAGTGACCGACGACATTGACATATGGCACTATCGTCGTGTCATAGTATCCCGGCGTGTATGGGTATTTAAATTGCCCTCGGCAGATTTTCTTCTTCACTTTTCATTTTGGGTTTCAGCTTGTGCGTTTTTTAAAAGCATTTAGTGAGCTCTTCCAACCCAAACGTACCACCATAATTTTCTAACCTAAAAGTTGTTGAGGATCATCCTTGGAGCTTCAAGATCACTAGAAGAGCATTTATTGTGAAACATTTCAACTCCTCATCTCATCTTCATCAAGTTCTAGGGTTTTGCTAACTTTTCTAGGTTTTTGACTTAAAACCTAGATTGTGAGTTCCTAACTCTTGGTAAAACTAAATACAAGTCTTTTAATTATTCCTCGTCTTATTTACTAACATTTTCTTGAAAAGCTTCTTATTGGAGTTATTAAGCTCATACCTCCATATATTTGGGGATTTGGTGCTTAATGGTAAAGAAAGGGTTATTTGGGAGTATGTCTTACATGGATCTTGCATTATCTATGATGTTTTCTATTTTGGAAGAAATATGTCTTGTTTTAGGGTTTTGGGCTTAATGGCTTGGTTTTTGGCTTAATGAGAATAAACTTGGCTTAATGTTGAGATATTGTCTTAATATGAATTGTGCTACAAGTCTTGGTACATTTATTGATCTTGCTCATGTTTTATGCACATATATAAGGGTATGCTATATGGATGGAAGTTATGCGCTTAATGATCTTGTATTTGTAGTTTTGATATTACCATGCGGAAATACATGTCTAATGGGATGGTTGGACCATTTCTTATGAGAAGGTTATATATTGTGTTATATATATATATATATATATATATATATATATGCTACTTGGAGTAACTCGTTTAATGATGTTTTACAATTTGGATGAATCGTTAAGTAGGCACTAGGAGGATATAGTCTTAGGCGCCATCTTGGAGGTATGTTCATCTCCGCCTTTGGGGTAATGCCTTGGAGGTAGTCCCCAATATGTCGGGCCTTGTGGTGTTACTCGTGGGAGTAGATGCTAAGGTCTCTTGAGGTGAAACTTGATTTGGTGTTTTGGGTCTCCCCCATTTATTCTAATTGTGAATATTCATTATGTGTAGCATTATTACATGTTATTGCATGGCGTTTTAATTTTTCAACTCACTAGGCTTTTTGGCCTAACACTTGTTTGGTGTTAATGTGTATATCAGGTTCTAGCGGTGCCATTGCTAAGAAGGTCTAGGCGGCCTCTAGTGTGAGCTTGGAGAAGATACTTATTTTAGTGATACACCGACCTTTGGAGGATATCTTGAAGTAGAGGCGACACCCCTTTTGTAATCTTTAACCCGTGTGGAATTAGATTAGTTTGTTGTCGTTAAACTTCATTGTTGTATTTAAACCTTTCGGTGTTGTACATGTTCCCCTTATTGGGAGGCTTTCATTAACAATTTGTATCGCTCTTCCGTTTTAAGGAAGTTTTTAATTATCCTAATTTCGGGGTGTTACAAGTTGGTATCAAAGCTCTAGTTTAAAAGTCTGCAAGTTCAAGCAATTTATAACATAAACACAAAACAGTGAAATTGAAAGATTTATCTTTAACCACCAACTTCTTTATGAAATTTGTATTTATTTCAAATGGGACATCTTTATAAAGCTCGCCATTTTCACAATGAAATATAACACTCAAAACTTTAGAAGGGATTATAATACCCTAACTCACCCACAAGGTGGATGTGACTTGTACTCCAAAACACCCAAAAATAGAGACAACACTTTTTATACAAAAGCACCGAGAACATAGATAAACCCAATACTCAAAACAACACTTTTCAGTGACAGAGGATATCCGTTTCCACCGATTATGGCGAAATGCAAAGTAAGCCAATGTTATCAAGTAGTACCATAAGGTCATGGTCACAGTGTCTAACTCCTCTTGAATTTCTACTGTAAAACCCAAGGTCTCGTAGCCCGATTCCATCCGATTACATGACTCGACATTGAATTATAAACCCACTTGAAACATGTAATTTTCATCATTCACGCATAATAGACGGTTCACATTCAAATATCATTATTGAACCATTTAGGTTCAACAACATCTCGTTAACTCATTTGAATCAATATTAAAAGGATAAACTATATAATTTATCCCACATTTATGCACATAGATGCTCCAAAAGTATAATTAGTTCATAAAATCATGATAGGTAGAAATAAGTCATCACCAAAATGATAATTACACTATTTATATTTCTAAAGAGTATTAAAACCATTAAGACTCATATTGTCTCCATAACCTCAAATAATCAAACCCATGAAAAATCATACTCTAAAACATCTCATGGATTTCTTTGTGAATTATTTCCCAATGGAAAGTCTAAATAGTCTAAGGGGGCATTTGGTTTGATGGGATGATTTTGAGGGATTTGGATTTTGTGAAATGATTTAGAATGGGAAGGATTTGGTATTTTTGGTGTGTTTGATTTGTAGGATTTGGAATGGAGTTGAATTTCACTATTTAATAAAAATATTAAAAAAATATAAAATAATTAAAGTATCATTTATTTAAGTGATTATTAGATAACAAACGTTTTAAACACATTTTTAACCATTATTATATACAAATCCTATAAAATCCCTTGAAATCTTAGCCACCCTTGGGATTTGAAATTCTACATTTGAGGGGTTTGAAATCCAAATCCCCCTAAATCCATTTCATTTCTGCAAAAAAACGAACCTTAAAAGTGTAGATGTGACTTTATATCAACAAATAAATACAAGAGGTCCACATATATCATTTTCAAATACCCCAAAACTCAAATACGAACATTATAGGGTTTCATAAAGGCAATACACAAATATAACAAATACCTAACACCATATCGCAAAATCTTAAATAAAACAACTTGAAATTCCTATAAACTTGTTTTCAAAGGGTTTTCAATACCAAATATACCCAGTGTACACATAATTACAAAACCCAAATATATTTGTAATAAATCCATAGAAATGTGTTCAATAACAAAAATAAGAACATTTTGACATATATATATATATATATTTTTTAAAGCAACTAACACTCATCTTATTAAATTTATGCTAAGTCTAGGTTCCAACCTAAATCATGAGCTTTCTTAGTGAAGACTTGAGATCTCCCAACAACTCTTCTATATCTTAACTACAAGACCCCAAAACAACTTCTCCTACATCCAAATTCTCTAAATCACACCAAGGAAAAGTAGAAGTGTTGAAGGAATGGTCAAACCCTAACTTCATTTGAATGAAGAACTTGAAGATCCAGAACTTTCAATCACAAGAATCACTACTCAACAGCTTGAAGAGCTACTAAATTGAACCTTTACTTCCAAAAATCATCCAAATATGGAGGAGGGAAAGGTGTGGAAGACATAGGCTAAAATGCCAAAAATCGGGGTTTTAAAAAGTTTAAGATGCTCCAGATCTATCCCATGACCAAGGTCATGTGTCAGGTTGCTTGTGTGGCCTCAATGGTCTACGCAACCTCTCCCACGACTCCAAGTCGTGTCGAGACTCACCAGCGCGGGGAGGGTGGATCTAAAAGCTTACACGACCTATGATGCAATCCTGGTCGCCGGTCAGGCCACATGAAGCTTATTTGTTTCCCCGAAACCCTTGTTTTCTACAGCAGTTTTGATTTCCATTCACCCTAAGAAGGTATATATACAAATTCTTTATAAAAATAGTCAATTTACAAGGTCAAAAGGCCACGAAAAGGCTCCAAACGAAGACCCCACAATCACAGGTGTTACACGATATATATATTTTATCAACGCTATATATTATCGACGGTTTAGATTGAGCTATGCCTAACCCAATTTTAACTCAATTAATTTGTAGCTTGACGGATTAGGTTTTTTTGGATGAATATCTTATAGGTTATTCACGGGCTAGATTAAACGATTTTGATGGTTTGGTATGATTTTTTGGCGGCATGGTGATGTTATGATGTACCATTGTGACTCGCACGCCATTGTGTAAAATTTATAGACTACCTAAACACAAACATTGGGGTAAAATGACCAAAACCATAACAAAATACATATCATAAATACAAAGTTTAAAAAGTTTTCAACAAATTATGACAAGTAAACGGACCGCTGGCATCTGGCTGTTTGACTGAGCAAGTTGCAAATTCTGCCGCTGCACATTTAAAAGCACAATGATACTACATAACTAAAAGAATCCTAAAATGATAAGTACAAGATACGCTACATTTGTCACTCTAGATCACGTATAAGATGGTCAGTGGTTCACCGTTCTTCTTTCTCTTCTTCAGTTCTAGCATGATTAAACACTTGAGTGATGCTCCATATTTGGTGAGATCACACCAATAAAGAAGGGTTTGAAGGCAACAGGACACGGATATAGCTTAGAGTCTCTTTGAAATATGTGCATACCTTCATGATCTACAAATATGATCCCATAGTTTAGAAAGGGAACCACTTTACCAGGGTTGTACGAGCCAGTGGATGGCCTCGTCAGATCCAACATGGAGAGATCTATAAGAGGGTCGAGAACTGCTTCCTTTGAGAACTTTATATCATGCTCATTCTAGTGTAGAGGTTCTTCATCAGTACCATAGTTGATTTTGGCTTGTCAGTGATGGCAAGAGGCTTGTTTATACTAAAGTTTTTCTTTCTTGCAAACCTCCTATATGATTTTGTCAAGAGTGTCAGTGACTCATCAAATTCTTATAGGTAAGCATCTAATAAGTCCTCACAGTTAGAATCCAATTCAGCGACAGTGAGAGTAGAGGAGCACTGAGAAGGGACGATCTCTGAAGAGACTAAAGCAACATGGGTGCTTTTGGCGTCTTTTGAAGCTCATGATTAAGCAATATCCCCTAAAGAGTGCTGAGTGATAGACTTTTAAGGTCTTTTGTCAGCTTGAGACGTATTGAATAATTTTCCCAGCTTTCAAGGAGACATTCCAAAAACTTTGTCAAAGTTTCAGAGTTTGAATATCCCTGACCAACAGTCCTAAGGTCAATGAGTAAACAGTTAAAGTGTTGGTGTACTTCACACAAAGATTCATTTTTGCCACAAATGAACATATCATATTATCTTACCAGATTTATTTTTCTAGTTTCTTGTACTTTAGTAGTACCTTCATATTGAACACAAAGTGTGTCCCACATGGCTTTTGAGGTTTTAAGGTTCATATCAGAATGATATACCTCATTAGGGAGTTTCATTGCAATGATGGTTCTTGCTTTAGCATCAATGCATACATTTTCTTATCTTTTTCACTCTATTGATGAAACTATTTAACTACCTCTCTTTTTAGTATGGCTTCAATTTTAGCAGTAGCAGGAACATTAGGAGAAAGAATAAATGGAGCATATGGTCCATTTTCAACATAGTAAGGAATGAACGGATCTACACCTCCAGAAAGAGAGTCATACGCTTTTTCTAGAGAGCAAAGTTGTCTCTACTGGATCTTGGTGGTTTTGCAAGAGAACCACTGTCATAATAATTTGTGTTTGTGTTTAAAGCCATATTAAGAATAGTAGGGAAGATATTTGCAAGAGTTTTTAGTTAAAAACACTGCTTGATACCACCAGTTGGTCCCAAAGGGGTTCTACAATGGTTAAAGTTTGTAAAAGGGGGTGGAGGATGGATACAAACACACAATTTATACTTTTTAAATTTGTTTATTGATTATTGTTAAAATCAAAGATTTACATACTGTTGTGGAAATAGGAAAAGATAAATCTATTCTAAACAATCCTTGAGAATCACCAAGTATTTTTGCATGTAAAATAGAAAAAACAAGAGAGAGAGAGAGAGAGAGAGAGAGTTTGAATAAAGAGTTCTTCAAAGACATAAGGTAGTAGAACATTTAGAGGGTACAATCCACGTGTCAAGAAAGTAGTGGATGCATGTTCTTGTCCTTTTTCTTCAGCATGCTTTTGGCCGCTAATGAACAGTAATGGCAGGTAGTCGGTAAACACGTTTGTAGACAGAAATGCAACCGTACGATTGTACCTTTGTCCTTTGTGCAAGAGAGGATAAGACAAAAAAAATCTTGTAAAGAAAGACTCTTGATTAGTGATGACTTGAAAAGATGATAATGAAAAGATGATAATCTTTTCAGTTAGAGTCTTGATCAGATTGTCACTTTAGGTAGACAGGTCTTGGTTTCGCTGAATGCTGCTTCAGATCATGAGTATCCCGTCTTCCTTGTCAGCTTGGTGTTTGACATTGCTAAGAATTTCATTTAGCGTGAGGCCATGTTTTCAGGGATTACTTAGACTAATTATTATAGAGTGTTCAGCGATCATTGAACAGCCTCAGTGTTGATGCTGAATCTGAAACAATTCAGTTATAACAATCCTTAGTACTTTTCACTAAGTATGAGGATTATCATCATATCACTGAGAGAGTTTGGATCAACAAGTACAAGTGTAATAACCTTAAGCCTTAATATCTGAATTTTTGGAATCAAAGGGGGGTAAATGCATTTTCCCTTGCTTTCAGGGGCTATCTAGTAAATACGAGGCTAAAAAAGGGAAACCCTCTCATTCATCCTCATTTGGTGCATACGTTTCTAGAGAGAATAGAGAGAATGGAGGCTTGAGAAGAATAGGGATTTTCTTTGGAGACTTGGTGGAAGAGCTAATTTTCAATGGTTTGAAGAATTATATCTCTAAGGTAAGCTTCATCTTCTAACACTCGTGTTCTTGTTTTGGTTTATGGAAAAGTTCAAAAAAAAACCAATGGGCTTTAATGTATAGAGTGATTAAGTTCGTGGAAATTTCAAAACTTGTTAAATAAATCCTTGGACTTTTGGTAACCTGTTGAATACGTCCTTATTACTTAAAAATATAAATTGCAACCTATAGTAGGTAAAACTACAAAATAATAAAAAATGATGTCACCTATTTTATCCGCCTACAAATTAAAATGAAGAAATTAACTAAAAATAGTCAATCTCATCAACCACAAATTCATTTTTTAACCACTTTTCAAAGCTTCTTCCTAAAGTAGCCAAAGTTCGCGCATAAAATGTTTTTTTTTTGTGTAAGATTTTTTTTTCAAAAACAAATTAAAAAAACATCATTACGTAGAAATGTTTACGTGTAAAAATTCACTTTCTGCTTACACTTTCAGAAAATGGGACGTGCGCAAACGTCACCACCCACATGCGCGAGGAAAGTTGCAATAATAGGGTTGTCCTCTTAAAAATAACCCGCGCCCTAGAAAGATCACACAAACACACAAGTGTTGAGTGAAGAAGAAGCTCTATGCAAATGGTACGTGCGAAATATGTGATTTAATCGCAGTAGGATGCAAACTATCCACAGTGGGAAGCGCAAGTGTACACTGGCCACTATGATCGTCACAGAAGTAATAGTTGGTAAAATACCAGAATCGTATCCACAGGGACTGGGCAATCAAGACAATACGGTTCTCATGAGCTTCCTTTTACAAGTTTCAATTACAGAAGAAGCAATAAGTTGGTTTGTTTGGTGAAATGCTATTTTAACGAGTTACTTAAGATTTAAAAGAAGGAATGTAGGTTAGATTTTCCCTAGATTTTATATTAAATACTTGATCTAGAAGAGTGATCACTATACGTGTGCAAAGTGGATAATCCCGTTAGAGAAGCCCGGTTACACAAATATTCACACATCCTAATAAAAATCCCATACTCTTAGTCTTTACTGTTTTGTCAATGGTAATCTCAAAATGGACCTTTTCAGGCCTTGATGGAATGTGTAGAGACAAATACTCTAAGGGGGCGTTTGGTTCACTGGAAAGTGATGGAGGAATTGGAATGTGACATTCCATTAACCAGATTCCATTCCAGTGTTTGGTTCAATCTTTTGTGCAAATGTCACAGCAAGTAATAGTTGGTAAAATACCAGAATCGTATCCACAGGGACTGGGCAATCAAGACAATACGGTTCTCATGAGCTTCCTTTTACAAGTTTCAATTACAGAAGAAGCAATAAGTTGGTTTGTTTGGTGAAATGCTATTTTAACGAGTTACTTAAGATTTAAAAGAAGGAATGTAGGTTAGATTTTCCCTAGATTTTATATTAAATACTTGATCTAGAAGAGTGATCACTATACGTGTGCAAAGTGGATAATCCCGTTAGAGAAGCCCGGTTACACAAATATTCACACATCCTAATAAAAATCCCATACTCTTAGTCTTTACTGTTTTGTCAATGGTAATCTCAAAATGGACCTTTTCAGGCCTCGATGGAATGTGTAGAGACAAATACTCTAAGGGGGCGTTTGGTTCACTGGAAAGTGATGGAGGAATTGTAATGTGACATTCCATTAACCAGATTCCATTCCAGTGTTTGGTTCAATCTTTTGTGCAAATGGAATCACTACAATTCCATTGAATTCCATAAATGAGCCATATAAGATTCCATCACTTAAACCAGGGATTTTAAAGGAATGGAATTCAATATTTTCATAATGCCAAAATTACCCTTCTTCATCACAACTGGACCTCTCCATCGCCATTGCAGTCGACGATCTGGTAATTAGCTTCTTCTCCATCGCAATCTGGTTTCGATTTTCTGCTCATTGTGGTCACAAACCAAAAGTCAGCATAAGAAAACAACCAATAACTTTTTCTATTTATATTTCGATTTCGATTTTCGATTTTGACAGCAAGAACAGCAAATTTGTTTAAGGTCCAAGTTTTTATGGGTTCACCTGCTTTCTCAGACATCAGAATAATTTATAAGTGGATGAGAATTGGTTTTGGACACTGGATTCAATTTCGATTTTGATTTGTGTCGAGTTTTGTTGTGATCGATTGGAGCCCTAATCGAAGAAGGTTTTTGGATTTGATCGAATGGTGCTCTAAGCATGGAAGAATGAATGGAACAGATTGATTTATATGGCCGATCTGGATGTTTGGTGGCTGAATCGATTTTGGCAAAGGATTCGTGCTTTGCTGAAAAGTTTTTCTCCGAAGTCGCACCTTGTTAATTTGATCGATGGGGTAATCTGGTATGATTTTGAAAAAAAACAATTAAAATTATCAAAAGGGTATTTTGGTCATTTACCAAAATTTCATTCCAATTCCAAAGCTACATTCTGTGAACCAAACAGACAGACTCCAATTCTTTTAACAGATTCCATTCCAATTTTGTCAACCAAACAGCTGGTCAAACCTGACAACATTCCATTCCAATTCCTTCAAAGTCAAATTCCTTTGACAGATTCCATTCCATCCAAAAACATTCTGCGAACCAAACGCCCCCTAAGTGTTTTTAAGTACACAAACTAGCTTGCCTACTACTCCAGTGGGTTGAGATTAGCTCACTGTGCAGACCTCACTTTCGTAAGTGTCATAAGAATTCTTTCGAATTCCCTAGCATCATCCAAGCTCGTGTCACTGTGTTTTACTCATTTCTGAGTTAAGAACTAGACTTTAGATCCTCACAAGTGATCGACTTGTTCGCATCATTGGGCAATAATCGAGAGTGAATGACCAAAATAATAAATATTCCAAGTATGAAGATTACTCAAGCATTTTCATAAAATCCAGGTACTTCTCCTTCCTATATCCCAAGGGATGTTTAGCTCATAATTACCGAAGTAAAGAAAACAAGAGATGAGAAGTTATACATAAATAAACTGAAAGTAACTTCGATTAAAAACTGCAGTGAGCACTGTGAGTACAACACTGCTACAAATTACTTCAAACTAACGATTACACTAGGAAATTAAGTGTAGAAAATTAAGTACTACTGCAGTAAATTCTAGAGCTAAAAACTACAACTAACTTGCACTAAATGTGTGGTAGATGGAATGAAATTAAATGAAACCCAACACCTCTTTATATACTTAGAGGAAAAGTTGGACCAACAAAAATGGGTAATTGTCTAGAGGCTAAAGGATTAAAGTGGAAGACACAAAATTCAGTTCCCATGAGTAAAGCTTCTCTCCACAAGTTTGTAGCCTTTTACCCCAAGGTCTCTTCACCTTTTTCAAAAAGTCAACTTTAAGTACCATTGTTTTCAATAAACAAATCAAATTGTCATCTTCAATGGGACATGTTTGTTACTTTTCTTCCCATGCTTCTGCCATAGACCCTTCTATTCTCCAGGACTTACTTCCAAGGTAAGATTTAAATTTCAATTGTCTTCTTCTTGGCTCGCCAGTGGGATCCGGAGTGGGCACTTCGCAAGTCATTGCAGAATTATCGTGAAAGTACAGCAAAAATATACCAAATGGTTTATAAAAACTGCGGTTTACTCTTTTTGCTCATTTTTTGGAATATGACCAAGAATGGGTGATTTTAGAAGCAAAATGGCTAAAATTTGACAAAAGGAAATAATAACTCTAAAAATAGAGTTATCAGCAAACAAAACTTCTGGAGTCTAGGGTCGGTACCTCTGAACACATGATTTCACCTTTTTATACCTAAACGTTCGAAAATTAGTGATGTGATCGAGAATAGATACGCTTAGAGGACCATTTGTGACTCAGAAGCTCTGTACCTAGGCGGTTTTGTACCGAGAGGTGGGGGCATCCGCGATAGTGATCATCGACATTGACATATGGCACTATCGCCGTGTCATAGTATCCCGACGTGTATGGGTATTTAAATTGCCCTCGGCAGATTTTCTTCTTCACTTTTCATTTTAGGTTTCATCTTGTGCGTTTTTTAAAAGCATTTAGTGAGCTCTTCCAACCCAAACCTACCACCATAAATTTCTAACCTAAAAGTTGTTGAGGATCATCCTTGGAGCTTCAAGATCACTAGAAGAGCATTTATTGTGATGCATTTCAACTCCTCATCTCATCTTCATCAAGTTCTAGGGCTTTGCTAACTTTTCTAGGTTTTTTACTTAAAACCTAGATTGTGAGTTCCTAACTCTTGGTAAAACTAAATACAAGTCTTTTAATTATTTCTCGCCTTATTAACTAACATTTTCTTGAAAAGCTTCTTATTGGAGTTATTAAGCTCATACCTCCATACATTTGGGGATTTAGTGCTTAATGGTAAAGAAAGGGTTATTTGGGAGTATGTCTTACATGGGTCTTGCATTATCTATGATGTTTTCTATTTTGGAAGAAATATGTCTTGTTTTAGGGTTTTAGGCTTAATGGATTGGTTTTTGGCTTAATGAGAATAAACTTGGCTTAATGTTGAGATATTGTCTTAATATGAATTGTGCTACATGTCTTGGTACATATATTGATCTTGCTCATGTTTTATGAACATATATAAGGGTATGCCTTGGGAAATATATAGATGGAAGTTATGTGCTTAATGAGCTTGTATTTGTAGTTTTGATATTACCATGCAGAAATACATGTCTAATGGGATGGTTGGACCATTTCTTTTGAGAAGGTTATATATTGTTATATATATATATATACGCTACTTGGAGTAGCTCGTTTAATGATGTTTTACAATTTGGATGAATCGTTAAGTAGGCACTACGAGAATATAGTCTTAGACGTGACCTTGGAGATATGTTCCTAGACCTCCGCCTTTGGGGTAATGCCTTGGAGGTAGTCCCCAATGTGTCGGGCCTTGTGGTGTTACTCATGGGAGTAGATGCTAAGGTCTCTTGAGGTGAAACTTGATTTAGTGTTTTGGGTCTCCCCCATTGATTCTAATTGTGAATATTAATTATGTGTAGAATTATTACATGTTATTGCATGGCGTTTTAATTGTTCAACTCACTAGGATTTTTGGCCTAACACTTGTTTGGTGTTAATGTGTATCTCAGGCTCTAGCGGTGCCATTGCTAAGAAGGTCTAGGCGGCCTCTAGTGTGAGCTTGGAGAAGATACTTATTTTGGTGATACACCGACCTTTGGAGGATATATTTAAGTAGAGGCGACACCCCTTCTGTAATCTTTTACCCGTATGGAATTAGATTAGTTGGTTGTCGTTAAACTTCATTGTTGTGTTTAAACCTTTCGGTGTTGTACATGTTCCCCTTATTGGGAGGCTCTCATTAACAATTTGTATCGCTCTTTCGTTTTAAGGAAGTTTTTATTTATCCCAATTTTTGGGTGTTACAAGTTGGTATTAGAGCTCTAGTTTAAGTGAACTAGGTAATGACTATAGGGAACGTAATAGGCACACAAAATCAGACTACATGTCGAGTTTCCCAAGCCTGGCTAGGGACGAGATATGCTTCCAACGAGGATCACGAGCACGGTGGATCGATGAAACCATCCTGAGTCATGGTGCCGATTATTGGTGTTGTCAGCCTTGCGACACCTATGAGGCCCATGATAACTCTATTTTTAGAGTTATTATTTCCTTTTATTTTGTCAAATTTTAGCCATTTTGCTTCTTAAATCACTCATTCTTGGCCTTATTCCCAAAATTGAGCAAAAAGAGTGAATCACAGTTTTTATAAACCATTTAGTAGGTTTTTGCTGCACTTTCAAGTAAAATCTGCAGTAACTTTGGGAGTGCCCACTCCGGTGCCCACTGACGAGCCAAGAAGAGGACAAATAAATGAAAATATTTCAAAAGTCAACATTGGAGCCAATTCTGGAGATGGAAGCATCTATTGCAGCAGGAAAGCATGGGTGGTAAAGCAAAAGGAGCATGTTCCCTAAAGTATGGCAATGGCATTATTTTAATGAAACCAAGGTATACTTAAAGTACTTTTTGAGAAAAGGTGGAGTAACCATGGGATCTTACCTACAAACCTTTGGAAGAATATTTTGCTTAATGGAAATATATTCAAGTCTTCCATTTTTGGCCTTAACCTTTAGGTAATGTTCTCACTTTTGTATTATTCACCTTTTCCTCTAAGTATATAAAGAGGACTTGGTCATTTAATTCATATCCATCTATTACACATTTAGTGCACTTTAGTTTAGTTTAGCTCTAGAATTCACTGAAGTTAAATCTTTAATTTTCTGCATTTCGATTCCTAGTGTAACCTTTAGTTTGAAGTATTTCACGATTATGTGGCAGTGTTGTTCCCGCAGTGCCCACTGTGGATTTTAATCAAAGTTTGCATTTTAGTATGTTTACTTGCAACTTTTCATCTCTTGTCTTCTTTACTTCTTTAAATATGAGCTAAACATCATTTGGGATGTAGGAAAGAAAAGTACCTAGATTTTATGAAAAATGCTTGAGTAATCTTCATACTTTGAATATTTATCGTTTTGGTCATTCACTCTCGATTATTGCCCAATGATGTGAACAAGCCGATCACTTGTGAGGATCTAAAGTCTAGTTCTTAACTCAGAAATGAGTATAACGTAGTAACACGAGCTTGGATGATGCTAGGGAATTCGAAAGAATTCTAATAATACTCACGAAAGTGGGGTCTGCACAGTGAGATAATCTCAACCTACTCGAGTAGTAGGCAAACTAGTTTGTGTACTTAAAAACACTTAGAGTATTTGTCTCTACACATTCCATCGAGACCTGAAAAGGTCCATTCTGAGATTTCCATTGACAAAATGATAAAAGACTAAAAGTATGGGATTTTAACTTGGAGGTGTGAGTATTTGTATAACCGGGCTTCTTTAACGAGAGTGCCCACTCTGCACAAGTGCAGTGAGCACTCTTCTGGATCAAGTATTTAATATAAAATCTAGAGAAAATCTAACCTACATTCCTCCTTTTAAATCTTAAGTAACTCGTTAAAAATAGCTTTCCAAAACAACAACCAACTTATTGATTCCTCTCTAATTGAAACTTGTAAAAGGGAGCTCATGAGAACAATAGTGTCTTGATTGCCCAGTCCCTGTGGATACGATTCTGGTATTTTACCAACTATTACTTGATGTGACGATCATAGTGGCCAGTGTACACTTGCGCTTCCCACTGTGGATAGTTTGCATCCCACTGCGATTAATCACATATTTCGCACGTACCAGCCCACAAGGCACCTGTGATCCTCGTTCGAAGCATGCCGAGTTTCCCAAGCTCGGATAGCGATGAGATATGCCGACGACGTGGTGATACGGTCATCCGAGGATTGTGTTGTCAGAGCCCTGCGACACCTATGAGGCCCACAAGGCTCCCGTGATCCTTGTTTGAAGCATGTCGACTTACCCAAGCCTGGCTAGGGACGAGATATGCTTCAAACGAGGATCATGAGCATGGCGAATGGGTGGTCCGTGATCGATGAAACCAGCCTGAGGCATGGTGCCGATGATTGCTGTTGTCAGCCTTGCGACACCTATGAGACCCACAAGGCGCCTGTGATCCTCGTTCGAAGCATGTCGAGTTGCCCAAGCCCGGCTAGCGACGAGATTGCCGATGACGAAGAGATACGGGCACGACGATGAATTGACGGACAACCCGTTTTTACATGTTTTTGAAGCACATTGGTTGCGCAAGCTGTGACTAGTGACCAAATGTAGCTGAGCTCACGACAATGCGAGCACAGCGATGCTGGCGGACAACCCGTTTATCCTTGTTTTTGAAGAACATTGGTTGCGCAAGCTGCATCTAGTGACCAAATGTAGTCGAACTCATGATGATGTGGGTCATGTATCGAGGCATGACGAATTCAGTGTTGGTTTTGTTACGGTTGCATAGTTCGGTGCATTCTGGGGGGCTGTTTTGGCTTTTGGTTGCTTGCTTGGCCTTTGTGCTGGGTGGGTCGCTACTAATTGGGCGGTTTTCGGGAATGTCGACCGTAAAGGTGCATGAGTGGTATTTGGTTTGCTACGGGTGGTTGGATGTCTGCTTGCGCAGCATTCTCCCTACTAACACAACTTTCGATTCCATGCCTCTCTGCCTCCCGAATTCTGGGCCGAGGCCCTTCATACGGTTGTCTACTTACACAACATTCTCCCTACTAACACATTGGGCCTCCATTCACCAACCTCCGCACTATTTCTTAAAGAACCCTCTTACTATCGTCTCCGTGTATTCGGGTGTGCATGCTATCCGAACCAATCAGCGAAACACCAACACAAACTCTCACCCAAGTCCACTCGTTGTGTATTTCTTGGCTATCCGGCTCAATACCGTCGATATCGATGTCTAGATCTCTCCACAGGCAAGGTTATCTTGTCTCGCCATGTCACATTTGAAGAGACCATTTTTCCATTCGCCGAACAAGCCTCCACCAAATCGACCTCCTACACGTTCCTCGACCCTATTTTCCAGCCGTGTTCCCCCCTCATTTTCAATGAAGTTGCCCATCCTACCACTCCCAAAACATCCCCTCAACCACAACAGCCCCCAATCAACCTTGGTGACTCGTTATCAACTTCCACCACCTTAACTTCCTCATCTACGGTTGAGCATCTATCACCCTCAACATCCCTCAAGCCAGAACCATTGTCAACCCAACCCAATCCTACAACCACAACAACTACACCTCCTCCCCCACCTAGCCACCCCATGACAACAAGGTCCATGCATGGGATTGTTAAACCACGTCGGATCCTTGACCTTCATGTTACCTCCACTCCTATAATCTCACCCATACACAGTCCCACATCCAAGCCTTACGAGCCCCGAATTGGAATAGTGCCATGAAAGAAGAATATTGGGCCTTACAGGATAATGGAACTTGGGACTTGGTTCCACGTCCTCAAGATGCCCCTATTATCCGATGCATGTGACTCTTTTGCCATAAATTTCATTCCGATGGATCTTTGCAACGATACAAGGCACGCCTTTTCGTCAATGGTAAAACACAACAAGTCAGTGTTGATTGCAACGAGACTTTCAGCCCGGTTGTCAAACCAACCACCATACCCACGGTATTAAGCTTGGTAGTATTGAGTTCTTGGCCCATTCGTCAACTTGATGTAAAGAACACTTTTCTTCATGGGGACTTCGCTGAAACTGTGTACATGTACCGACCTCCGGGGTTCTATGACTCATCGACTCCTAATCGCGTTTGTCGTTTCAGGAAGTCTCTATATGGCCTAAAATAGGCACCACGGTGCCAGCGGTTTGCCACGTTTGTCACGTCCTTGGGGTTCCGAAGCGATACATGTGATACATCTCTTTTCATTTTTCGTCGAGGGACAGATTTAGCGTACTTTGTTACTTTATGTGGACGATATTGTCCTTATAGCCTCAAGTACAAGCCTCATGAAGCGAATCATGGAATCACTCTCTAATGAATTCGCTATGACCGATCTCAGATCACACCATCACTTTCTTGGCATCAAGGTACAATGGTCTACCTCCGGCCTTTTCTGACACAAGCTCAAATGACAAAGACATACTTGCTCGAGCTTCCATGACCTTGTGTAAGCCAGCCACTGTAACACCCCGAAAATCCTAACTCAAAATGTAAATGAGTCCATTTAGAATTATTAAAAGGACAAGGTGCTGCATTGGAAGGTGGGACACGTAATGCTAATTGGACCCCTCGAGAATTATGGCCAAGTTTGGGCCCGGTACAAGGCCAGCGAGTATGACACTCGCGATAGTGACATGGTCACTTTCGCAGTGTCACTCTCGCCGAATATGTACCGAGAGGTGGGGAGAAGCCAGCGAGTATGACACTCGCGATAGTGACATGGTCACTTTCGCAGTGTCACTGTCGCCAAGATTGTACCGATGGTTTTGGGTAGCGGGCGAGAGTGCCCCGCAAAAGTGACAGTGGCAATCTCGCCTGTCACTCTCGCCGTCGGGCTCCAGAAGGTTTTACACCCACGCTTTTCAGCATTCTTTCATTTCTATTTCATCTCTTACTCGCAGCTCAACTCTCTCTCTCTCTGAAAATCGGTTTCTCTCACTAGAAACCCTAAAACTCCTCCCCTCTCCTCTTCATCTTCTCTACCCAAAATAACCCATTTCCTCCATTGTTGAACACTTGAAGGTTTGAAGCTTTTTGGGAGTTTAGGAGCCATCTTTTGGAGGAGTCAAGTGTTAAAGGTAATCTATTCCTACCCAAAGATGTTATTGTTGTTGATTTCATCTTCTTTTACCTTGTGTTGTTGTGGGACGATTTTGGTGATGATTGTTAATGAAATCTCGTTCTCTTCATCTACAAAAAACTAGGGTTTGGTATAAGTTGGGTATTTTGGTTTATTATGGATGGATGATGATTCCTTATGGTTAGACTTTGGTATTGATGGTTGGAAACTCATAAATCTAGGTTTTGGAAGTTTTGGCTTGAGGATGCAAACTTCATCAAAGGAGCATACATTTGGAGAAACTCTAGATTTAACTTAAATCTAGTAAGGTGAGTTCAAGTTACTTTGCGAAAACTTTGTACATGCCAAAAATAGTATTTTCCAAATATTTGTGTGTTTTACTTGAAATTGTATATGGTTGAATTATTTGAATAGTTTAAATCTTGTGAAATGTCTATCTTCATAAATGTGTAAAACACCCATATTTGGGGCTTTTGGATATTTGGATGGTTGGAAACCATATTTTGTCTTTAAAAGATTAATTGCTCAAAATGAGGTTTATTTGAGTGTTTAATCATGTTAGTGTATTTGATTTTAATAAACCATTTGGGAAATGCACTTTTAAGTGTTATGTGTCATTTTTATAATTATAAGGGTGTGAGTCCTTTGGGGAAAACCCTTTTGTTTAACCCGTGTTGAGTTTTGGGGTTAATGATGGTTGTGTGGTACTTGTTTATCTAAACAATGTTTAAATGCGTTTTATGCGATGATGACCGACATTATGGGTCTAGCAAGCTTGGAGCATTTTGCTCGGTTTTGACTTTGAGATAGTCTTGGGACATTTGTCCAGTTTTGGTAACTCAAGATTGACTTTTGTTAATGAATTATGTTATTGGGGAATTGCATGTTTTAAATGCATTTGTTCATTTCACTTGGGGTCGTGTAATATTTAGACCTTGTTATCCATGGATCCATAGGCATTTGAGTTTCCCTTAATCTCGCTGGCAAGAGGTCGGAATTGATTGAGCTCAGTGTTACGAGACGTTAGTTTATTTTGTAGCACGGAATAGGCATCGGGTTCCATGATAAGTAAGGCGTGGACCTAGATGGTCGGGCGTCGTCTCATGGGTAGTAAGGTGTAATTCCATATATGTGCTTAGCACGGGATAGGCATCGGGTTCCATGATAAGTAAGGTGTGGGCCTAGATGGTCAGGCATCGTCTCATGGGCAGTAAAGTGTAATCCCTAATGTGTTGTTGTGGATTTGGAGTGACCCATTGTATAGACCTGGAGTGGTTGAAGTTGGGAACTCCCTAGTCTCATGGGCAATAGATCTGGAATGATTGAGCTCAGTTTACGAGAGTAATCCACGTGTGTGTTTTATTGTATAGTAAGTGACCCACTTTAGTGTTCCGTCACGTGCGATGTATACGAGTCTCCCCCGTCATCGAAAGGTGTTGTTTTGGGTATTTGTTGCTACTCATGTTTTCGGTGACGTGTTATATTTATATGGATTGTTTTCCACGGTATGCAAGTCGTGGTTTATATCTCATCCGTGTGTGAGGTTTTAGGCATTTGTGTTTATCCATGTTTTCGGTAATGTATCACATCTATGAGAATTGCATTTCCATGTTATATGAGTTATGGATTATGTTTTACCCGCGTTTGGGATGTTTTTGGAACAATGACAAATTGAATTATGGATTTAATTATTTTGAGTATCAAATGGTATTTCACCCTATCACGTGGATTTTGGGAATGACTATATTTTGGAAATCATATTGCATTAAAGATTTCATTTATGGGAATTGTGGGATTTGGAAAATGGGTACTCTACATTTAAAGTAAACTCTTTTGGAATCATGACTAAAAAGCCACACTTCTCTCGAATTATGAATTTATATAGTCCTGATAAAATGCTTGAACTCACTAAGCGTTAGCCTAACCTTTTTATTTGTCGGCATGTGCAACAGGTCTCAGGTTGGGAGTAGTTCTAGTGACACGTGTGAAAGGTCGTGTGCTAGTAGAGTGCTCGCGAGGTGATTTGAATTAGTGAAGTCTACCGCACGTATCTGGAATTAGCAACCTGTGTGGTGTTAAGTAACACCCGTTTAAGTTATTTTATTGGGAGAACTTTAACGTTTTAAATTCCGAGGTATTTTAAGGAATGAATTGTAGAAATGGTTTTATCTTGTTGGATATTTTATTGAAATTTTATTCAGTTGCTCGTTCCAAATTTGAGGGTGTTACAAGTTGGTATCAGAGCATAAGTTTGAGAGATTTAGGTGTTGATTTTGGATACCTAGACTCAAACTAGCGTTTGTTTAAGTAAATGAGAGTGAAATTCAACTTTAGGCACTTTAAGATAGGATGTTTCGAGGTCAATGGGAGTTGTTAGAAACGAGAATCACGTCGAGAGTAGCAAGGATAATCATGTATGGTGCGTTCATAGTGACACCTGGCCAGTGTCATGGTGAGCCTACTAGTACATGTGCATACTTGAATTACTTTAATGTGGTGATCATTGGGGTAGTGAAGGAAGTTTTAAGCTAGTAGTCGTTGGAATAGATGGACGATTCTGGTATTAGTCACTTGGAGTGACGATAAGCATGATAATTGCTTTAAGTAGACCGTTTCGGGTCAAGATTGATGGTTGGACTAGAACCATAGGCTTATGGAGCCGACTTTGATTTGAGGAAAAACCGTAAGGATTAATTGATGTAATTCCCAACTTGCCTTAAGAGGTTGAATATCCGGATGACAATAGTGGACCGGAGAATTATGGAGGAGTATGAGTTGAGACGTTGAATGCCGACTAAGTCATGCACAAAGTTTATTTTGAAAGTAAAATTGCATCAACTATTTCGTGTGTTTCCAATCCTTATACGGATTGTATTATGAATTTTGAGAAATGTTTAGCACACACACAAGATTTCGAATCATGGTTTTGAACGTGCATGAAACCATTTTATTGCGGGAGTTGCAAACTCCGCCGGGATATGTTTTGCTTTATTTTTGTTGTTCAACATTTGTTTTGGATATAATGACAATCATATTTTATGATGTTTAAGATGTTGGGCAATAACTACGGCTTGTGACTTTAACGTTGGATCTCCTCCACATATGTTAAAGTTTGGACGGGAAGTTATTTTCCATTATGTCTATGTACAGTTATTTTGGGGAATTTGTTTAATGTGAGTTGTTAAACAATATTGTTTATATGGTATTACCATGGAAAGGGATTTTGGGATTTTGGCGTCTCATTCATGATTTTGCTTTTAGCAATGTGGCTTTGGAAGCATGATGCTAGTGTCGTTTTATTGACTAGAGGTCATTGAGTTCGTTAAAGTTCATGAAGTTTTGTTGTACGACGTTTTGTGTCGTGTGGGTACAATTTTACTATGTGCATACTCTATTTACTAATGTGAAAAGTTTACGAGTTATGTTGGGTATTTGGTCCCACTCGGGTTTTGTTGAGAAAAGTTAATTTTATGCCACAAGGCGACTAAGAATAGATGAGTTTGGAACTCTAGTGTCGCGCAACTTTTCTTTCAAGAGTTTGTGTTATTAAGTATTTCGTTGCAAATAGTACAGTGTATGGATTGACTTATACGTGACTTAAGTAATGCATGAAAGAACATTTTTGGTAACATTCATAATAATTTGTTTGGTGCGCTTTTCGGTCAGTTAAGTGTTTTAGTATTATCTCCATGTAAATGCGTATATCGACTTAGGAGTATGCATAGCTTGGTAACCATTGTTTTCTCGACACTTTGCTAAACGAGACGTGCATGAAAATGTTTTATTAACTCCTTGTTTAAATGAGAGACCATTTGGTCAAAGCATGTTTTAGAGGTGTGAGGATCACAGATGGTTTACAATACGTGATATTTGAAAAACACAAATGTATGAGTCGTTGACATTGGTCAACTTTGATTTGCCGAATATTTTGTGGAAAATTGAAAACCTTTTGGGTTGGAGGAAATGTGTATTTTAAATATTTTCACAAATACATTTTAAGCAATGACGTTTCGACGCTTTATGTTCCAAGTACGGAATTTTGAGGAAAGTGCTTCGTGATAAAGATTTTAGAAAACTTGTTTGTATAAAATTATGATGTGTGGGATTCTTATGTTTTGAACATTGATGCGCACCGTTGGTGCAATTTGGAATTTGAAAATAGGTTTGAACCTTTTTTGTGTCAATAAATTATTAACACTTATTTCCTCGTGTGTTTTGGAAAAACGCATTGTTATGTGCAAGTTTGCCAAAAACGTTTTATTCAAATGTCATTACTGGATGAGAAATCTTGGGAAATCAATTTAAAGGATTTCATCTCTTGAAATTTTGGCGTGAGTTATTTGGTGCATGTGTGTCATTACAAGAAATTTCTAAGAAGTGTTACAAGTTTGCATGCCTACCCCAATGTAAGGTTTTATGATGTTTTAAGCGATATTTTCAAGGGATGGAAACGTATGGGTTTTGTTTTAAATATGGGAATTGCACTAGTCATTTTGTGTTTGACTAAGGTGTATTTGTAAACCGTTTCATTGTTTTGTATAATAAACTGACGCGCGCAAAATTTTGTTGGTGAACCTTGTTCCATGCCATTTTATGGTTAGAAGGGAAATTTTGGAGTCAAATGTCGTTTGGACTTCTTTTGAAATACGTGCACGCCTTTTGTTGCATCCTGTCTAATGTCGGGAAGTTACCTTACATGCATGTCATGAGTCAATCCATACTAGGACCGTGGCGGTTAATTTTAAAAGAAGTTGTTTATTACGCTTTTGCGTTGTGTGAATAATCTGAACTGCAAAGAAATAATTTTCAACATGATTTTCATATGTGGGACGAGCGTGTCCATTTTTGCGCAACTACCAATTGATAGTAGTAGTTTTTACGCGTACGATTATTTGGATATAAAAAATCTTTGTGTTGAATTTTTTTGTGAAAGGTTTTGTTGATTGGCATTTTTATCGAATAATGCACTTGTAAACCTTGAACTCATTAGGACCTTGGAAAGGGTAAGTAACCCAGTTAAGGATAAGTGCGTGTAACACTTCGGCAGTGGAAGGTTGGGTATTTCACGCATGATAGTGTTGGTCCCGAAGGGCTATACAAGTTTGTAGAAGGGGGGGTTGAATACAAACACACAGATTTTACTTTTCTAAATTGTTTATTGATAAATCATTAACAATTTACAGCTTGTTGCGGAAACAAGATTAAGGATAAATCCTAAATCTTAACAAGTTGGAACACTAAGTTTCTTGCACTAAGAAGGAGATGGAAATTACTAATAATAACCTATCTCAAGATAAGAAGGATGAACTTGTCCAGAGTTAGCAAGTTACTTCAAAATGAAGTGAGTTCTTCTTCTTATATACTGCATGCATTTAATGCATTGCAGTTTACACTTTACACGTGGCAGCAGCTGATTGGTTGCATGTCATTGACCTTTGTTGACAACCTAAATAGCCGCATGTTTGATCAGTGTAGTATCAGATTGGTTGTACGATTTCAGACAATAAGGAGGTTCTTTTCTGACATATCGTACGGAGTCGTGCAAGGGTGGTTAAGATAAAAGTACTTTGTACGGAGGACTTCATGATCAGCTTTTCGTTGATTCAGCGATCTATCATTCTTCATCAGCGAATGACAGAGTTCAGCGATAGCTGAAGTCTTGTACTTGATATTTCACGTTGATTGGACAAATCTGAGTCTTCGCTGATCCGCATCAGTTCATTAGGAGACTTGTCGCTGGTTCTTGAGCTTGATCTTCGACTTAAGCGTAGAACCTATGTTGACGTGAAACTTGTCTTCAGGGATCATAAGTAAACAACTAACTTATCAGCGATCACCATAAGTATTGAACAGACTCAGAGTATTATGGTGAACAGTTTCGCTGAATGTTTAATTTAAAGAGTGAGAGTTCCTATCAGCGGTGCTGTAAAGTCTTAGTACTTATCAGCGATAGTGAAACTCTGATACATATTGTTTACTTACAATTTTCACTAAGTATATAAGAGAGGGTCATTATCAAATCACTGAGGGTTTGGATCAACAATCTCCCCTTATTTGATTATGACATAGAAACAGAGAAAATTGCTATTTAATGAAAACATAAGGATAAAAAGAACTCATAAAATATTTGTCCCTTTTACTGTTTTCTGGGATCTTTTCTGTACTGATGGAGTAAAGTACGTTCGCTGAAATTTTTCTTTAAACTTTGTAAAGATTACAGAGGGAAGTGGAAAAATTACAAGTACAACGAATAAAATTACAAGTACAAAAGATGTAGACAGATAAGGATAGAAAGAATTACAAGGCGATCCTATCCGTCAAAAGGTTCTTCCTTAATGAGTTTTTCATCAAGGGTCATTGATGTGGCAATCATCCAATCAGGGACATCTACTCCTTGATTCTTTTTCTTCAGAGCTTCTTCAAAAATCAAGGGCTTCAGGTGTCTAGCTTTGATGTCGCGTCTGACTTCACACCAGTATAAGAGATCTCTGAGTTGTTCGATGGGAGCGATGTGGAGCTCAGAGATACGTTGAAAGTGATGGTTTCCATCGTAGTCTAGAAAGAATATACCATATGGATCACTTACAACTGTGCCAGGAATGAAATTTTCTCCAGGTGGTAGGGAGGTGTCAAGCGCTGAGAGATCAGCATCAGGGCCAAGAACTTCAGCACGAGAGAAACCAATACTTGTTTCATTCCGTATAGGAGGACCTGAATCAGAGACTTTCTTTTTCTTAGCAGAGACTTTTCTTTGTTGAGGAGGAAGAAGAGGAATATCCACAGCAGAAGAAAGCAGGTCGATCTGTTTGTTTAAGATCTTCTCGACATGGCTTTTGAACTTTGAGCGCGATCCCTGAATGGCTAATTTCGTTTCTAACCATTCAGAGAGACCAAACTTTTCTAAGGTAGCAGCATAGAAAGTTTGCTTGGTTTTGTCTTCTCTGTAGACATCCACTTCAACAACAGGAACGTCGGCGTACAGTCTTCCTCTGATGTTTACTTTGATGATTTTGGATGGTCTAGATCGATAGGTCAGCATTTGTTTAGCCCATTTCAAAGTCGTGTCAGAGACCTTAGTCTTTTCTCACGATCTTTTGAGCATCATCCCATAGCTGACGTTGAACATCAATGGGAACTCTTTTCATCTTGGGGTCTTTTATTGATCGTTGAGTAAGCTTGATGGCGTATTCTCTATCTTTTTCTTCAGCGATTAATCGTTCAGCTCTGAGGTGTTCCTTGTATTCCTTTTGGGAAACTCTGAACTTTGGAGGAACGGAAGGAAGTTGATCACGCTTCAGAATGATTCGCTGATCTTCGAGTCTCTTGATCATTGCATCTCTCTTTTCTTGATCCTCTCCACTTAGCTTTTGAGGAGCCAAGGAAGGTCTGTTTTTGTGAGAGGGCATCTGTTCTTCAGGTTCATCAGTCTCAGAGATTAAATCTAAGACTGGGATTATTTCTTCAGCGTTGGGAGCTGGGATTATTGTTGATGAAGTCGCAGCTGTAGGAACTTCAGCGATATCCTCAAACAGGGGAGAGGACTAGGTGAAACGCAACGATCTTACAAGTAAGAACATGGGTAGAACAGAGATAGAAAGAATGGGATTGTGTATAAAGGTTTTTGGAGGTAGAGAACTGATAAAGTGTATAGAGGAGGGATTTTGTGTAAGATTAATGTACCTGACAAACCGGCTTGTTTAGCAAGATCATCAGATTTTCATCTTCAGCGACACCTTTTCCTTTTCCTTTGTCAGCTTCAGATGCTGATGGCTTTGTGTTTGTCCGCTCCCCTGAAGGTTCATTTATCAGAATCCCTTTAAGAGCTTTAGTTCTCTGAGCAGGCTTGACGATAAAAGAATCGTCATTATCGTCATATTCGTCATCATCGTTCTTTGGAGAAGAGGATGGTTCATCATTAGACAAGTCGATGGCTTCTTCATCTTCAGCTTCAGACTCAGATTCTTCAGCTTCTTCTTCGAGTTGCTCCCCCTCAAAAACAGAGGTAAGCTTCTCTGTTCCCTCGGGGTTTTCATCTCCCTGAGGTCCAGCGGCTGCTTCAGCTTCAATAGTCTTCTCACCCTCTTCAGTGAAGGTGAGGTCTTCATTCTTCTCTCCCCTGATAGATTCATCATGGGAAAGGTTTTCAGCGCTCTTCTCCCCCTCTTTTTCATGATGACTGGGGGAGGAATGAGAAGATTCAGCAGCTCGTGTGGTTTCCCTGTCTTCTTGGCCAGGGATCCCTATATAGATTTCAATCGCTGATAATCTGTTTTCTATGTCAGAAATACCAGGATTGATCTTCACAAGTTCAGCACGATCCGCCGTAGTAAAAGATAGAGGTGCAGGGGCAGGTGCAGGGGTGGTCGTGTTGGTCAGAATCTGCTGTAACAAGTTCTGAATAGAAGAGATGTCATTCTTCATCGTGTTGACATCAGTCTTCACAGAACTCATATCAGTTTTTACTGAACTGACATCAGCCTTTACAGCAGACATATCACCTTTGAGTGTGCCAACCGATGTCTTCAGCGTTGTGACTTCGCTGGACATGGTGTCAACTGATTTCTTGATGTCGAGGTAGTCTGTGTAGATGTCAGCTAGAACTTTGGCAAAATCACCGAGTGATTTATCAACCTTCTCCACATCAGCTTTGGAGGCATTCTTTCCGACTTCGGTTGTAAGCTTTAAAAGTTTCTCTCCAGCGGTTGTGACAGGTGAAGAGTTGCCGGAAAGAGTAGACGTGAGACCTGTCAGCTTTGTCTCTACTGTCTTCAGAGACGCGTTGATGTCTCCCAAATTAGGACCTGTAACATATAAAAACTTGTGAACAGAGGAAAGCTCAGAAGTTTGGGGTTTAGTAACAGTGTTTAGGGGTTGGTGAGTACCTGCAGGAGGATTGGTGAATTCATCAAAATCATGAGTTCCTGAGTAAAGTTCCATATCGTCAGCGAGAGTTCGTGGACGTATGGTCAGCTCTGCAGGTCCTACTTCCGTCGTTCCTTTAGCTTCTGGAGGAATGACAGGTGCAGTAGTGAAAACTGGAGTTGTGTCCAAATGAGTGGAGGGAGAAGCGAAGGGTAAGAATGGAGGTTGGTTACTGAGTTCAGCGTTGGAATCGCTGAGAACCACTTCATCAGTCTTTTGAGAGACTGAGGGAGGTTGGGTAGTTTCCAAGTTTGTAACCTCATCGTTTGGAGACGCTGAAGTTGGGATAGAGTGGGTGGCTTGTTCAGGTGTGGCAGAGCGTACCACTGAACTTTCCTTCAGCTCAACAGGAGGAGCTGAGGAGACTTTAGCAGGAGATTGCTTGGGTTGCTCCTTGGGTTTCTTAGTTCTTTTGGAACCAAGTTGGGTGTCAGAATGTTTCCTTTTAAGAGGAATGGAGGTTGCAGCTGGGGTATCAGCGGTGGGTTTGTCCGCTGAAGGAGCTGCAGAAGTAGAAGAAGTAGAAGGATTTAGAAGAGTTAAGAGTGTAGAAAGACGTACCTCATTCGCCACTGGTTTGAAGTTGAGTATCTTAGGGCTAACCTGAGAAAGCTTCAGGTCACCCTCTTGAGGATAGTTGTCCTTCAGACCCTTTTGGAATATGGTGCTGATGAATCGAGGATACGGAACCCATGGAGGTCTGTCAGCGACGGTGTCCACTCTAAGTACCAGGTCATCATAGATGATCGATGCCCGGTCTATATGTAGACCTTTCAGCAATGCATATCCCATTGCTTGCTGAGGTTTAGCGGCTTGGTCAGAGGAGCCGCTCTTGGCAGTCATGCAGCTGATCAGATGAGTGAAGATGAAATTCATCTCGCTGGGCATTTTCGATTTCTTTATAATGGTCAGCTTCTTCTCGGGCTTCATATCCCTTCCAGTTTCCCATACATACCCCATTGCATCAAAGAATGCAATGATGGCTTCCCTGTCTGAGTTTTTCTTGGGGTCAGGGAGGGGAACGAAGGGTTTTTCTTTGGTTGCGATGGGAAGGCTGAGGGATTTGCGAATGATGGCAGGGGTGATCTTCATGGTGCCATATTCGATATCGCAGAGGATGTAGTCAATTGTTTTGGAGGGGTCTTTGGCTGATGGTAACTGAGAGTGTCTGGCAGAGTACCAGAATTGGGATAACAAAAGCTGATGTGCGGGAGGGGTTATGGTCAGGGCTGTGGAGATGCAGCAATTCTTGAGGAATTTCACAGCATCATCTAGATGTGTGACTTGCTTTCGAGGAGGAAACTCGAGAAGCGCATAAAGATTGTTTACCTTAGTCCAATCCAGCTTGTCAAGAGAGAACTTGACCTGAGGAGCCTTGAGGAATTCCATTTCCTCAGCAGTATCATCAGCAGTGGTGTTTTCAGCGTTGGTGTTCTTGGGAATGTCAGAATATGCCATTTTCTGTATTATCAGTTCAACCAAATATTAACAAATAAGAATAATCTTTATGTGGAAAGGGTTTTCCAAAAAGATGGTTCGAATTTTGTCCATTTCATTTAGACAGAATGTCTTAATGAAGATTAGGGTTTTTCTTATTTCTGAAAAACGAAATTTCAAAACCAATAAAAATCTTGTTTTCCAGTTTCCTTTGAAGATTGGGATTCTGGAAAAACGAATGAAGAACAAGTTTAAGATTTTTGCATTTAAACTTGAAGAACAACCATGAAATGGTTGTGTTCATAAAATCATGAAAGAAAATGATTTCATTTTTAAGAAGTTCTTTTGTTTGATCTTGTTAAAACAATGAGAAGATCAGAAACAAGTTATATGCATTTGGTAAAAAAATTAAGAACATATTAACCTTTGATGTTTGAAGAAGATGAACAGTTGTTCTTGAAAAATCGAGAGCAAAATGCAACAGTGAATCCTTTCTTTGCTTGGAGAAGAAGTTTGCGTAAAAGGAAAATATAAATGAAGAATTTGTTTATATAGAGATTTTAGAAAGAGAAAATCTTAAGCGGGAAGAGATTTTCATCATGACACGGACACGTGTTTGCATTTGATTGGAGAGTAAACGAAACGTGCAAACGTGTGTCAGAAAGAAGAACGTGCCAGGGCTTATCCGTTGTAATGACGTCACAACTGTCCTTTCATATTCTTGGTTGTCTCTGAGGTTTTGAAAACTCAAGGACACTTTTGAAAACATGAAGCACTGATTTTTGAAATATTAGTGAAGGTTTTTAGAAATTTCAAAGTATCGCTGATAAAGAAGAGATATTCAGCGATGTAATTTATTTTGAAATCTTGCATTTACATGCGATTGTCAGAAAAAAAGACATACCTTGATATCAGCGAATCAAATTTATTCAGAGAGAAGATGATAGAATAGGTTATACAAGTTGATTTTATCCCGAGGGCTATACAAGTTTGTATAATCGTATCGTTGATCAAATGTGAACCGCTGAAGATTTTATTCTTCAAAGTTCAGCATTCCAAACTCGCTGATGAGAAAGTTGAATCTTGTCTCATCAAGAGGTTTGGTGAACAGATCAGCTAACTGATAATCAGTTGGGATAAAGTGAAGTTCTATATCACCATTCATCACATGATCTCTGATAAAATGATACCTGATTTCGATGTGTTTTGTCTTTGAGTGTAGCACTGGATTATTGGCTATAGCGATGGCACTTGTGCTGTCGCAATAGATTGGAATGTTTGAGAGCTGAAGGTCATAGTCCAGTAGTTGATTTCTCATCCACAAGACCTGAGAACAGCAGCTTCCAGCGGCTACATACTCAGCTTCAGCTGTAGACGTGGACACTGAGTTTTGCTTTTTACTTGTCCAACTTACCAGCTTTCCATCCAGGAGCTGACACCCTCCTGTGGTGCTTTTCCTATCCATTCTGCAACCTGCAAAATCACTATCTGAATAGGCGATTAGATCGAATCCTGAGTCTTTGGGATACCAAAGACCTAGATTCGCTGTACCCTTATGATATCGAAAAATTCGCTTTACAGCTTTCATATGAGATATCTTAGGTTCAGCTTGATATCGTGCACACAAGCATGTTGCAAACATAATATCGGGTCGGCTAGCTGTAAGATACAAAAGTGAGTCGATCATCCCACGGTACAAAGTGACATTAACAGGAATACCCTTAGTATCCTTATCAAGTGTCAGCGGTGGTGCCATAGGGGTTTTCATAGCTGAACTTTCAGTTAAGTCGAATTTCTTCAGCATATCTTTAACATAATGTCCCTGATTAATGAAAGTTCCTTTTTCATTTTGTTTTATCTGAAGACCAAGGAAATATGTTAGTTCACCCATCATGCTCATCTTATACTCATCTTTCATTCTATCAGCGAAACGAGTACAAAGATCAGGGTTAGTAGAGCCAAATATAATATCATCAACATATATTTGAACAAGAATGATATGACCTTTTACTTTCCTGAAAAATAGAGTCTTGTCGATTTTACCTCGCTCAAATTTTTCAATATGGAGATAAGTAGAAAGAGTGTCATACCATGCACGTGGAGCTTGCTTTAAGCCATAAAGTGCCTTATCCAGTTTATAAACATAACTTGGATGCTTAGGATCTGAGAATCCTGGAGGTTGTTCCACATAGACTTCTTCATTCAGCTTTCCATTTAGAAACGCTGACTTAACATCCATCTGATATACTGTGAAGTTTTTATGTACATCGTATGCTAAGAATAGACGAATAGATTCTAATCTTGCTACTGGAGCAAATGTTTCGTCATAATCTATGCCTTCCTCTTGTCTGTATCCCTGAGCAACAAGACGAGCCTTGTTGCGGGTTACAGTTCCATGTTCGTCCAACTTGTTTCGATACACCCATTTAGTGCCTATCACTGTTTTATCAGTTGGTCTTCGAACAAGTTTCCAAACTTTTTTTCTTTCGAATTCAGTCATCTATTCTTGCATGGCGCTGACCCAGTTTGGATCTTTGAGGGCATCATCTACTTTCTTTGGTTCAGTTAGTGAAATAAAGTTAACAAATAAACAAATATTACCTGCACTTCGTCGAGTCTGAATACCAGCGTTTGGATCACCAAGAATTTGATCAATTGGGTGATTTATAGTCCATCGCTGAGCCGGAACATGAGACGCTGACTCAACCTGAACTGGAGGAGCTGAAGATGAGGCTTCAGCGACGTCTGGAGTATCAGCCAAGAGAGGAATGGATGCAGTTGACATTATATTCACTGATTGCTGAGAAGTAGATGGAATGTCTGAGACATTTATTTCAGAAGCAGGTATAGTGTTTTGGAATGATAGTAGGACCATCATCTTCAACTGTGTGAGCACGAGGAGTGGGAATATCTTCAGAATCACCAAGATGAGAAAACATCCATTGATTCAGTTCTTCAGTGTCAGCGTTCGGTTTAGAGTTCGCTGAACGGGATTCGTCAAACGTGACGTGAATTGTTTCTTCAGCAGTTTGTCTTCTTCGATTGAAGACTCTGAAGGCTTTGGAAACTGAGGAGTATCCAAGAAAGATTCCATCATCATCCTTAGGATCAAACTTTCCAAGGGCATCTCTATTGTTCAGTATGAAACACTGACATCCAAAGATGTGAAGAAAGCTGATTGAAGGCTTTCTCCCATGAAAAAGTTCATAGGCTGTTTTATTGAATCTTTTGACTATCAGTGACCTGTTTTGCGTAAAACAAGCGGTGTTGACAGCTTCTGCCCAAAACTGAGTAGGCAGGTGAGAATCGCTGAGCATTGAACGTGCAGCTTCAATAATTGTTCTATTTCTTCTTTCAGCGACTCCATTTTGTTGCGGTGTTCTCACTGAAGAAAAGTTGTGAGAAATACCCTTACTCTCAAAGAAGGAATCAAGAGAACTGTTTTTGAATTCAGTCCCATGATCACTCCTTATTGAGCGAACGGTCAAATTGTTCAGGGTTTCCATCTTCCGAACAAAGGTGATGAGTTCTTCAGGGGTGTCACTCTTGGAACGGAGAAACATAACCCATGTATAACGAGAGAATTCATCAACTATGACCAGTGTATATTTCTTTCCAGCGATGGATTGTTTGTTAACAGGGCCAAACAAATCCATATGGAGTAGTTGTAGAGGAGATGACACTGAGGAAACTTTCTTTGACTTAAAGCTTGCTTTGGTCTGCTTCCCTTTTTCACACGCTGAACATAGAGACTCTTTGGCGTATGAGTATTGAGGTAGACCAGTAACCAACTCTTTTGAAGAAAGAGTGTTCAGTGTCTTAAAATTCAGATGAGAGAGCCTCTTATGCCATAGCCAGTTGACATCAGATGAGGCTTTTGAGAAGAAACAGGAGTTCTCAGTGGTTGTTGAGTCCATGTTTATTACATAAACATTTTACAAACGATAACCGCTTAGAGCTATCTTCTCCTTTTTGTCAGTGACAAAGCAGGATTCCTTAGTAAAGATTACTTTGTTATCCTTGTCGCAAAGCTGACTGATGCTTAGAAGATTATGCTTCAGCCCTTCAACATATGCGACTCTTCTGAAGGTGGTTGTACCATTAGAGAGTACACCAAACCCTCGGGTATGTCCTTTTCCATTTCCACCGAAGGTCACAGAGGGACCCTTCTCTTCCTTGTATTCAGCGAGCAGGCTTTTCTTTCCAGTCATGTGTCTAGAGCATCCGCTATCGAGATACTAGATACCCTTCTGAACCTGCATCACAAAGGAAGATTAGTTTTTCTTGGGAACCCACTTAACCATGTGTACGCGTTTGTCAGTGGAAGTAGTTGGAATGGAAGGTTCAGCAATCTTCGCAGCATTTGAAGATTCAGCTTTGTCAGTCTTCACTTTGGTTAATTTCTTAACCTCAGTGGTCTTCTTTGCCTTGGAGGCAATTTTCACCTTAGCTATCTTATCGGCTTTGGTGGCTGATGGACACTTACTAGCAATATGATCAGTGAGTCCACAGTGATAACATTTCCTATAACTAAAAGTAGTTCTAGGACCATTTGAATGCTGAGCTTTTGATTTTGAATTAGAAGGACCAGCACCAAATAAGCTTTTGGCTTTCAAAATGGGAGGAACATTAAGTTCTTCAGATTTCTTACCAAGAACATCCACTCTGAGTCTAGGAGTAGATCGCTGAATAAACCCACGCTGAGTAGATCCAGAGATCTGATTCCTTGATCCAGAGGAATAAATCACTAAAGCTTTGGAAGCATTCAGCTTTGGTACTAAAGTACCCTTCTGAGGATTTTGGTTCAATGCAATTCCTTTACCTTTATCTTTAAAGACAGAGGTAGGTTTTGGATAAACCATTTTCTCGTTACCTTTTGAAGGGGCAGAGATTTCCTCAGGGATAGGCGGTCTAGAGGACGAACACTGAGAAGATGAAGTGTCAGCGACTGAGGATACGAAAGTTCCAAATAAGAGCATGGAACGATCAGTGGTTGGTTCTTTAGTTTCATATTTGTAACCAAGACCACGTTTATCACTCAGGGTATCTGAGACTTAATTATCTCAGTGATCTTTGTTGAAGAGTTACACCATCCTTCAACAGTAGCTTTTTCAGCTTTCAAAGCAGCAATAGCTTCTGCTCGTTCGATCTTGACTAGCTGATTTAAATGCACTTGATCTTTAAAATCTTCTTCAATTTTAGAAAGCTTTTCTATTTGAAGGTAACAGTTTTTAAGCTGTTCAGCGAGATCAAGGTTTTGGTTTTCAACTATTGTTTTGTCATTCATGGCTTCATATAAACTTCTAGTCAAGAGATCGATTTTACGGAGACTATCAGCTTCATCAATATTTGCAATGTTTGTGAAGAAGGAAGGTGATACCTGAATTGCAGATGTTGAAGTAGAGGGAATGTCTGAACTTTCTTCCTCATCTTCAATCTTTGCCATAAGACAGAGATTGGCTTCATCATCCTCAGAATCAGATGATGATTCTTCTTCTTCAGAAGCAGCCCAATCGTAAACCATCAGGCCTTTGCCTTTCTTCTTGAAGCTTTTCAGCTTTGCATATTTTTCTTTCAGCTTAGAATATTTGTCATCTTTATTCCTGGGAATAAAGGATTTCTTGGGAAACGTTGAGTTTCTCGATACTTTCTTAGACCTGCACTCGTTAGCGAAATGACCAATCTTTTCGCAGTTAAAACAAGTAGCAGTAGCCTTATCAACAGTAGCTGATGATTTTGGCTTATCAGTTATAGAAAGAGGTTTGTTCTTTCTGATCATTTTCTTTTTGGTGAATCTCCTGAACTTTTTAGTTAGGAGAGCCAAAGATTCATCATCATCTGAAGAGTCAGAATCTGACGACCTTTCAGAGTTACTCTCTAACTCAGTGATAGTGACCGAGGGTCACTGAGTAGAGGGTTCCTCTGAGATTAAAGCAACAGGGGTGCTTTTGGAATCTTTTACAAGATTCTTCTTAAGATGGCTTGATTGCTCATCATTCAGCATCGTGCCATATAAGGTAGCAAGGGTCATTGATCTTAGATCTTTTGACAGCTTGAGACATATAGAATAATTGTCCCAACTTTCAGGTAAACATTCTAGAAACTTTGTCAGCACTTCAAAGTTAGAATATTCCTTACTAACAGTTTTCATATCTATTATTAAGCAATTAAAACGTTGGTGAACTTCAGAGAGAGTCTCATTCTTACCACAAATGAAACTTTCATACTGTCTTACCAGGTTGATCTTTCGAGAGTCCTGGACTTCAGCAGTACCTTCATACTGAACACATATTGTGTCCCACATGGCTTTTGAGGATTTCAGGTTCATGACGGAATGGTAGACTTCGTCAGGAAGAGCCATGGATAGTATGGATCTGGCTTTTGTATCGATAGCTACTTTCTTCTTATCTTTGTCAGTCCACGTATGAACTTCTTTAGGTACCAGCCTTTCTGGAATAGCAGGTCTATTCTCAGCGGCAGGTACTGCGGCATCAATTCTTACAGGAATAAATGGGCCGTTTTCAAGATAATAAGACATAGTAGGGTCTACACCTTCTAAGAAGAGAGTCATCCTATTTTTCCATAGATTAAAATTATCTCTGGAGAATCTAGGGGGTTTTGCAAGAGAACCATTGTCGATGTAATTTGTGTTTGTGTTGGTAGCTATTTTTCAGAAATAGCAAGGAAGAGAAATCTTAGTATAGATTAGATCTTGTTTATGAGTTTAAACAAATCCGCTCTGATACCACTTGTTGGTCCCGAAGGGCTATACAAGTTTGTAGAAGGGGGGTTGAATACAAACACACAGATTTTACTTTTCTAAATTGTTTATTGATAAATCATTAACAATTTACAGCTTGTTGCGGAAACAAGATTAAGGATAAATCCTAAATCTAAACAAGTTGGAACACTAAGTTTCTTGCACTAAGAAGGAGATGGAAATTACTAATAATAACCTATCTCAAGATAAGAAGGATGAACTTGTCCAGAGTTAGCAAGTTACTTCAAAATGAAGTGAGTTCTTCTTCTTATATACTGCATGCATTTAATGCATTGCAGTTTACACTTTACACGTGGCAGCAGCTGATTGGTTGCATGTCATTGACCTTTGTTGACAACCTAAGTAGCCGCATGTTTGAACAGTGTAGTATCAGATTGGTTATACGATTTCAGACAATAAGGAGGTTTTTTTCTGACATATCGTACGGAGTCGTGCAAGGGTGGTTAAGACAAAAGTACTTTGTACGGAGGACTTCATGATCAGCTTTTCGTTGATTCAGCGATCTATCATTCTTCATCAGCGAATGATAGAGTTCAGCGATAGCTGAAGTCTTGTACTTGATACTTCACGTTGATTGGACAAATCTGAGTCTTCGCTGATCCGTATCAGTTCATTAGGAGACTTGTCGTTGGTTCTTGAGCTTGATCTTCGACTTCAGCGTAGAACCTATGTTGACGTGAAACTTGTCTTCAGGGATCATAAGTAAACAACTAACTTATCAGCGATCACCATAAGTACTGAACAGACTCAGAGTATTATGGTGAACAGTTTCACTGAATGTTTAATTTAAAGAGTAAGAGTTCCTATCAGCGGTACTGTAAAGTCTTAGTACTTTCAACGATAGTGAAACTCTGATACATATTGTTTACTTACAATTTTCACTAAGTATATAAGAGAGGGTCATTATCAAATCACTGAGGGTTTGGATCAACAGATAGTACGGTAAGCCGAATGGTATCGGTTGGGGGGATGATGCCCTTTGTACTTAAGGGAATAAATTCGCGGTAACCTATGTTGAGGTAGGTGGTACATTTAGGTGTCGACTTTTGGGGCTTGAGGCCAAACACCTTTAATTTAATCGGGGGATTGTAGTCCGATTTTAAAGGAATGATGGTAATGGCGGTGGTATCCTTAAGATGCTCAATTGTGAGAAGAGGATTTAGTGAAAGGACTTGCCTCGTGTGGTAAGAGAATCTGCTGATCGGATGATTGATAATTAGGCATATCGTTGGGATTGTGTAATTGATGAGTCAGTAATGACCGTTAATGTTGGGATGGGTGGTTTCCGTTGAGAGGAAATGCTAGTTCAGTAGCGGGATTGTTTGGAGATTCTGAAGTTTTGATTGATGATGGTAGTGATTAAACGTCGGGTTGGCTTGGAAAGGAAATTTAAGAACATGTGAATGTGGAGTAATTGGGAAGCTCGAATCTGTCATTGGATAGTATGGATCACTTAAGGTTGGGAGACAACTTAAGGCTGGTATTCGGAAGCCACTGCAGTAGATTAGGCTTTCAATTGGAGTATGTGTGTTATGACTAAGCAGGGACTCGTTGTGAGTAACACCAAGAAGTTGTTATGTGAAACTCTGTGAGGATTAAGATTCGAATCTGGTTGAAACCAAGGGAATTTGGAATGTGTTGGGTGCGGTGGCCATTAGTTGCGTGAGGACTAGATTTCGAGGACGAAATCTCTTTAAGGTTGGGAGGATTGTAACACCCCAAAAATCCTAACTCAAAATGTAAATGAGTACATTTAGAATTATTAAAAGGACAAGGTGCTGCATTGGAAGGTGGGACACGTAATGCTAATTGGACCCCTCGAGAATTATGGCCAAGTTTGGGCCCGGTACAAGGCCAGCGAGTATGACACTCGCGATAGTGACATGGTCACTTTCGCAGTGTCACTCTCGCCGAGTATGTACCGAGAGGTGGGGAGAAGCCAGCGAGTATGACACTCGCGATAGTGACATGGTCACTTTCGCAGTGTCACTCTCGCCAAGATTGTACCGAGGGTTTTGGGTAGCGGGCGAGAGTGCCCCGCGAGAGTGACAGTGGCAATCTCGCCTGTCACTCTCGCCGTCGGGCTCCATAAGGTTTTACACCCACGCTTTTCAGCATTCTTTCATTTCTATTTCATCTCTCACTCGCAGCTTAACTCTCTCTCTCTGAAAATCGGTTTCTCTCACTAGAAACCCTAAAACTCCTCTCCTCTCCTCTTCATCTTCTCTACCCAAAATAACCCATTTCCTCCATTGTTGAACACTTGAAGGTTTGAAGCTTTTTGGGAGTTTAGGAGCCATCTTTTGGAGGAGTCAAGTGTTAAAGGTAATCTATTCCTACCCAAAGATGTTATTGTTGTTGATTTCATCTTCTTTTACCTTGTGTTGTTGTGGGACGATTTTGGTGATGATTGTTAATGAAATCTCGTTCTCTTCATTTACAAAAAAACTAGGGTTTGGTATAAGTTGGGTATTTTGGTTTATTATGGATGGATGATGATTCCTTATGGTTAGACTTTGGTATTGATGGTTGGAAACTCATAAATCTAGGTTTTGGAAGTTTTGGCTTGAGGATGCAAACTTCATCAAAGGAGCATACGTTTGGAGAAACTCTAGATTTAACTTAAATCTAGCAAGGTGAGTTCAAGTTACTTTGCGAAAACTTTGTACATGCCAAAAATAGTATTTTCCAAATATTTGTGTGTTTTACTTGAAATTGTATATGGTTGAATTATTTGAATAGTTTAACTCTTTTGAAGTGTCTATCTTCATAAATGTGTAAAACACCCATATTTGGGGCTTTTGGATATTTGGATGGTTGGAAACCATATTTTGTCTTTAAAAGATTAATTGCTCAAAATGAGGTTTATTTGAGTGTTTAATCATGTTAGTGTATTTGATTTTAATAAACCATTTGGGAAATGCACTTTTAAGTGTTATGTGTCATTTTTATAATTATAAGGGTGTGAGTCCTTTGGGGAAAACCCTTTTGTTTAACCCGTGTTGAGTTTTGGGGTTAATGATGGTTGTGTGGTACTTGTTTATCTAAACAATGTTTAAATTCGTTTTATGCGATGATGACCGACATTATGGGTCTAGCAAGCTTGGAGCATTTTGCTCGGTTTTGACTTTGAGATAGTCTTTGGACATTTGTCCAGTTTTGGTAACTCAAGATTGAGTTTTGTTAATGAATTATGTTATTGGGGAATTGCATGTTTAAATGCATTTGTTCATTTCACTTGGGGTCGTGTAATATTTAGACCTTGTTAGCCATGGATCCATAGGCATTTGAGTTTCCCTTAATCTCACGGGCAAGAGGTCGGAATTGATTGAGCTCAGTGTTACGAGACGTTAGTTTATTTTGTAGCACGGAATAGGCATCGAGTTCCATGATAAGTAAGGCGTGGACCTAGATGGTCGGGCGTCGTCTCATGGGCAGTAAGGTGTAATTCCATATATGTGCTTAGCACGGGATAGGCATCTGGTTCCATGATAAGTAAGGCGTGGGCCTAGATGGTCGGGCATCGTCTCATGGGCAGTAAGGTGTAATCCCTAATGTGCTGTTGTAGATTTGGAGTGACCCAATGTATAGACTTGGAGTGGTTGAAGTTGGGAACTCCCTAGTCTCATGGGCAATAGATCTGGAGTGATTGAGCTCAGTTTACGAGAGTAATCCACGTGTGTGTTTTATTGTATAGTAAGTGACCCACTTTAGTGTTCCGTCACGTGCGATGTATACGGGTATCCCCCGTCATCGAAAGGTGTTGTTTTGGGTATTTGTTGCTACTCATGTTTTCGGTGACGTGTTATATTTATATGGATTGTTTTCCCCGGTATGCAAGTTGTGGTTTATATCTCATCCGTGTGTGAGGTTTTAGGCATTTGTGTTTATCCATGTTTTCGGTAATGTATCACATCTATGAGAATTGCATTTCCATGTTATATGAGTTATGGATTATGTTTTACCCGCGTTTGGGATGTTTTTGGAATAATGACAAATTGAATTATGGATTTAATTATTTTGAGTATCAAATGGTATTTCACCCTATCACGTGGATTTTGGGAATGGCTCTATTTTGGAAATCATATTGCATTAAAGATTTCATTTATGGGAATTGTGGGATTTGGAAAATGGGTACTCTACATTTAAAGTAAACTCTTTTGGAATCATGACTAAAAAGCCACACTTCTCTCGAATTATGAATTTATATAGTCCTGATAAAATGCTTGAACTCACTAAGCGTTAGCCTAACCTTTTTATTTGTCGGCATGTGCAACAGGTCTCAGGTTGGGAGTAGTTCTAGTGACACGTGTGAAAGGTCATGTGCTAGTAGAGTGCTCGCGAGGTGATTTGAATTAGTGAAGTCTTCCGCACGTATCTGGAATTAGCAACCTGTGTGGTGTTAAGTAACACCCGTTTAAGTTATTTTATTGGGAGAATTTTAACGTTTTAAATTCCGAGGTATTTTAAGGAATGAATTGTAGAAATGGTTTTATCTTGTTGGATATTTTATTGAAAGTTTATTCAGTTGCTCGTTCCAAATTTGAGGGTGTTACAGCCACCACCCCAGTTGACACATCCACAAACTTAAGTGCAACAGATGGACCCCCGGTCAAACCCAACTCTCTATCGAAGTCGTGCAGGGGCGCTGCAATACCTCACCATCACTCGACCGGGCATCACATATGTCGTGCAACAGGTATGTTTATTCATGCACGAACCACGTGAGCCTCACTTACATTTCCTTAAACGTATTTTGCGATACGTAAAGGGAACATTAGACCACGGTCTTCATATATCCATATCCCGATCGCTCTCCTTGACCGCGTACTCGGACGCCGATTGGGGTGGATGTCTAAACTCCCGTCCTTCCACATCAGCTTATTGCGTCTACCTTATTGCGTCTACCTAGGCGACAACCTGGTTTCTTAGTCTTCCAAGCGACAACCTACAGTCTCTCGATCAAGTGCCGAAGCAGAATATCGTGGGGTTGCAAACGCAGTTGCTGAAACAAGTTGTATCCACAACCTTCTTCTCGAACTTCATGTTCCCATCCGTCAGGACACTCTAGTCTATTGCGATAATGTCTCGTCCATATACCTGAAACCCATACCAACATCAACGCACCAAGCATGTGGAACTCGATATTCACTTTGTTCGCGAACAGGTAAGGATCGGTAGAGTACGTCATCTGCATGTTCCTTCCGAGTTCCAATACGCCGACATCTTCATGGAAGGCCTTTCCTCGTTACTTGTTCACTCGGTTCAACTCCAGTCTCAATGTTCGACCTCCTACCGTTCAGACTGCGGGGGTGTATTAGCCGATAAAATTGCATAGGATTTGTTACTGATTTGTATTGATCTCTTTCCTTTTGATGTATATCTTTTCCTTGTTTATATGATGTATCTACCTATATATATTACCATCAAATACAAGAAAATCCTCAAGGGATTATTCAAGAATTCTAAACTCTTTTAAATATATTTTATAAAATATATATTTTTTCTTTCTTAAAAAGATTTCAAGTAAAACAATGATTTCGAAAGAATTTTTTGGTTGATTTCAAGGATATATTTCGGTTTCTTTGGTACTAAATTAATAAATAGGATGTTCTACAAATTAAGAGTAACTAACCAAGTTTAAAGAAGCCTAGATTGATCAAAGAATTTAACATCAACGAAACAACAACTATAAAAACTCAAAACAAACAAATAAATGATGTAAACCGATCAAAGAAATAATGTAAACTTAATGGTATAACATTATAACAATCAATTTAGGCTAAACACTAATATAAATTTAGGTTCAATTTAGGGTAATGACTAATATCAAATTTAGAGCTAATGTCTAGTATCAAATTTAATTTAGGGCAAACAAATAAATCATGTAAGCAAATCTATAAATTTAATGACATCATATAAAGAGGAATAATAGCTGAATTTGAAGTATTATAAAGAAAAAAACTCATGCAAAATATTGATTATTAAATTTGATTAATGTTATTTTCTTTTCAAGTTATTTCGGATAAAAATGTGTTGTTATTAGAATTAGACAAAAAATAAACTTAAGATTAATGGGTAAATTGGAAGAAAACTATTAAAAAACAAAAGGCATGATTGAAAAATTTGCAGATAAAAATTTGAAAAAAAGTTGCGTGGTAAGATTTTGTTTTAGTAACTCAAAATTAAAATATAAAAGAACTTGAATTTGTTGTCAATCAAATTGGAACCCATGACCTACGTAAAGAGAAGTGGCTCCCCAACCATTCCACCAACCTCACACTCTTCTTTTAAGTTATGTTTGAAAAATATATGAGAACACACTTCAAAGCTATGCGGGTACACATATACAACCTGTGAAAAAATCATTACGACAAGACGATCGAGCAGGGCCCCCTCCTCTGTGAGTAGTTTCGCCTCCGCCCCTGGCTCTATCTCGTCTTGCTTTGTACGAGCATGGAACAACAGATTTGAAGACATGTACGTGGTGCTCAAGTTAAATCCGAGCACCGAGCTCTCATAGTAAATAATCAAACCAAGTAAGTAAACATACAAAAATGCATTTTTGACGTCTGATTGTCATTAAGACCACCTACGGGACACGACAAGAGTGATGGCAGTACAAATGGTAATGTTGAAGATTTCCACCAACATGTTTCTACCCGTAGTCCATAGGTCCTTTTAAAGACTCGCAAAATAAAAACTGTCCAGTTTAAAAAACAGATAACTAATTTCTCAAATCCATCCTTAATTAATGCACAAATATTTAATAGTTGCGAGAAGAGATAAACGTATAAAGAGTAATAATTATGTCTAAAACCGTGTGTCATTTCTACCATGGACACTTATTTTGGGACGGATGGAGTAATATGGAAGTACTTGTTCTGAACTTTTGATGTTCTGAAGAGTGTCGGCCCTTTTAAGGAGACCCAATGACGGAGCCTTTATATGCTCGCTTTAAAAATATATCCGAGTCGTCTTTGCAATTGACGTGTTCCATGAAGTTCTCCCATTCATTCAACAAACCGATATTATCGGAGAACCACATGAATATAAGTTCATGGAAGAAGCTGTATATACTAACGAGGTGCAGTTTAGATTGTCCGAACCTGGGAAACTCATACACGAGTCTAAACGACAAGCAGGCAACTTGTTGATTGAAGTTTAAACTCTCTTCTCATGGTCTTTAATAGCAACTCCACTTATTAAACATTCTATGTCATTAAGCCACTACCAGTCATGTATACCCAACCAATTAAGGGATGTTTATTTGATTTAATAACCAAAAGACTTTGAATTGTTCATTCCCATAGGTTATCCTTATGGTTCATATTGCTCAATTTTCTGTTTGTATATTGATGATAAGCGTAAACAAAAATTGGTTCAAGTTTTAACAAGATTGATTGTGATTAAGTTAAAAAAAATGTGTTAGAAGTTTATCTTTTGGATGAGAGATGCAAACCATGATTCTAATGAACCAAGGGTCAAACGATCATTTCTATCATTCAGACTATTGATTCAGAAAAAAGGTAAACAATAACATATGTTTATATAGACAAACGAATTTACCCATACAAGACTTAATAGAAAATTTGGTAAACAACCCTTAACCCTTAAGATGTGAATCCCATTAAGCTCATTAAGCTGTTAACAAACAAATATAACTCCATATTGTAGGATGTTCCAAGTAAGCAAAAACTAAATTTTTATTTCATATTCGAAAACCATACGAATAGTCTGTCTAATCTATAGACAATTGGGTTGGGTGTTGCTCAAAAACCATAAGCTCATTAAGCTACTACTCTCTCTCTTCATTAAGCTACTACGCTCTCTCTCTCTCTCTCTCTCTCTCTCTCTCTCTTCATTGATTCTACGTCGATCTACTACTGGCTAGCTCATAAATAGTATAACTAACGACTGACTGAATGACTACTTGCTTTTCTTGCCACCGGCTAAAATTCGTTGGATCTGCAGGCCTCTGCTGAAAGCTTGGTTAAAAAGAAGCCGAGTTTGGAAATCAGACACCATCGGGAACCATGCAAGTATGGCTACGGGGGCGAAGATCATGACCCCCATCATATACTCGTACCCTAGCCCCAACGCTTTTACCGACCCCCACATCCCCAACCCCTTCACCACTGGCCTGCAAGCTTGCCCTATCTGCCAATTTTTCTATTATTAATGACTGAATCCTAACAGACACTTGCATTCATAATAATGAGTAAATTATGTTTTTGGTCCCTACGGTTTGTTGGAAATTTCTATTTTTGTCCCTGTTATTGTGAAATTATTTTCATTCCTATGGTTTATAATTCATTATTATTTTCGTCCTTAGAGCATCTCCTAACAGCTTCTCTAAAATGGAGAAAATGGGGATTTTGAGCTATAATTTGGCTCCAGACAGCTTCCCCAAAACTATCTCCAAAATGGAGAAAGTAGGAGAGAGAATGAGTTTTTCTCCAAATATGGAGTTAACCCCAAAAATGATTACTAAATGAAAGCACTAATAGAAAACTTTGAAAATAAATATTTAGAGAGAGAAATAATATTTTAATAGATGAATGAAATATTTTAATATTATAATCAAGGTTGTATTCTCCAAAATGGAGAATCTATTGATGATCAGTAATTTTTTTTGGAGATTTTGACTTTTGGTTCTCCATTTTGGAGAATCTGTTGGAGATGCTCTTATGATTTATACTTGATTCCTTTCTTTGTCACTGGTTTACAATTCATTTCTATTTTAGTCCCTCATACTTATAAGTAGTAATTAGCCTCACGGACGAAAATAGAAAATAAGTTGCAAACCATAAGGACAAAAACCGAAATTTCAAAACCACTGGGATGAAAATCCACAATTTTTAACAAACCACAGGGACGAAAAACGTAATTTACTCTAATGAAAAAAGGGATGATTGAGTTGAATTGAATTTTGGGATACCTGCAAGATTGCCCATCCAGTTGGCATGAATGCGAGTAAGCTTGCGAAAATGTCTCCGACAGTAAGCCCCAGGAATTGGAAGAGAATGATAAGCGTCCCCACCAATCCAACAAACAGGAAAAACTTAAGCAGTCGGAACATCAGCTGGAAATCAGCACTGAACTTTTTCCTACCCATCGATATGATCTGAACATTTACCAAAATATTTAAAACCACTAATTGCCTATTTCTATAATTTATGTGTAGTAGGGGTGCATTTGGTAAACTGGACTGGACAAGACAGAACAGGGATCACTGTTCCATGTTTGGTAGGACTTTCATGTGGAACAGAGTGGAACAAGATGAAACATAACTATATTTTACTAATATAACCTCAAAATAAAACCTAATTATCTTCTAAACCATCAAATACACAGTCCTCTTTACATTTTATTCATTTTTTAAATTTTGTTTATAGTATTTTATGTTATTTGAATTTTCCGTTATTGTCCTCAAAATATTATTTTTATATGGTTTTTATATTTTGGTTAATTTATGTAATTTATTAAATATTAATAATAATAAAATATAGAAAAGCTATAAAAAAATTGGAAACTACATGAACTTTTTAATTTGATGGCATTTATGGTCTTGACGAAAACTTTCTAATGATATAATTTTGTAATAAAAAATATTTAGTTTATTATAATTTAACAAATTACATAAATTCATCAAAATATATAAAAGATATAAAGGACTCAATACGGGTAAATTGGTCATTTTATCGTTCTATTTTTGTCTAGTTCTATCTTACCAAATGTTGAACAACTGTTTTGTCCTATTCGCTTCTGTCTCGATACCAAACGCCCCCTAAAAGAACCAACCAGTACACTATGTGGTGGGAATTACACACCTTCAAGATGACTATAACCATAAGAATTACAAGCCAAGATAGACCATAAATCTGCAATAATGTTGCTTTTTCATTAAACAAGTTTGTTTTAAGGGAAGAAGCTATAGGGTTGGGTTCCAATGAGAAGTTCAGGTTAACGTGAGAAGCGTGAGAAATGGTTATCACCCGTTGGATGAGAAATGGATGCACATTATGATGAGATGCACCAGATCAATTCCCTTCTAAGGTGCAATTCATGGGAGGGCATGTGATTAACGGGGATCAACGGTTCAGATCCACTTCTCACCCTTCTCATGTTCTCACACGATCCTTCGCTAGAAGCTATATCTATTAAACAAGTTGTATTTACGTACCATTATGCTTTTATCCCTTTGGCTCACTTTAAGCTGATAAACAATTCCGTATTGATAAACGAAGAACCTGAGAGAAAGAATTACTTCCATTAGCCGTCCAACGAAACCCGTGAACTGAAGGTGCTCTTGTTCCTCTTCCCACCACGACTCCCAACTCTTGTTAGCGGGAACACCAATGCCGCCACGGTTACTGATCCATGTTGACCAATCTTCCCAGTCTTCCACTATCTTCTGCCACTCAAATCCCGAAGGATTAAAAAGGAAAGGAGCAAACAACCAAGACACCACTAAAAACCACATCGATAAAGTCAACAAGAAGAAACCCGAGTTACTCGTGGCCCCAGACCCATACGCCTGATAAATCACAAGCAAAATGAACAACTCCATTGCTTTCGTAAAATGGCTCCTCGAGTACATTCTGTAGTTTTCGGCAAACTTCTCGTGTCTGACCACGAACCCACGCCCAGTGGCTCGGTACTTGGCCCCACCGTGCAAAATCGTGCGCCCAAAATAGTGGAGTTTTGTCCCGAGGGAGAATGTAAAGAAGACGGATGCTAATTGGAGCTGCATAATGATCATGTCACCCATTGCGGTTCGGAATCCTCTTTCAAGTCCGATCTCCATGACCATGGGCAACGCCATTAAAAGACCCATTTGGACTAAGGATTGAGAAGCCATTACTGCTTTTAGAGCATTATCTCCTCTTAGTCTTGCTGATTTCATGATTGCTCTCTCTAATCCGCTCAGAGAGAGATATAGTCTTCCGTATAAGTATGCGTACACTGTAAGGACCACCAGCTGGATGGTATTAACAGAAATTCTGTGTCAGCTAGGAAGAAAAATGACAAGTGGATATTAAGTTTTTGATGATACGAATAAATTGGAGAATTTCTACGTTCTAGAACAACTATATTTAGCTTCCAATTCTGTAATGGATTTAGAATATGAATTCATACTAGATGTCCTTAAATTATGTATTTATGGCAACTGTCTGAACTTTCTTCGTAGATATCCAACTCACATATATCCTTTTCTTCTTAGGTTGGGTTCTGGTGAGAAGTTGAGGTTAACGTGAGAAGCGTGAGAAGTGGTTATCAACCGTTGGATGAGAAATGGACGCACATTAGGATGAGATGCACTGATATGCACCGGATCAATTCCCTTCTAAGCCGCAACTCATGGGAGGGCATTTGATTAAAAGTGATCAACGGTTGAGATCCATTTCTCAAGCTTCTCACGTTAACCTCAACTTCTCACACGATCCTTCGCCTTTCTTCTTATACATCAAACCAATATGATATATGTATATCTGAACAGTTGCTATTTAATGGTTTTTAAACTATCAAGGTACATGATATAATCATCAAACTACGATTCTTTATAGTTCATAGGTGATATAAGTTACTAATGAGTAATGATCAAGCTTATTGATGGCAATCTATATATTCACTTTGTAATGACTATGGGGCCATTTACTAATTGCTTACCGGTTAAGCGCTTACCGATATCACTTTCCTTACCGATTGAGCATGATATGGACCAAGAATCTTACCCGGTAAGAGGTATAACGAGGACCAAGAGTCTTACCCTGTAAGTGAGGAAAAAGACTCTTACCCGGTAGGTGTTTGGTAAACGGCCCCTAAGTATGCATCTATCCGCTATCCAATTTGGTATGGCATTCAAATCATAAAAGAAGTTGAGAATTACGAAGGAGAGTTTGTACTATTGGTTATAAAGGGTGATGAATGATCTTATAACTACTTAGCATCTTGTAAAAATTTACCATAGAGCTGAAATAGAAGCCAGTAGTCGTATAGTAACATGATAACATCCGGAAAAAATCAAAGCGGTGGCCTAATCTGTAGATATCCCGACTTAGAGTCTGCTCCCCATTACCACATGCCACTTTAGCTTCGAAAAGTGAGATTTGGTTGAGGCCAACATCTCTTCCCTTCCCAACTTGTATGTATTCATGGTGAGTTATATTACCACGTCTTAACGTTGAGTTGAACCCTACATGACCATAAGTGAGTATATGTTGTCTAATATGAGTGCATTTCATCAGAAAGAGTATGGAATTTACCTGCAAAGATGTCTTCACTTAGGTTAATGCCTTTTGAAGCTTTGCTGATGCCACCTCGAGTAATGTGGAAAATCCTATCGAAAACATCAGGATGCCCATAGTGGAAGCGAACCCTGAATCCGATCAATATGATGCATAACCAATTTAAAATAGCAACTTTTCAAGTCTTGCATCAATATTAAATAAATTTGACCAATAAAAGCAGTTGTGATTTTATGAAAGACCATATCAATATAATAGATGTCTCATAGTTGATACTGTGGTAGTAATATAGTACACCAATTCTTGGTACTGTAGGACTGTCCAGGTGCTATAATATCTTTTTACTAGATCACTTATTTTTGTGGCTTAACAAACCTTTGCACCATTTGCTTCTTCTCTAAGACTGATTTCTAGTTGATAATTTAAGCAAACCACTCATAAAGATTTCCTCGAATTCGCCATCTGAAATCGGTTCTTAAAGATTGGAATTTTGATAAACTTAGACGAGTCTTCCCTGTGGATCGATATCTAGTACTTTTACCATTATTACTTGTTAAGAGACGATAGTAGATCAAGGTGTATACTTGCACTGAGCTCTATTAAGTGAATCCTAAGGTTGCATAAATCTTACAAAGATAGGCTCCAACTGGAGCTGAAGATAGATATTATGGGGTACAATCATTATCTGTTTCTCTCACTCTCTGAATCTATTGACGCATAAATCTCATACCAATTTCAAAACAAGGCACCTCAAGAAGTCAAGTAATCACCTCAAATATGAACAAAGAAATTGCATTTTGATAAGTAATATGCTTCTTTTTAGTGCAATTTAGAAGAGTGACATACTTTAGAGGCCTTGCAAGAACACGTTGACCGATGGTGACAAAGCTGGTTTCCTGATTTGACATGAACCAAGCCAAAGAAGAAACACTGCAGCAAAAATATGATGTCAAATACAAGTCTATATATATTCAAGGCCAAAAATATAACTAAAGCCAATTTAAATATTGACCAAACCTTCCTGTAAAGATGTGTTCACGGACACCCAAAATTGTTGGGGGTCTCACTCCATGATCCTCATGAAATTCTTCAAGCAGGTTACGCATTTTGAAAGCTTCTTCCAAGTAGTTGTCCTGCAACATGAAACAAAAAACAACAACAAATTATTTATCGTTTGGGCGGTATAACCCCTTAGACCACAAACCAAACCGAAAGTGGCGGTTTATTAAATTTTCAAACCGAGCGGTTTGACATCAAGTGTCTAGACTGGTCAAACCGGACCATGGTTTAGGCAGTTTGGCCTGACCGGTTTAGGTGATTTGGGCCTTTTATGGGCTTTAAAGTTTGAACTTAAAAAACATATATAATTTTAGATTAAATATCTATTTTAACAGAACAAAATATCCCAAAAAATTAAGTGAACAACTCTTGAGTTGTCCATTTTAACAAAACAAAGTTTAACAAAAGTACATATAAAAAATAAATAAATATAAATATTAAAAGTAGGGCTATAGTGCTATACTACAATAAATAAATATAGAATATATATATATATATGCATTTGGCGGTCCGCCCAAAAAATGTTCCACACCGCAGACCGGACCGGACCGCCCGTTTTGGCTATTTGTTCAAACTAGACCGGACTGCCAGACCGCTTAAACCGCTAAAAACGGTCCGGTTTGACTTGGTTCGACCAGTTTGAGTGGTCCAACGGTTTTTTGGAACACCCCTAACCTGGTTCATGTCAATAGTCTGAAGAGCTTCCCCTCTGGTAAATATTATGGCATGGTTTTGATTCTCAGGCTTCCCTTCTCCAATTTTTGCTGAGCCAGGTAACTTTATCCTGTAAATTTCCTTCAAGAAAAACAAGTATCATGTTCTTGCAGACCGATCAAATGAAAATCATGTATATTGGGCACAAACTAAAAGGTCAACTACCTGGTCAAGATTATCTGCAGCTTTAACCAACACGGAATAATAGACCTTCTTCGATTTTCCTCCTTCTCTTTCTTCAATTTCATCAATATATGCCACACGAAGAGACGGATTGCTGTACATGAGAATTGAGAGAAAACCATGCATTATTTATCATAACGATATGCGAAAAAAAATCTATAATTTTTTCCCATCAAATACTTACTTTACCATCAAATTCAAAATATCTGTTGCACGGCGGTCCCCACTACGCTTCTGGTTTCCATAATTTTGACATGTGGCTACATAAGTAAATTTCATGTCAGCAACGGCCTCTAGTTGGGCATACAAGGATCTCTGGCTTCTCTTCTCCTCCTCCGTTGGAATGGTGACAGATTTATAGCCTTCCAATATTTCTGCTCAGTTTGCAAACAAAGAGTTAAGGGTTGTTTGGCAGTTGCTGAATGGTTTGGTGCAGAATGATTAAGTGGTCAGAATGATTAATAGGCTCTTATGAAATATGGTTGTTTGGTAATTGTTCAGAATGAAATTAGAACGCTTAATGGTTAAGGGAGGCCCAAGATACAAAATCATTCAGAGGGTTTTAGAACCATTACGAGGGTTTTTTGCCAAACAAGATTCACCTCTTAACGATTCAGATGTTACCTTCAAAAAAGTCAGTTGCTCAACCACAAGGGCTGTGGCGTACTGGTTAAGGCCATCTGCCCAGGGTTCGAATCCAGGCGTACACAACTTGTGGCCACTGAGGTTTAATCAGGGCTGATGTCTTACAGTCATAAATTGCCAAGGGATTAGTCTAGGCATAGCCTGGGACACCCTTCCAAAAAAAAAAAAAAAATTGCTCCAAAGGTTAACCATAAGTTCTATATTATTGTTGGATACAGTGTCCAGAGTCATTAACTATTGGTAATATTTCTAATAATAGCAGGGTCCTTTTGGGTTGCCCTTAAGACCCAAATAAACAATCAGAAGAATAAAAGGGAGTTAAAGCAATTAGTTTATTAATTTGTCATTTGATGATAAATTAATTATAAGCTACAATATAATTAATTAGATTAATTATATAAAGTACAGGGACTAAATGATAATTGGTTAAAATAGTTTTAACAAGCTTATCGGTTCAAGGGGGCTAGTTGTAAAATAGAGATAACTTGGTCGAGAAGCAGAAGAGGGGTTATAAATAAACTGCTAAGGGTTAAACCCTAGTTGGTTTTTTCTATCTCTCTCGGGTGGCCGTCGACCTCCCCTCTCTCTCTCTCTCTCTCTCCCAAATCGTAAACCCTAATAAGGGTTTAGGGTTTAAGCCTCTTCTTGATTGTTGGCATTTGGTGTTCTTAAGTGTGAGCCACTAGAGGGATTAATACTATTGGTCCTTGACATCCAAGAACCGAGATCAAAGGTTTGATTCATCATTGTGGTTTTCGACAATCACAATAAACAAGTAAGTATTCTTGGTTCATTCTTTTGTAGTTAATTATCTAGAACATATGTATCCTTATAGGTTGTGAGTTTGTATTGCCATAGATGATATTTTAAATATGCTTCCGTTGCCTATATCATGTGGTTGTAAGTTTGCTCAAAACCTTTCAATTATTTCCTCAACCTTAGAATCAACCTTGGGATAACATAAATAATAAGTTGAATCAAATGGAAAGAGACCTTGGTCACAACTCGCAAGAGTTCAAAATTTTCACCAACATGTTTCCAGCTATAGCTCATAGGTCCTTGTATAGACTCATAAGGTGACAGAATTACTTAAAATATCTTCTTATCTGAAATAACATTTTAGTCTAATAAACTATTTTCCCAACCAAAAAGCACACTACTTTGGCGAGGAATTGCCGAGTTCAGACAACACTTAATTCACAGCCATTTTAGAGACATGTTTGTAACAAAAAAGAAAATGAAAATAAATCATGTTTAAGGATTTCAGTTCTTTTAGTAGGAGAAACAAGAATTTCTAGGGGCCAACATACAAATAATCTCAAATGTATCTCCTTTATTGATCTTAGAGCATGGACTCTTAGTCTTAGATGCTTCCAACATTTCATCATCAAGATCTACAAGAGGATGCCCATCCTATCGTATAATAATAATAAGAGTAAATTACATTTTTAGTCCCTGTGGTTTTTTGAAAATTTCGATTTTCGTCCTTATGTTTTTGAAATTGCAAATTTGCAATATCCTTATGGTTTATAATTCATCACCTTTTTTTGTCCTTATGATTTAAATTTTATTTCTATTTTCATCCCTAGGGTTTACAATTCATTTCTATTTTAGTCCTTCATACTTGAAAGTAGTGTTTTGGCCTCAGGGGCGAAAATAAAATGAATTGCAAACCGTAGGGATGAAAACAGAAGTTTTGAAACCACAGGGACGAAATCTGCAAATTTTAACAAACCACAGGGACGAAAAACGTAATTTACTCTAATAATAATACACAAGTAATTTACTCGAGAGAAAAAAAGTTGCATACATGCACAAAGCTTTAGCTTATGCACCTAGGGCTGGGTTCTGGTGAGAAGTGCCAAATTTGGTGAGAAGTGGTTATCAACCATTGGATGAGAAATGAACGAACATTAGGATGAGATGCACCGAGATACACCGGATCAATTCCCTTTTAAGCCGAAATTCATGGGAGGGTATTTGAATAAAAGTGATCAACGGTTTAAAAGTACTTCTCACCAAAAATGGCACTTCTCACATGATCCCATGCCTGTGCACCCAATACTAAACATTTGCTCTAACCTTTTTCACTAGCCATGTCAAGGAACGCTTGAAGCTTCAATGCCCTTCTATAATACATCATCCCTCTAACTGGAAAGAAAAAATCCATTAGGAATGCAATATATAGGTGACTTTTTTTTGAGAATATACTAATATGGAAGTACCTGTTCTGCAGAGTGTCTGTCCTCTTAAAGACACCCAATGACGGAGCTGTAAAATGCTTTCATCGCTTTCAAAAATTTCTGAGTCTTCTTTGCAATTGATGCGTTCCATGAAGTTCTCCCATTCATCTAACAAAGCAATATTACCATTCCCCGAATAACCACATAAATATAAGTTCATGGAAGAAGATATATATATATATATATATATTAATAAGGTGCAGTTTAGATTATTGGAACCTGGGAAAATCTTTCGCAGGTAGAATTTGATTGATATACCATCTTCATTTTCCATGTCAAGGTCACTCTTTGAATAGACCGTCTCTTCGCTATAATAGGGGGTCATGACACTGCAATTCCAATCAACTATGATGAATTATAATACTGTTGTGGATTCATTACTACCATTTATCGCAGTATGGTAAGAACATTGATGAATTATTGCCCTTAAAATTAAGCTGTGAATTAAGATTCATGTCTTTAGTAGGCCAAAGCACAAGGGTCCAAGTGCCATCCAGATGCAAAGAAGCCCAGGGGTGAATGTGAATATGTGATGAGCAAAACCTCACTCACTAGCCGAAACGACAAGCAGACACATTGTTGATCTATGTTGTTACAGAGGTCAAAATACAAAATAGCGGTGAGGACTCGTATTTGAAATAGCAGTTATCGCGGATTCGCAGTGGTATAGTGGTCCAAAAATAGCGGTTCATATAATATTTCTTAGAGTATTATATATGTATTTATATATATATATGTATGTATATATATATATGTATGTATGTATATATATATATATGTATGCATATATATATATGTATATGTATGCATATATATATATGTATGCATATATATATATATATGTATATATATGTATGCATATATATATATATGTATGCATACATAACTTAACATATTATATGCAATTAAAATAAAATAAGGACCCGAATCAAAATAAAATACAATAAGGGCCCAAATAATAGAAGCCCAGGTAAAAATAAAAGCCCAAAAAAGAACAAAAATGTAAGCATTAGATTCAAAAGAGGCTCAGCTGAGAATATCGGTATTGTGGACCATTATTTTACCCAAATATCAGTGAAATAGCGCTAATTGGGCCGCTATTATCAAAACCGCAATTTCCACCGCTATTTTGCTTATGAACGATAGCCGCTATTGCACCGCAATTAGCAGCATAGTTGTTGATTGAAGTTCAAACTCTCTTCTCATGGTCTTCGGTATCAACTCCACTTACTAATTATGCAATAAATACAAACCAATTGTTCTAATGCAGAAAAATAGCTCAAGTATTGACTTCTCAGAATTTTCAATCTACATGGTCAGTATTCAGGAAGAAGGTACTTGTAAATTAAAAAAAAAACATGCCCAGCACATAATCTTTCATATTTGCAGACTCATATACATACATGACACATAGTGTGAACAAATGCAACCTACTCCCTCGCATGAAGTAATAAGTATTGGTGAACATAGTAGGTAGATGACAATTTGTTATACCTGAATGATAGCATTTTACGCACTTGAGGTGCACGTGGCATATCCATGAACAATGAATTTGTGAAGAATGTGATCCTCCGCCGTGCTTCAAGGTTTATAGGCACATCCATTGCAGATTCATTTACCGTCAGAAGAAGATACAGGCGTTTTATCTATAAGGATAACAATTTAATGATTACCATCTCTAACTGCAAACTTCTTAGGGTTAAATACTGATGTTACTGTGGTGTGGGTCCATGCACATTTTATACATAATATGTGTGATGGAAGATATTGATAACCTGTTCTTGCCACTGGGCAGTAACAGGAGGAGGAAATGCAATGGCAGGTTTCGAGTCTGTAGCTTTTTCAAAAAGCTGCGTTCCAGAATCCTTGCTACCATGTCCTAGTTCTACCAATTCACTGAAACAAACATGTATCAAGTCATTATTCTGTTTGTAGAATCTCAGGAAAAAAGCTAATGAAAATATCTCGTAGCTTATTTTTTAGTACATGTTTCGATGGACATAAGCTAGCTTATAAACTAGCTTATTGATAAGCTACTCTAGCTTATAAGTTAGCTTATAATCTAGCTTATTGATAAGCTACTTGGAGTAGCTTATGAGTAGCTTTTTGTGACGTTTTCCAATTATACTCTCACTAGTATTAATTATTATTTATTAACTATTAATTATAAATAAAATATTAATTATTACTAATATTAACTGAACATTATTAATTTTATTTTAATTATATATTGATGTTAACTTTTAATTATTTATATTATTGTTAAACATGTCAATTATTTATTTTTATTCATATTATATGTAATGGTTATTTAAAATCATAAGTTAATGTAGATTTTTTCTAAAATTTGTTTTAACAATTTCAAAATTTATAGTATATATAACAATAAATTTTAAATTCTTTTAATTAATATATTATATTATTTAATTTTTCTTTACTATCTTGTTTGTATTAATTAACATATTATATTACTATAAATTTGTTTTAATTATATTACGAAATATTGTAATTGAATATTTTATCAAGATGTCCTTTTTGTTTTAATTTTTGCCAAACTTGACTTATTCATCAGCTAGCTTATCCGCCACCAGCTAGCTTATCAGCTTAGTTTGCCAAACACAGCCTTATTAGTTATTGTCATTATTGCATGCTCATAGAATGGTCAAATCACAAACCGAATTTCATTGACCATCATGTCACGGGTAACTACTTCCAACATGTCTTGAAGCAACAAAACCACAGTGTTGTGCTTAGATTCATCAGCCTCTTTCTGCAATACACAAAGTCTTAAACATGTTATAATGATCAGTATTAAGCTAACGCTAACGCTGGCACTAACTTTTATTTATGAACAACTCACCAGACTTTCCACCAGTTTCACAAACTGGTTCCGAAGAGTAGGTAGAGAGCCCATTCTAAAATTTGTTAGAAAGGTATTCTTTGAAATGTTGCTTTCAACGTCCTTAATTATGATACCAATTATCCTGTTAGCAGAACACAAATCAGAGCTGCAGTGGCAGAGGTTAATGTTCTTAACTCATGTATTCAAGGGCTTCAGTGGTCATTAAAGCACTCATAGAAGAAAATGAGAACCATGTACTCATCTTTTATATAAGATGAGACTACATCAGCATTATAATACATTCCTCAATAGTATAACCAAAGATAGCATAAACAAAGGAGCTAATAGGTGAAAATATTAAAAGGAGTCTTAGTCTGTGGCAGTAAATAACAAATAAGTAGATTTTGAGATCAAAACAAGAAACATAGCAATGGTAGAATTTAAATTTTAGAGTAAATTACGTTTTTAGTCCCCGTCGTTTGTTAAAAATTTCTTTTTTTCCGTCCTTATGATTTTAAAATTACGATTGTTGAAGTTTCAGTTTATCTGATGTTGTGGTTAAAAATCCAATGTTGTGGTTAAAAAGAAAGATGGAAGTTGGCGCTTATGTTTTGATTATTGGGCCCTCAATAAATGCTCAATACTGGACAAATTCAGGGAATCATCAAATGCGTATGAAAAATGAAGATGTGAGAAAAGAACCTTTAAAACTCATGAAAGAAACCATGAATTCTTGTTATGCCGTTTGGATTATCTAACATACAATCATCATTTCAAGGATTTAATGAATAACATATTCAAGGCTTATACTTCGAAATTCGTATTAGGGGGTGTTTGGGATTGCTTATTTAAAAGTTAAAACAACTTATACTTATTTTTAAAAGTGCTTATCAACTTATGTCGTAATAAAAAGGAGTTGGGGGTAAAATTGTAATTTGGACAAATAAGTTATAAGAACTTTCAAATAAGTTAGAATGAATTAACTTATCAAAAACAACTTATTTGTAGTGGGGAAAAGTCATAAGAACTTTTCTTTTTTTCAATCCAAACACTAAAAATAGCTTATCTGCGGTCAGGAAAAGCAATAAGCAAATAAGTCAAAAAAATTAAGCAATCCCAAACACCCCCTTAGTCTTCTTCGACAATATTCTCGTGTATAGTCGAAATAACATGTTATATACCTTGGACAAGTATCGGGAGCTCCACAATGGCGACAAAGTGGAGGGAGGGGGATGCTCAAGAAAGAGGTGGAGTTGTTTGGCAGTTGCTGACTGGTTTGGTGCAGAATGATTAAGTGGTTGGAATGATTAAGTGGTCAGAATGATTAAGAGGCTCTATCATTATTATCATATAGTGTAAAATGAAATATGGTTGTTCGGTAATTGTTCGAAATGCCATTGAAAGTATGGGAGGCTATTACTATGGATTTTATTGAAGGATTACCAAAATCATTTGGGATGACTACGATCTTGGCGGTAGTCGATCTGTTAATCAAACATGCTCATGTTATTGGGTTAAAACATCCATATATGGCTGATGATGAGTAACAAAAAATTATGTTGAAATTTTTGGGTGATGACAGATGCACACAATTAGAGTGATGATGAGAGATGCCCATCAAATACTTGGGGGTAAAACAGTCATTTCTATCGTTCAGACGGTTGATTCAGAAAAGAAAGTAAACAACAACACATTTTTATCCAACAGACACATGTATCCATACAGGACTTAATAGAAAATTTGGTATGCTGCCTATGATCTCTCGGGGCTGCCCCCTAGAGATCATATGCAACACAATTAACCTCTTTATAATTGCTGATGAGTTTCATTCTTAGCCTACTCAACTATTTTGGGGTAAAAGGCTTCTTGTATGGAAGATGAAGAAATTGAAAAAAGTTGAGGGAAAAGTAGAATGTACCACCTTTTCTCGGTATGTCCAACAACTAAAGCATTCAGGACAAGTTTGAAGGACTCATAGCATTCAGTAACAGCACACTTCATATATTCATCAGCACATATACGCTTCCAGAGATCAGCATCTTTGGATCTAAATTGAACCGCCATGTCAAGAGCAATCGGAACCTAAAAGAGCAGTTATGGTCAGAAAATGATACATCATATAGGTTACATATGAACATTTGGGAGACAAAAATAACCTTGCTAGCAAGCAAATATGGTGGCCACTGAATTAGGTTAAGGCTGGGATCTGAAGAATAAGGAACTAACATCAGGTCCATCTCCCTGCAATAGATTGATTCATAGCTAAGTTCGAATTTTGTTTTTGGATAAAACGAAGAAGTGGTAAACAAAATAAGAAGTTGGTTAAGCAGCCTTTCCTGTCACTTATAAAATCTTCTTCACGGAAACTACATACAACTTCATTCCACAACTGAGCAAATTTTGCTGCTTCGGTTCTTTTGTTTGGTGAAGCCTATTTGGATAGTATAATAACATTCTCATGAATCATTCGTTTACGAATTACGAGTTAGGGTTGGGTTCTGGTGAGGAGTTGAAGTTAACATGAGAAGCATGAGAAGTGTGATATGTTCTTATGGGAGGGTGTATTGGTATTCCTTGGCCTAACTGGTAAGACGTGTTTTGTAAAGCCGTGCGGTTAACCCCAAAGCGGACAGTATCTGACCCGGTTGGTTGAGGAGCGTATCAATGGTATCAGAGCAGCCTCTTGCTCGACTCGTTGTGGGAGACAACTCTCTGGACCACCATTCGAGGTCGAATGGTCTCCGAGGGGGGAGTATTGATACGTTCTTATGGGAGGGTGTATTGGTATTCCTTGTCCCACATCGCTCTCAGGCAGAGGAGATGCTGGGTTCATATAGTACTCCTTGGCCTAACTGGTAAGACGCGTTTTGTAAAGCCGTGCGGTTAACCCCAAAGCGGACAGTATCTGACCCGGTTGGTTGAGGTGCGTATCAAAGTGGTTATCAACCGTTGGATGAGAAATAGATGCACATTAGGATGAGATGCACCGAGATAAGATGCACCGGATCAATTCCCTTCTAAGGCACAACTCATGGGGGGGCATTTGATTAAAAGTGATCAACGGTTCAGATCCACTTCTCACGCTTCTCACATTAACCTCAACTTCTCACACGATCCTTCGCCTTACGAGATAACTGTTCTTAGCACTACACTTCAGATAATTGCATGTACCTCTGCAAATCCTTTAGACAGAGAAAATCCCTTTCTTTTAGCCTTCTCAGATGGCAACAAATACGCACTGAATGCACCGGGTATAGACTGGAAGCGGGACCTTAGCATGCTCAGTGTTCGTATCTGTGACAATAGAGTGGAATGTTAAAACTTAAAACTCGGAACAAGCAAGATAACTTGTAAAGATCAATGTGCATTTAAACAAGAAAATAAATTTCATTTTAAATTACAGCAACAAACTGGAAGAATTCCATGTTGTAGCATCAAAAAAGTAGTTGCATGCCATATGGTAGTTATGATATTGTAGCAATTTACTACACTAGAACACATGGTGCCATGGACCTCTGTATCTCCACGCAACAAGGAGTGCGTACTATGAAGTAGTAAACCATGTAGCCAAGAGGTAATAAAACTCAATCTTACCATCTCCTTTCGAGCCCACAAATTTTTCAAAACTTATAAAGTTAAACCAAATCACACCAAACAAACCCAGTAGCGTCTGGGGGTAAGATGTATGCAGAAGTTTCCTCTGCCTCAAGAGAGAGAGAGAGAGGATCAAAACTTACAAAGTTATATGACTAAATCCTGAAACACGAGCATTAAACCCATTGATAAAAAAAATTTAGGACATAAAATTATATGCTAGGTTCTCATATGTGTCTGTGTACAGGTTCATAGGCCCCTCTTATGGTGCACGGGACGATCTTATATATATATATATATATATATATATATATATATATATATATATATATATATATATAGAGAGAGAGAGAGAGAGGGAGGTTTAAGGGAAAACCTCAAAAAAATGAAAAACTGAAGAACATTAATTTGTAACATGCACACGTGCATATGCACAAATGCATAATGCACACGTGCATAAAAACCAAAAAACAACTTAATTTAATTGTATGCACAAGTCGTCCAGATGAAGGGCTACCAGGATGTTCCTCAGTTTTCCATTTTCTTTTTAAGATTTTCCCCTGAACCTTCCCCTCTCTCTCTCTCTCTCTATATATATATATATATATATATATAGGGTTTTTCCCTCAGAAATATAGATAGCTCTGATCTATTAGTCATTCATCAGTAATTACCAAAAAGAGAACATAATTATTCTTACAGTTTTTTTCTGTTAATCAAGATTTAAAATAATACATTACCAAATGCATATGCACATCTTCATAACAAAAAAACACACAAATGGAAATTTAAGGAGGGAGTAACTCAGTACCTCTCCCAAACGATCAAATGCCCCAATAACACCACCGCACAAAGTTGAAAATACAGCATACCAAATTTGAGTGTCCATAAAGTAAACCTGGTAACAATAACGAAGCATATCATGTCAGTGGAGAATTATGGATGTAATAGTGACAGCAGCAGCAGCAGCAGCAACAACAACAACAACAACAACAACATAGAAGAACACAAAGAAGAACAATAACAAGAAAGGCGAAGGATCGTGTGAGAAGTTGAGGTTAACGTCAGAAGCGTGAGAAGTGGATCTGAACTGTTGATCACTTTTAATCTCATACCCTCACATGAATTGCGCTTTAGATGGGAATTGATCCGTGTTATGAACCAGACAGAATTGGACAATAGAAATAGAAACCAATTGATAAACGACACTGCTGAATGCTTCGATTAACAACCAAAGGAAAGAACAAGTAGCATTCGAGAGGCTACCACTCTCCCAAATAGAACCAGACTAATTTTCTGCATGTCTAAACTCTTCCCCCGCACCCCCATTTTATGCTAACAACTTATTCTAGAATATACTATTGGGCTTGGGCTTAGGCTTGGGCCAGTGCATAACATTACCCCTCCCCCAAAGAACCACCTTGTCCTCAAGGTGGATAGAAAAATATAGAAACCGTTGTTGCCTGAGTGCTACTAAGGTGGATAGAAAAATATAGAAACCGTTGCTGCCTGAGTGCTACAACTTCCCAACCGGCTGCCGCTAATGTCGATCCTTTCCGATTCATTTCCCTGTCACCCATGTTGTTCAAAATCCTAGCCGAAATCCAAGGGCTTTCAACCGGTAAGTCATTCACGTAATTCGGCCAACTTATTCGGTAATCCCTATTCCCTTGGACACATATGTTCACACCCCAGAGGCCAAGTCTTGCAATCTGAAACCAATAGAACAATTTTGTTTCCAGTTTTGAGCGGTATGGTGAACCCCAAAACAGAAACTTGTCATTCTCCTCATAATGCTGCCAGCTTTCAAACTCATCCAAATTCCCTTGTTTACACATGTACTTATCCCACATGTAGACTCCTACAACTTGAGACTGATGTAATAATCCTATTCCCTGTTTTGCCTTTGCCTGGTCTTTCCATCTCCGAAACCAAAAAGTGTCCTCCTCTTCTTTCAAATCTAGAAAGTATTTAGTTTTCTTGATTTTAGACTCATGTCCCACACCTATTCCTTCTCGATTCTTCATTATAATGACTTCCTTCTCATATTGAAGGGCCTTAACCGCAGCAAATTCAACCTCCAATTTACCATGTTCTGCCCTTCTATCAGACTCGACACACACACTAGCCCTTTTACTCGGTATTGGACAAAGGACTAACAAGGTGGTTGTATAAAACGGCCGAAACAATTGACTTGGCAGTTTTAGGTTTGGTTCTGAATTGGAATTCGAAGGTAGTTTTGGATCCATATTAGGTCTAATTCTGAAATATGTTGAGGTTAGGCTTTGGTTTATTGCATCGTCGAGTTTATTAGAACGTGGGAAAGATGTTGCTCTGAAAGTTGAGGTTCTAACATCTTCCCTCATGAGATTCGTAATTACCAGAATACCTGTAAATTGAGATCGCTCCTTCAATCTCGTTCCAACAGTTTCTTCAAGAGAAATTACTTGATCTATCCCCCCAAGTATTTCTCCCCTTTTTCTAACCCTTGGTCCTTCCTTCTTGGCGTTCCTACTCCTGAAATTACCATACCCTGTGTTGCACACCCCCCCCCCCTCGAATCGCTGCCACGAAGATCACAAGCGTGGTTGCTGAGAACGGAAGGATTCTGATGTAACTTTGGGCCCAATCGAAGTCTAGGTACTGAAGCAACTGGGCTTCGGCTGCCTTGGGCCTTCTCCTGGACCATTTGTTGGTTGGGCCCATCTTGGGCCTGATTAATTTCCTCAGATATGGTCGCTAACGAACCATAATTCGCCGACTTCGTCTGAATCACCGCCCTTCTCTCAGTGAAACTCGGGATTGGAGATGAATCCCCCTGCGATCGAATATGAGGCGGTGGGAAGCTCCGGTCCGGCGACTCTGGGTCTGGATCTGGACCGAGATCGAAGAACACAGATTCTGGACTATCGACAGAGTGAATTTTCACCGATTGGAACCCTCCACGACTGATTATAACCTCCGTTGTCCCTTCTCTTCCAACAAGTTCTCTATGCTCCTCTTCTTCTCCTCCTCCAATCTCAGCCTCCTCACCAGTGGGGTTAAGCATGCCAGATGTGATCATCAATGTTGGAGAACTGCCTGGATTTGATGGATTACCAATGTAGGAACGCGATTTGAATCCACTTGTAGAATCATGTAGATGCATAAATCCGATAGGAGAAATTGGCGGCAATTGATATACTGGCTGAATCAGTTCAGAGTGTATTCCAGAATCATGCTGACTTGAATCATCTTCACAATAATAGATCGACTCTTCTATTTCTTCATTCTTCTCCTTATTTTCTTCTTCTTTCTCGTTTCCAATCACTGCCTCGACCACAAGGCAGTCATGGATGAGATCCGGGATAACCGCCTCATCAGTTGAATTAAAACCTCTCGATCCGTTCTCCGATGGTGAAGAACCCCCTGATTGCATTGGGTTTTCAATATAGGAAACAGATTGGGATGGAATGATGTTTACCTCCTCACGAATCATCTCCATAAGGTCTCGTCTGAACATGGTAAACTGCTGCTTGAAATTGGCCACAATGGACTGGACATCAATCACCTCCTTCTTCCTGGATTCATCCTTCTGTCGAATCCGATCATCAGCAATGTAATCAAACGCACTATAGGTCATTTGCAATTCCCTGTCCATGGACTCGTAGCGCTCTGATACCATTTGTTATGAACCAGACAGAATTGGACAATAGAAATAGAAACCAATTGATAAACGACACTGCTGAATGCTTCGATTAACAACCAAAGGAAAGAACAAGTAGCATTCGAGAGGCTACCACTCTCCCAAATAGAACCAGACTAATTTTCTGCATGTCTAAACTCTTCCCCCGCACCCCCATTTTATGCTAACAACTTATTCTAGAATATACTATTGGGCTTGGGCTTAGGCTTGGGCCAGTGCATAACATTCTGGTGCCTCTCAGTGCATCTTATCTTGATGCATCTTATCCTAATGTGCATCCATTTCTCATCCAACGGTTGATAACCACTTTTCACGTTAACTTCAACTTCTCACCAGACCCCAACCCTTACAAGAAATATAGTGAATATCAAATTAAGCTGTGATCCCAGAACAAGTAATCAATCAGTGAAAACAATCAGATAGCCATCCATATATTCATCAATGATAATCAACAAGTACACAAGGTGAGAATGTAGAGAGAAAAGTGCACTATGTGTACTAGTGTGTGTTTGTAATGGATGACCTAATGCAAATCTAGAAAAAAAATACATTATATAGTTTGTAACTAGACAATTACACATTAGGTCCCTCTACTTGGTACAACTAGGTAATTAAGGCACTAACATAAGCAAAGATAACAAGGTAAAAACACACCAAAATAACGGGTAGCCAAAGTGCAGCAACCGCTCCATAGTGATTTTCAGCTGCATATTCATTACAAATTATGAAAACCCATATCTAAGAAAAAAAGAAAGACTCGAAGGTAAACACGAACCTTGTGGGAAGAATTCGTGCCAAGCATATTGTACATGATTGATTTTCATAATATTTCTTGTTGGCTCAACTAAAGGTTTTATCTGTGGAGCATAAATTTTTTACTGTAACAGAATCCATTTACTCGCTGATTTTCTATCTAATAGAATATAAAGTTTAGAGAGAGAATGCAAACACCTGAACAAAATAGCTAAAAGCAAACTTCGCTGATAGAAGAAGCACCCAAAAGAGAGTATACCTGATATTGACAGATAAATGGAGCTGTAAATTTCAGGTACTGTCTACAAATTTCAGGTAACTGTAATTTCATATGATCTTTTTGCATCTAAGACTAGGATTTAGAATATTAATTAACATATATTTGTTTCACAATGTGTTTGCTTTACATGTACTCGGTTCACAATGTGCACATTTTTTACGTGTTTGTGAAACAAAAAGTACACGTAAAAGAGTTTCACATTGTGAAACAAATACATATGAAATAATCACAATGTGAAACAAATATATGTTAATCAATACATTAAATACTAGCCTTACATGAGAAAAAATCATGTGAAACAAAACCGTAAGGTAGAAGTTCTCACGGATCTCACAAATTTTGAGGTTCTCACATGATTAAGCCCCTATATATATATATAGGAGGTTCAAGAGAAAACCTCAAAAAAATGGAAAACTGAGGAACATCCTGGTGGGCATACAAGTAATTTGTAACATGCACACGTACATACAAACCAAAACACAAATTAATTTACTTGTATGCACAAGTGCATACCGTCCAAATGAAGGGCTACCAGGGTGTTCCTAAGTTTTCCATTTTTTGGAGGTTTTCCCTTGAGCCTCCTCTCTCTCTCTCTCTCTCTCTCTCTCTCTCTATATATATATATATATATATATATATATGCAGTAAGCAAATTAAAGACCGTACACATACTTTAAAAGAGCAAATTGACTTTCATGCATTCCTCTCCCGACATAGATTCTGGGCTGCAAAAAAACCAGATAATGCACAATAAAGATTATGCGTATAGCTGGAAAAGAATATCGTCTCTCCATCTCTCCATCTCTCTTTCCATTTAATGCGTACGTGTGTGTGTGTGTGGAGAGAGAGAGAGAGAGAGGCAAATTCAAGTCATTGTCAAATTGTCATATTTAGAACAGTTACTTTACACTAATCGATCACAACTGATATTTCAAACACTAGCCAAATGAAGTTGATGCTATTGAAAATTGCCAAAGTGGTATAAAAGATATCAAAATACGGACGATCTAGGCATATGGAGGATTTTACCGAAGAATCATATCATTTTAAGGCTTCGATTCTTGAATGCTCAACACTCAACCATCAAGGTTTTGGCCTTACTCCCATCACCCTCTTTTTACTATCACCCTAAATGCTTTCAATTCCTAACAGAGAGCCCAGAAGCTTGACAAGATGTTTTTAATTATAGATATGAAAACCAAACCCTCTGATACACAAAAGGAACGTAAAGAAACTAATTTATCCTATTTAAAAAGGAACAACTAAAAGACTGAATCAACAATTACTTCCCCTAATTTACAAGGAGTTATCCGTTTTTTAGCATACCAAGTCTTCTACAGCTAGGTCTTCCAAAATTGGTTGCTATATGACTAGAAGATAATGTTGCTTTAGATGGAGACCTACCGGAAGAAAAGGTATCATGTAGCAAAAGTCACAAAATCAGTAAAGGCTTCTTAAATCTTAACTAGAGTACTTTAAGACACATAGTGCAATAGACTGAATCACTAAAATAACAATACAACATCTATCTTGAAGACAATAAATCATTAAGTATCAGCCATAAGGCCCATACCAAATCTACACGTGTGGAGAACATTTACTAACTTAATGCACTCGTAATAATTTAGTCCTAATATAAATTATTTGTCTTATTTGAACGCTAGATTTTCCAAAGAAGAATCATTGTTTGAATTATGATATTCTTATATTGCATATTCACATCACATTCAGAAGATGTGCTACAAAATGGAGGACCTCAAACCACAAGGTCTATTAGAATAGCCGAATGGCATCGGAATCAGATAAAACGCTATAGAACATGATGAGACTGTGGTAACGTAATTTACAAGGTGTTCTGGGGCCCTTTGTGGTGTGTCCTTATTAGATATGATTTTAAAATGAAAGACTTAGCTAATTTTATTTGCTGATTGAACAAAAACTGAAAGTTTCTATAGCAATAGAGTGAAAATTCTTTGATTATAACAACTTGTGGGAGACCAAATAAATCTTGCGCTTACGGGCATAAATACACATATTGATTAAAGTATATCGGTTATACACTAAATATTTGAAAAACAGTTTGAACTATCCTAAATAAACAAGTTAGCTACCCATCCCAAAATAAGGAAAATAATAGGATGACAAAAAAAAATGCGGAAAGGGTAGAATAACATCATGTTTTAGTAAAAAAGAGACCATTTTATCTATTACCTCCCTTTCTCAAACCTGCCCCTTGCTTCATAGCCAAGGGAATAATGAAAGACCTATGACTCATTGTCTCCATCATAACCTCACTGTAAGACCATCTTTATGGAATCTTGCAGCGGAAGTATGGCTTCAAAAGAATACAAGAGAGAATTCGAAAAAGAACTTAAAAACAAGAACGGCAGTGTTGCAAATTTAAACACTAGTTAAAGGTAAGAAACCAAAAATCTAACAAGAAAACATGCAAACAGAAGCAAGTACACGAAAACATAGCCAACTTAGGAAGGACTACATGCCCTCGCCTAACTAGGTAGGGAGCTAAACATACCCCACACCTAGGGGCTGTCTATTTACAGCTTAATGAGCTTAATGGTCTGGGCGGCTTATTCGCTCAGCCATACATGAATGTTTCTTTACGACTTAATCGTTAAGCCATTAAGCTAAAATGACTATAAGCCAGGACCCCTCACTTGTCCCCGTGAAGCCACCCTAAACAAAACACTACCAGAAATGCCCAGAAAATAATCCAACCCACTCTGTTTGCCTCTCTCAAACCCATTGTTCTTCCATCTCTCTCAAACCCATTGTTCTTCCATCCCTCAGACAGATTTATCCAGACAGACAAATTAACCCATACAGAGCTTAATATAAGATAAAGTAAACAACTGCTACCCTAATTTTGTGTCTCCAAGAACTCCTATCAAAGGCCATGTCCTAAAAAAACTAAAGTCGCCAAATCTAACCTCCTCAGCTTACCCCTCCTCCTCATTCCCTCAACCCGTATATTTTATACCCTCCTCACCCGAGCCGACCTCCGTCTCCTACGAATGTGGCCAAACCACCTCACATCTTCCCTCCCTCCTCATTTTTGCCATCTCCAACTTCCTCTTGTGGGCCTTCCTTGATGCCCGACATTCCGACCCTGCCCATATTATAGCTGGTCTGATGGCTACCCGGTAGAATTTGTCCTTCAGTTTTAACGGGACCTTCTTGTCACACAACACCCCTATGGAAACCCTCCAATTTACCACCCCGTCCTTATGCCATTTGTTATGTCATTATCAACCTCACCCCCTTCTGAATCATAGAGACTAGATAGTCCTTTTGGGGTACCCCATCCTTTGCCCCCCAATGTTGACTTCCACCCCTCGTTGAAGTGAAGGAAAGTAGAAAGTGGCAGAAAGTAGATTGTTATTTTATGTAGTTTGCCCTAATAATTATAATATACTAACAACATTGACCATTGTAAAGCTAAAATTCAAGATAGGGCCACGTTTGATGGCAGTTGAAAATCAATTATCAGGTCATATGGCTATGACATGCTAGGTACATGTTTTTTATGGTCTGTACCATACACTACTACTAACAAATGTGTCAGATAAACTGAAACTTCAATAATGGGGAAGAATCTGCAAAAGTTTGTACCTGTGACCACCATAGAAGAAATCTTGCAATAAGCCAATCAGAGTTTTCAATCCAACGTCGAAGCATAGGGAAAATGAACAGTACTGCTGCTATTAAATTTGGAAGCAAATACAATGCCACAGCCATGAGATATAGAGAAGGAATGCCGTCAAATCGGTTAAGGAAAGAGATGATATCTCTGACTTTCTGAAAGGGAATTGATATGTTGTCATTTTGGTGTATATAACATAGTGGAAGAACGATACACCATGCAAGACTAGTAATAATCTTCAAAATGTTCCTCAACACAGCCGTGAACTTCCACCTACGATATCCAGGGAAGTTAAGGACAAGGTCCAATATACCTATAACCAAGCAAAAGACAATTACGAATAAGTGGACGTCATGCATTTACTTTAAATAAGTTTACCATTAAAGACCAACAACTCGAAGTACATTTGGCAAGTTAATTGGATTTGTCAAACTACATTGTATAGAAAATATGCCAAACACATCTGGGTGCTCAAAATTTTTATGCCAAGTATCCAATGACAAAGGATAAATCTTCTCTGTTTGGTATTCTAAATTCTATTATAGAATAACTGATGAAGATTGAAGCATAATGACCGAAGCATAGGCACCTAAAATTCTAAGGGGGCTTTTTTAAGGGATTTGGAGTTTGTAGATTGTTTTCTTCAATCTAGTAGCTAGCACTTCTTTCTCAGGGAGGCTATTTCAGAAGGCTAGATATGTATACGAAAGCACATTCAAGTGAGCAATCTACATTTCTCATATCTAATGATGCTTCTTTCTCTCTCAATTTTAGACATTGTACCGGATAAAGAAGACACGCCCAACATCAAGTTGTGCACTAACAACTGTCTAGTGCAAATTTAATCAGCACATTGGTCAATTTACATTGTCATTAGTGAATTGTCCACCAAAGTTTTAGTTAGAATTGAGAATTATAATGAGCACAAACAACAACATAAAAGAAGGGGCAATACAAAGAAATGCAAGACAAGTAAATGTTTGGATGAAAGTGTTAACGATATCACTTTAAAGTTTAAATAGTACTGGAGCCAGAAAAAATCTTAAAAGGAGGGGTGAATTTTGCAAATTGATTAAAATTTTATTTTGGGACGAAATTGTTTTAACTTCTGATTTTAAACTAAACCTTTGACCTATCTTAACTTAAAAAACTGGAGGGGCGACGACCGCACCTACTAGCCCCTCCCTGAATCGTCGTTGATTATTATCAAGGACATCTAAGACATTCATGCCCAGTTTGAGATTAAAGGATCAGAAAATATTATTACTATTTTGTTTAGAGAAGCGTTGAGAAAAGGAACTTCTCTATCTCAACATGCATAAATATATGTTTGATGAGAGGCTAAAGCTTTAAACTTTTGACAGGATCACATGTCAAGAAGTAGTAGTAGTAGTAGTAGAAGTGATTATCAGCATATAGTGAACCCATATCCACAAAAGTTCAAGAAAACAGAACATACTCTGGAATAAGCGGAGAAATGCTGCTGTTATGAAAATACTGGATAGATTATATAACATCCTCTTCTCAAAAACACCCGATATTGAAACATCACTCCATGCAATGATAATCATAATCTGCAATTGAACGGTCCAACATAAGTTGCACAAAATATAATTTGCAGGAGAGCAAACTGCATCTTTATCTGCTTCTTACCTGAAGAGCTAGTATGAAGAATGTCCACAAACGGTCAAAACTTCGGAATGTATGCCAAAATGATCGTGTCTCAACAAAATATGATTTCCCAAGGCTTCCAGACTTTTGAGATGATTCTTTTCCCTGCCATTATGTTTATATATTTAAAAAAGAAATCCTTAATAAGTTGAGACCACTAATATTTATATAAAGAAGAGGAGAACTTGTGCCATGTCACGTGTTGATTTAAAAAAATCTCCATCATCACGCATAGGCCAACCCAAAGCAAAACAATCTGGTGACCTATAATATCAAAGAAGAAACTTTATTTAGAGATATTCTGAGGTTCGAGACCATATTTTCTGTCACTTATTCTTTCAAGACTGTACCAGAAATATTCATTAAGATCATCGTAATTGCACCAAGCAGAGTGAGGGGCCTTCCCGTTTTTGCTTCTCTTGGTTTCCTTCATTAAAATAAGCATCATTACGCTAATTCTTAAAAACAAGACGTCAAGTTTTACTATATGTGCATGAGGTTGCAGCAGGAGTACCTTTTCTATGACTCGATAAATTGGAGTTATAACTTTGTGAAGGAAGGCTTCATCATCCCCACCATAAGTAGGCTTGATATTTTCTCCGGTCACAATGCTGACATTTCCAGCCAACAAGCCATGGAGTTCATATGCCATCTGAATGGATAGCATGATATGGTCATGAATGTATAGCCAATCTTCAATCTTATGCATATAGAGCTGAAATAAACAAATGGAATTCTTACGTTGTGAAAAATGTAGCACAGACACTCTGGTATAAAGCGTACATTAGCAGCCTCTCCCCAGATAAGAAGATAAAGTCCCATGTAGAGCAGCTTCCTCTGTTGCATCTCCTCGTGTCCTTGAGGAAGCCTGCAAAGCACCGGCTTTAGTAAACCTATAGAGCACAAAAAAGAAAAATTACATGCACACAACTATCAAGTAGCATGAAAAGTTACAATCATGAACAGTTCAGTAAATGTTTGAAGTTGTAATTTCTGATATTGAGTTAGATAAAAGTATTGGATTGCTTGTTCTCTACTGAGATGAGAAAATGTCTAAGATTTTTATAACATGCATTAAGTTGATCTAAGATTTGTTGTATATCTCATAGGTTTGGGGTTTCCTGAGTGTGTTCACTGCTTGTGCATATCAATAAGGTGCAATTATGAGATAAGTAAAATTTAATTAAACCGGAGAAAATTTATGTCTAAACTGAATTTTAGACGGTGGATCATGACTAGCAACAGATGTAAAGCACTTTTTTTAGAAACTACCTTGATATACGGATATACAACAAACTTTACCAAAATGTTAAGTACGCTTATTTGCAACGAATTATGCTGTAAAGATAATTTCGGATCAGCTGTGATATTCCTTGTCATATAAAACCATGAACTCATTGTGCTATATAGCTTACGCGTGTGTGCGTGACATGCATTATCCTGACGCATAGCAAGGGCAAAGAAAGAGCATACATGACAAGATCAAAAAATATAAGGAAGTCAGATAAAGCTTTTGTACAGAATATAGCATTTATGTGTACAAACTTGTACGAGTACGAGTATAGATGAAAAATATAATGTTTGTCCAGAATTTATGGGTTAGATCTCGTACAAGTTCAGTTACGATTAGTTACTATAAAAGTGTATATTCTGCTGCATATACGGTATATAAGTGTCAGATTTTAGGAATGGTTCAGAAAGTTTTCAAATGATGGTGTTGTTGGTAAATGTACTCGTGTTATGCAATGTTTTTGATAGGTAAGACCAAGGCTGGGAATAGGGTGTCACAGTAACTTACCTTAAACTATGTTTTCTTCTCAAGAACTTGCACCAGTTTTTATAATTTTTGAAGAGCTTGTTCATAACCCCATCAATAGCTCGATCATCAAGCTGCACCACAGTGATTTTAGAAGGTAATGTTTAAACGGATACCCTTGTGCTAAACAAATGAACAAAGGAAGACTTCAAGAAGTTAAACTTGATGATAGTTTCACCCAATGTAAGAGCATCCACAATGGGGGGTCCTTATAAGCAAAAAGTGTAGTTCTTATAAGTCTATACCATACTGGAGAGTTCTTACAAGTCACCAACATGTTTTGAGTTCTTGTAGAAGAACCTTGGTTCTTATCTCGGTTATTAAGTAAAGTAGTATTTTATTAGTGTTGTTTATAAGTTTTAACTTATATATCCACATTAAAAAAATACATGGGCCCAGGGGCCCACAAAAAGGAGGTTTTTGTACGTGACTACCATAGCAGAGTTTTATAGAGGTTCTTAGTTTGTTGGGTTGGCAATGATGTAGCACGAAAAAGTAGGTTCTTATTAGTCACTCCATTGGAGATGCTGTAAAAGTCACAACGTGACCCTAAGTTGGTTGTGTAGATAAAGATCATTTGGTTTGACTGGTTGTTAAATGGAACTCAGAAATATAATCTATCATGGAAACAGGCTTCTAAAAAGAAAACACCATGGAAAATACATAAACCAGTATAAGAGTAAGGTTCTTTAAAAATGGATAAAAGCAGGTTTTACATGAGGTGCATGCCTTGTTACTCGGCTCAGGCTTAGGCATCAGCCTTGCTTGAGGATGGGCAAGTTGCAAGATCAAATGTTCCCTTTGATTCCTGACATTGTCTTTCTGAAACATTTTCAAAAATAAAGTAAAACATGCAATAAGACAAATAAACCAGTCAGTAAACCTAATATCTAAACAGCCATTGTCTTCTCATAATATAATTAATCTTGAACCACTACATGCCTGAAACCCAAACATTGTCTTTAGCCAATCAAGAAGATCCAATTCTCCTGACTTTTGCAGATTCTGATCAACAGAGGTTGGCCAATTTAAGCCACGTGTGTTCCTGAGAGCAGACACTGGTGCCTTAATCTGCGGTATCACAAATACAGACAAATTGTTAGAGTCCCACATCGGCTAGGATTGGACCATTCTCCTCTATATATGTTGGAACATGCCATTCTCTTTTCAAGGGCTCTTTTGGAGAGTAATCTAATGGGGTTCCACATATTCTCACATGGTATCAAAGCCAAGGTCTACCACTCTAGGGACTTGAGATTCTACCGTAATCTATACTCGTGTAGCCCCCTCTTGACACTCTGTGACAAATTGTGTCATTCTAGCCTCCATTGGAGGGGGCGTGTTAGAGTCCTACATCGGCTAGACTTGGACCATTTCCTATATATATATATATATATATATATAGAATCGTGTGAGAAGTTGAGGTTAACGTGAGAAGCGTGATAAGTGGATATGAATCATTGATCAATTTTAATCAAATCCCCTCCCATGAATTGCGCCTTAGAAGGGAATTGATCTGGTGCATCTCATCCTAATGTGCATCCATTTCTCATCCAACAGTTGATAACCATTTCTCACCCTTCTCACATTAACCTCAACTTCTCACCGGAACCAACCCTATATATATAATATAACTTATCTTCTCTCCTCAATGGCTATTTTGAAGATTAATCCGATGGGGTTCCACATATTCTAACATGGACGAATTGATATATGGGAATGGGATCATGTGAGAAGTGCCATTTTTGGTGAGAAGTGTGAGAAGTATTTTTAAACCGTTGATCACTTTTAATCAAATACCCTCCCATGTACTGCGGCTTAAAAGGGAATTAATCCGGTGCATCTCGGTGTATCTCATCCTAATGTTCGTCCATTTCTCATCCAACGGTTGATAACCACTTCTCATGCTTCTCATCAAATTTGGCACTTCTCACCGGAACCCAACCCTTGATATATATATATATATATATATATATATATATATAGAGAGAGAGAGAGAGAGTCGGGTTCAAACGAGAACAGTACCTATTTAAAAGAACACGAGAACGAACGAAATCATTAGTGATTTTACATTAACGCGCAAAAAAGCCACGCGGATCTGAAGCCGCGGCCAAAGTTCTTTTTTCGTGCGTTAATGTAAAATCACTAATGATTTTGTTCGTTCTCGTATTCTTTTAAATAGGTACTATTCTCGTTTGAACCCGACTCTATATATATATATATATATATATATATAAACTTCCCTTAGAGAATCAAAGTAAATGGAACTATGGAAGGTAGGGTACCTCTTCAAACTGCATGATGCATTGTGATTCCCCAGCAGAATCAAGGGGGAGAATGTTGTAGGGTGCATATATAACCTGCTTTGCCTCAACATCTTTAGCTGATGCAATGATCTGTGTTTACAAAGATAGGATACATTAAGTACCGAACAAAACCGCAAAATAACTAATTCAGGGGGGCACCGTTTTAAGGAATGGAAATGGGAATGGGTATAACAAGAAAGGATAACGGCCAATTTACTAATCACTCATTGCATTGTATTAAACCAAATACCATTATTCATCATCATTCCCATTCCTCACCCTCTAAAACCCCAACCAAGAAATGATAATGTGAAAGAGAGTGCTGACATCAGCAGGAACTTCTTCAGCCTCTTCAGATTTGTTAACAGCGCAAAGAACTTCAAAAAGCACCCCGGCCACCTGGTAAGCTTTTCCAAGCTGGGTTCTGGTAACCACAATATGTGAAATCACATTTTCATTTTCATTTTAGTGTTCTTCCACAAACAAAATGTCAAAATCACATAAATGCTTGACTAATTTACCTATCTGCTTTTTCTCCTTGATCGAGTGCCTTAACATATTGTTCATAATATTGTTTGTAGAAGCTCTCAATTTCCCGTGCATCCGTCTTCTTAACACGAGCAGCAACACTTGGTCCATCATCCTGATCAACCACATTCCCAATTTACAACAGTAGAAGTGAATGTTGATTTGGCTTCGATAACTCAAAGGCATTTGTTTTTGAAAGGATCAGATATAATTTACAACAGTAGAAGTGAATGTTGCAAGTTACACCAAAATTTAGGAAGTAGATTCTGCTCGAAGAGCCGAATAGCCGGATAATTCAGTGTGTAACTCCAATTTTGCAGCGATGCTAATGAACCCTAATCCCCCAATTGGACTGTATAGTAACTTTTGTAAGCTACAGAATGGTATTGGACAGAAAATAGATACAAAATATAGGTAGCGCTCTCTAGACCAACCAACCAAACCAACACGAAAGAACGTTCATAAGGAATATAATAGAATCGGAATGTTGAATTTTATTGACCAGATTTGATTATCGGTTCGTTTTTTTTTAAAGAAGAAATCTTCAAATTTCACAAATAAGGGATTTCAACGTTCCTTGGCAATTTGATAGAATGAAATGTTATATTTTCATAACCTAAATATAATCTAATTAATTTAATAATTTTTATTTTATTTGAAATATATTTATTTTTTTATTTATTTTTTGAAATATTTAATATTTATTTATTTTATTTTTTATTTTAAACTTTCGAAGTATTTTTGTTTTAAAAAAATTTAAAATTTCAAGAAAAGGGTATTTAGGTCATGTATCAATACTTCATTCCAATTTCAAAGCTACATTTTGTAAACCAAAATGACAATGTAATTCCTTAATAGATTCCATTCCAATGTTGCCAACTAAACAGATTTGACAACATTTTATTTCAATTCCTTCAAATTCAAATTTCTTTGGCTGATTTCATTACATCAAAAAACATTCTACGAACCAACACCACCTAACACTATTATAACGGAAAACCTCCTCTTTACAAAACTGAAAACTAAAGAACATCTGGTGACCCTTCATCCGGACGGAATGCACTACAGGTAAATTATGTTGTTTTTTGGTTTTTATGTACAAGTGCATGTTACAATTTACCTGTATGCGCAAGTGCATGCCGTCTAGATGAAGGGCTATCAGAGTGTTCTTTAGTTTTCCGTTTTTTGAGGTTTTCCTCTGAACCTAAATCTATTATAATATTAAAATGTTATTTTTCTCTCTAAATATTTATTTCCAACGATTTCTATTGTTACTCTCATTTAGTAATCATTTTTAGGGTTATCATATATTTAGAGAAAAACTATGTTTCTCTCCTACTTTTTCCATTTTGAATATGTGATTTATAATGAATAATATTCATCATGAATACTTACAAAATAGGCGGTTTATGGTTCCTAAAAATATTTAAGTTTTCTAAATAAACCTACCCTAGCCTATTATGTAGCAAAATAGTTAGTAAAAGAACCGAAAAGGGAAGAAAAGCATACCCTCTCTAAACGTTGCAGCAGAGAAGTTTTAAATTGTCGAACACCACGACCGCTGGAGTTTCGGTCTAACCTATTGGCTTTCTGAAATGCATACAACCGACCTTTTTTCATACAAAATAACAAGAATTAGTTCATTAACAAGCAACATTTACTACAGCAAAAGTAGGTTTATAGGACGTCATAAATGAATAATTGAATAGACGGATTTATAGGAGTTAAGTTTATAGAATCAAACAATAAACCATTTTATCTAAAAGATTTCAAGTAAGTTTATAAGGCTTTCTTGCGTCTAACACGCTTTTAAGGACATTTTTAAAATATAATGTCATATTAACTATTTTATAGGATATTTTTTTTAAAAATGTCCAATAACGAGTGTCTATAAAAAAAGTGTTCATATGATAGTTCTCAAAAGTGTCATATAAAATAGCTAATACGACATTTTATTTCAAAAATGTTCAAAAACTTTCTAAAAGTGTCATATAACCTTGTTGTAACATTTTTAGATAAGACGTTTATTATTTGGTCTTAACTTAAGTTCTATAAAACAACCTATTAGGATACATAGATATTTATAGCGTTATATACACCAGTGAACTAATATGTAAAGAAGGGACAAGGAATTACAAAGATAAGCAACCCGGGGTCGGTCTTGTTGAATCTCGGTTGCAACACGGAGGATGGGAGAAATTTGTTGGAGGGACGAGGGGACCACCTCGTTATCGAAAACCTCCATGGAGAAGGTGGTAGTGGCAGCGTTTCGTGAAGGTCTCCTCGTCAACCCTTGTGGTCCGGAATAATTAACACCACGGGAAGACGATGACGCCATCGACTTTCCAGTGTTCTTTCCCACGCCGCCTTCTTCCATATTTCTCCTTCTCTCTTTACCTCTTCATTCTCTCTCCTTACGACACAATAAACACATCCAAAAACGACAAAGACTACATTTCAGGAACTAATTTTGTAACAATTTCAAAGTATAAATTAGCGTAAACGTCTTCACATAAAATAAAATGAGAACTAAAAAGAAAAAATACATGAACAAACAAACACAAACAAATCCACAACTTGACTTCGAAAGAGTTATGAAATTCAATCAACATTCAATCTTATATCCGGTATGTGAAAATTTTATTAAGACAATTTCAAAATAGATAATTCAAAGTTAAGGAACCACACGTTGATAAAAAAAACTACATATTTGTGTCCCTAAGGTTTATTAAAAATTGCGATTTCCATCCCTATATTTTTAAAATTATATTTATGGTTCTTACGGTTATTAATTCATTGTTGTTTTCATTCCTGATGCTAACTCCACCAATGGTTAACCGTTAAGTATAAGAGAAAAAAAATAATGAATTGTAAACTACAAAGACAAAAAAAACCCAGTGAATTGAAACAACATGAAGAAAATCATAATTTCAAAAGCCCACCCTACAACAAAGTTGGGTTTATAGGATGCCAAAAATTTGAAAGCGTTCTAATAGACCGTTTTATAAGACTTAAATTATATGACCAAAAACATATAGCGTTCTATCTAAAGACGTTGTAATAAGTTTATACGACGCATTTGAGCGTCGTACAAGTGTTTAGAACATCTTAGTAAAAATTTCGCATTAGCTATTTTGTAGAACACTATTCGAAAAAGTGTCATATAAAAAGATGGTTTTATAGAACATTTTCTCAAAAGTGTCCTGTAAATTAGCTAATGTAATGTATTGTATTAAAAGTGTTATAAAAAACTTGTTAAGACGTCCAAAACGCCTTTAGACATGACACTTTATTTTTTTGTCCTGGAATAAAGTCTTATAAAACAGTCCATTAGGACACTTAAAAATTGGTGGTGTGCTATAAAACCCAATTTTATTGTAGTGACAGTAACGAAAATAGCAATTTTCGACAAACCATAGTGACAAAAAACGTAGTTTATTCATGAAAATATTAAGAATTTCGTTGCAAATTCGCAATCTATATATATATAGGGTCAGGTTCAAGGGAAAACCTCAAAAAAACTGAAAACTGAAGAACACTCTAGGAGCCCTTCATCTGGACGGTATGCACTTGTGCATACAAGTTATTTGTAACATGCATTTGTGCATATATGCACAAATACATAATGCACTTGTGCATAAAACCAAAAAGTCAACTATTTACCTGTATGCACAAGTGCATACCGTCCAGATGAAGGGCTCCTAGGGTGTTCTTCAGTTTTTCATTTTTTTGAGGTTTTCCCTTGAACCTCCCCCCCCCCCCCCCTCTCTATATATATATCATACCAGAATTCATCTGAAAAATAAAAATACAAGTATAAATTCCTAGAAACAAGGCTAGAATTTCAGCACCACAAACGTCCCAACCTACATCAATCCACAAAAACATTAAGAAATTCATACAACATTAGGATTCCACATATATTATGCAAACATTAATCAGTTTTTTTCTTCAGAAAACTCAAATCAAAGTTGGGAGCATAGATGCAGGCAAACCCTCACACATATCCAAATCTTAGGTACCAAAATGTTATGATTTCATTCATCATTCCTACTCTATATACATTATATAAAACTTAATCTAGAACCCTAAATCAATTCAAACCAAAGATGGATTTCTACAACATTATGCATATAGACAAATAGAAACTCGAAAGTTAGTTGAACATAGAAGAATCAGGGAGAGACAATAACATTGCGCATATAGAAAAATTTGAAACTCAAAATTGAACATGAAGAATTACAAAGAGAAATCGAGTTTCACCAAATTACGCATATTGAGAAATTGAAGACGAAGAATTACGGAGAGAAAACAAAGTTTCGATTCAAAAGATAATGAAAGTAATCACCTAAAATTGTGATTTTTGTGATGATGATCTTCGTCGACGTTGATCTACAACGATAAACTCGAGATTACAGAGAGAGAAACGATGTTGGATTTGGAGGTAAATGAGAACCTCATAACCTTCCACATGAATTGTGCGCAGGAAGAGGATGCCAAATCTGTTTTTTTTAGAGGACACATGTTCTTACATGAGAGGTCTAGGTAACGCTAATTGTCAATCCTTAAAATAACGAATCCAGATAAATGTACAAGTTTTAATGCATATCATACAAAATTTTAACACTTTTCGTATTGTCAAGTAAAAACGGCTATGGACCGGACGAGTCGTATTAGAACAATGAGTAAAGTTCACTTTTGGTCCTTAACGTTTGTTCATTCTAACATTTTCCGTCCCTCAACTTCAATAAGGTGCATATGGTCCTGACGTTTGTATTTTCTTAACGTTTTTGGTTCCTCCCGTTAACGGCTGTTATCTTTTTTCGTTAAATCCAATTAAATGAGGGGTATTATGGTCATTTTACCTCTTTTCTTTATTTTCTTGCTTTTATAAAAACCATCAAACTCTAGGGACTTGTTATGTAATTATCTTTAATATATATATATATATCCCCCTTATCTTTCTCTCTCTCTCTCTCCTCTTCATCGCCGCACCATCAAAACCCCTATCGTGAACTTCTCTGACCGCCGCTACACCATTCCACTCTCGACCACCAATCTCCTGCAACCACAATAATTTCATCTATCTCTCTCTCTCCCTCCATACTCCCTACACCATCGACACCCATTCCCCAGCCACACCATAATCTCACTCTCCACCCACCACTCCTCCGACCACCGCCAGAACATCATTGGGTACCACTCCGGTAACCACCCTACCCTCTGTCCCGACCAACACCACCACCATTGCAGCACCCTGCTTCTCTCTCAACTTTCGTACAGAAACCCTATAGCACAAGAAGGCGGTCCAAGTACCCACACTTTCAGCCTCTCGTCCACCCTCACCACCCACCCAACATCTGACGGCGCCAACGGATTCCCTGCAAAACTTCGCATTTCTCAAAGATCGCATATTTTCCCAATTCCCATCTGGTCCTTCTTCCCCTTACAGGCAGCCAACACCGACCATTTGGACCACCACCGATCTCCTCCCTGCTCTGATATCGCATTTTCTGGCAGCCATAGTCTTTTTCGTCATTCATTTCTTTCGCATATGGATGCTTGGCTGTTTAATGGTGCTGATGCTTAATGCAGGGTGTTTGGGTAAAAAAATCACACCTCACGACCGACGCTAGAAAACTCAGAAAACATTTCCATAAGACCACTCTTGTACTAAGATAAGGTCTTACAGGTTGTTTACGAACGAGTACTCGGTCGTACGTTCGACGTGTGAGACTTAAGACGGTTGTACGACTATACTAACCGTTAACAGTCAACATCCGTTTCTTTTGTTCATTAATGCAGGTCTAAGAGCATTCATGGTGCAAACGGCCAGTAACGGACAAGTAATCAATGGCATTAAAAGCCCGACAGCGGTTACGAGACTAACCATCATGGCACATTTAATGACCAGCAGAAGCTATTTAAAGGCCTGCTCTACAACCGAAAAAGGGACCACAACTGTGATTGAATCTACATATGCTCCATCTATTTTTAAGCTATTTCTCATCGAAAAAACAGCAATCTACAGAGCATTCGAGCAAATATCGCTAAAGTAGTTCCACACGACAACAATTCGAACCGCACGACAACAGTTTATTTCGCACGATTTACACACAACACACGACATTTACACACGACTAAGTTTATTTCTACATTCATCTGTAATCTGTTGTACACAAAACACCTGTTACAAAAGGACATTCGCCCCTGTTTGGCGACTATAGTGCACCGTCGACTCTCACAAGTCGACCGCGGTTTTTCCCCTCGTTTTGGGGTTTTCCGCATCACCAAATCTCTTGTCTTGTTTATTTTTTCCTTGCGATTGTGTTGCTTGGTCTTGAGATACGTTTCTTTAGTTATTAAAAGTCCACATCAACCTTAAGTTGTTCTTTTGGGCGATTTTTGGCATTAACAGTTTGGCGCCATCCGTGGGACCCCATCTAGAGAAAATCTCAGACCATAACGTATATCGCTCTAACGATCTTGTGAAGTTTTTGTTACTTTTCAGGTATATGGCAAATTAATTAATACCCCGGGTAAGTTCGTTAGTTAAATTCTCTTTCCGTTAAATTTAGTTAACTTTAAATTTGGATGTTTAGGGTAAGTTTGGGTTAATTTATAAGTTTAGGGGTGTTTTGGTCATTATTGAATAGTTTAAGCCCAAGAGTGTAAATTAAGTTTAATATTATCCTTTAAGCTTCCAGATATTTTCATAAAAGAAAATTCAGATAGTGTGTGTGTGTGTGTGTGTTTTTGAGACAAGAAGAAGAAGAAAGAGTCATATGGTTAGGGCTTGAAGGGATTTCAATAGGAGACAAATTGAGGTATGTTTCCTTTATGTTTTATGTTTGTAATAGTTAGTAGTAGATTCCTATCGGTTTAGATTTCTCAAATTTTCAATTTGTAGCAGATTAATCGATTCTGGGTAGAAGTTTGGTAAACAGATAGAGGTTTCCGGACACATTTTGATGGTGTCCGGTAGTTCCTTTTGATAGTGTCCGGTAGATTCTTTTGATGGTGTCCGGTAGTTGAAGTATCCGGTAAGTTCCTCTTTTTGTAAGTTTCCGAACGAAATTAGATACCGGATGGTATCCGGATTACATTGGTTTCCGGATTACATTGGTTTCCGGATGTCATCCGGATTGATATGTTTTCGGTAAGTATCCAGATAGTACTAGTATCCGGTGAGTTGTAGGTATCCGGAAAGTATGTTGTCCGGATAGTTATGTTGTCCGGATAGTTATGTTGTCCGGATAGTTCTTGGTGTCCGGAAACTTTGGTTGTCCAGTCACTTTTGAGATTCCAGATACTTTTGAGTATCCGATAACTGTGTGTTTTGTCGACTCTTGGATAGGGTATGAATGAGGACTGGAAATACTATGGACTCGACTTAAGTTCGGGTTTGGGGGAAACATTTGAGGATAAGAGTTGGATAGATTTATCTAGAGTTCTTAGCCCTTAGTAAGTCTTATGTGTTCCATTCGGTAAAGAGATAATTGTATCTAATTGTTTCAGATTCTGTGAATTTGGGGTGAAAGCTGAATCGTTTTGAGAAAAGCTTGGAAGCGTTTTGATAAGCAAACAGGTGAGTTTTACTTTAAAATGTTTTCAAACTGGAATACATGTATGTGGATTGAGAATGTGATAAGTAGTGTAATAATGTGCATATGTATGAAGTATGATATATTGAGGTGTATATTATATTTATACGAGTATTACACTACACGAATGCACGTTGGCCGGGCTTAGGACCGGTGGGGTTTGGCTGTACGGAGGGACAGCGGAGTTGGCTGTATGTTAGTGCAGCGGAGTAAACTGATTAGTTGGCTCACAACCAACTAATATGGCCATGGGAATGAGACAGGAACGTACACAATGCATGAGTCATAATTGGTATTCATATTTGCGTTATGTATATGGTGTTTGTGCAAATGATTTTAAACTGACATGGATTTTCTCACTTAGACCACTAGGTCTAACCCTCATTTTGTTTTAAAAATATGTATTCCAGGTCGTGGATCAAGTAAGAGCAAGTGAAAAGGGTAATCTGTGATTGGGTTTTGGAAGACTTATGTTTTTGAAGATTATGACGTGTTTTGCAGTTATAACTTTGTTATTAGTTGTAATGTAAATTAATTAGCAAAAAGTTTGTAATGAAATACTTATTATGGTTGTAAAGACTAAGGGACCGTACATGTTATATGATGTATCTTTTGTTATGAAACAATGTTATGTAAAACATGTTATTTGTTGTATGTTGGGAAACCGGGTCGTTACAGATGGTATCAGAGCCCTAGTTTAAGGGATTTAGGTATTCAGATCCATACCTAGACTTAAACTGCATGTGAAGTAGGATGTCCCTATTATTTTAGAACCTTAGGATGCTAAATATAAAAGGTAGAAGGAACATCATATAAGGTAATTTCAAATTACATTTGGCCAATGTAATCATGAACTTACAGGTACATGTTTGAACTGGAAAAAACCTTATTATATGGGGTATGTGCTTATGTGTATATTAACCTTGTTGAAATCTACAGAATGGCAAGTGGTACTCTACGTACGAATAGAGAGGGAGAAGGAAATCCTAGTAGAACAAATCCAACAATCGGGACAAGGGGAAGGGGTGGAGAACGAGGTAGGGGCAGAACGGGAGGTAGAGTTCAATCTCAAGGCACGGAATTTGTTACAAGGGACGATCTGACCGTTGAAATGGGAAGACCGCAAGCAAATATACAAGCAATGTTTAACCGAACTCGTCACACTGAAACTGAAATACCAGATCCTAGTCTGGAAGACGAGATGCCCATTACACCTACTGTCATACCGGTGCCAAAGAAGTGTGACTATAAGATGTTTCTGAGCTGTAAACCTCCGACTTACTCAGGAGAAAGAGACCCAGTAAAGGCTATGAGGTGGCCAAAAGAGATAGAAGCCATCTTCAAAACCAGCAAATGTACCGAGGAAGATAGAGTGCTATATGGAACCGCGATGCTGAAAGCCGATGCTCTATATTGGTGGGAAGCTCTTATTACCTCTAGAGGACCTGATGTGTATTCTACTTTTTCTTGGGAAGAATTCACGATAGCTTTCAAAAGACAGTTTTGTCCTCAAGCAGCAGTTAGACAACTGGAGGAAGAGTTCATGAGCCTGCAATAGGGAAGTTTATCGGTTCGGGATTATACTGCTCGTTTTCTGGAGAAGTCTCGCTTCGCTGAGTACTATGTTGCCACGGAGGCACTTAAAATGGAAAGGTTTATCTTCGGGTTAAATTCAGAAATCAGAAGTCTAGTGATTGCAAAGGGACCAGATACCTTCTCAGCTGCAGTAGATGCCGCGGAGAATGTGGAACGGGATAAAGGAAGAGATGCTAGTGATAAAAGTACTGGAAAAAGAAAATGGGAAGGACCACATTATGATCCAAAGAAGTTCAGATCCCAGAAATTTGATAGTCGTCCACCTTTCAGACCAGCTGAAAGACATTGTCCAAAATGCAACCGTATTCATCAAGGAAATTGTCAAGTTGATCCTCGAGTTTGTTACAAGTGTGGAAAGACCGACCATATTGCTAAAGACTGTCGGGTAACTCGATTTTGCTTCTCATGCAATTCTCCTGATCACATTCAGTCTGATTGTCCACGGTGGAGAGTACAACCGGGTGGTACATCAGTGAGACCAACGGGTGTTAGGCCGGTAGTACAAAGGCCAGAGCTACCAAGAGCAAGGGGTCGTACCTTCCAAATGACAGCGCAAGAAGCGGAGGAAACTCCTGATGTGGTCACAGGTACATTTCTAGTAAACTCTGTTGGTTCCTGTTTTGCTTAACAATGATGATTCTATCTAATAGTTCAAACAAGATATAATGCGGAAGCGTTTTTAACGAACTAAAAGATATAATAAGGTAGAAGAACACACTATATCAAATACGTGAGATGTAAATAACATAGATAAATAGCTCAATAACCCACTGTATATTGATATAAATAGAACACCAAGAACACCGATGATATAACAAAAATTCTGTTCTAATGGTGTGTGTGTTGTACAAAGCTTAATAGAAGAACTTAACATGAGTCTTCTATGTATACTACTTCTAAAGGGGACAAGCTCTAGACAATAAGTACTGAAGGTACAAAGACACTATTCAGGTACTGTTGCAGGTACAACGTTAATTAAATGCGTTGGCTTCTACTAAGGCTAAGACCCATCAGAGTTTGACACGTGGAGTTGTCAGGTCACGCCTTGTACGAATGATCTTCAGGATCTTCGTACAGCAGAAATCGTGAGAAGCACGATTGTCCTTGTATAGAGCTCTAGTCTTTTATACCACAGAGGCTCTGTCAAGTATGACAGAGGCTCTATGGCCTGTTTGGGCAAAATTTCACAGGTCTCGACCACGACCAGAAAAGGTAAGACACATCTTATAAGCTATATCTTGTATTAAGATAAGGTCTCGACAAAGACCCAAAAAACCTCCGTCGTCCCTCCTAACAGGTAAGTCGAGAGTTCCTCACGACACTCGACCTCGACGTCGCCCGTTCCGCACGACCATCACACAACACCGTACGACCTTGACTAACGCGTTATACGACTGTTATGTTTGTTCAAGTGTTTAATGCAGGAGCCAAAGTTATTAATAGACAACGGTCATAACCGACGAAGAGCAATTATGAAGAGTTACAGTTGACGACTGTTACAACAATCATTAAAGATCTCAATGATTCAATTAAAGTGCCCGAAGACTATAAATTGCCAGCTCAATCATCAGTTCAGGACATCTGATCAACATCAAATAACACAAGGAGAGAGATAGAACAAGAGCATCGAACAACAGAAGCAAACGCAAACACTCGAAGAATATTCATTCGAAGCAAAGAGATCATTCATAGAAGATCGCTCTCGACGCACGACACTCACTCTCGACCAATAATTCACATATTATTTTCACACACGACGCACACTGTTTTTACATTTCAAACACTTGTACTTTACATTTCGAAGTCTTTCCCTTCATTTGTATTGTAATCTTTGTACGATCGACACCCAGAACACCAAGGACATTGCCCCTGATTGGCGACCATAGTGCAGCGACGACATCCACTGTCGTCCGCAGGTTTTTTCCTCGTTGAGGTTTTTCCTGCGTCGTCAAATCTTCTGTCTCATTTACATTTTTGTCTTTGTCGCACGCCTTTGTCGCACGCCTTTGTCGAACGATTCCTTTCTTTAGTTGTTAAAGTCCACATCGACCTTAAGTTGTCCCTTTGGTGCGATTTTTGGCATTAACAGTTTGGCGCCATCCGTGGGACCCCATCTAGAGAAAATCTTCGACAAACGTGCGTCTTGCTAACGGTTTCTTGGAGTTTTCTTTGTTCTCTGTTTAAGGAAAATGGCAGCCCATGGAGATCAGCAGCATGTCATTGCCCAGATGTACTAGGAGCTTGAAGTCGCTCGAAATCAAATCAACGCCATGGCAGAGCAAAGTCGCAGAGCAGCTGAGGAGATCGCACGACTAAGGAATCCCTTTGGACCTCAGAATGGTCCTAGGCCATTCGTTCAGAATCCAGGCCAAGGATCGTTCGGTCAGAATGGTCCTCGACCATTCGCGCATAATCCAGGTCCAGGATCAGGTCCGTACGCTCAGAATCAGCATCCAGGTCCGTTCATGCAGAACCAGCAGCCGGGACCGTTCAATCCAAATCCCCAGTTCGGGACTGTTCCTCCTCAGCATATAAGGCCACCACCCATGCAGAATGGATCGCAACCATTTCAGAATGGGTCGCAGCCATTTCAGAATGGATCGCAGCCATTTCAGAATGGGTCGCAGCCATTTCAGAATGGGACGCAACCGTATTTTGTTCCTTCCAACGGAGACGCCAATGGCTCGTCACATAGCAATGGCACCAGTTCAGGAATCAATCCTCAAGCAGGGGCAAATCTCGACCCCAATGACCCCGTCGCCCAACGATTGAAAATGCTAGAAGATCAGAACGAGCGCGTCCTATCTTTGCTCGCCAAGCTACCTGGGGCAGTCGTGCCCGTTGATGTCGAACCTCGATCAGGATTTTAGGCGTCACCCTTCATCGATGAGATCGCGACTGTCGAGGTCCCGAAGAAGTACAACGTCCCCGCCTTTACGCCCAAGTATTCGGGAGTGACCGATCCAACAGAACACGTCGCGCAGTATAAGCAGCTCATGTGGACGATCTCGATCCTACACATGTATCAGGAGGCCTGTATGTGCAAAAGCTTCGGTGCGACTCTCACTGGTCCTGCTCTCCAATGGTTGATCAATCTCAAACCCAAGTCCATCGGGTCGTTCGCTGAATTGGTCAACCAATTCTCCCAGCAATTCGCCAGCAGTCGCAAGATGGAGAAGCAGACCAGTGACCTGTATTACGTCGTGCAGAAGACCAATGAGTCTATCCGCAATTATTTCAATCGATTCAATGCGGAGATGATCAGCATTCACAATTGTGACGTCAAGACTGCAATTGAAGCTTATAAGTGTGGTCTGGACGACAGCTCAGGTTTATACACTGACCTGACCAAGTATCCTCCGGAGAATTTCGAAGACGTCCGAGCTCGAACCCTAGCATACATGAGAGTAGAGGACGACGCTGCCTTTCGTCGCAAACATACCGACGACAAAAGATCGTTAGGTGTGAAAAAGCCCGAGTTCAAGACAAAAGCAATTTCCAAAATAGAGCCCGCACGCCAGATCTCGAACGTCCGATTCAAGACGAAAGCAGAGGCGAAGACCGCGACCAAATTTCCTCAGTACCCCAAGATATCCTCTTATGGATCCAAAGGATCCACTAAAGATTTGGTCGAAGCTCTGAAGACCACCCAGGCGACTATTCGATGGCCAAAGAAGTCCGATCAGGACGACGCTAAGAAAGACAAATCTAAATGGTGTGACTTTCATGTCAACCATGGTCACGCGACAGATGATTGCATAGCTCTCAAAAAGGAGCTGGCATATCACGTCCCGAAGGGAAATTTAAAAGACATCATCGACGACGTCGTTACCCCAGCTAACGACGTTCGACCGTCAACCCCCGAGCATGCAAAAGTCGTCAATTGTATCACTGGTGGTTCCGACGTATGTGGTCTGACGTACTCCGCAGCCAAACATCACGCCAGTCAAGCGCCTGACGATCGGCCTATTCCGCGTTCATCAAGGCCTAAAGGAGATCTGGAGTTGGAAGTTATGAAGATCGTATTCAACCAAGATGACCTCGGTGACTCGTACCAGAAACATCATGACGGGTTGATCATTCAACTCACAGTTGGTAATTGTTTAACTCGACGAGTCTTGGTCGATGGGGGCAGTTCAGCGAACGTCATCTTCCTTGACACCATCAAAGCTATGGGAATCGATCGTTCGGAAATCACCCGACGTTCGACAACTTCGGTCAGTTTCAATGGAGAAGCGACGAGCACCTATGGAGATATTGTCTTGCCAGTCTACGCCAGAGGAATCAACAAGCAGACCAAGTTCAGCGTCATCGACTGTGCGTCGGCCTATAACATCATCTTAGGTCGACCATGGATCCATGAGATGAAGGCCGTTCCCTCGACGTATCATCAGACTCTGAAGTTCCCTACACCGTGGGGAATCCAGGAGATAAAAAGTGAGCCGAAAGTCGCTCGTGATTGCTATAAAACCACTCTGAAGCCGCGAAAATAGACCTTCTATTGTGGCGACTCACGACGACATTTAGTGTATCGTCTTAGAATCGCCACAAGGGGGCAGGATGGTAGCAATAATCAAGACGTCCCACGTAGTTGGGCGCGATGCGTCAGAAAAGGTACGACTTCTAACCCCTTTTCTATTTTTTCATACGATTTTTAACAACGACGGTTACTGACTTAAGCATCGGAGGGTCGTTGGTTAGCCAACGACCAACCTCTGACATTGTTTATTCCGCAGAATCGCACGACAATAATCAAACGACTCTAGTTTCGCAAGGTCGCACGACATAAATGATCAGGTCTATGACTTGATCATCCTTCTACAGGGGCACACGATTCGAATTAATCGCACGACTTAGTCGTACGATCGCGAGGTCTAGCAATCTCATGATCTAAGTTTCTTAACTTAGAAAAATTTCATACTCCGAATGTATGCTTTAGTCGCATGTGCTTATATTTATATACACGATTTAAAAGTCTATTGGCTTATGTTCCAGTTATCGTGTTACAATAGATGCCTAAGTCGCATGACTCCTTGTATTTTATGAACTTGACAGTCGATGTGATATTTTATAAAACGCAAGTTCAAAAGAAGCCCAAATTTCATTCATCGAATAAACTGTCATTTACAAAAAGCTCGACCACCAACGGTCTAGCAACAAAGAAACAAAAATAAACGAAGATATATTTCTAAATTTGAGGAGGGGCATCAGTCGCATCCTTGCCTGAGATCCTGCCCTGAAGACCATCGTCTACCACCTCCTCCTCGACGTCCTTCTCGTCATCCGAATCAAGGTCTCTCACAGTCCCGACGCCCTTCAAGTAAATATCGAGCTCTTCCGACGCCGAAGCAAGAGGATCCTTCCCCAACAGATGTCGCCTCATGATTGCCGCCCTAGCAGTCAGGCGAGCTATAGCAAAAACGAACTTACCCTCGTCCCTAGCAGCTTGCACCTCTTTCTCCAGACTCTCCACCTTGGACTTAGAATCCTCGGCTTCCTTTGTAATCGCAGCCAAGGATTCCTTAACTTTGTTCATCTCCTCCCTATGATCGGCAACCATGGACAGGGTTTGTATCAAGCGATGATTGGCCTCATCATTTGCACGTCCGACAGCCTCTAGACATTTCAAGGCGTCATCGAGACGTTTTTGATAGAGCCTCTTCACGCTCTGCGGCGACCTTCGCCCTATCCGACGTCGCGTTCTCCCTCTCGTGCGCAGCAGACATTAGATCCTTTATCTTCATTGTCTCACCCTGCAAAGCTAGGGAAGCCTGGAACGCCTGTAAAATCATAAAACAAATATTATAAACATGTGACACCGATAACGACATCGACAACGACACCGACAACGACAATGACAAATGAACCATGTCAAGAAAGACTTACCATGAAAGCCAACCCGGCGACATGAGCTCCCGTCTCCTCGATAGGAAACCCCACGAAACGCTCCCTGAAAGAAGGGAGCAGATATTTCCCCAGGTGAGGAAATAAGTTCGTCCCGTCTAAGACACTGCTGGCCATAAAGTCCGACGATAATGTAAAATTAGCCGTCGTGACCTTAGCCCCTCCCGTCGGCTGATCCTTGCCCTTGCCGGCCGACAAAGGATCCGACGTGGCTGACGGGGACTTCGCTGTTTCCGCCGGAGGCGCAGAATTAATAGGCGTCGCAGCGATCGCATCAGAAGTCGACTTCTTGGGCGATGCGACCTTCGCCTTCTCAGGCGTAACGACTCTAGACGAGTCATGAACTCCCAAAGACGGTTCCCTCGGAACCGTCATCTACGTCTTCTTCGGAACATATGGACCAGCAGACATAAGCTTCTGCCTCTGCTCCTTGCCCTTACGAGCAAGCTCGAGCTCAGCTGCTCTTTTAGCAGAGACACGCAACATCCATGGTTGAGACTCCCCTGGAAACCACAGAAGAATGAAAATTATGAAAATCAAGGAAAGAAGAATCGAATTAACACAGAAAGAAATAATAAGGATTAGTAATGATCGGGCAAAGAACAACAAGAAGATCGAGAGGAAATCTTCGCTTGAAACTCTTTGAAATCGTAAAACAGAATAGACCCATTGAGGTCTCTATTTATGCAAACGATCGAGTCCTCAGATGATCGCCACGCGTCCCTGTCTTTTCGTATGACTACACAGATCATCGACACCTGTCATCGACAGCTGGTAAGCACAATCGTGCGTCAGTATGACGTCACGACCTCGTTTTCTCTTCGACTTATCGTTCAGTTAAAATTGAACCAATCCGGTTCCGAGACAACCAAGGTATTTTCCAGCACAAGACCCTGAACACCCGACAAGCAAAATTTAAAATTCGAATTTGCCATCCTACTTTCAAATTTTGGGGGCAAGTTGTTTGGGCAAAATTTCACAGGTCTCGACCACGACCAGAAAAAGTAAGACACATGTTATGAGCTATATCTTGTATTAAGGTAAGGTCCCGACAAAGACCCAAAAAACCTCCGTCGTCCCTCCTAACAGGTAAGTTGAGAGTTCCTCACGACACTCGACCTCGATGTCGCCCGTTCCGCACGACCATCGCACAACACCGTACGACCTTGACTAACGCGTTATACGACTGTTATGTTTGTTCAAGTGTTTAATGCAGGAGCCAAAGTTATTAATAGACAACGGTCATAACTGACGAAGAGCAATTATGAAGAGTTACAGCTGACGATCGTTACAACAATCATTAAAGATCTCAATGATTCAATTAAAGTGCCCGAAGACTATAAATTGCCAGCCCAATCATCAGTTCAGGACATCTGATCAACATCGAATAACACAGGGAGAGAGATAGAACAAGATCATCGAACAACAGAAGCAAACGCAAACACTCGAAGAATATTCATTCGAAGCAAAGAGATCATTCATAGAAGATCGCTCTCGACGCACGACACTCACTCTCGACCAACAATTCACATATTGTTTTCACACACGACGCACATTGTTTTTACATTTCAAACACTTGTACTTTACATTTCGAAGTCTTTCCCTTCATTTGTATTGTAATCTCTGTACGATCGACACCCGGAACACCAAGGACATCGCCCATGATTGGCGACCATAGTGCAGCGACGACATCCACTGTCGTCCGCAGGTTTTTTCCTCGTTGAGGTTTTTCCTGCATCATCAAATCCTCTGTCTCATTTACATTTTTGTCTTTGTCGCACGCCTTTGTCGAATGATTCCTTTCTTTTGTTGTTAAAGTCCACATCGACCTTAAGTTGTCCCTTTGGTGCGATTTTTGGCATTAACATGGCCTTGTCCGCATTGAAGAGTCTTCTGGTGATTATTTACTTCGGTCTTCTCGGTTACTCGGCAGAGCCTCTGTCGAAGACTTCTATGCTTCGGTCTTCTCGGTGACTCGGTAGAGCCTCTGTCGAAGACTTCTATACTTAGCCTATTTTTCAATACTTCTATAAACAGAAAGATTGGAGCTAACAATCTCCCCCTAAGTATTGAAAAATAAAAAATTGAAAAGTGCAAGGTTTTCTAGGCTAAGTACATGATAAGAGGTGTAACAATGTACCTCAAAAGTTTTTACTTTTCTTTCATACAAAATTATGCTATTGGCACTTACACTTGATTACATTATGAAAGGAAAGATTTGCAGAGGTTGTTAGAGGATATCAGACGTTGGCGTCTTTGAAGTCGTTGAAACTTCTGTTGTCGAATCCTAATTCCTTAAGCTCGTGATATAATCTGATGCAGAGGTTTCTGAAGTTGATTACTTAGTCGATGACCTCTATCAGTCTATCTGCGAGAGCTTGATTCATAAGCTCCGTTCCTCTATGTTCCACGAGACTTGCTCTAAATTCTGTCAAAGTACTTGTTGCATACTTCTGACAGTCCATCTCTACGAACAATCTTGACTTCCCAGCAGGATCTTGATAAACTAACCCAACTCTTGGAGATGTAATGATCGAGTTTGGTATGGCAGAGGATGGGCAGTCATTTTCTGGTGGTCGGAGATTTAGGTTTCTTACTCCGAGATCTCGTCCTAATTGGAAGTCGATAAGGCTATACAACAGAAGTTTCTCGCGCATAGCTTTTTTGATCACCCTGTATGCCCTTCGATGTGCATCTATCGTGAAGTTCTTTTTCGTCCAGTCCAGAAGGTTGGGTAGGTCGTAGGGACTTAGATTTCTCAGATCAACATCTGAGAGATGGGTCACAGTTCTGTCCTCCCTTTTGACCTTATATATGTTGTAGGAAACCTTAGGGGTAGTTCTGGTTTGAGAAAACTTACAGTATATGACCTTGTCAATTTTGGACTCTGAGAAGACTTGATGTTTTGGCTTGGGTGTTGTTCTTGTGAAGATGTTCTCGAGGCTAGCATGGAAGTTGAGATCTTGAATGGTTGGTGGCAGAGGATCTCTGGCACTTCTATTGTACAGATATATGTACACTACCTCTTCCATCTGTGGTGGAGGTGCACCGGGTGGAGGCATGGGCCTGCACAGAGCATCTATTTGTTTCTTTATTTGCTTCACCTGATCCTCTGTAGGTTTTACCTTCGGATCCAGAACAAGTATGTTTGACAGAGGTGTAACACCGAAAGCCCAGTCTTCTTCTTTTGGTTTTGGTGTTACATAGGCGTCGAAAGAGCTTTTCATCAATTTCTCTGCTGGTTGATGCTTTGGCTTCTTCTTTTGTGGTTCCTCTGTCATTATCCCCTTGCCTTTGTCTTTTGCCTTCGGATGTAGATCTTCTTGTAGAGATGGGGTTGCCTCTGTGGGTTTTGTCTTTTGGGGTTCTGAGGGCTTTGAAGGAGGTACTTCTGAAGTTTTGGGGGTTGCCTCTGATGGTTTTGTCACTTGTGTTTCTGAGGATTTGGTTGGTGAGGATTCTGCTGATTTGCTCAGATATTTTCTTTTGTGAGCAATCGACTTGGTTCTGGTTTTGGGTGTGGGTGATGGAAATGTTGTCTTCTCGGCTTCTGGTGTTGGAGATGGAAGTTTGGGTTCTTCAGGTGTTGTTGGTGTTGGTGAAGTTGGTTTGTCTTCTGTTGGTTTTGGTGTAGGGATGAGTTGATCTTCTTCAGAAGATGTCAAGATTTGAACTTGTTCACGGGTTGGGACATCTTCTCCGAATGTAGAGATTGTTTCCACAGAGGTGGGTGTTGCCTCTGTGGTCTTCTGTTGGTTTCCTCCGTGGGTTTCAGTTGAAGGTGCTTGGTTTAGGGGTTCTGCTGATATTGGTGGTTCTGGTAGACCTTTGCTTTCAGCTTTCTCCCTTTGTTTCTCCCCCTCAGGATGATCTGATGAATCATCAGAGTCATCATCATAGTCATCCTGACCCTTATCTGTAGGACCCTCCGTTCTGCACGAAGCGTCTGGCTTTTTAGGCGGTGTGGCACCTGCAGCGATCATTTTTGCGCATAAGTCATCACAGAGGCCAAGAAGGGTGTGGACCTCTGCCTCTGTGTTGAAGCACATTTTGCCGACGCTCCTCTGAAAGTCCTGGACATAATTAGCGTTGGCAGCTGTAAAGGCGCGAATGAAGTCTGTCACTTGATCGAGTATCCCTTGCCCAAGCTCTGTCAGCTGAGCTCTGGTCATGTAGTCGGAGGGCTTCATGGCCAGAGTTGCTTCTGTAGTATGCTCTTGAACTTGCTCGGGGGCCTTCTTTAAATCTTCAGGAGTAAGGCCAGGAGAGGTTGGGGATTGCTCTTTCTTCAGCTTTTCAATCAAGTCTTTGACAGAGCTTTGAAAGGCAGAGGATGTGGTTTTCTCGAACTCAGCGGCAACAGAGGCGGCAGAGGTTGTAGTAGTTGACTTCATCTGGGCTAAGGCATTTTGCACCTCTATGGACAAGTTGTCCATTTTGGTGTTCAGATTATTGAGAGCCCTGGAAGTTGTATCTGCAAAAGAATCAAAGGAGCTTTTCAACTCCTTCAACGTATTGTCCACAGAGGTGAGAAGGGTTTGGAACTCATCCCTTGAGACTTGTGAACTTGGTGTAACCTCTGGGGGAACACATTCTTCCCCAGAGTGAGTCCCTGTTCCTTGGACACCTTCTTTCGTCCCTGTATTGACGTTGAGGACGGAAGGATTTCCCTCTAATCCTCGAGCAGATCAGACTTTATAGAGGTTTTGTTAAGGACATTGTCCTGATCCACTCCAGAGGTGGGTATAGGAGTATCCTTAAGTTGACTCGGGGATTTGTCTAGAATCCCTTCGTCTTCGTGCACTCTAGGCCCCTCTGAAGGGCCGGTTGGACTTACGGGTGTGCGTGTGGTAGAGGAAACAAATTCCTTTGCAAGAGTGTCAGATGTGATCCGGGGCGAGGAATCACGAACTAAAGGCAAGTCCTTTGGAGAGGACTCCCTTGGTATGGTTTCCCCGGCTATTAGTGGCACAGAGGTGGAAGGAATTTCCTCTGCCCGGTTAGTTTGGGGTGGGTTCGACCTGTGCTGCTCTTGTTCAATATTACCTTCTGCCACTAGACTGGAGGTAATAGAAGTGTGGGTTGCACTGGGAGTTGGTTGGGGTTGTGTGCCTCTACTATTCCAGGCATCTATTCTGGATTCTTGCTCTATTGGGCATCCTATCACTACTTCCCCATCTATTTTCTCAGCCTCTCTTTCTATCCTACGGCCCGCTGCTTCTACCCTAACTTCTGTTGCGGCTTCTGCCCCAGTGACTAAGGAGTCGTATATTGGATGAGAGCCAATTAATTGCCGTACATGGGGATGCAGAGGTCCTTCATTTACCTGGTTATCTTCTTCTTCATCAGAATCTACATCTGAGACTAAGACTGGTGGGGTTTTTTGTGGTAGTTTTAACCAGATCTTCTGGGCTTGCTCTTAGCACATCAAATCCAGGTTGTGTGAAGGGGTTCTGTAGAACTTCTGGTGTGGCAACTTGAATGCTCTTGGAGGTTTCATCATCGTCATCTAAGTCAGAAGAGATTCTGAAGTCTGGAGCTTCTGTTGACTGATGCGAGAGGGCTTCTGCGTTCCAGCTAGAGGTATCTAAAGTATTGGAGATTTCGGGGTTCTCAAGGAAAGTGTTGAAGTCACCCTGATCTTCTGCATAGTTGATAGGTGAAGGGGATTGCAGAGGTTGCTCATGGGTTTCTTCGACCATTTTAGCTTCCTCTGCGATGGATTGCAGAGGAGTGTTAGGTTTCTTGGATTTCTTCTTGCTCCTCCTTTTCTTTGGTTTGGGGGTACCCTCCTCAGAAGACTTATGTTTTCTCTTCTTTTTGTCTTTTGGAGGAGGGGGGTGCAGAGGATCTGACTTCTGTTGCATGAGGAGGGGACTGTTGGGTTTGAACAACACTGGTAGAGGTTCCCTCTGTCGTTTTCCTTTTCTTGTGAGCTTTCTTCTTCTTCTTGGCAGAGGATTTGCTCTTTGAAGCAGGGGAGAGAATCGTGTTTCTCAGAGTATGAAACTTCTCTTGTACTTGTTCATGCTTAGCCAAGGCCATTGCCCAATCTTCGTCAGACAACCTATCTACAACCTTAGATCCTAAGGGGACTCCTAGATGCGGGGGTGTCACAGGACTCGGTTCTGGAGTCCTATGATCGCGTATGTATTCTAACTTAAGGGTCTCATTAGTTGCATATCCCAGAAGTGCGGTTGGCAGAGGTCTGCAGAAGTCGTGTCCATCTTCGTGCTCTGTTGGAGAGTTCTTTGTCATAGGATACATTCTGGCCGTTGGTCCCTCCATTGGCCATTTTTTGTAGAAGGAGCAGAGGCTCTAGAAGGACACCCAGAATTCGTTGATATTGTAGAGGAGGTAGAGCTTCGGTCGATCGTCCTTTGGCCTTCTGGGTGGAGATTCTGCGGTCAATGGTGTTAACCATTTCCTGCATCATGAGAGTGGCGTAGTCCAGAGGTAGATCGTAGTACACCCCGCACATAATTGACAAGATTTTGTGAGAAGATTGGTCTACACTACCCACTTTCCCAGTTAGACACCTGTTGAGAATGGATAAGAGAGTATTCCATAGAGGGGGAAGTCGATTTCTTCTGAAATCATTTATTTTCCTTAGGGTTGTGTTGTATCCCAACATTTCAACAAATCTGCAGAGCTCGGTGTCAGTGGGTTCCTCTGCGTATCCCTTTATCCCTAGAAGACTTCTGGTGGGTAGACTGAACTCAAGTGAGAACATGGTTCTGTTGAACTTGAGTTCAAGGTGCTCGGATTTGTCTGGTTTTGAGATGTAGCCCTTTATCTGTCTATCTTCTGGGTCAAATCTGCTGCTTTGCCAGAATTGATTGAGATACCTGGCAGGGATTTTGTAGACAGTTTTGGTTAATAGGGGGTAAAGGTAATGATTTTCCAGAATGTGAAGAAGGATGGCATGTGCTTCCCCAAATGCGGTTTTGGAGGGAACCAGGTATTGGTTATTGGGTTTATAGGGAAGAACACGTTCAAAGTGTTCATGTGCGATGAAGTTTTGAAGGTGGGTTGTCGGAGCAAAATCTGTTGTGTCACCGGAGTTGTCCTGTTCTAGGTTTCCGGCTATTTCTGGGTTCTGAGATTGCTCAGAATGGGATGGGGAGTTTATCGGAGCGTTGGAGGTGGATGCCATTGCGATAATCTTGAAGAAAGAGAGTAGAAAATAGAAGTTGCAGGTTATTGCAAGGTTCGCCGGAGAAGATGATAAGAGTAAGTTCGTAAAAGGTTTAAGAGAGAATGGGAACGGGGTTATATAGTGAGGGTAGAAACGGATAGAATTCCGTGGTAAAAGTGAATTCAATAAACATTTGGGGTCCGCACTCGAGTTTTACAGTTGGGGAAACGTTTCAGAAGGATCGTGTGGCACGCACGTCCATTGAAAATCTGCCACGTCGGATGTGTCAGAGCATGATTAGACGTTGTGTGCGGCCCATTAATGCTAGGCGTGTGGGCAATCCTTCTGTTTGGGGTCTGTCACTCGCAGTAAATGTCTTGCTTTTACAGAATTGCTACAAAGAGTCAAGTGTCAGAATCAACAGAGGCTCTGTAGTTGGGTGAGCTCTGTGATCTGAAACGTGTCTTTTTGTCTCCTCTTAGCTTGCACATTTACCAAAAAATGTTTGAAAATTCATTGAAGAGGGTCGATAGAGTCTTTAGCACAAAATTTTCATACACAGAGGCTTTGGAGCTCTGTCAAAGCCAGCAAAGGCTCTATGAGTGAAAATTTCTAATAACTAAAGATTCATAAAATATTTGATCATCCAAGTTTTTCACTGTCTTAAGCACTGTTTTTAGGACATATTTGAAATTTGGTGTCCGGAAAAACTGTTTTGGAAAAAGGTTTTATGCGAGACATTCTCCTTTTGACTAATCTTTACTCGGTCAACATAAGTTCTTTGATGGATAAAACTCTGTGACTAGAAACCTTCTTTCAGTATCTCAGTGCTTGTAGTGTACGAAAGAATCTTTGAAAGACATTTAAGTTGATCAATAGAGTTTCCGTATGAAATTTGCAGTCATAGAGATTCTGAATTACAGAGGCTCTGCGGGGCTCAGCAGAGGCTCTATGGCCTTAAATTTCTAATATCGGATAGCTCAAAAAATCTTTTTGATCATTAAATGTTTGGAATGTCTTAAGCAGAGTTTCTAGGACATATATGGAAATTTGTGTCCTAGAGAAACTATTTTCAAAGATGGCTTGTACGAGATACTCACCTTTTGGTTCTCCTTTGCTTGGCAAAAACCTTTACTTCTGTGGATTTGGCTGACCACTACTCTTCTTTGGCTCCCCCTTGAATTAGCAACTTATGTAGTCTAATTCAAGGTCTCCTTCTGCTCCCCCTTGACCTATGCTTGGATCAAAATAGATAAGTAATGCATAGAGCATAGGTCAACCTCACCAGAGGTTCTGTGGACATTGTCAGAAGATCTGAGTGATCCCACAGAAGCTCTGTCGGGTATAGAACTTTTGGTGATTCAAGAATTTACATACAGAAGAGTTTAAATATATACATATTTACAAGAGGATCAAGTCTTACTTACAGAGATTTTCAACTCATGTTTATCATACCCAACTTACTTACCAAGAAGAGGAATCTTTTCTCATCGAGTTCTTTGGTAAATAAGTCTGCAAGCTGATATTCAGTGCTCACGAAGTACATCTCAATTGTTCCACATTCAACATGATGCTTTAGAAAGTGGTTACGATTATCGATATGCTTTATTTTTGAGTGCTGTACTGGATTGGCAGAGATGGCTATGGCGCTTTTTGAGTCACAGAGGATGGGTATCTTGTAGATAGTGTGACTGTAGTCCTTTAGCTGAGTTTTCATCCACGGAACTTGGGAGCAACAGCTAGCAGCAGCAACATACTCAGCTTCTACTGTAGATGTCGACACACAGTTCTGCTTCTTTGAAGTCCAGCTTACTAGTTTACCACCTAGGAATTGACAACTCCCAGAGGTGCTCTTTCGGTCTAGCTTGTATCCTCCATAATCTGAATCTGTGTATGCCTTAAGATCAAAGCCAGAGTTCTTCGGATACCAGAGCCCAAGATTTTTGGTCCCTTTAAGGTATCTGAAGATCCTCTTTACAGCAATAAGGTGGGATTCCTTTTGGTTAGCTTGATATCTTGCACAGAGGCATGTGGCATACATTATATCAGGCCTACTTGCGGTTAAGTATAACAGAGACCCAATCATGCCTCTGTAGAGCTTGCACTCTATAGATTTGCCATTTGGATCTGAGAATAACTTATTTCCAGTGGCCATTGGGGTCTTCATTACAGAGGCATCAGAGAGACTGAATTTTGAAAGTATGTCAGAGACATATTTAGCTTGATTTATAAAAATTCCATCTGATGATTGTTTTACTTGGAGTCCGAGGAAGAAGGTTAATTCTCCCATCATACTCATTTCAAACTCACTCTACATGAGTTTTTCAAAATCTTTGCACTGTTGTGCATTGGTAGACCCGAAAATAATGTCATCCACATAAATCTGTACAAGCAGAATCTCATCACCTTTTCTTTTATAAAACAAAGTAGTATCGGTTGTACCTCTGTCGTAATCATTATTGAGAAAGAAGGTTGAAAGTCGTTCGTACCATGCTCTTGGAGCTTGTTTCAGTCCATGTAGAGCTTTGTCAAGATAATTGACATATTTTGGGTACTTGGAACTTTCAAACCCTGGTGGCTGCTGGACGTATACTTCTTCTTGGATTTCACCATTCAGAAAAGCGGATTTTGCATCCATTTGAAAAACTTTGAAACCTCTGTGGGCTGCGAAGGCTAAGAAGATTCTTATTGCTTCGAGTCGTGCGACAGGGGTAAAAGTTTCATCGTAATCAATGCCTTCTTCTTGGCGATATTCCTTGGCCACCAAACTCGCTTTGTTTCTAATGACCACCCCATCCTCGTCCTTCTTGTTTCTGAAGACCCATTTTGTCCCCATTGCTTGTTTTCCTTGTGGCAGAGGTACTAGGGTCCATACCTTGTTTCTCTCAAACTATAGAAGCTCCTTTTGCATAGCATCTACCCAGTTTGGATCATCTAGGGCTTCAGAGATTCTTTTTGTCTCGATCACACTGATGAAATTTGTAAAGAAACAAAAATTAGCAGTGGCTGATCTTGTCTTGACCTTTTCAGAAGGGTCGCCAATTATAAGGCTTGGAGGATGGCTTTTCGTCCACTGTGTTGTTCTTGGAAGATGGTCATTTGAGTCATCTATTTGAACTTCTGTAGGTGCACCTTATGGTTCTGGTACACCTTCTGTAGTAGATGGCACTTCAGAGCTCGAAGTTGGTTCTTCAGCTTGTGGGATTATTGGAATGATATATGGAATCTCTTCTGAGGAAGTTGAGACTGAATCCTCATTTTCCTCTGGTATTGATTCCTCTGTAGTCGCTGGAGTTGGTATTTCAGGAGCCTCTGTTGTTGACTCCTTGGTCGTATCATCTTCTGTTCGCTCCCCCTCAGCGCGTGCATCTGTATGATTCACAGAAGAGGATGAAGTATTTAATGGACCAGTTAGAGATATACGTGACTCAGTCTGGTTGTTAGAAGATGTTTCTCCAGAGGCTCTGACGGCTCCAGTAGAGGGATCAATATCATCATGGAACATCTCTTCAAATAGAAGATTTAAGTCTTCTGCTCTTGTCTTTGGGATGCCAGAGGATTCCTTCTTTAGACCGAGCTCTGAACTGATTTGTTCATAAGTCTTTTGAAAGGAATCGTCAAAAGACACATTGATGCTTTCTACAATGGTTCGTGACCGTAGAAGATAAACTCTGTAGGCTTTAGAGGTGGCAGAGTATCCAATGAACTTGCCTTCATCTGCTTTCACCTCAAACTTTCCTCTTGCTTCTCTATCATTTAAGACAAAGCACTTGCATCCAAATACATGAAAGAACTTGATGTTTGGTCGCCTTTTGTTGATCAAATGATACGGTGTCTTGATGTGCCTCTTTACAATGGTTGATAGATTTTGGGTGTAGCAAGCGGTTGATACTGCTTCTGCCCAAAAAGACATTGGTAATCCAGATGCTGTCAGCATAGTTCTTGCAACCTCCACAAGCGTGCGGTTCTTTCGTTCAACCATGCCATTCTGTTGTGGGGTGCGTGCAGCAGAGAAGTTCTGTGATATGCCTTCTTCTGTAAGATAGGCTTCAATGACAGAGTTTTTGAATTCTGTGCCATTGTCGCTTCTTAGTTTCTGAATCCTGCACTCATACAGAACTTGGATTCTTTTCATTAAATTTGTCAGAATGTTTGGAACATCTGATTTCTTTCTGACAAATTCAACCCATGTAAATCTTGAATATTCATCGATCAAAACAAGTATATATTTCTTGCCACCTAGGCTCTGTGCAGCGATTGGACCGCAGAGGTCAACATGAAGCATGTACAGAGGCCTAGGGCAAGATACATCAGTCTTGCCTTTATGGGAAGCTCTTTTGAGTTTTCCCATTTCGCAAGCAGAGCACAAATGATCTTTATTAAATTTAACATTTGGCAGACCTTTGACTAGATCAAGTTTAACAAGCTTATCTAGAGTATGAAAGTTTAGGTGGCAGAACCTGTTATGCCATAACCAGGCTTCTTCGCTTTTACTGGCAACAAGGCAGAGCTTGTCTTCCTTGTTCTTGGCACAGAAGTTCATGAGGTAAAGATCGCCTCTAATTTCGGCTCGCAGAAGTTCGACTCCTATGTCCTCACCTTGTAGAGAGCAGAAGGTTCTTTTGAACATTACGTCGAAACCCGTATCGCATAGTTGGCTAACACTGAGAAGATTGTGCTTAAGGCCATCCACATATGCAACTTTGCATACGGTTATGTTTTCCTTCTTGATGACTCCGTAGCCTTTTATATACCCCTTCTTGTTGTCACCAAAGGTCACAGATCCTCCATCGAGTTTATCTTTGTAGGAGGATAGTAGACCTCTGTCGCCAGTCATGTGCCGCGAGCATCCGAAGTCAAGATACCAGATTGGCACATACTGCTTCTGCAAGACAATCAGAGAGTTTTAGGTACCCATATCCAAATGGGTCCAGCTTTGTTAGGGGTCTTCAAGTTTGCCTTAGCATTCCTGGGTTTGGTTTTAGCTTCTTTTGAAGAACCATTTTGTTTCTTCTTACCCTTGAATTTAGTATTTCTTTTGGGTGCAGAGAGGAAACAGTGTGGACTTGAGAAGTGTTGACTTAATTGATGCATGAGATCAAAGCAATGACAATAATGAATGTGCGAAGAGATTTGCTTGAACTTTTCATTGAAAACATTAAATGGGGGCACAGAGGCATTACATTCTATCCTAACATTTGACTTCCTATTACAAGAAGACCTATGTAGGGTAGATTGTTGTTTGCAAAATCCTTTGTTGAGAGTAGCCTTCTGTGGACCCCTTCTGTGGTGAACTTCTGCAGGTTTCACTGTCACAGAAGAAAAAGATTTGTTATTTTCAGTCCATTTACCCTTCTGTTGCCATGTTAGTTTTTCTTCAATAAGCCTTAAGGGTTTTGAAGTCTTTGAACTTGTTGGATTTTCAGAGGACGTTTTCTTTTGTTGTTTGATTTTCTCAAGCTCAAGAGAGGTTTTGGCTTGTATACACATGTCCAAAAAATCTGGATAGATAGGAACTCTTGTGATTTTCTCCTTGGGAGGAATAGTTCTGTTAAGAACTCCAGAGGGTAGTTTAAAATCCTCTGAGTCACAATGTACTATCTCTGACTTAGAGTCAGTCTCAGATTCGTCAGAGGATGAATCGTCCTCATATACAGAGGTTGAGTCACTTAGTTCTCTTTCGACAGAGGCTGGATTTTCAGAGCATGTGTCATACTCGCTTTCATCCTTTTCTTTGAGATTATTTTCCAAGTCAACAGAAGTATCTATTAAGGTTTCATCAGAAAGATTTTGATCGATAGAGGGTATACAGAGGTTTTCGTAAAAGTTATTTTTCTTGATTTCCATCAACTCTTTTTCAGAGATATCTTTAAGTTTTTCTTCTGAAACGTTAGGCTTGAACTCAGGTGCCTCTGCCGAAAATTTCTTTTCAGAGTTTATCATGCAGACAAAGGCAACCTGTGTTTGAGTCTTGGGGTCACCAAACTTGAAGATACCTATCTGATCTTGAGTTTTCAGATATTTCTTAGGTTTGGATTCTCTTTTGACAGAGATTGAAGGTGACAAATCTGTGTTTTCAAACCACACATTTATCATCTTCAGAGGTTTCCTCTGGTGAGGTTCCCCAGAGACTTTTCGCCTTTTGCTTACAGAGAGTAAGTTTGGAAATCCAGGTTTTCGTGTACTTCCAATATGAAATAGAGAGGACAAAGACTTGTTTCTTTTGTTTCCAGTGTATGGATCTATATCACAGAAGCCAATTCCCCGTCTCCCTATTTGTGTATTAATTTTATCGTACACCTTCTGTGCATCTTGATATTTCTTAATTAAAAGTTCTCTTCTGAGTAAATCTTGACAGAGGACTCCTCTTTCCTTTTGAAAATAACGTTTAAGAGCTAGGATATTCATTCTGTCGCTCTCAACGTCCATAAGTTCTTTAGATTTTGCTTTTAAGGCTGAGTTAAGATCAGAAATCTTTTCTTTCAAAGGATTTAGGTGTTTGTTCCAGTTTGTTTCAATTTCTTCCTTTTCTTGAAAGATTTAAGGCTTTTCTTGAGTGAGAAGTCTAGCTTCTCTCTCAAAGAGGTAAGCTTCTTCTGAACACTTTTGTTGGTCTTTTTAAGTTCTGTGTATTCAATGTTCAGTTTAAGCAAATCAGCTTCTGCTTGATTAGTGTAAGAGTCAGAAGTGGATACCTCACTATCGGAGTCGGAGCTGACCTCTGCCATGCCACAGAACAGGGCGTTCTTCTTTTCTCCTTCGTCAGAGGATGTATCTGACAGCCAGTTTTCTTGATTAACCATAAGTGACTTCTGAGCATAATATTCTGCTTTCTTTTTGTAGAAAGCAGAATCCCTCTGAGGGCGGTTTGATTTGCTCCTGCATTCATTGGCGTAGTGGCCTGGCTTACCACAATTGTAACATCCTTGGTTCTGTGGAGTGTTGCCAGCTTTGTCGTTTGACCTCTGTCGGTCACCACCTCTGTCATTCCTGTCATTCGACCTCTGTTGGTCGACACCTCTGTCGTTCTTGTCATTTGACCCTTCTCTTACGTAGCGTTCATTACCAGACTTCTTCTGATATTCTCTGCTGAATTCCCTTGTTAAAAGAGATAACGATTTAGCTATAGAGGCCATAGTTGCCTCCTCTTCTTCCACCACCTCCTCCTCTTCACTATCAACAATCAAGATCTTCTTCTTCTTCTTCTTCTCCTTCTTTTCTTCCACAGCTTTCTCCTTCTTCGGCTTCTCTTTAGCTTCTGTAGCTTTACCAACCAGCACAAGAGGTGCACTGATTTGAGCTTTTGCTTGTGCAATCTGAGGCTCTTGGGCTGCCAACGTTCCATAGAGATCTGACAGAGTCCAAGAGTCTAAGTCCTGATTTGTTTAAGAGGCATAGACAACTGGAGCCATTCTTCATTGAGACTCTTTAGGAACATGACATTGTTTTCCTCAGAAGTTCTGTGGATTCCGAACTTCTTGCACTTATTGATTAGAGAGTTGAGCCGATCATATGTTGACTGTAGAGATCCTGTCGGCAGAGCTTTGAATGCGTAGTACTCGTTGATGCATTGGGCTATGCGGTTCTTCTGAGTTTTGGCCCCACCCTCCAGTTGTTTTTCCAGTTCCTTCCACAGATCGTATGCAGATTCACACGCATCTAGGGATTGGAAAAGGTCATTGGGTATGGCCATGATCAGAAGTCTCTTAGTCTTCTGAGCAACTTCATATTTTGCCCAATCAGGATCTGACCACTTTTCCTTGGTCTTTGGTTTCTCGTGCTCAGGAATTTTTGGAGTGTCGTCTGTGGCAGGTACACAGGGTACTGTGATCATTGGTACGAAAGGAGGATTATTGATATAGTAGACGAGTTCTTTGTCAGTACCCAAGAAGAAGTGAATCATTCGTATCTTCCACTGAGGGTACTCATCTCTGAGTAGTGTGGGTGGTTTGGTTAAAGAACCAGCGGTGAAGAAGTTGTTTGTGTTTGTCATTTTGAGAGAGTGTGAGAAATCCAGAAATAGGGTATGAACAGTAAACTTTCAGAGGATGAAGTGTGTGTTTCGAATGGTGTTTATAAACTTATAAACTTTGAACAATGCACTAAAATGGAGATTTAACCGAAGTAACAGACTGTAAGTTTACCAAAGTCGAACAGGCCGAGAATGGTAGAAAAACATAGGCTGTTTTGAAATAAGTGAAGAACAGGTTAAAATTACTCCAGGTTTCTACCAAAAATCATTGCAAGAGAGGATCACTTGATATAGAAAATCAAGGATGGCTCTGATACAAATTGTTGGTTCCTGTTTTGCTTAACAATGATGATTCTATCTAATAGTTCAAACAAGATATAATGCAGAAGCGTTTTTAACGAACTAAAAGATATAATAAGGCAGAAGAACACACTATATCAAATACGTGAGATGTAAATAACACAGATAAATAGCTCAATAACCCACTGTATATTGATATAAATAGAACACCAAGAACACCGATGATATAACAAGAATTCTGTTCTAATGGTGTGTATTGTACAAAGCTTAATAGAAGAACTTAACATGAGTCTTCTATTTATACTACTTCTAAAGGGGACAAGCTCTAGACAATAAGTACTGAAGGTACAAAGACACTATTCAGGTACTGTTGCAGGTACAACGTTAATTAAATGCGTCGGCTTCTACTAAGGCTAAGACCCATCAGAGTTTGACACGTGGAGTTGTCAGGTCACGCCTTGTACGAATGATCTTCAGGATCTTCGTACATCAGAAATCGTGAGAAGCACGATTGTCCTTGTATAGAGCTCTAGTCTTTTATACCACAGAGGCTCTGTCAAGTATGACAGAGGCTATGTGGCCTTGTCCGCATTGAAGAGTCTTCTGGTGATTCTTTACTTCGGTCTTTTCGGTTACTCGGCAGAGCCTCTGTCGAAGACTTCTATGCTTCGGTCTTCTCGGTGACTCGGCAGAGCCTCTGTCGAAGACTTCTATACTTAGCCTATTTTTCAATACTTCTATAAACAGAAAGATTGGAGCTAACAAACTCTACACGTGCTAAAGTGTTATTTGACTCTGGTGAAAACCGGTCATTTGTGTCTCCTTTATTTGCTGCTTATATGCATTTAAAGCCTAAACTGTTAGATCATGCGTTAATGGTAGACACTGCATATGATAATCAAATATCGGTTAGAGAGGTATTTGATAGCTGTGTTATAGATATAGATGGGTGTGGAGTACCTATTCAGTTATTTCCTATAGCTTTGATCGAGTTTGATGTGGTAGTGGGAATGGATTGGTTGGCCGAGAATCAGGCTAGTATAGTTTGTGATAAGAAGTTGATTAATGTTGTATTACCTGAGAAGGGACCGGTAGTGATTTATGGTGATCGTAGAAATCATCAGTCTTGCCTTATATCTATGTTGAAAGCTCGTAAGTGTGTCAACAAAGGTTGCCCGAGTTATTTAGCTTAAGTGATAGATGCTAAGCTAGAAAAGAATAAATTGGAAGATATTCCTGTCGTGTGTGAATTTCCGGAAGTTTTCCTAGAAGATTTGACTAGTCTTCCGTTCGTTAGACAATTAGAGTTTGGTATAGATTTAATTCCTGGAGCCGCTCCTGTTGCCCGTACACCGTATCGTCTGGCACCTCCAAAGATGAAAGAAATGATGACGCAACTGCAAGATCTATCCGATAAGGGCTTCATCAGACCCAATACGTCACCGTGGGGAGCGCCAGTTCTGTTTGTGAAAAAGAAAGACAGGTCGATGAGAATGTGTATTGATTATCGAGAACTGAATAAGCGTACGATCAAGAACAAGTATCCGCTTCCCAGAATTGATGACCTATTTGATCAATTAGTTGGAGCTTGTTATTTTTCCAAGATTGATCTAAGATCCGGTTATCATCAGTTAAAGGTTAAAGAAGAAGATGTTCTGAAAACTGCTTTTCGCACGAGGTATGGTCACTATGAATTCTTAGTGATGCCTTTCGGACTGACGAACGCCCCAGCTGCCTTTATGGATTTAATGAATCGGGTATGTAAGTCGTATCTCGATAAATTTGTTATTGTGTTTATCGATGATATCCTTATCTATTCCCGATCCGAAGAAGAGCACGCCCAACACCTTCGTTTGATTATTGAATTGTTGAAAAAGGAACAGTTATATGCTAAATTCTCCAAATGTGAATTCTGGCTTTGGGAAGTTCGATTTCTTGGGCATGTAGTTTCAGAGAAAGGCATTCAAGTTGATCCGATGAAAATAGAAGCAATTGAAAAGTGGGAACCGCCGAGAACGCCAACTGAAGTACGAAGTTTTCTGGGTTTAGCTGGCTACTATCGAAAGTTTATACAAGATTTTTCTCGTATGGCTACGCCTCTAACCAAGCTGACCCGAAAGAATATAAAGTTCGAATGGAAGACAGAACAGTATGAAGCATTCCGAATATTAAAAGAAAAACTCTGTAGCGCGCCGATATTGTCACTACCTGAAGGTTCAAATGACTTTGTTGTCTACAGTGATGCCTCCAAACTAGGATTGGGATGTGTATTAATGCAGCGTGGGAAAGTTATTGCTTATGCCTCTCGACAACTGAAGGATCATGAACGACAGTATCCTACACACGACATGGAACTTGCCGCAGTTGTTTTTGATCTAAAGATTTGGAGACATTATTTATACGGCTCTAAATGTCAAATTTATACCGATCATAAGAGTCTCCAACACCTCTTCGATCAACGAGAATTGAATATGAGGCAAAGAAGATGGTTAGAATTGGTGAATGATTACGACTGCGAAATTCTCTATCATCCGGGGAAGGCGAATGTGGTAGCTGATGCACTGAGTCGCCAAGAAGGAAGTGGAACAATAAAGGCAATTGCACTACGAGCTGAATTTCTACCTAACATCTTCGACGAGTTGAAGAAATGTCAAATAGAAGACTTTCAAGAGGAACACTTGAAACCAGAACGATTAGTGGGTATATCAGCATCACTCGTAAAAGATGATCGTGGGTTACTATGTCTAGAAAACAGAATATGGGTGCCTCGTCTGGGAAATTTACGTGATCGAGTACTTCAGGAAGCTCATCAATCTCGTTTCTCTATTCATCCGGGCACAAATAAGATGTATAAAGATCTACGACAATTTTACTGGTGGCCGGGAATGAAAAGAAGTGTTGCTCAGTATGTGGAAGGTTGTTCCACTTGTAAGAAAGTAAAGATTGAACATCAAAAGGCTTTTGGGCAGTTGCAGCGTCTCGAAATACCTATGTGGAAATGGGATCAGATTACTACAGACTTCATCATGAAGCTACCAAGGACTCCGAAAGGATTTGATGCTATTTGGGTAATCGTTGACCGATTATCAAAGTCTGCTCACTTCTTACCGATAAAAGAAACTTATTCATTAGAAAGACTAGCCAAATTGTATATCGATGAAATAGTAACTCGACATGGAGTTCCAATCTCGATTTATTCTGATCATGATAGTCGTTTTACTTCAAGGTTCTAGAGGAGTTTTCAAAAAAAAATGGGGACGCAAATAAAGTTAAGTACAGCGTATCATCCTCAAACTGACGGTCAAAGTGAACGAACTATTCAGACTTTGGAAGATATGCTACGGGCCTGCATTGTTGATTTTGGGGGATCATGGGATAAGCATTTGCCATTGATTGAATTTGCCTACAATAACAGTTATCATTCCAGCATACCGCGGCACCATTCGAAGTTCTGTATGGTAGAAAATGTCGAACTCCTCTATGTTGGAACGAAGTGGGAGAGAAACAATTAGCGGGGCCAGATATAGTTCAGTTAACCGCGGATAAGATTACTCAGATTCGGGAACGATTGAAAGTAGCTCAAGACAGACAGAAAAGCTACGCTGACCGACGCCAAAAACCGTTAGAATTCCAAGTTGGATATTTCGTAATGTTAAAAGTCTCACCTTGGAAAGGAGTCATACGATTTGGGAAACAAGGTAAGCTTAGTCCAAGGTACATCGGGCCGTTTGCAATCACAGAAAGAATTGGTGAAGTAGCTTACAGGCTAGAACTTCCACCGGAGTTAAGCGGTGTCCATAACGCTTTTCATGTTTCAAATTTACGAAAGTGTTTGGTTACGCCAGATCAGGTAGTTTCTCTACCAGATATACAGGTTGATGAAAAGCTGAACTTTGTAGAGGAACCTGAAGCCATAGTTGACAGTAAAGTTAAAGTTTTGCGGAGTGGTAAGGAGATCAAACAAGTAAAAGTGCAGTGGCGACACCATAAAGGGCAGGATGCTACTTGGGAACTAGGATCGGAAATGAGAACTAAGTACCCGTACCTCTTTGCCTAACCGAATTCCGGGACAGAATTCTTTTAAGGGGGAGATGATGTAATACCCCGGGTAAGTTCGTTAGTTAAATTCTCTTTCCGTTAAATTTAGTTAACTTTAAATTTGGATGTTTAGGGTAAGTTTGGGTTAATTTATAAGTTTAGGGGTGTTTTGGTCATTATTGAATAGTTTAAGCCCAAGAGTGTAAATTAAGTTTAATATTATTCTTTAAGCTTCCAGATATTTTCATAAAAGAAAATTCAGATAGTGTGTGTGTGTGTTTTTGAGACAAGAAGAAGAAGAAGAAAGAGTCATATGGTTAGGGCTTGAAGGGATTTCAATAGGAGACAAATTGAGGTATGTTTCCTTTATGTTTTATGTTTGTAATAGTTAGTAGTAGATTCCTATCGGTTTAGATTTCTCAAATTTTCGATTTGTAGCAAATTAATCGATTCTGGGTAGAAGTTTGGTAAACAGACAGAGGTTTCCGGACACATTTTGATGGTGTCCGGTAGTTCCTTTTGATAGTGTCCGGTAGATTCTTTTGATGGTGTCCGGTAGTTGAAGTATCCGGTAAGTTCCTCTTTTTGTAAGTTTCCGAACGAAATTAGATACCGGATGGTATCTGGATTACATTGGTTTTCGGATGTCATCCGGATTGATATGTTTCCGGTAAGTATCTGGATAGTACTAGTATCCGGTGAGTTGTAGGTATCCGGAAAGTATGTTGTCCGGATAGTTATGTTGTCCGGATAGTTATGTTGTCCGGATAGTTCTTGGTGTCCGGAAACTTTGGTTGTCCGGTCACTTTTGAGATTCCAAATATTTTTGAGTATCCAATAACTGTGTGTTTTGTCGACTCTTGGATAGGGTATGAATGAGGACTGGAAATACTATGGACTCGACTTAAGTTCGGGTTTGGGGGAAACATTTGAGGATAAGAGTTAGATAGATTTATCTTGAGTTCTTAGCCCTTAGTAAGTCTTATGTGTTCCATTTGGTAAAGAGATAATTGTATCTAATTGTTTCAGATTCTGTGAATTTGGGGTGAAAACTGAATCATTTTGAGAAAAGCTTGGAAGCGTTTTGATAAGCAAACAAGTGAGTTTTACTTTAAAATGTTTTCAAACTGGAATACATATATGTGGATTGAATGTGATAAGTAGTGTAATAATGTGCATATGTATGAAGTATGATATATTGAGGTGTATATTATATTTATATGGGTATTACACTACACGAGTGCACGTTGGCCGGGCTTAGGACCGGTGGGGTTTGGCTGTATGGAGGGACAGCGGAGTTGGCTGTATGTTAGTGTAGTGGAGTAAACTGATTAGTTGGCTCGCAACCAACTAATATGGCCATGGGAATGAGACAGGAAAGTACACAATGCATGAGTCATAATTGGTATTCATATTTGCGTTATGTATATGGTGTTTGTGCAAATGATTTTAAACTGACAGGGATTTTTTCACTTAGACCACTAGGTCTAACCCTCATTTTGTTTTAAAAATATGTATTCCAGGTCGTGGATCAAGTAAGAGCAAGTGAAAATGGTAATTTGTGACTGGCATTTGGAAGACTTATGTTTTTGAAGATTATGACGTGTTTTGCAGTTATAACTTTGTTATTAGTTGTAATGTAAATTAATTAGCAAAAAGTTTGTAATGAAATACTTATTATGGTTGTAAAGACTGTTGGTACAAGTGTACCCAGCTTTAAATATTGTGATATATTTTTGGTACACATAAAATCACATCTCCATATTTATTTTGATGATTACAAAACACACCGCATTATTTTGTTATCTAATATTTTTATCTGAGTGTGCAGATATTTAAATGATCTCGATAATTTTTTATCTGAAGAATCCAAGTCTGAAGAGTTTCGTCATTTTATTTTAAAATGATAAACACCCTAAAATATTTTATCACTTGGATATTTCGTATCTATATAAATATATTTGAATCAAATATATATATACAATATTTTTTTATATATTAAATCACTTGATATATATATATATATATATGCTGTTTGCTACTGTTCATCATCCATTGCACGAAGTGTGATCAGCCGAAAGTAACCCTGCGTTGCCATGCTCTCATTGGACAATATTTCAGGCGGTATACCGCCAAGGTCATCGCGGTATACCGCGTCACCTTTCACCCGTCAGTTGTTCTGCATGTGAAGCTTCTATTGTCAGGAACCATGTCAGGCGGTATACCGCCATGTGCAACGCGGTATACCGCGGGTACACAATTCCGTTTGTTTTTGCAGGGTTGACCTTCTCCTTGCAGTGTCCTTTTTCTGACGCAGGTATACCGCGATGGTTTGGCGGTATACCGCGAAATCCCCAAGACTGTTGATCATCCAGTATAAATACATGCATCCAGCAGCATTCAAGTCTACACCAACTTCAGCAATAAATTCTCCCTCAGCATTTGATTATTATTCTGCTGCTTTCTTACTCACACTAAATCACTTAAACTGATAAAATTAATTTTTGAGCAAGAAATCTTGAGTTGATAGCAGATTAAAATCTCTCGATTAGTTGAATCAGCAACACAACTCAAGTGATCAAACTCTCTAAAAATATCCAAGTGATAAACCTTATTCAAGAGTGATTATTCATATTAAAATTTATACCCTCTTGTAAGTGTTTGAATTAGAGTGAGTGATCCACATTAATCTCTCAAAGAAGAGTGTTTCGCGTTTGTTGTATTAAGGTTTGTGTTTCTACCGTAAAGAACACGTTTCGTATTGGATCTCCGAGAAGTGTTATTTTCTCGAGGTGGACTAGCCAACTTTGTGTTTGGTGAACCACTTTAAAAATACCGTTGTCAAGTATTCTCTTTCCCTTATCTATTTACATTTCCGCTGTGCATTTAAATTATATCTGTTTATATAATTGTTGTATATTTACTTGTTTATACTCTGCTTTATTTTTACTGTATTGTTTGTACTGTATTTTTTTGTTCAAAGATTTTTTGAAAGAAAAAGATTTTAAATACAACCTTACCCCCCCCCTTAGGTTGTCCAACATTTGGTATCAGAGCGGGTCTTTCAAAAATATTCTGCATAATTTTCTCTTATTCTTCTAAATGGCTCAACAAACTAATATCGTGTTTTCAAAACCTCCTTTGATAGATACTGAAAAGTTTGGCATTTGGGCCGAGCTATTTGAATGTCACGTGCGTGGCAAAAATCAAAAGATTTGGAATATTATAGAAAAAGGGAATTTTAAACCCACCATTGTGAAAGATGATGTTTATATTGATAAACCTATAGATGACTGGACTACTTCTGATGAAGCTCATTTTTGTTTAAACTTTGAAGCTAAGAATATATTATATGCTGCTTTAACAACTGATGAGATTGAAAGAGTATATACATATAAAACTGCAAATCAAATATGGGAAAGTTTAAATAATACTCATCGTGGAAACACGGAGGTTAAATCTAGTAAAGTAAATATTTTAGTTCACGATTATGAACTATTCGAAATGAAACAAGATGAGTCAATTGACTCAATGTTTAAAAGATTTAACCTTATTGTGACTACTTTGAAAGGTTTGGATCGCACTTATCCTAACGAGGACTATATAAGGAAAATCCTACGAGCCCTTCCTTCGGAGTGGATGCAAAAGATAACATCCTTAGAAGACTCCCGTGACCTTTCCATAATGAAGATAGATGACTTGATCGGTAATCTTAAAGTGCATGAAATTGCACTTAAAAGAAACAAAGATCGGGAGCAAGTTAAAAAGAAATCAATCGCTCTCAATGTCTCAACACCAAAAGATGAGAAGAAAAAGGAGAAAGCTAGCTCCTCGAAAGATCCATCCGAAACTCTCGATGAAGTCGCCATGTTGGTAAGAAACTTTTCCAAATTTCTTAATAATAATAATAAATTTTCTAACAATGGCAGATTTCAAAGAAACGGTAACTACCGTCGTGGTGGTGAAAATCGAAGTCGTAAGTTCCATAAACGAGACGAAAAAGTTAAGAAAAATGGCGACTCGAGTGAAGACGATAAAGCTAAGCCAAAGAGAGGCTTTTGCTACTCATGTGGTGACAAAGACCACTACGCCAATGAATGTCCGAAAAAGAACAAGTTCCAAAAGAAGAAGGAGAAAGCCTTCATTGGAGGCGCGTGGAGCGAGAGTGAAGAAGAAGATGACTATCAAGCCATTTGTCTTATGGCCGAAAGCGACGACGAGGTAAAATCTTCTTACTCGGATTACGATAGTGATTATGAAAGTGATAATGAAAATAATCTTGAAGAATTATATGAATCTTTTCATAAAATGGCCGCTCTTGCAAATCGTTACCAAGATGAGAATGCTATGTTAAAAGAAACTGTAAATACATGTAAAAAGGAAATAAAAAATGTTAAACAAAAATCTGAAAATGATATGGATATAATTGCTAAATTAGAAACTAAATTAGGAGAAAAAGATTTTTGTAAATCTTGTGATGTTTTAAATAAAGAAATTGCATGCTTGAATAAAAAATCACATGAAAATATTATTTGTACAAAATGTGATATTCTTGATAATGAGATTACATGTTTAAAGGCTAAATGTGCTTCATATGAAAAAGATAACATGCTAGCTAAAGCCTTTGAAAGTAGCAATGAGAAAGTTCTTAACATGCTTAATATGCCTAACCGTATAAAATGTAGAAAAGACATTGGTTCCAATACTTGTGTTGATAAATGTTCATGTATACCCATCAAAAGATTCTATGAATCACCTAAAGTAAATACAAGAAATCAATATGTGCAAAAACCTCCGTATGTGCGTAAAATAAATAATGTAAATTATAATACGAGAAAACCGTATGCTCGCATGTACCATGATAAATATTCTAAACCTAATAATAATGCGAATGTAAATACTTGTTTTTATGTGTATGATAAATATAATCGCAAAATTAAAATGGTAAATAAATGGATTCCAAAAGGAATGTTTAGTAATGATAATCCCGGTGGTATGCGTTTATGGTTTTAAATGTGTTATGTATATGTGTTATATATTATATATAAGTAAAACATTGTTATTTATACTTTTTATACTATTCATATATATATATACATACGTACTGCACATATATATATATACATTTTATTTTTTTAATTCTTATATGTATATATTCTGTTTGACTTTATATATATGCATGTTGGTTGACTTTGAAACTAATTGTCAAGGACCCACGAGAAATGGGGACCATAAAAGTTACATCTTCATTATTGTAGATTGACCTTGATATGGACTGGATACTCGATAGTGGTTGCACACGTCACATGACCGGAAACAATAATCTCTTTTCTTCATATAAGTCATGTGATGGTGGACAGGTAATTTTTGGAGGAAACTCCAAAGGAAATATAATTGGTAGAGGTACAGTTTCTTGCAATAATGTTCAATTTCTTAATGTTAATCATGTTGATAATTTACATTTTAATTTGTTAAGTGTTCGCCAATTGTGTAAAAATAATACAACTGTTGTCTTCGAAGAAGATTCTTGTAAAATCATAAAAAATGGCAAAGTTCTTTTAAATGGCTTTGTAAAAGGAAATTTATATATTTGTAAAACTGTTGTATCTGATAATGTATGCTTATCTTCTATTAATGATGTTTCTACTTTATGGCATAGGCGTTTAGGTCACGCTAATCTAAGATTAATGCAAAACTTAAAAAATAAGGAGCTTGTGAGTGACCTGCCAAAATTAAAGTTTGATAATCATTTTTGTGATGCTTGTCGTGTCGGCAAACAACATCACGTTTCTCATAAATCAAAAAATGTTATTTCTACTCAAAGAGTTTTAGAACTTTTACATATGGATCTTTTTGGCCCGATGGCTATTCAAAGTTTTGGAGGAAACTTTTATACTTTGGTTATTGTGGATGATTATTCCCGTTATACTTGGACTTTATTTTTGAGACATAAAAATGAGGCTTTTGAAAAGTTTAAAATTTTGGGAAAACGAATTCAAAACCAACAAGGTTGTACGATTGTTTCCATACGTACGGACCATGGACGAGAATTCGATAATGATGTACAATTTGGTGCCTTTTGTGATAAACATGGTATAACTCATAACTTTTCGGCTCCTCGAACTCCTCAATCTAACGGGGTTGTTGAAAGGAAAAATCGAACGTTGCAAGAAATGAGTAGAACTATGCTAAACGAACATCAAGTTCCCCAAAAGTTTTGGTGTGATGCCGTTGCTACCGCGACCTATGTGCTTAACCGTGTCCTAATTAGAGGTATCCTAAATAAGACACCCTATGAACTTTACCGAGGTAGAAAACCTTCCCTAGCTCACCTAAAAGTTTTTGGTTGTAAATGTTTCATTTTAAACACCAAATCCTACCTAACCAAATTTGACCCCAAAGCCTATGAGGGAGTTTTCCTAGGTTATTCTTGGAATAGCAAAGCCTATAGAATCCTAAATAAGGAGACCATGGTAGTAGAAGAATCCTTAAATGTTAGCTTTGACGAGAGTCCTCCCAAACCGAGTGCACCCTTAGCAAATGACAATGTTTGTGAAGGAGATGTCTTAGCCCAACGACTTAGTACCTTGGATTTAGGTACCCAACCTTCCACAAATAATATTGAATCTAGTGATGCCCCTTCGTGCTTTATTCCACAAGGTATAGATGATCCTAACCTTAGAACCGCTCGAGGCCATCCCGTAGATCAAATTATAGGTGACCTAAACCAAAGGACAACTAGATCACAAATCCATACCCATTGTGCTTTCCATGCCTTTATCTCAACCATAGAACCTAAAACCATAGATGAAGCTTTAGGTGATGAGGATTGGATATTGGCCATGCAAGAAGAGTTAAACCAATTTACTAGGAATGATGTGTGGGACTTAGTACCCAGCCCTAGTAGTCAAACCATTATTGGCACAAGATGGGTCTTCCGAAATAAGGTAGACGAGAACGGTGGAGTCACACGAAACAAGGCACGTTTAGTTGCCAAGGGGTACAGTCAACAAGAAGGTATAGATTATGACGAAACCTTTGCACCGGTTGCAAGGTTGGAGTCTATTCGAATGCTTCTCGCTTTTGCAAATGCTAAAGATTTTAAGTTATTTCAAATGGATGTTAAAAGTGCTTTCTTAAATGGTATTATAAATGAGGAGGTATACGTTTCTCAACCTCCCGGTTTTGAAAGTTTTGAAAACCCGACACATGTTTATAAATTAAAAAAGGCGCTTTATGGTTTAAAGCAGGCTCCGCGTGCTTGGTATGATAGATTAAAAACCTTTTTAATTGTTAGTGGTTATATTATGGGTAAAATTGATAATACTTTATTTGTGAAATATGTTCAAAATGATATTGTGGTTGTGCAAGTATATGTTGATGATATTATTTTTGGTTCCACTAATGAAAAACTGTGTAATGAATTTTCTGCGAAAATGACAAGCGAGTTTGAAATGAGCATGATGGGAGAGTTAAAATACTTCTTAGGATTGCAAATAAAACAATGTGAAACTGGTATTTTTATTAGTCAATCTAAATATTGTAAAGATATGTTGAAAAAGTTTAACTTTGAAAATGTCAAACCCGTTGAAACTCCAATGACCACAAATTTGCAATTATCTCGTGACGAGGAGGGAAACGATATTAATGAAAAGATTTATCGTGGTATGATTGGTAGTTTATTATATTTAACTGCTAGTAGACCTGATATTATGTTTAGTGTATGTTTATGTGCTCGTTTTCAATCTTCACCTAAACAATCTCACTATGAAGCTGTCAAGCGTATTTTTCGATATTTACGAGGTACTACTAATCTTGGCTTATGGTACGCAAAGAAACCCGAGTTAGAAGTAACGTGTTTTGCCGATTCCGATCTTGGTGGATCTATTGTTGACCGAAAAAGTACTAGTGGGGTATGTGCCTTTATAGGTCTCTCACTTGTATCTTGGTTCTCTAAGAAACAACAATCCGTAGCTTTGTCTACCACCGAAGCGGAATATGTAGCCGCCGCAAGAGCATGTGCTCAAGTCCTATGGATGAAACACACACTTACCGATTTTGAGGTACACCTAACCAAAATTCCAATTATGTGTGATAACTCAAGTGCCATAAACTTAAGTAAAAATCCCGTTTTGCATTCTCGTACCAAACATATTGAATTGAGACATCATTTTTTACGAGATAATGTTCAAAAAGGCAAAATCGTGCTTGAAAAGGTTGATTCGGAAGATAATTTGGCCGATATTTTCACAAAAGCTCTTAACAAAAAAGCGTTCTTTAAATTAAGACTTGGTTTAGGCATGCTTGAGTATAACCCTTGATAAATACTAACTCTCAAATATTTCATATTTTGAGGGGGAGCATCTTTCGAGGGGGAGCATAAGCGACTTTCTTAAACCCTTTTTGCTTCGACAAAAGGGGGAGAGAAACCGAGTATGCTCTCGTGTTTAGCGTTGTGTTTGTCATCATCAAAAAGGGGGAGATTGTTGGTGCAAGTGTACCCAGCTTTAAATATTGTGATATATTTTTGGTACACATAAAATCACATCTCCATATTTATTTTGATGATTACAAAACACACCGCATTATTTTGTTATCTAATATTTTTATCTGAGTGTGCAGATATTTAAATGATCTCGATAATTTTTTATCTGAAGAATCCAAGTCTGAAGAGTTTCGTCATTTTATTTTAAAATGATAAACACCCTAAAATATTTTATCACTTGGATATTTCGTATCTATATAAATATATTTGAATCAAATATATATATACAATATTTTTTTATATATTAAATCACTTGATATATATATATATATGCTGTTTGCTACTGTTCATCATCCATTGCACGAAGTGTGATCAGCCGAAAGTAACCCTGCGTTGCCATGCTCTCATTGGACAATATTTCAGGCGGTATACCGCCAAGGTCATCGCGGTATACCGCGTCACCTTTCACCCGTCAGTTGTTCTGCATGTGAAGCTTCTATTGTCAGGAACCATGTCAGGCGGTATACCGCCATGTGCAACGCGGTATACCGCGGGTACACAATTCCGTTTGTTTTTGCAGGGTTGACCTTCTCCTTGCAGTGTCCTTTTTCTGACGCAGGTATACCGCGATGGTTTGGCGGTATACCGCGAAATCCCCAAGACTGTTGATCATCCAATATAAATACATGCATCCAGCAGCATTCAAGTCTACACCAACTTCAGCAATAAATTCTCCCTCAGCATTTGATTATTATTCTGCTGCTTTCTTACTCACACTAAATCACTTAAACTGATAAAATTAATTTTTGAGCAAGAAATCTTGAGTTGATAGCAGATTAAAATCTCTCGATTAGTTGAATCAGCAACACAACTCAAGTGATCAAACTCTCTAAAAATATCCAAGTGATAAACCTTATTCAAGAGTGATTATTCATATTAAAATTTATACCCTCTTGTAAGTGTTTGAATTAGAGTGAGTGATCCACATTAATCTCTCAAAGAAGAGTGTTTCGCGTTTGTTGTATTAAGGTTTGTGTTTCTACCGTAAAGAACACGTTTCGTATTGGATCTCCGAGAAGTGTTATTTTCTCGAGGTGGACTAGCCAACTTTGTGTTTGGTGAACCACTTTAAAAATACCGTTGTCAAGTATTCTCTTTCCCTTATCTATTTACATTTCCGCTGTGCATTTAAATTATATCTGTTTATATAATTGTTGTATATTTACTTGTTTATACTCTGCTTTATTTTTACTGTATTGTTTGTACTGTATTTTTTTGTTCAAAGATTTTTTGAAAGAAAAAGATTTTAAATACAACCTTACCCCCCCCCCCCTTAGGTTGTCCAACAAAGACTAAGGGACCGTACATGTTATATGATGTATCTTTTGTTATGAAACGATGTTATGTAAAACATGTTATTTGTTGTATGTTGGGAAACCGGGTCGTTACAAATTATCAAGATCCCATGATTCAACTTCAATCCGAACTGAATGCGGCTCGAAGTCAGATTCAAGCCCTGCATGAGCAGAATCAGAAAGCAGCCACGAAAATCGCCTCTCTGAGGAATTCGGCAATGGGTAATTGTAATACCCCGAGTAAGTTCGTTAGTTAAAAACTCCTTTTGTTAAGAATTGTTAACTTTATAATAAATATGTTTAGGGTAAAAGTTGGTTAAATGGTAAGTTAAGGGAGTTTTGGTCATTAGTGAAGAGGTGGAGGGCTGAAAGGTAAAATTTGAGGGATATTATCTAAAAGAAATCAGATATTTTCATTAAAACCAGAAAATTCAGTGTGTGAAGTTTGTGTGTTTTGGAGAGCAAAAGAAGAAAAAAGAAGAAAGGGTTAGGGCTTCAAATTGGAGTACTTGGGAGTAAAATTAAGGTATGTTTCTGTTATGTTTTATGTTCATAATGGTTAGTAGATTATTTCTATCGGTTTGGAATCAACAAAATCGAACTGGTATAAACCTTAGTCGAATTCTGGGTAAAAATAGGGATGAACAACAGCAGTTTCCGGACACCATGAATGTGTCCGGGTAATTTCTTTAGTAGTGTCCGGTAGTCCCTTTCGGTGGTGTCCGGACGAGTTCATTATCCGGGTAAGTCTCTATTTTTCTTAGTTTCCGGATAAAATAAGATACCGGATGGTATCCGGGTTACCTTAGTTCACCGGGTGTTGTCCGGATTATTATGTCGTCCGGGAAAGTGATGTTGTCCGGAAAAGTCTTGTTGTCTGGAAAAGTTGTGTTGTCCGGATAACTTGTGGTATCCGGATACTTTTGCCGTTTGGCCAATATTGAGAGTTTAGATGCTGTCGAATATCCAGTAACCTGTATTTTGTTAACCATTAGATAGGGAATGAATGAGAACTGACTATTCTGTGGTCTTGACTTGAGTACGGGTTTGGGGATAACATTTGAAGATTTGAGTTCTTTAGAGTTTTTAGCTTTAGTAAGACTTATGTGTTTTATGAGGTAAAGAAATATCTGTATCTATTTGTTACAGATCCTGTGAATTCTGGGTAAAGGACTGAATTTGTTTAGAAGGCTTGGAAACGTGTTGATAAGCAATCAGGTGAGTTTTACTTTAAAACGTTTTGAAACTGGAATACATATATGTGTGTATTGGATATGTGATAAATGGCGTGACTATGTTTATGTTTGAATTATAATATGTTGAGATATTGTAATTACGTGAGTATTATATTATGTTATAATACGTTGGCTGGGCATAGGACCGGTGTGTTGGCTGTAGTTGTTGTACATTGTTGATTGGCTGTAGTTGTTGTACAGCGTTGTTTATTAGTTGGCTTGCAACCAACTAATATGGCCATGGGAAGGAGACAGATAATTACGTGATGAGTGAGTTATAATTGATGATTGTGTTTGTATTATGTGAATGTTGGTGTGCAAAGGATTTTCAAAGAAACAGGGATTTTCTCACTTAGACCATTAGGTCTAACCCTCATTTTTGTTTCAAATATGTATTCCAGGTCGAGGATCAAGTAAGAGCAAATAAGAAGGATAGTCGTTGCTTAGCTTTTGGGAAGACTTGTGTTATGAAGATCATGAAGTGTTTTTGTACTTATGGCTTTGTTGTTAGTCATAATGTAAATTATTTAGTCCAAAAAAGTTTGTACTGAATTGCTTATTATGTTTAGTAAGACTATGGGACCGAATATGAAACATGATGTATCTTTTTGAGATGAAATTATGTTGTGAAATGTATGTTATTTGTATATATGGAAATGGGGATGTTACAGATGGTATCAGAGCCCTAGTTTAAGGGATTTAGGTATTAGTATCTGTACCTAGACTTAAACTGCATGTGAAGTAGGATGTCCCTATTATTGTAGAACCTTGGGGTGCTAAATATAAAAAGGTAGAAGGAACATCATGTAAGGTAATTTCATTTTACATCTGGCCAGTGTAATTGTTATCTTACAGGTACATGTTTGAACTGGAATACCTTGTTATATGGGGTATGTGCTTATGTGTATATTAACCTTGTCTGAATCAACAGAATGGCAAGTGGTACTAGACAAACGAATCGGGAAGGAGGAGGAAATCCGAATAGAACAAACCCAACAGCAGGAGGAAGGGGAAGAGGGGGAGAAAGAGGCAGAACTGGGGGCAGAGTTCAGGGGCGTGGTACGGAGTTTGTTACGAGAGACGACTTAGCGGCCGAAATGGGAAGATTACAGGCAAATATTCAGGCTATGTTTAACCAGACTCATAATACTGAAACAAAAAGACCAGATCCTTCACATGAAGTAGAGATGCCTATTACTCCTACTGTTATACCAGTAATGAAAAAGTGTGATTATAAAATGCTTCTCAGTTGTAAGCCTCCTACTTACTCAGGAGACCGGGACCCAGTGAAAGCGATGAGATGGCTGAAGGAAATAGAAGCTATCTTCAAACCTAGTAAGTGTGCTGAGGAAGATAGAGTACTTTATGGAACCGCGATGTTGAAGGGCGATGCTTTATACTGGTGGGAAGCTCATATTTCTTCGGGAGGTTCTGACATATATTCTACCTTCTCGTGGGAAGAATTTGTTATAGCTTTCAGGAAGCAGTTCTGTCCTCATGCAGCGGTTAAACAGCTAGAGGGAGAGTTTATGAACTTGCAACAAGGAAATTTATCTGTTCGGGACTACACTGCTCGTTTTATGAAAAAATCTCGTTTTGCAGAATATTATGTTGCCACGGAGGCCATGAAGATTGAAAGGTTTATCTTCGGGTTGAATGCAGAAGTCAGGAGTTTGGTAATTGCTAAAGGACCCAAAACTTTCTCCGCTGCAGTAGAAGCCGCAGAAACCGTGGAACAGGATAAAGGAAGAAATACTAGCGACAAAGGTACAGGAAAAAGGAAGTGGGAAGGACCACAGCACGATCCAAAGAAGCTCAGGTTTCAGAGATACGATAACCGTCCACCTTTCCGACCAACGGAAATACCTTGTCTGAAATGCAACCGTGTCCACCAAGAGAATTGTCAGGTTGACTCGCGGGTCTGTTATAGGTGTGAGAAGACTGGGCATGTTGTTAAGGATTGTCGTGTCACGCGGTTCTATTTTTCATGTAATTCTACGGATCACATACAGTCCGATTGTCCGAGGGGAAGAATACAACAAGGGGGTACGTCAGGAAAACCAGCGGTTGTCAGACTGTAGTACCAAGAACAAGAGGCCGTGCCTTCCAGATGACAGAGCAAGAGGCAGATGAGACTCCCGATGTGGTTACAGGTACATTCTTAATAAATTCTAAACGTGCTAAAGTGTTATTTGATTCCGGTGCAAACCGATCGTTTGTGTCGCCTTCTTTTGCTGCCTATATGCATTTAAAGCCTAAAGTGTTAGATCATGTGTTAATGGTAGATACGGCTAATGATAATGGTGACCGTAGAAATCATCAGTCTTGCCTTATCTCTTTGTTGAAAGCTCGTAAGTGTATCAATAAAGGCTGCTCAAGTTACTTAGCTTATGTGATAGATATTAAGCTAGAAAAGAGTGAGCTGAGAGATATTCCGGTTGTTCGTGAATTTCCGAAAGTTTTTCCAGAAGATCTGACTAGCCTTCCGCCCGTTAGACAAGTAGAGTTTGGAATAGATCTGGTTCCTGGAGCCGCTCCTGTTGCCCGTGCACCGTAACATTTGGCACCTCCCCAGATGAAAGAGATGATGACTCAACTGCAGGATCTTTCGGATAAAGGCTTCATCAGACCCAGTTCTTCGTCGTGGGGAGCACCGGTTCTGTTTGTGAAAAAGAAGGATGGTTCGATGAGAATGTGTATTGATTACCGAGAGCTGAACAAGCGCACGATCAAGAACAAGTATCCGCTTCCTAGAATTGATGACCTCTTTGATCAACTAGTTGGAGCTTGCTATTTCTCCAAGATTGATCTGAGATCTGGTTATCATCAACTGAAGGTTAAAGAAGAAGACGTTCTGAAAACTGCTTTTAGCATGCGGTATGGTCACTATGAATTCTAAGTAATGCCTTTTGGATTGACGAATGCTCTAGCTGCTTTTATGGATCTAATGAACCGAATATGTAAGCCATATCTCGATAAATTCGTTATTGTGTTTATCGATGATATCCTTATCTACTCCCGGTCCAAAGAAGAGCACGCTCAACATCTTCGTTTGATTCTGGAGCTAATGAAGAAGGAAAAGTTGTAATCTAAATTTTCGAAATGTGAATTCTGGCTACGGGAAATTCAGTTTCTAGGGCATGTAGTTTCCGAGAAAGGTATTCAAGTTGATCCGACGAAGGTGGAGGCAATTGAAAGATGGGAACCGCCGAAGACACCAACGGAAGTACGAAGTTTTCTAGGTTTAGCCGGGTATTATCGAAAGTTTATCAAAGACTTTTCTCGTATTGCGACGCCTTTGACTAAGTTGACCCGAAAGAATCTAAAGTTTGAATGGAAAGCAGAACAGGATGAAGCATTCCGAATTTTGAAAGGGAAACTTTGCAGCGCGCCGATTCTGTCGTTACCTGAAGGTTCCGAAGACTTTGTTGTCTACAGTGATGCTTCCAAACTGGGATTCGGTTGTGTGCTTATGCAACGTGGAAAGGTTATTGATTATGCTTCTCGTCAACTGAAAGATCATGAAAGACAGTATCCTACGCACGACATGGAGCTTGCAGCAGTTGTCTTCGCATTGAAGATTTGGAGACATTATCTTTATGGTTCCAAATGTCAAATTTATACCGATCATAAGAGTCTCCAACACCTCTTCGATCAGAAGGAACTAAATATGAGGCAAAGAAGATGGCTAGAACTGGTGAATGATTACGACTGTGAAATTCTTTATCATCCGGGAAAGGCAAACGTGGTAGCTGATGCACTGAGTCGTCAAGAAAGAAGCGGGACAATAAAAGCCATTACACTACGAGCTGAACTCCTACCCAACATCTTTGACGAATTGCTGAAGTATCAATTAGAAGCCTATCAGGAAGAACATTTGAAATCAGAACGGTTAGTGGGGTTATCAGTATTGCTAGTAAAAGATGACCGTGGGTTGTTATGTCTGGGGAACAGAATATGGGTGCCTCGTTTGGGTGGTTTACGTGATCGGGTACTACAAGAAGCTCATCAATCTCGATTCTCTATTCATCCAGGTACGAACAAGATGTATAAAGATCTGAAACAATTTTATTGGTGGTCGGGAATAAAAAGGAATATTGCTCAGTACGTGGAAGGTTGTACTACTTGTAAGAAGGTGAAGATTGAACATCAGAAACCGTTTGGTCAGTTGCAGCGATTAGAAATACCGATGTGGAAATGAGATCAAATTACTACAGATTTCATCACGAAGTTACCAAGGACTCCGAAAGGGTTTGATGCTATTTAGGTGATCGTTGACAGGTTGACCAAGTCTGCTCACTTCCTACCAATAAAGGAAACCTATTCATTGGAAAGATTAGCCAAACTGTATATTAACGAAATAGTAACACGACATGGAGTTCCAATTTCGATTATCTCTGATCGTGACAGCCGTTTTACCTCAAGATTCTGGAGAAGTTTCCAAAAGGAAATGGGAACGCAAATAAAGTTAAGTACAGCGTATCATCCTCAAACTAATGGTCAGAGTGAACGGACGATTCAGACTTTAGAGGACATGCTCCAGGCTTGCATTGTTGACTTTGGGGGATCGTGGGATAAGCACTTACCACTGATAGAATTCGCCTACAACAACAGTTATCATCCCAGCATACAAGCGGCACCGTTTGAAGTTCTGTATGGTAGAAAATGTCGAACGCCTCTGTGTTGGAACGAAGTGGGAGAGAAACAGTTAGCAGGGCCAGATATAGTCCCGTTGACCGCGGATAAGATTTCTTAGATTCGGAAACGTTTGAAAGTAGCCCAAGACAGACATAAAAGTTACGCTGACCGACGCCGAAAGCCGTTAGAATTCCAAGTTGGAGATTTTGTAATGTTAAAAGTATCGCCTTGGAAATGAGTTATCCGATTTGGGAAACAAGGTAAACTGAGCCCGAGGTACATTGGACCGTTTGCAATTACAGAAAGGATTGGGGAAGTAGCCTACAGGTTGGATCTTCCGTTAGAATTAAGCAGGATTCATAACGCGGTTCATGTTTCAAATTTTCGGAAGTGTTTGGTTACGCCAGATCAGGCCGTCTCTCTACCATATATACAAGTGGATGAAAAGCTGAATTATGTGGAGGAACCGGAAGCCATAGTTGATCACAAAGTTAAAGTGTTGCAGAATAAAGAGATCAGACAAGTGAAAGTTCAGTGGAGACATCATAGAGGGCAGGATGCTACTTGGGAATCGGAATCCGAAATGAGAACCAAATACCCTCACCTTTTTTCCTAACCGATTTCCGGGACGGAATTATTTTGAGGGGGAGATGATGTAATACCCCGGTAAGTTCGTTAGTTAAAAACTCCTTTTGTTAAGAATTGTTAACTTTATAATAAATATGTTTAGGGTAAAAGTTGGTTAAATGGTAAGTTAAGGGAGTTTTGGTCATTAGTGAAGAGGTGGAGGGCTGAAAGGTAAAATTTGTGGGATATTATCTAAAAGAAATCAGATATTTTCATTAAAACCAGAAAATTCAGTGTGTGAAGTGTGTGTGTTTTGGAGAGCAAAAGAAGAAAAAGGAAGAAAGGGTCAGGGCTTCAAATTGGAGTACTTGGGAGTAAAATTAAGGTATGTTTCTGTTATGTTTTATGTTCATAATGGTTAGTAGATTGTTTCTATCGGTTTGGAATCAACAAAATCGAACTGGTATAAACCTTAGTCGAATTCTGGGTAAAAATAGAGATGAACAGCAGCAGTTTCCGGACACCATGAATGTGTCCGGGTAATTTCTTTAGTAGTGTCCGGTAGTCCCTTTCGGTGGTGTCCGGACGAGTTCATTATCCGGGTAAGTCTCTATTTTTTTGAGTTTCCGGATAAAATAAGATACCGGATGGTATCCGGGTTACCTTAGTTCACCGGGTGTTGTCCGGATTATTATGTCGTCCGGGAAAGTGATGTTGTCCGGAAAAGTCTTGCTGTCCGGAAAAGTTGTGTTGTCCGGATAACTTGTGGTATCCGGATACTTTTGCCGTTTGGCTAATATTGAGAGTTTAGATGCTGTCGAATATCCAGTAACCTGTATTTTGTTAACCATTAGATAGGGAATGAATGAGAACTGACTATTCTGTGGTCTTGACTTGAGTACGGGTTTGGGGATAACATTTGAAGATTTGAGTTCTTTAGAGTTTTTAGCTTTAGTAAGACTTATGTGTTTTATGAGGTAAAGAAATATCTGTATCTATTTGTTACAGATCCTGTGAATTCTGGGTAAAGGACTGAATTTGTTTAGAAGGCTTGGAAACGTGTTGATAAGCAATCAGGTGAGTTTTACTTTAAAACGTTTTGAAACTGGAATACATATATGTGTGTATTGGATATGTGATAAATGGTGTGACTATGTTTATGTTTGAATTATAATATGTTGAGATATTGTAATTACGTGAGTATTATATTATGTTATAATACGTTGGCCGGGCATAGGACCGGTGTGTTGGCTGTAGTTGTTGTACATTGTTGATTGGCTGTAGTTGTTGTACAGCGTTGTTTATTAGTTGGCTTGCAACCAACTAATATGGCCATGGGAAGGAGACAGATAATTACGTGATGAGTGAGTTATAATTGATGATTGTGTTTGTATTATGTGAATGTTGGTGTGCAAAGGATTTTCAAAGAAACAGGGATTTTCTCACTTAGACCATTAGGTCTAACCCTCATTTTTGTTTCAAATATGTATTCCAGGTCGAGGATCAAGTAAGAGCAAATAAGAAGGATAGTCGTTGCTTAGCTTTTGGGAAGACTTGTGTTATGAAGATCATGAAGTGTTTTTGTACTTATGGCTTTGTTGTTAGTCATAATGTAAATTATTTAGTCCAAAAAAGTTTGTACTGAATTGCTTATTATGTTTAGTAAGACTATGGGACCGAATATGAAATATGATGTATCTTTTTGAGATGAAATTATGTTGTGAAATGTATGTTATTTGTATATATGGAAATGGGATGTTACAGATGGTATCAGAGCCCTAGTTTAAGGGATTTAGGTATTAGTATCTGTACCTAGACTTAAGCTGCATGTGAAGTAGGATGTCCCTATTATTGTAGAACCTTGGGGTGCTAAATATAAAAAGGTAGAAGGAACATCATGTAAGGTAATTTCATTTTACATCTGGCCAGTGTAATTGTGATCTTACAGGTACATGTTTGAACTGGAATACCTTGTTATATGGGGTATGTGCTTATGTGTATATTAACCTTGTCTGAATCAACAGAATGGCAAGTGGTACTAGACAAACGAATCGGGAAGGAGGAGGAAATCCGAATAGAACAAACCCAACAGCCGGAGGAAGGGGAAGAGGGGGAGAAAGAGGCAGAGGCAGAACTGGGGGCAGAGTTCAGGGGCGTGGTACGGAGTTTGTTACGAGAGACGACTTAGCGGCCGAAATGGGAAGATTACATGCAAATATTCAGGCTATGTTTAACCAGACTCATAATACTGAAACAGAAAGACCAGATCCTTCACATGAAGAAGAGATGCCTATTACTCCTACTGTTATACCAGTAATGAAAAAGTGTGATTATAAAATGTTTCTCAGTTGTAAGCCTCCTACTTACTCAGGAGACCGGGACCCAGTGAAAGCGATGAGATGGCTGAAGGAAATAGAAGCTATCTTCAAAACTAGTAAGTGTGCTGAGGAAGACAGAGTAGTTTATGGAACCGCGATGTTGAAGGGCGATGCTTTATACTGGTGGGAAGCTCATATTTCTTCGGGAGGTTCTGACATATATTCTACCTTCTCGTGGGAAGAATTTGTTATAGCTTTCAGGAAGCAGTTCTGTCCTCATGCAGCGGTTAAACAACTAGAGGGAGAGTTTATGAACTTGCAACAAGGAAATTTATCTGTTCGGGACTACACTGCTCATTTTCTGAAAAAAGAATATTATGTTGCCACGGAGGCCATGAAGATTGAAAGGTTTATCTTCGGGTTGAATGCAGAAGTCAGGAGTTTGGTAATTGCTAAAGGACCCAAAACTTTCTCCGCTGCAGTAGATGCCGCAGAAACCGTGGAACAGGATAAAGGAAGAAATACTAGAGACAAAGGTACAGGAAAAAGGAAGTGGGAAGGACCACAGCACGATCCAAAGAAGTTCAGGTTTCAGAGATACGATAACCGTCCACCTTTTCGACCAACGGAAAGACCTTGTCTGAAATGCAACCGTGTCCACCAAGGGAATTGTCAGGTTGACTCGCGGGTTTGTTATAGGTGTGGGAAGACTGGGCATGTTGTTAAGGATTGTCGTGTCACGCGGTTCTGTTTTTCATGTAATTCTACGGATCACATACAGTCCGATTTTCCGAGGGGAAGAATACAACAAGGGGGTACGTCAGGGAAACCAGCGGTTGTCAGACCGGTAGTACCAAGACTAGAGCCACCAAGAACAAGAGGCCGTGCCTTCCAGATGACAGAGCAAGAGGCAGATGAGACTCCCGATGTGGTTACAGGTACATTCTTAATAAATTCTACACGTGCTAAAGTGTTATTTGATTCCGGTGCAAACCGATCGTTTGTGTCGCCTTCTTTTGCTGCATATATGCATTTAAAGCCTAAAGTGTTAGATCATGTGTTAATGGTAGATACGGCTAATGATAATCAAGTACCGGTTAGTGAGGTATTTGATAGTTGTGTGATAAACATAGATGGGTGTGGAGTGCCTATTCAGTTATTCCCTATAGCCTTGATCGAGTTTGATGTGGTGGTGGGAATGGATTGGTTAGCCGAGAATCAGGATAGTATAGTTTGCAATAAGAAGTTGATAAATGTTGTTCTACCTGAGAAAGGACCAGTAGTGATTTATGGTGACCGTAGAAATCATCAGTCTTGCCTTATCTCTTTGTTGAAAGCTCGTAAGTGTATCAATAAAGGCTGCTCAAGTTACTTAGCTTATGTGATAGATATTAAGCTAGAAAAGAGTGAGCTGAGAGATATTCCGATTGTTTGTGAATTTCCGGAAGTTTTTCCAGAAGATCTGACTAGCCTTTCGCCCGTTAGACAAGTAGAGTTTGGAATAGATCTGATTCCTGGAGCCGCTCCTGTTGCCCGTGCACCGTATCGTTTGGCACCTCCCGAGATGAAAGAGATGATGACTCAACTGCAGGATCTTTCGGATAAAGGCTTCATCAGACCCAGTTCTTCGCCGTGGGGAGCACCGGTTCTGTTTGTGAAAAAGAAGGATGGTTCGATGAGAATGTGTATTGATTACCGAGAGCTGAATAAGCGCACGATCAAGAACAAGTATCCGCTTCCTAGAATTGATGACCTCTTTGATCAACTAGTTGGAGCTTGCTATTTCTCCAAGATTGATCTGAGATCTGGTTATCATCAACTGAAGGTTAAAGAAGAAGACGTTCTGAAAACTGCTTTTAGCACGCGGTATGGTCACTATGAATTCTTAGTAATGCCTTTTGGATTGACGAACGCTCCAGCTGCTTTTATGGATCTAATGAACCGAGTATGTAAGCCATATCTCGATAAATTCGTTATTGTGTTTATCGATGATATCCTTATCTACTCCCGGTCCAAAGAAGAGCACGCTCAACATCTTCGTTTGATTCTGGAGCTAATGAAGAAGAAAAAGTTGTACGCTAAATTTTCGAAATGTGAATTCTGGCTACGGGAAATTCAGTTTCTGGGGCATGTAGTTTCCGAGAAAGGTATTCAAGTTGATCCGACGAAGGTGGAGGAAATTTAAAGATGGGAACCGCCGAAGACACCAACGGAAGTACGAAGTTTTCTAGGCTTGGAAACGTGTTGATAAGCAATCAGGTGAGTTTTACTTTAAAAAGTTTTGAAACTGGAATACGTATATGTGTGTCTTGGATATGTGATAAATGGTGTGACTATGTTTATGTTTGAATTATAATATGTTGAGATATTGTAATTACGTGAGTATTGTATTATGTTATAATACGTTGGCCGGACATAGGACCGGTGTAACACCTCGAAAATTGGTATAAAGAACGAACCACTGACTGTTTTTGCATGATTCGATATTTACCAAGCTACATGGAGTTTAGGACTTAAATGTAATCGGATTTGGGTTGGAAGAGTGAGCTATTTGGGCTCGGTACTTGTGGGGCGATAGTGCCCGGCGGTAGTGACCATGTCACTATCGCCCATGTCATGATCGCACGAAGTGTACCGAGAGTCCATGAGTAGCGGGCGAGTATGCCCGGCGATAGTGACAGTGTCACTATCGCCGTGTCACAATCGCGAGCGGGCCCTGAGGGTTTTAAACCCACGCCTTTCAGCCTTCTTTCATTTCTATTCCATCTCTCTTTCTCTAAACTCTCCCAAACGAACCCTTTTCTCCTATTTCAGTTTTTGAAGCCTCTAAGGCTCCGATTTTGGAGTTTTCAAGTGATTCCTTGCATCTTGATGAGGATTTGGAAGCAAAGGTATGGGTTTATCTTCCTCATCTCTTTTGTTGGTCCCAATCTCTTAGTGTTCACCAAACCCTCTCCTAAAATCTTTCCTTCCTTTTAAAGAAATGGAGATTGAAGCATATCTTGGTAAACCTAGAAGTGTTTGGTTGGTAGATTCACTTGATGGTTGAGGTAATCTTCTCTTCTCTTCATTGTGGAAATTAGGGTTTTGATCTATTGGTGATTTTGAGTGTAATATGTTGGGGGAAATGATTCTAAGTGTTTGGGGATAAATACTTATGGTTGGAAACTTATGGATTTAGGTTTTGAAAGATTTGGACTTGAAGGTGTGGACTTCTTCAAAGGAGCATACGTATGGGAAAATCTAGATTTAGCTTAATCTAGCGAGGTGAGTTCAAGTTGCTTTGTGAAAACTTTGTACATGCCAAAATATGTGTTTTAAAGTATTTGTGTGCTTTACGTGAAATTATCCCTTGTTGAATTATTTGGTGGGTTGTGATTTAGTCAAAGTGTTGAGCTTTATAAATCTTATAAAACACCCGTATTTGGGGATTTTGAGTGATTGATAGATAAATCACGAGTGAAAGAGGTTTTGTTAATTTATTGCAGAAGTGAAGGTTATTTGGTCAAAATACACTTTTAGTGTTTTGTGATTATGTGATAACTATGATGTGGCACATTTTAAAGTGTGAACGTGTGAGTTGGGAATTTTGGTCAATCCGACCATGTGAATGTTTTAAGAGTTGTAAACCTTTATTTTGAGGCCGATGGCCTATTGAGGAATTAAAAGATAAGGGTTTTGGGTAACGATGCATTTGGGTTTACATAACCGTGTGAGTAACACGTATTTGACCAAACATTTATTTTGGCCTTAAAGGCTTGATTTATACTCAAATGATTATTTTGAGTGTTTGCCGGTTTTAATGACTCGAGATGGAGTCTTGGATGTGTTATATGCTTAAGTGCATTTTATTCGAATACGTGCCGGTTTAAGTGTTAGTCTTATGTGTGAAGACCGTTTGATGATTTATTCTTAGTACCTTTGGGACTAATGAACCCTAGCAAGTTATATGCATTGTCAAGTAATAAAAGAGTTGCATATACGTGTACATATAGATGCATATTTGATTTGAGTTCATTGGGAAGGTGGCAATGAAGGGGTTGTGAGATTATCATGCCTCGGAGCGTGTGTTGCATGATGTGAGTTAGATGCATTTCATTTGTATGAATTGATATTGATAAATGATCATTAGATCTTTTGAGCAGAGGGCTCGGTTTTGGACTCGGTTGAGTCTCGAGGGCATTCGCCCGATTTTTAATAAGCTCGACGTGGGCTTGGGGTTTGAGTTGCATGAATTGCATTATATTTGATGTTGACATGATTTGAATGCATTAGTTATTCTTTTAGGGTCATGTATATATTTACATCAAGTAAGCTTGTTTTGGATGGTGGGTTTCCAAGGTAAAGACCTAGTATGGTTGAACTTGGTAGTTTTAAATGGACTAAAGACCTAGTATGGTTGATGTCTAAGAGAGGCTAAAGACCTAGCATGGTTGATGCCGAAGATTGACTAAAGACCTAGTATGGTTGATGTCAAAGATGGGCTAAAGATCTAGTATGATTGATGCCGGAAATGGACTAAAGACCTAGTATGGTTGATGTCTAAGACGGGCTAAAGACCTAGTATGGTTGATGCCGAAGATTGACTAAAGACCTAGTATGGTTGATGTCATCTTCTTTCCCCATCCAAGAAGCTTACTTACGTTTATTAATTGTGGTTTAATTTATGTGTTTGCCACATTCGATGAGATCGGGTCTCCCCCGTCACCGAAGGGTGTTGCTTTCGAGTATTTTATTTATTCGCATTGTTGAGGTTATATTACATGCATATGGATTGTTTTCCATGATTGATGGACGGATTTATGTTACATCCTTATTGGTTGTTTTAACTATTGGAGTTTTATTCGCAGTGACGATTATTGAGAAATTATTATTATTAATTAACTCTTGAAGTGAGTTTTGGATTTGAGTCATTTGCAGAGACACAATTTTCATTGGAAGCTTTCCTCTCAGAAGTTGTGTGCGTTTGGAAAATGGGTTGTCGATGTCTTTCATACAAACCCTTTTAGTAAATCATTTATTAAGATGAAGCTGTAGATTTATCAAATGATTTGCTCTTGATGTAAACTCTTGAACTCACTAGGCGTTAGCCTAACCTTTTTATTTGTCGGCATGTGCAACAGGTCCAGGTTGGGAATAGCTTTAGCTACACTGTGAAGTGATGAGTGCTAGTAGAGTGCACGAGGAGTGAGATGCTTAGCGAAGTCTTCCGCACTTGTTGGAATTTGCAACTGGTATTTAGGTTAAGTAACACCCGCCTCGAGTTGTTAGTCGTTAATTCGTGAGGTTTAAACTTTGAGGTATTTTAAGGATGGTTCGTAGAAGTAATTTTATCATCTTATAGTTTAATTTATTGAAATTAAAGTTAGTTGCTCACTCAGATTTTGAGGGTGTTACAACCGGTGTGTTGGATGTAGTTGTTGTACAGTGTTGATTGGCTGTAGTTGTTGTACAGCGTTGTTTATTAGTTGGTTTGCAACCAACTAATATGGCCATGGGAAGGAGACAGAGAATTACGTGATGAGTGAGTTATAATTGATGATTGTGTTTGTATTATGTGAATGTTGGTGTGCAAAGGATTTTCAAAGAAACAGGGATTTTCTCACTTAGACCATTAGGTCTAACCCTCATTTTTGTTTCAAATATGTATTCCAGGTCGATGATCAAGTAAGAGCAAATAAGAAGGATAGTCGTTGCTTAGCTTTTGGGAAGACTTGTGTTATGAAGATCATGAAGTGTTTTTGTACTTATGGCTTTGTTGTTAGTCATAATGTAAATTATTTAGTCAAAAAAAGTTTGTACTGAATTGCTTAGTATGTTTAGTAAGACTATGGGACCGAATATGAAATATGATGTATCTTTTTGAGATGAAATTATGTTGTGAAATGTATGTTATTTGTATATATGGAAATTGGGATGTTACAGTAATTTCTTTGGACCTCAGAATGGTCCCCGACCAATGGGTGCACCTATCGTAAGGCCCCAATTCCAGACATGTCCAGGGTCATTCGCCAACAATCCAGGTCCGGGCCATTTGTCAACAACCCTCATCAAGGGCAATATCCCCCTCAGTATTTGAGGTCGCCACCTTTGCATAATGGTGCCCCGCCATATTTCATCCCTCTCAGCGGGGATGCCAATGGTTCTTCGTACGGGAATGGTACGACGACGACCACGAATTCAGGGGTCAACCCTCCAACAGGCGTAAACTCTGACCCTAATGACCCCGTCTCCCAGCGACTTAGGTTACTGGATGATCAGAACGAGAAGATGTTGTCGCTACTTTCCAAACTACCAGGCGCCGCTGTTCCCGTCGACGTCAAACCCCGTACAGGATTTCAAGCGTCGCCTTTCATTGACACAATAACAAGCGTTGACGTTTCGAAGAAGTACAATATATATTCATGAATAACTGATCCAACAGAACATATTGCACAATACAAGCAATTGATGTGTGTAGACAGTGTCAATCCCACATCAATATGAAGAAGTGTGCATGTGCAAAAGCTTCGGGGCGACTTATACAGGTCCTGCTCTCCAATGGTTGATCAACCTCAAACCCAAGTCCATCAGCAACTTCGCAGAGTTGGTCAACCAATTTTCGCAACAGTTCGCCAGCAGTCGCAAGATGGAGAAGCAGACCAGCGATCTGTACTACGTCGTCCAAAAATCCGGAGAGTCCATCCGTAGTTATTTCAATCGCTTTAATGCAGAAATGATCAGCATTCGAAATTGTGACGTCAAGACTGCCATCGAAGCCTACAAGCGTGGTCTTGACGACAACACTACGAGATTGTACGTCGATCTTACGAAATACCCACCTGAGAATTTCGAAGACGTACGAGCTAGAACTCTAGCTTACATGAGGGTCGAAGACGACTTAAAGATAATTACATAACAAGCCCCTAGAGTTTGATGGTTTTTATAAAAGCAAGAAAATAAAGAAAAGAGGTAAAATGATCATAATACCCCTCATTTAATTGGATTTAATGGAAAAAGATAACAGCCGTTAACGGGAGGGACCAAAAACGTTAAGAAAATACAAACGTCAGGGACCATATGCACCTTATTGAGGAACGAAAAATGTTAGAATGAACAAACGTTAAGGACCAAAAGTGAACTTTACTCCAGAACAATTAATGTTAATTACAATGTGGTCATGTGGTTTACTCAAAGCTATATTGTGGGCCCCTAAAATTAATAATTACGTAAAAGAACCCTGCAATTTACATTTTATAATGTTCTAAATCTCTGCCAACTCTGTTTAAAAAGATTTTGTTAAGTCATTTAACACAAGGCCAAGTTGGTCATTTTACTCGGTTTCCTTCTTTTTTATTGAAAAGGTATCAATGATATTATATATATATATATATATATATATATATATATATATATATATATATATACTAGCAGTGTGCCCGTGCAATGCACCGGGTGAGCAACGTGTGAAATTTGTATCATAAATGAAAAATGAAAAGCCCTCGAGCATATAACTCAGTTAGTAAAGAGGTTGAACGACTTTTCTCAAATACACACAAGTTCAAGTTTAAATCATACGAGAGATGGACTTAAATTCCCTCCGCTAGTCTCAATTGCTAAGTCAGATCTGAAATGCATGCCACATGTGGTTGCATAAGTCTTGAAAGGAGTTGAAACAATTTCAATTTTAATAGTGCCAAGATGAGTTTAACTTCCACTTCCAAATCCCAAACATAAAACATTGCCATAAAATAGAAGTATTCGCAACACAATTTAAGGCTAATGAGATAAAAGGTACTTAAAACTTAAAAATATGTACATTCATAAAACCATTGAACTAAAATAAAAAATTACATATCCACTTCTAGCTTGATTATTCAATAATTCAATGATATAAATTATTTGAAGAGACAACTTAGAAGTGCTAAATGAAAGAAAAAGGTGCACATACATATAAACAAACTATTTGTTGACTGCACAATGTGACGGGATGCAAGAATTTATAATAGTGTAAGAATTTATGTCCCCTATATTTAAATACTTGTCATATATTGCTTTTATAATCCCATCATGTTGTAATTTTACCGTGCATAGATAAATATGTTTGAAGGATTTGGGGAACATGACTACCGGTTTCTATTTCAATGACCATTGACCAATAAAACTTTATTAATTAATTTCTAGTTAAAGCAATTAACTCTACCACACACTTGCTCCTTTCTCATGATACAAACCACAAAATAATAATCCAACTGAATCTATTTGGAGACAATTTTAATGTATCAGTTGATGATGATAAATTAAAACAATAGAGTCAAACTATAAACTCGATAATTATCGTCATAAACGACAACTGTTCCATATAATAAATACTAACAAAAGAATGACTTTGGATTGGAATTAATGCATTTTAAAGAAAAACAAAGATGATGAAATGTTGGATTTCACTTGGATCGATAGAGAAAGATACCACTTTGTAAATATAAATTACAAAATAACATACATCATTATCCAACGAATACAACCGACAATAGAGGAATCAGTTGGTCTGTTTTGACGTAAACTCTTTGAATTCCCGTATTGGGTAACACCTCATTTGGGCGATTCCATGAACTTTGCTCAACTGTTTCATCCAACTTTCGTTTCTTTGGATGCAAGACTAATAATTCTGCCTTGCATTAGTTTCTTGAGCTGAGTTTGGAGAGAGTTGTTATGGTCCCATATAATAGTAAGCATCTCCTTTAGCTATCCCCAACCATACCATCATCTACCTATATATAATTAATCAGCAAGAAACCCAATATAAAAGACTACTCATTTAGTGCATCCTGGTAAACCTGTCTTGTAGAGCAACCACAACCAAAAACCATATTTCAAACCGTATCAAATAATTCAGATAAATTATCATTTGGTTGATACCCAAAAACCATAAAACATAAAGAAATGGATACTAAATTGAAATATATAAATTTATGAATAAGAAAAGCAAACAACAAAAAGAACATCATACCCTTTCATAAAAGCAGCCCTATTAGTGGTATTTAACCAAAAACAACAATCATAAACAACAACAACATGCCTTGGGTGACCACTTTTGTATACTAAAGTCCCATTCATATCAGATAAAATGAACATAAAGCTACAAGTAAAGTTGTGGAACATCGGTGGGATACACAATCACATCTCTAGTGAAACTTGCAGGCTGCAGCTCATGACAAGCATATTTTGACTGAGTGCTTCAATTCCATCTTCAAAAAAGCACCAAATATGAACAGGCTAAAGAACTCTCCTAAAAAGTGCATAGATCACTCGCATCACATATCTACACTTGAATTAATCCACAAACTATTTAAAATATGACATTTATCCATTAATTTGAGTTTGGCCATCCAAAATCTATTATGTAGCCATCATCCAAATGGTCTAGTAAATGAGAAAATACATCCACATTCCAACTGTTGTTTGGATGGTCAGTAGATAGAAATGGACTCACATAAAAATATGTCGAAGATAAAATACATATGGATTTTAATTTAATAGACAAACTACTAAATGGATTTTGATGGACGAAAAAAAGCTTACATGCTTAATAACTCTTTAGGAATCATAATAAATGAGAACCGAACATATCACTGATTTCGAGAATCAAATTTGCAAAAAATACTTCTTTCTAACCAACATAAATACATGTACACTCTCAAATTTCCAAAATGGTTACACATTGATTGCAAAAGTGTACCAACAACATTCTACCAATGAAACTTAGAAACCCACAAAATCTAAAAGTTATGCAACAAAATACATCAAAAAGGGCAAAATAAGCAATAGACTTTGAGGATGAAATTGCAGGCACAAAGAGATTACGAATCGTGGTCTTCATCTTCTTCCTTAAACCTTGAGAATATGTTAAGTAAAATTGAAAATCATTCATAACGAAAATAGTGAATCTTTCAAATAAAATAAGCATGTGGAATATGCATATCAGATGGTACAACAAGAAAATTAAAACAAACTTGATTACTTTATTATCTTTTCATGACCATATTATATGAACACATACATCAGAATGAGACAGAAATAAACCAGTCATATTAGCAATCAAAAATCTCATATGGAGCCGATAATGAATCAGAGAGAGCAAACCTTTTTCTTAATGGTGGAGGATGGAACTGGAGCACCACCAGACAACGGTAGCACTTGAAGGTTCTTTAGCACGTTCTCCGCCGCTTCCCTTCATATGGAATCGATATCGAACTGGTTGATTGTCAGACTTGAGCAAATACATAACATTAAATCGTAAATACACCCAAATAAAACCAGCCTAGTAACACATGATAATTATACCCATTACTAATCGATCACGGAAAGCCATCTAAATCCCCAAAAGACATCTAATCGGAGTCAAAAAGGACCTCCAAACAACAATCCTATCCCACCCACCCTCATATTCGATCCCGGAAAGCAACAACAAAAAAATGCAATTTTGGGCCAAAAAACCCAAAATCGGACAGAGCCATACCACAATGACGATATAAACGGCGTTGCCTTCGATTTCCATCAGTGGTCGTCCAGATTGTGAAGAGAGGAGGATCGCAAGCCGTTCTTGGAGCGGGAATGGACGACTGGTGCTCTCTCTCTCACACATACATGTCTATATACCACGTAAAGCATGGGTTTGAGGTAGAAAGCATGTGTCAGGTAGAAGGTAAGAGGGTATGGTGTGAGGACATACAAGTATGGGCTTTGATAGAAGGTATGGCTTGAGGACAGAGAGTCAGAGAGTATGGCAGTATGGGCTGCACCCTGCATCTTCACATTGGCCCGATTTAAAAAACTTGCATCAAAATGTTGTACAATGTGCTTTATGAATTGTAATTAAGAGATTTTTGAATTTTGTGCATAAAATAGTTGTACATAATGCTTTAAAATTTGTCTTTAAGACATTTGATGTAAATGCTTATATATGTAGTATAGATATATATATATATATATGGGTGGTATCTGGTACAAACCAAGTAGTTTGTACTAACTCTACAAACTAATCTAAGCCATCCAAGATTACCATCTACGGTTAATACAATCACGGTGGCATTCCTGTAATTAGTTAATGGATTTTGATTTTTTCCATGAATTATAGAACCGTGCAGGGGCATATTGGTCAAATTATCTAACACTACATCTTTCCAAAATCAAAAAAGCGAGAAATTAGGGGATTTCCTAATCCGATTTCGAAGGCGATGAAACCTGATTCGGTTTCCGATTGAAGCAAATCAAACAAAATCCCACAAAAAATTACTCGTCGCAAGGTTTTCTTCATAAAGAACTTCAATATTCATTGAAGAAATGCATCGAAATAGAGGTATGAATCTTTGATTTTTTGTTGTTTTTAATACAAAACTATTCATCGACTAGGGATAACAATACAAGTTTTGTTTCTTTGATCTTGTGAACATCAGGACGGCGCCTAAGTGACAGAATAAGATTGATGAATTCGTTTTCGAAATTCACGAACACAGCGACAATCTTGTAGATTTGGACGAAGAAATGTCTGAGGATGAAAATGCACTGGAAAACGTAGAAGACTTAGTAGCAGAAGACTGAGACCTCAACTCTAAAGAAGGCATACAAAGTGGACCATAAAAAACAAGTAAGTGACTAAACCCTTGAAAATTTTGATTTCAGCTTACTTTATGAGTTTGACAACTAGGGTTTATTCTTAAAAAATAATTTCTCCAATAAAGACATAACAAATAAACGATTATAATAATGTGTTGTATTTTAACTTAATCACAGACTCATATATCCAGGAGGATGTGCCAAAGAATGGTGGACCATCTTCAAAAGGTATGTTTTTAATACCAATATCATTGACATTCTATTTTTTAAATGTAAATCAATCAGCTACTTTTACTTCATGAAAAATCACGATTTGCTATAAAAATTATGTGTATTCATATTTTTTGATTCTGTTAGTTTATAAGTTAAGTCAAGCAAGATTGTGAATTGTATAAATAATTGGATATTGGTGATGAACTAATGGTTGTAAATTTATATTTATATACAAGTTTATATTTCAATATAAACAAGTATCATTAACACTCAGTTAGGTAGTATTGATTTTGTGCATTGAGGCCACAAGATTTATTCTGTATTCATTACACCTTTAATATGTAAATGGTTGATCATGAATGGGACTGGGAAAAAAAAGTATTACAGTGGTGTTAAGCATGAATAAAGGTTTTCATTATGGATGTGCTACATTTAATCAGTTGGAACTCACAATTTGATAATGGTACTAGATAACATTCCTACCTGGCTGTTAATCATGATTACCGTTTTAAATAATCACGAATGGAGTTTGTGCTGCAATTATCAATGGAAACTATATAAAGGTCTGTGCTGCAACCGAAAAATGGTACTCCAATCTGAGTTCATCTGTTTTGAAGCCACTCCAATATGCTCCATCTACTTTCTAAACAATTCTACATCAAAAACACAGTGATTCACAAGGCATTCGAACGAATATCGCTGAAGCATCTTCACACAACAACAGTTCGAACCGCACAACAACATACTTTTTCGCACGATTAACGCACGACACACGTCATTTACACACGACTAAGTCTATTTTTACATTCACTTGTAATCTGTTGTACACAAAACACCTGTTACAAAAGGACTTTCGCCCTTGTTTGGTGAACTATAGTGCACCGTCGACTCTCACAAGTCGACCGCGGTTTTTTCCCTCGTTTTGGGGTTTTCTGCGTCACCAAATCTCTTGTCTTGCTTATTTTTCCTTGCGATTGTGTTGCTTGGTCTTGAGATACGTTTCTTTAGTTGTTAAAAGTCCACATCAACCTTAAGTTGTTCTTTTGGGCGATTTTTGGCATTAACAACTTGGCGCCATCCGTAGGACCCCATATAGAGAAAATATCAAGCCAACACATATATCGCTCTAATGATCTTGTGGAGGTTTTTGTTATTTTCAGGTAAATGGCAAACTATCAGGATCCCATGATTCAAATGCCGTCAGAATTGAATGCGGCTCGAAGTCAGATCCAAGCCCTGCATGAACAGAATAAAAAAGCAGCCGCGGAAATCTCTTCTATGAGGAATCCAGCAATGGGCAATTCCTCTGGTCCTCAGAATGGGGCAATGGGCAATTCTTCTGGTCCTCAGAATGGGGCAATGGGCAACTCCTTTGGACCTCAGAATGGTCCCCGACCTATGGGTGTATCTATTATAAGGCCCCAATTCCAAGCACGTCCGGGTCCATTCGTCAGTAACCCAGGATCGGGTCCATTCGTCAATAACCCAGAATCGGGTCCATTCGTCAATAACCCGGGATCGGGTCCATTCGCCAACAATCCAGGTTCAGGGCCATTTGTCGGCAACCCTCATCAAGGGCAATATCCCCCTCAGTATTTGAGGCCACCACCTTTGCATAATGGCGCCCCGCCATACTTCGTCCCTCTCAACGGGTATGCCAGGGGTTCTTCGTACGGAAATGGTACGACGACGGCTACAAATTCAGGCGTCAATCCTCCAACAGGTGTAAATTCCGATCCTAATGAGCGACTTAGGTTATTGAAAGATCAGAACGAGAAAATGTTGTCGCTACTTTCCAAATTGCCAGGCGCCGCCGTCCCTGTCGACGTCGAGCCCCGCAAAGGGTTCCCGGCGTCGCCGTTCGTTGACACGAAAGCGACTGTCGACATGAGCATATTGCACAATATTCCTGCTTTCACTCCAAAATATTCAGGAATAACTGATCCGACAGAGCATATTGCACAATACAAACAATTGATGTGGACAGTGTCAATCCCACAACAATATCAAGAGGTGTGCATGTGCAAAAGCTTCGGGGCGACTCTAACAGGTCCTGCTCTCCAATTGTTGATCAACCTCAAACCCAAGTCCATTAGCAACTTCGCAGAATTGGTCAACCAGTTCTCGCAATAGTTCGCCAGTAGTCGCAAGATGGAGAAGCAGACCAGCGACCTGTACAACGTCGTCCAAAAGTCCAGAGAATCCGTCTGTAGTTATTTCAACCGCTTTAACACTGAAATAATAAGCATTCGAAATTGTGACGTCAAGACTGCCATCGAAGCTTACAAGCATGGTCTTGACGACAACACAACGGGACTGTACGTCGATCTTACAAAATATCCTCTAGAGAATTTTGAAGATGTACGAGCTAGGACTCTAGCTTACATGAGAGTCGAAGACGACCTAGTCTTCCGCCATAAGCATTCCAATGACAAAAAGATGCTCGGGATCAAGAAGCCAGATTTCAAATCCAAGCCGAGCGTCAAGTCAGAGCCGTCGTGCCAAATATCGAACGTTCGGTTCGATAAGAAAAAGAGCAATCCTACATCGCGATTCCCTCAATATCCTAAGATCTCCCCTTATGGATTCAAAGGGACGATGAAAGAGCTAGTCGACGCTCTCAGAGACATCCAATCGTCTGTCCGATGGCCCAAGAAAAGTGATAAAGATGACGACAAGAAGGACAAGACCAAATGGTGCGACTTCCATGGCGACCATGGTCACACGACGGATAACTGCCTTGCTTTGCAGAAGGAGTTAGCCTGGATCGTTCCCAAAGGTCATCTGCAGGGCTTTATCAGTAAAGAATCTACGCGAGTCGATAACGTAAGACCAGCATCCCCCGTCCATGAAAAAGTCATCAATTGTGTGACGGGTGGATCAGACGTCTGTGGTTTAACTTACTCGGAAGCCAAGCGGCACGCCAGTCAATCGTCGGGAGAATATCCTATTCCCAGGTCGTCCCGACCAAAGCAAGAACTGGAGCTGGAGGCGATGCCAATCACGTTCGACCAAGATGACCTCTAGGAAAGTTGGCAAAAACATCACGATGGGTTGATCATCCAGCTCACTATTGGCAACTGTTCTACCAAAAGAGTATTGGTCGATGGGGGCAGTTCGGCCAACATCATTTTCCTAAGCACTGTCAAAGTTATGGGAATCGATAAATCAAAGATCACCCGTCGATCGACGACTCTGATAGGATTCAATGGCGATTCTACCAACACTCTGGGAGAGATCATCCTCCCGGTGTATGCTAAAGGGGTCAACAAGCGAACAAGATTTAACGTTATTGACGGTTCATCAACATATAATGTTATACTTGGTCGACCCTGGATCCACGACATGAAAGCGGTCCCCTCGACCTATCATCAGACGATCAAAATCCCGACGCCGTAGGGAGTGAAAGAAATTAAAAGCGAGCAGAAGACCGCCTGTGATTGCTATAAAGCATCAATGAAACCTCAAAGGTGAAACCAACATTGTGGCGACTGTACACGATATGATCTAATCTATCCTTACGCCAGAAAAGGCAAATCCAGGGTATCGTCTTACAGTCACCACAAGGGGGCAGAATGCTGTACCCCATATGACACTACCGTTTTTCAGCTACCAACCGTGGGCATAGATATAACTCACGACTCGGGGGCAATCAGACCCCACGACGAAACGATAAACGTCACCAGGTACGTAACGCCCGTCAACGGCACTCAGGTACGACATACCAGACTTCTAAAAAGATTTACTTACGTCCTTAATCCCATGAACCTTCATAAGGCAGGGGATGGACATCGCTAATATCTTTCCCCCAGGGCAAGAAATTTTCCTGTTAGTCTTTTCAAATTATTCCTCTGAACAGACAGAAGTAGACGCCTACTCCCAGATTCGGGATTAAAGGGTCATCTCTTCTATCTAGACTAACATTCTGTGCAGGCTCGGAATTCCTTCCGAAATCATGTACAACAACGATCCACAAATGATCGTATGTTCGAAGGTCGTAGTATCGAATCTACGACTACAACCCCACGTAGCTGGATTATAGTACATTTTTACTTTCGATTTTATTTCGACAAACGATTACTGACTTAAGCATCGAAGGGTCGTTAGTCAAACCAACGACCACCCCCAGGATCTTATATTGCAGGTTCGCAGGATCGCACGAACGTCAATCTTACGATCTACATCGTGGGAAGACAAAGTCATGGCCCATAGCTCATGACTCGAAAACCGAATCTTATGATTCAACACATAGATCTTACGATCACAACAGGTGCACTCAAAAGTTGAGTCGCAAATACGAAATCTTATGACTTAAACTCTGTGATTTGGAATGTATGTTCGACTTAGTCGCACGATTACTTCCCAAGTCATTTTTTCAAATAGAGTCTCTGTGACTCAAAGCATAAAGTCCTATGGCGATTAAAACATAGGTTTTACAGTTTATCTTATGAGAAACCAAAGTCTCTACGGCTTAAATAAAAGTCTTACGATCTTCATCGTGAGGAACAAAGTCTCTAAGACTTGTATACCATAAAAGGAATCTTATGATTCATCATACAGGTCTCATGACCATCACATGTGTTCTTAAAACTAAGTGTTGGACACACAAGTCTTATGACTTAAATTCCATACTTAGAATATCCCTTCGGCCTCAGCCGCCTGATTACAAATATCTTAGTCATACAACTTTACGCTCATTCATTAAGTCTTCGTATTTTGTTCATTGGCAATAAAATAGAGTATATGACAAGATGTAAAGCCCGTATCCCGGTATGTATTCTCGTTATTCCTTTTTTTTAAAAAAAAAAGGCATTTAATTAATTAACGTGGTTTCCGTTAGCGGGGTTAGCCGAGTCGGGCCAAAAAGTTAAGTGAAGTAACCTTTGTGGGATTTTGCTAAGAAGTGTAAGTTGAGGGGCTGTTTGGGACTTTCTCCATAGTTGGGCAAGAGGATCGGCCAAGAGGCACAACCCCTCCCCTCCCCTTCGGTTTCATCTTAACAATCCTCCCCCAAAACCCTTAGCCATTTTCTTTCCCTTCCCCTTGTTGTTTTCGGCCAAGAAGAAAAGGAAGTGAAACCGAGAAGAAAAGAGAGAGAGACCGAAAGAGAAAGAGAGCGAGAGTCGAGAGGAGGAAGGAGGCGATCACCGGCGTGAGGGAACCAGCGTCGGGACTGGTCGGAAAGGAGGAAGAAGAAGGATTCCGTTAAGGTAAGTGTCCCGTTCGTTTTATTGATGTTTTCTTCGTCGGAAATTGTAAACCACAACCACCGTGTCACCGCCAATCACCACCACCTCCGGAGGCGGCAGTGGGTGGTGCTTGGTGTGTTTCAGACCATGGTAACCCTAAAACAGTAAGTCAAGTTGTTTTGCGGGTCTGTTTGGATTAAGACGTCTTATTGGGATCAAGTTCAAAAGGTTATCATTTTATGTAAATTGCACAGTTTCTGCCCTGTTTTGAGTAAACCATAACTTTTTACTCGTAGCTCGGATTGGGGTAAAATCGGTGCCAAAAGTTCCGTGTCGGAGTCTATTAAGTTTCCTCTGTTTTGCGGAAAGACCAGTTCGGACCATAACTAGGGTGAAGTTTCCATTTTGTACTGAAAGGTCCAGTTTTCGCTGTTCTGCGAATTGTTCTTGTAAAATCCATATTAAATTATAGAAAAATCGTTAGGACGCGTGCGATACGTACCTGGAACCGTGAAACTTAGAACTTCGTGATTATGGAATTTGATTTCTGTATTTATCAGTTTTAAGGGGGTAAAACAGGTCCCGAACAGACCCGTGTTTTAGATAAAAAGCTGGAATGTTTAGTCTTATAAAATCTAGTAAAGGTGTCGTGAGTTGGGACCTTCCGTTGACGTTTTTAGTGCGTAATTAGGTGGGAAAATGTGAGGAAGGTTGACGTGCTGGTGTTGCGGCTCGGGAGCGCGTCGCTTTGCTTTGAGGTGAGTTCTCTCACCGCGTAGTTAGGAATTTCATGTGTAACGTTATTTTGTGTTACGTGTTATTATGTGTTATTACGTGTTTACGTGAATTAGTTGGGATGTGATATCTAGTTGTGATCTGTTGAATGTGTATGTGAATTATGTATGCTTGTGTACACCTCGGTGGGACTGAGGGGCTCGGTGGGACCGAGGGCTTGGTGGGACTAAGCTAGTACAGTAATCTTTACTCGGTGGGACCGAGGGCTCGGTGGGACTGAGCTTGTATCGATATATTTTTGGTGTGCTCGGTGGGACCGAGGTTCGTGTTTATACGCTAATTGTTATGTGGATTTATATCCGTGGTGATGGTGATGTTGCCTACTAGCGAGTAGGGGCGATATACGTGGGGTTGCTACCTGCGTGTGTGATAGGATTCACTAAGCGTTTAGCTTACCCTTTTCCCAATATGTTGTGATTTCAGGTGCGAGCGGCAGTTGGGCTTGACGGTACACACACTAGGCGCGGAGTGTCAAGAATTGTTTAAGTTTTACTTTCAAACCTTTGGATTTTATTTTATGAAATTTCCGCTGCATAAACTTTATTGACTGTTTGAGTTAACGACGTTAATTTAATTTGAATTGCGAATTATTAAATTGTGATTGTTTTATAATGAAATGCATGTTTTTAAAATTTTAAATTCCTTGTAATTTTTGGGACGTTACACAAGAGTATCACAAAAACGTACTTGTATCCACATTGTCAATTACAAGTAAAAGGGCACGACCGATCATAGTCGCCCCATATCAAAAACAATGAATTTAAGGCAGAGGAGAGTCCTCAGCGACCTCCTCATCGCCAGCTACGTCTACTGATGCGTCTGTCGGGTCCTCTTCTTCGAGTTGGTCCTCTTGGTCGAGTTCATCCTCGTCCCCGACTTGCTCTAAGAAGGTCTTGACCTCCTCTTCGGCTCCGGCCATACGGTCTAACCCCCGCAAATGGCGAAGCATGATCGCCGCTCGAACCCTCAGACGGGTTAGAGCCTCAAACGACTGGAGACGCTCCTCTAAGGATGCAATCTTCTCCTCCTTCGCCTCGACGAGCGACGTAAGGTCCTCGACCTGTTTTTCGCTCTCGACCAAAGAACCCTTAGTCGCTCGTAACTCTTCCTCAGTCGCAGCGGACTTCTCAAGGGTCTCCTTCATAAGGCGCTGAAGGTCTTCCTTCACGCTCAACGACGCCGCGTAAAAGTCCTCGACTTCGGCAAGCTTCGCGGAATAACACTCGACCCTTTCCCTCGCCAGCTTCTCCTGATCCCTCGCCGCATGGGCTTCCTCTTGTGCCTTGTGCATTTTCTCTATAGCAACGAGAGTAACCCTACGGATTTTATCCATGTGGGCATACAGGCAGAGGGAAGTTTGGAACGCCTGCAGCGCACGAAAATACAAACATTAGAAGACAAATAAAATGGCAAAATACTTAAGACAGACGGATCGTACGTACCTTGAAGGTCAACCCTGCGACGTGCGATCCCATGTCGTCGACCGTGACGCCCTCCAGTCGTTCCTTGAAGGACGGCAGGAGAAATTTTTCCAGATCAGGAAAGATCTTGTTGCTATCCATCTCTTCCCCGGCCATAAAGTTTGACGGCAGTGAAAAATTCACCATCATAACATTAATGGACTCCTCTATCCTCTTGCTTTTTCCCTTGTCGACCGACGAGGGAGAAGAACCGACCTCTTCAAATAAGGGAGGGGCCACACTTACCGGAGTCGCATCGATGACTCGTGGTGGTGTCTTCGTCTTCTCAGCGGTGGCGACCCCAGCCGAGGTATCACCCTTCGACGACAGTTCCCTCCGGAGAACCGTCTTGGACTTCTTCACCCCCGACGACGGGGGTGGGGGAGCTTTACGCTTCAACTCCTTGGCCTTACGAGCCAACGAGAGTTAAGCCTTCTTTTTCTGCACGCCAGGGGTGGGCACGACGCCCGAACCACCTACAAAATAGCAGAAACGCGATAAGAGGAAGTTCGTATAATTAAAACATATGACACGATTAAGAAGATCATACGACAAATTACCTGTTGTCTCTTAGTCCACCTCTTCTTCTTCTTCTTCTTCTTCTTCTTCTTCTTCTACGGAGATCTCTGTCCCTGTTAGCTCGATGACCTCGTCGTCCGAACCCTCATCCCTGAGACTACGCTGGACGGAAAAGGATCTATCATCCGGATTGTACATCTGGAATTTCTCGATCTTTGCCAGCGTCTCCTTGGAAGCACTGACCTCAGGGAACGCGATAGCTGAAAAAGAAGCACCCGATTAGCTAAGACGCATGATTCAAATTCTAATAACCGTACACGACAAATGAAAGACTTACTATTGGTGTTCCACCCGACAGTGACCCATGTCGTATCCTCCTGCAAGAACTCGAGCGATTGCGTCTTCCCAAATACATATCGATCCTTCCAACCACGGTCGTTTACTTGGGTGTTCAACACCAAGACCTGGGCTTTCTTAAACTTGGAAGATAAACTATACCGGTGGTAGTTGTCCACCTTGGCTGCATGAGACGCCAGAAGGTCTTCCACCGTGAACGGATTCGTCCACTCGCCGGTGATCCTATCGATCACACAGACTATTCGCCAGAATTGGGGCATCATTTGGGCAGGCGAAAGGTGATACTTTCCCAAAAACTTCCTAACTAACGGGGAAAATGACCACTTAAAGCCTGCCTTAAATGGATATTCGTATAAGACGAAGTGTCCATTCGGACAATCTGCCGGTCGGAACTGACCCGACGAATATATTTGCACGGCATCGGGGATGCCGGATAAAGATCTGAAGGCCTCCAAACTCTCCTGACCCTCAATGGTGCTTGCTGGTTCTATCGACATTCTAAAACTTGAAGAACACAAAAAAAAAAATCTGCTGAAAATTTATAAAACGCTTGAAACGCACGTAACAATGGCATGCGAATCTCTTTGAGATCTTTTCGAAAAACACAAGTGAGCATGAAGAGGAAACGATTCCGTGAATCGCACTATTTATGGCAAATATCATGTCAGGTCGACCCTCTGGATGGTCGACATCTGTCCAGCGACTTTTCGCATACATCATGCCGATAGACGATACCTGTCCCCCGAACGTCCTTTCACCTCTGACACGCCGTCATGACATCACGACCTTGTCACTCCCTCCAATCCGAATCAAACCAAGACGATTGGAATTCAACCAGACCCTCTCCCCGCGCGACACGTGGCAAACCACATCGTCAGATATAAAATTCGAACTTCACGCCTGAAATTCAAATTTTGGGGGCAAACTGTTTGGGTAAAAAATCACACCTCACGGCCGACGCTAGGAAACTCAGATGACATTTCCATAAGACCACTTTTGTACTAAGATAAGGTCTTACAAGATGTTTACAAACATATGCTCCATACGACCGACGTGTGGGACTTAAGACGGTAGTACGATTACACTAACCGTTAACAGTCAAACCCGTTTCTTTTGTTCATTAATGCAGGTCTACGAGCATTCATGGTGCAAACGGCCAGTAACGATCAAGTCATCAATGGCATTTAAAGCCCGACAGCGGTTACAAAGTGCGCCATAAAGACACCTTTAATGACCAGCGGAAGCTATATAAAGGACTGTGCTGCAACCGAAAAATATACTACTCCAATCTGAGTTCATCTGTTTTGAAGCCACTCCAATATGCTCCATCTACTTTCTAAACAATTCTACATCAAAAACACAGTGATTCACAAGGCATTCGAACGAATATCGCTGAAGCATCTTCGCACGACAACAGTTCGAACCGCACGACATCATACTTTTTCACACGATTAACGCACGACACACGTCATTTACACACGACTAAGTCTATTTTTACATTCACTTGTAATCTGTTGTACACAAACTCCTGTTATAAAAGGACTTTTGCCCCTGTTTGGCAAACTATAGTGCACCGTCCACTCTCACAAGTCGACTGCGGTTTTTTCCCTCGTTTTGGGGTTTTCCGCGTCACCAAATCTCTTGTCTTGCTTATTTTTCCTTGCGATTGTGTTTTGCTTGATCTTGAGATACGTTTCTTTAGTTGTTAAAAGTCCACATCAACCTTAAGTTGTTATTTTGGGCGATTTTTGGCATTAACATTAATCATGATTATCATTTTAGATAATCATGAATGTAGTTTTAATCATGAATGATGTGGTAATTTAGAATATTGGGTAATCATGAACGCATTATGTAATCATGTGAATTTGGCAGCCATGTACATTTATACATGAATATGGTACGATGTATTTGGTTATATATTAATTTTGTTAACCCTGTCATGAAAAAAAGTTTTGAACGACTTGAATATTAACATTATACTCATGAGTTTAACAGAGTTGATGACTAAATATATTTAGGTTAACTTTGTTGAACCCATTGAATTAAAAGTTGTTTTCATAATGTATTAGAGTAATATGTACTGTATTCATGAATGTTCCTGTGAGGCTATAAAACAGGTGATGCATTAAAAGTGACCGGAGTGGAATCAATGATGCAAGACCTTACTATGAACGATGCAAATCAAAACAACGAACACAATTCAGGTATTGTAATTCAAGATAAATATCCATAACAATGAGATTTTGAATTCATTGCCATAAAATTGTATAAAAGTTTGCCGTAATACAAACAAATGTGAAGTTCGTACACATATTCACACACAATAAGAATTTAGATTAATCATGTATCATGCTACAGTTGTTGCCGATGGAAGGACCGGTAGTTCTAGAGTTTCTGCCAACAAGCGTAAGCGTCGTAGATACTATATAAATCATATTAAAAAATGTCGTAATATCAACTTTAATAGTAATTTTTTTAAATCAGGATGCAAGGTTGTTGTTGGCACCTCCTCCGGGATGACCAGAAGCCATAAAAGGACTATAATCAATCTTGAGACTCCAGAAACATCTTGTAAAGCTACAAAAAGCGAAAATGGTAAGATGATTGTAATTACAGATTACAATATAATGAACATAAATTAAACTACATGATTGACAACCTGTTGTTTTTTTTAAATTCATTAACCCAGAAAAGGGCAAAAACCTAAGCACGATGAAGCAGAAGAAATTGACAAAAAAAAACCAGTCCAATCGATGCATTCAGGGAGTTCTAGGAGATTTAGAGTTAACGTAATTAGGACACGGACTTCACCGAAGTCATTGAACGACACTGTTTTTGGTTTGACAGTTGGACAACAAAATCAGTGAAGGATATAGGTTTAGGATGTTTGTTAGATATGGACATAGTTGTTGTCCCGTCAAAGTTAGGATATTACTACGTCCATTCGGGTAAGAAATGGTATCATCCCCATCATGGTTGAGTCAATACACGAAATATTGGGGCTGCCAATTGGGGAAACAGATTTACTTTCCAAGACCGACCTTGTTTTCAAAAATATCGTGATATCGTCATGGAAATAGCAATTCCAGAAAAAATCTATAAGACCGAAGGATGTGATGAATGGGATATTGGATACACGAGATGATGGATTCCATTTCAAGTTAAATTTCTTGGTTATTTTTGTAAATTTAATGCGTGAATGCAACAACATGGGTACTTGTGCCCTGGGATTCCTGTCAAAGATCCAAAACGAGGAAATGCTTAACAATATAAATTGGTGCAAATTCATATAAGACAAAGTGAAGACAAGCAAGAAGTACTCGAAAAGGGACAGCCTGTTGTGTTTCTATTCTGGCCCATTGACATATCTAACTGTAAGCAATCATGATTTCATGTTATTCATTTTATTTTTAATATTTGTTATGACACTATTTTGGATGTATGCTTGAAGCTTCTATACGTTCACTCCACAATCAGCACAAGGGTCAAAGTTGATGCAGAGATGGGTGCATTTAAGACATGGGATACTGCAAAGCTAAAAAAAAAAGAGAAAGAACGGAATTAGAGGGCGGAGGGTTTGGTCTTCTACCACTTAGAAATGGCATACCTAATCATATGCACGAGGAGGAGAAGGAAAACAACACAACAACCCCTAAACATGAACCGGATGTGCATGAAAACAAATCAAAAGAGGTACAACTTATTTATTAACATTATTGTGTTACATATATAAATAATTCTGCTGGTATTTAACGATGCAAAAATGTTTTTGATTAGCTAGTTATATTAGTTTGTTTATGAGTCTCAAATAATGTTTTTGATTACTCAATAGTACATTCTATTCATGAATATGCGGCTATGTTGTTGCTGTAAAACTATAATGCGATTAAATATTTAGGATAATTGCGATTCAATTAATCATGAATATGGGCTATGTGGTTAGTGTGGTACATGCTAAAATGATTACTGTTTTGTGTAATTTTGCGATTCAATTATTCATGAATATGCGGCTGTGTTGTTGCTGTAATACTAGAACTCGATTAAATGTTTAGGATAATTGCGATTCAATTAATCATGAATATGGGCAGTGTGGTTAGTGTGATACATGCTAAATTGATTACTGTTTTGTGTAATTTTGAGTTGCATAATCATGATTTTACATAGATGGTGGTAATACACAAAGTTTTACACGAATATATGACGTGATGAGAAATTGCATTAAATAATGTATGTACATTTGAACAATATGCGTTGTGTTGTTACTTTAATACCAACACTGGGTTAAATATTGAGGATAAATATGATTGTATTAATCATGAACATGGTCTGTTGTGTGCATTAATGTAAAAGTACTTTTTAATAAGGATTATTGACATAGGCTGAAATTTTTAATGATAATGGGGTAAACTTAATTGAATACAACCTTAATTGATATGATATAACTTACATGTCAATTTGTAGGTTTTCATGAACATGATAAGGGAAAAAATCAGCAGCGTACAAGCCACAAAGAAAGCACTTGAGGATGATTTCACGCACGCATTCATAATGTTCAAAGAAGATGATCAGTTGGTGGAACTGAAATCAATCTTTGATGGTTTGTTTGGCAAGGAAGAAACTGCAGAGAAGTGTACTCCAAGACAAGATGCTGGAAACGGTGCTAGCCGATGCATTGAAATTGTCCCTAGCCAGCCGATGAATGATCCGTTTGCTGAATTTTGGGATAGTCCAACGTATGTTGGCGAGGTAGACGAATCAATGCGGGTCTCGGTGGAAAAGTCAAGGGCCAAGAAAAGCTTGAAGAACATGCAGCCACCGGATTTCGACCTTGGAACAACACCAAGGAAAAATGAATCTGATCATAAAAACATGAGTTGTGACGTCAACAAGAAAGAGAAAGGGAAGAGTAATGTGGTTGATGACGCACCGGGCTTCGATCTAGGGTTCAGTCCAGACAAACATACAACACCTGTTCCAATAGTAGAACCTGTCTACAACGCTACGAACTCGGATAAGGATAAAGGAAAAAAGATTGTGGATGAAAAGACAGACTTGAGTAATGCTATGGGGTTCGAGGAACATGAGATAGGAGATAACCCTCAAGAAAGAGATGACGGATTACGACAAAGGAACTCGAGAAGGACGGTTAAGTTAGGAGATCACTTGAAGTCACCTTATTACAACACGATTGTAGACTTCAATGTATCAAGGGAGGAAAAAAAGGTCCATGAATGGTGTTTGGCAATGTTCGAGGGTGAATTGTAAGTACTAATAACATAAAAAACTAAAATTTATATTATACACTTTTTTTAAAATTTGATGAATTAATTACAATAACATGTATACTTTTCCGGTGCTGATGTGTTCAAGTCACCTAATTGCACGCGGGTTAAAAGAACAAGAATGGAATCTTTGGCATCGAAGAACATGAATATCTGCCCGACGGTAATAGATGGATGGGGAACGTTACTAAACTACGAGGAAAGCTACCGCAACAAAAATTCTTTGAGGAGATACTACTTCAAGTTGGAGATAATCGTAAGTGATTAATAGATGAATAATTAATCTTAACAATAAATGAAAAATTCATATTTTAGTGAAATTAATCGTACTTCTATAACAACCAGGCTGAGCCTTTATTGAGAAAAAGATGTGGGGATCTGAAGACACAATACGATACCTTTATACAGACCCTATCCCGTACGGAGCACAATAATAGGGTTGTCATTAACATGAAGGATTTTGACTTGGTACGTCTCATAGTATAATAGTTTATTCATTATTATAATTGTTACTTAATTGAATAATTATTTATTGCACTTATTACGCGGATTTTCTTTCCGATGTATGATGGGTATTTCAATTATCTGGTGGTTATAAACACAAAGAGCCCATCAATTACGATATTGGACAACCGGAAATGGAAAATTCAATCATACGAGGTGATGCTAAGAAGATATGGATATGTGCCTGCTGTGTTGGTAAGCAACCCTTATTCAATGGAAACTCACAGCTTGCGAATTGAACTGGATAACATGCTGACATGGTTGCTAATCATGATTACCATTTTAGTTAATCATGAATATGGTGTTAAACATGAATAAAGTGGTAATCGTGAACATATATATGTATTCATGAATGCATTATGTCATCATGAATTTGGCAGCCATGTAGATTTATACATGACCCATTTTTTTGATGTATTTGGGTATATATTAAATTTGTTAACAAACAATAGGAAACCCCACTTTATTAAAAATGTGTTTGCAACAAAAAATGATTGCGCACCATTTGGTGACCGTTGGCAATCCATCTGGAAAGGCATTAGCAAGTGTGAAGCTAGAGCGGGTAGAACTTGAATGGCAAACCACCCTCAATTCCTACGACAGTGGAGTGTTCGCGATGCGTCATATGGAAACATTTATGGGAGACATAAAGTGGCGATGCGGGTTGGCATAGGAAAGTCAAAGGCAACAGACGCAACTGGAAGAACTAAAGATGAAATATGCTGCAAAGATAACATTGCATTCCCACAACGCTTTGAAAGATGCGATGCAAAAAGAGATTGCAACATTTTACTCGATGAATGAAGAGGCGAGGGCGCACATTCGCAGCTGTAGACGGCCGTTGGGAGAGAGTCGAATGATGGGCGAAAGATGAATTACACAATTTATGAAACATTTGCATTTTGATTAGTATGTTTTATTGACTATTTGAAATTTCATTTCACTGCGTTTAGGAAAACTCATGAATGAGTTGGGTTGTTTTTTGGTTAACACTGGTTTGAATACTTTTCTGGCTATGAAAGTTAACTTCTTCTAATTTTGTATTACTTTTTAGAGATGTTAATTGTCTACATCTTTTTGGCTAAAAACTCAGCTACAAAATATACATTAAACAACTAAAAACATAGGACATTCATGACAAGATAGAGATGGACACCTCAGTGTTTATTTTTCTTTCTGTTAAATAACTAAAAAGTATAATTTTCTTTCTGTTTTAAGAAACAATAGTTTCTTCCCATTCGTTAAAAACAGTGTATATAATCATTTTTTGTTTTCTAATTTAATACTACCAAAATTGTATTGCGATTCAATTAATGCCCAGTACTAGTGTAACAATATTTAAACTTTCACCATCAAAAGAATCAAACGTTCGAACAAACATTATAAAATGAATAGCCATGAATATTTATTAAAAAACGCAACCAAACATATAAAATATAAAAGTCAATTGTTGGGAATCATTCAAAAAACTTATAATAACATTCATAAGTATCTAACGATCGGGACAATTACGTGAATCATGCCTTGCTGCTTTGCCACACATACGACAAACCCTCTTTAGAGTCTTTGCCTTCTTGGCAGCCTTCTCGCGGACGCCGATAAGCCTCTTACCAGTTCCACATCCCTTATTACGAACACCAGAAGGAGGTAAATTTCAGCTGTAGCAACCTCGGGGGCTCCCATGAACTCCTGGAACTCTTACGCTGGCGACTAGTTTGTTCGGGAGTATCAAGATCAATATCATTGTTCCATTTCTCAAGATATGTAACAAAATCAGAAAGCGTTTTTTTGTCAACCCTCAAACGCTGAACCATACCTTCAACGAGCGAATGAGCATAAGCCATCAACTTCACCGTAACGAACTTTGGCAGGCAACCATTCAACTGGGATCAAATCTCGTCGCCAACGACGTAACACATAACGATCGGGCACAATCTGAGCTTTCTCGTTAATCAATAATTTAAGCGCGTGACGACATAAATAACCATCCGTTGTAAATAAGTTACATGAGCAATCAATAGTACTATGAGACAAATCACGAACAACCTAACAAAAAAGCATATACATTAATTAAATAAATAAATAATGATTAACAAATAACAAATCATTCAACTTTATACGTTAACAAAAAATGATTATAGAGAATATGTTACCGAAAATTTTGTAGATTCTTCGGATCATTCATTATCCTCTAAAATTGAAAACACCTTGTTCCCATCAATGTCACGAAACCCATCCCAAACACATGAATACATGGCCTGGGCCAACTCTTTTTGAAAGTCGAAAAAATGGCTCGAGAATAGACCAATGCAGCGTTCTCCTCAATACTGCTAAAGGTAACCATGCGTGACGCAGTGGATTTCATTTTAACTGCTTCCGCTGCATGTTCTTGTCTTTGAGTGTCAATGGCATTATCAAACGAGACAAGGAACAGTTGGAGGTCATGGTTGAATTCATGAAACACATTAAAAAATGAATTGATACTCTCTGAACGCGAAGTTGTTTTCATCAATCCCGACATCAAGAAATCCTTAAAGTAAGCAGAAATCCACGATTCCTTAATGTTATACATTTCAGTAAACCATGAATCCTCCACCAACGAATATCGGACCATTAATTCATTCCACCTATCTTCGAACACACTAGGATCCATGTTCACATCCCATACGAGCTTATTAAGCTCAGATCCAAAGTTTTAACCTTAAGATAAACACTAATCTACAAAAAAATACAAGCAAATGAAGAGAAAAACCATACATTAATCATTTTTCCCGCTTGCTCAAATTCATGAATATGGGGAATCGTAATAAAATAACAATCACATACCTTCTCATCCACCTTTTTCATTATATGCCACATATAAAGACGATGCCTACTTTCGGGAACAGGAATAGCTTTTTTCATAGCCAAACACTAATTAGTAAGAACGAAAACCGGAGGACGACCATGAGCCTTCAAAAAGGCAGTCAAGACACATTCATAATGTTCTGCGGTCTCACCGAATATCAACGCCCCCCAACGACAACGGATTTTTTGTTGTTATCAACAGCAACAAAGGGCACAAAGCTCATCGCATGCCTAAATATAATGAAAATCGATTAAATTAAAAAGTTGATAAACAAAAATAATAAAAACGGAAGGAGTTTATTATTACTTGTTTGTCCGGAACGTAGCGTCAAATGAAATGACATCTCCAAACTCACGATAATTCAACTTGTAAGTCCCATAACACTATATCCAAGACCATATAACAATAATTACCCCTTTACAAAACTATCTTATAATTAGGACATTTTGTGTCCTAACAATCTCCCCCTATAGTTTTGTAAAGGAATCACCCATCTCGAAAGATCTTCAGTTCTTCTCCCCCTTGATTTCTTTAGAAAACCGTAGTGATGCAATTCTTCAAATGTAGTCTAGGCTCCCCCTTGAAATATGCTCTTACTCTTTATATTTCAACCTTGAAAAATCGGATTCAATGCCTCGACCGAGTGCACGAAAAGCATCTTTATGAATGTGGAAACTCAAGCTCGTGCCGAAAAGCTCACAAGAAAGATAACGAGCGAGTTGTTGCGTGATAAACCAAATGCAATCACAGTCTATAACACCAAATCCGTCGATAAGCCGCAAGTTGAATAGGAATTCAGCTTAAGAGCGTGATTCGGATTTGCTCGAAGAGGAAACATAATCAAGCATACACTATAAGGTAGGGTTTAGAAGAACTTCCACAAGTAACATTGTTCATCAACTGTAGAATAATGTTCATCCCCAAAATATCAGAATACTGAATGATGAAAATCCGGAACTTCAATCTTCAAGAAATAGCTGAATGATTATAAGCACTTAAGAGTCTGAATCACAACCAAAGCACCAGAACAACGATTGCAAGCACTCACAATTCTGATTGATCAGGTCAGAAGAGCACTCAACGGTCTAGCATCGTCAACAAAAACTCCAGAATAATGATTGCAAATGCTCAAACGTCTAATTCAATTCAACTAAAGACTGAATTCAACACTCATCTTCTGAAAATCTTGGCAAACTTGAGCTCCTTTAAGCATTGACAGTTGCAATATGTATGTGGCAGCCTAAATATGGGAATGATGTCACACGCGCTTTATGCTAAACACCATGAACAATGCCCCCTCCTGAGACTAAGCACGGGGGTTCCGCTACCCGGTTAGCGGATTTTTTTTTAATATTGAATGGCTGATTACTTGGGCGAGGATACCATCTGGATCTCTAGAAACAGTCACGATTACACATTTTTAACCCTTTGTTGCAACACAAACCATGTTAAAACCTAGAGTCGCAACACACTGAAGTCGCAATGTACTGAAGTCGCAATGCACTGAAGTCGCAATAGCTGAAGTCGCAGCACCTGAAGTCGCAATAGGTAAAAGTTCACCCAAGTCGCAACTGAAGGTTGCGATTTGGTACTGTTCATAGTGTAATGGATTGCGATTCGGGATCGAAGTCGCAATAGGCAATTGCGATTTGGAGGCCAAGTCGCAATAGACCATTGCGATTTGGTACTGTTCATCGTGATGTGGATTGCGATTTGGAGCCAAGTCGCAATAGACCATTGCGATTTGGAGGCCAAGTCGCAATAGACCATTGCGATTTGGTACTGTTCATGAGCAGTGGATTGCGATATGCATGAATATATGACCATTGCGACATGGATGAACATGAAGAACACTTAAGGTTGCGATTTGGATGAAGATTTAAATTTTTTTTAAGTCGAAACTTCAATACTGATCTGTTTGGGCTGAAAATTGGTACGTAGGTGCGCACTGGGATTCTGGACAACTTTAATACTTCGAGTTTTGTCCAAAAATAACCAGAAATGTGTTTTTCAATCCCAAAACAGTGTGTGCAACAAAAAATCCGAAAAATGACTGTTTCATACCGAGATGGGGCTGTTGATGATGAATCGTTGCAGAATGATCGTATCGATGATTGATTTCTTCGATTTTGGCTCTGATACCACTTGTTGAGTCCCATAACACTATATCCAAGCCCATATAACAATAATTACCCCTTTACAAAACTATCTTATAATTAGGACATTTTGTGTCCTAACACAACTTCGCAGTCTCGTCTGCCCAGAAGATAGCCCACAACTCCTTATCATCAACCTTGTATTAAAAAAAATAACCAGGACATATTTTCTGACGACTGGTCATTGTGTCAATGAGCATTTGCGAATCTTTGTTACCAACAAAGGTATTCATATAGCGCCGGTAATTATGATAATCACGAACAGTTCAACCCTTCTTCCGAACACCACTATGCAAAGCATTTCTAATCCTATGGCCTTTGGTTACACCCACCTTATGACTACATGAATGAAAAATGTTTTTCTGCTCGGCATAACTAAGGGTCCTACTTGATCGAGAAAACCTCATCTCTTCCTCACTTAATAATTCATGATTATGCCCCTCAATAAATTTATAAACTTCGTACCTATCCTTTTCCTTCACATAATGAATCATAAAACATGCATTGCAAACAGTACGTTTAATGTTTGTGTTACGCCTTTTCCTTGAACCATGACCAAACGATAATGAATCAAAAACCTTTTGTCTAGGGTTACCCTCTTTGCTACAAACAAAATATCTATTTGTGATTCGGCCTAAACGATTTGTTTTTTTATTAGATAACCTCACATCAAAACCAAACTTCTCAGCATAACTTCTATAAAACTTTTCACGTGACCAATATTACTAAAAACTGTCCTAGCTTAGGAATGTATTCATCGGTAACAGAAGGAACCCAGTACTTAGATCCATCGGGAGTTACTTCCATCTGTTGGTCAGGGATATCTAAAACAACAAAATAGACACAATCGACATCAACATATTTAAAGAAACATAATGGATTAAATGAATTAAGATCACCAATGGAATAAGTGAAATAAAAAAGAAACGAATACAAGTTCTTTTGATTTATTTCATTGTTTTCATAAACGTTTTTTGTTTACAAACTGATTGAATAATATTAAGCACAAGATAATCTTGTGATGATCCAAAGTAATTGTACAGAAGGTCTATATTTTAGCAAAAATTAAGGTCTTACAGGACTATTGTTTTTTTGTCATCATATTTGCATTTGAAAATAAAAGTAATAAACTATTACTATATTTACATTCATCACCATACAAGAATTATACAATAACACAAACCCAGGAAACTGTGTATGGAATTTCTAGATTGTCTAAATAATAAGGAGTCAACGACTTAATTGCTTCAATAAATAACTGAATTAATTAGAATATTAGATGCTTTAAAGTAGTATTCATTACAACTAGTGATTATTAAATTGCAGAAACAATAGCACTACAAAGTTTCATAGTAACACAGATTAGAAAAAAATCAACGTAAGCGATTTCTCACATGTCTGCTTAATAACTGATTAAATCATTAAATACTTTAATTATGGAGAATAATGTTGAATACTATACAACATGTACTGACTTAACGAAACATAAATGCACAATACCGATAACTTAAAAAAAACGCATACCATCTTCTTCATAAGCGGAATCCAACTGATCGTCTGATTGGTTACCATCGTCAAAACACTTTGTTGGTGATTTTAGTGAAATTATCGATCATTTTGTGTAATTGGATTCACAAAGGTAATAATGGGGTTGTTAGCTAAGCTATAACATGAGTAAGGAGATGTGGAGTGCACACTCGTGTAAGCTAACTAGAACCCGGGATTGTTGGACGGTTAAAATCGACAAGTTACAAAGTGGTTTTGTGAACTGGGCGTCGGGGCCAGTGCGCGCCAGTTGACTGGCACCAAGACTGGCGCCAGACACTAAGACTGGCGCCAGGCACTAAGACTGGCGCCAGGCACTAAGACTGGCGCCAGGCACTGTTTGGTTGTTGGCGCTGATGCCGGTGCCAGCCGGCTGGCGCCAGGCTCTGTTTGGTTGTGGCGCTGATGCCAGCGCCAGTTGGCTGGCACGGAGACTGGCGCCAGCGTCTGGACTGGTTTTTAACATTTGTAACTGCCGTCATTAAGTCCACAATCAATCTCATTAAATGAGATATTATTTCCCGATTCAATATGGTGTAGGTTACGATCTCTAGAGTGTATATATACATGGATCGATTTCTGCCTTAATCGATACACTGAAAAATCAGAGATTATCCTCGAGAGAATTTCGTGATACCCGGGCAGAATAGGGTCGAAATATCTCTTACGAAAAGCGAGCTCTACGCGCTCTCTGGTTATATCCAAGTTCTTATAATCGTCACTCACTCTTCTCTTCCACGGTTTCATACACCGAATCCCCCAACAATCGTAAGAGATATTTTCGCTTCGTGAAGAGATATGGCGGGTGATCAATCCGTAAGAGACATGACTTCCAAGTTCACAAAACTTGAGAAGTTTGAGGGCGTGGATTTCCGTAGATGGCAAAAGAAGATGCACTTCTTGTTGACGACATTGAAGGTCGTGTACGTGTTGAGCACCCCGATACCGGAGCTGATGGAGAACGAGACGTTGGAGGTGACCCGACGTCGCGGCAAGTGGGAGAATGACGACTACATCTGTCGTGGCCACATTTTGAACGGTATGTGTGACTCCCTCTTCGATATCTATCAAAACGTTGAATCCTCCAAAGAGCTATGGGACTCTCTCGAGTCCAAATACATGGCGGAGGATGCTTCTAGTAAGAAGTTACTGGTGAGTAATTTTAATAATTACAAAATGGTGGACTCAAGGCCGGTGATGGAGCAATACAATGAGCTCCTTCGCATTCTTGGCCAATATGCTCAACATGATATGAAGATGGATGAATCCATCTCCGTATCGAGTATTATTGATAAACTGCCCCCTCTTGAAAAGACTTTAAACACATGTTGAAACACAAGAAGGAAGAGTTGTCTCTTGTACAGCTCGGTAGTCACTTGCGCATAGAGGATACTCTTCGGGCGCAAGAGGCTGAGAAACCTAAGATTAAAGAGGTTTCTGCACCTTCGGTGAACATGGTGGAAGAGGGGAAATCTAACAATTTCAAGGGAAAACGGAAGTTCAACGAAGCCAAGAAAGGGCCCAACAAAAAGGTTAAATTAACCTGTTGGACCTGTGGGATGACCGACCATCTCAAGCGGGATTGTCGGGTTGTCAAGAATAAGGGTGAAGCAAGCACAAGTGGTGTTGGGCAAGGATCCAAGGATCAAAACCCACGGCAAGGTCAAAATTTTGACTTTGGTTTTAATTCTAATTTGAATTATGTACCACTAATATCCGAATCATTTTATGTGCAGGATGATGATGTCGCTTGGTGGATCGACTCGGGTGCTACAAGTCATGTGTGCAAAGATCGCCGTTGGTTCACTTCCTTGGAACCGGTTGAAGACGGATCAATGCTATGCATGGGGAACGAGTCAGTTGCTCCCATTCTTGGACGTGGCTTATAGAGTTTAGTTCTAGCAAATTTGTTGAACTTTTAGATGTTTTGTTTGTACCACGAATTCGAAAGAATTTGGTTTCCGGTAGCATCTTGAATAAGTTAGGATATAGGCAATTTTGTGAGTCGGACAAGTTTATCCTGTCAAAGGATGGCTCTTTTGTAGGATTTGGTTTTATGTTGAATAACATGTTTAAGTTAAATTTGAATGAAAGAATTTTGTTTCAAATTTTGTTTATGATGCAATTGAATTGCTTTATATGCATATGAATTTTTTGTTTAAAATTCTGTTTATATCGCAAATGAATTTTTGTTTAAAATTCTGTTTATGTTGCATATGAATTTTGTTTGAAATTATGTTTATGTTGCATGTGAATTTTTGTCTAAAATTCTGTTTATATTGCATATGAATTTTTGTTTAAAATATCTGTTTATGTTGCATATGAATTTTGTTTGAAATTCTGTTTATGTTGCATGTGAATTTTTGTCTAAAATTCTGTTTATATTGCATATGAATTTTTGTTTAAAATTCTGTTTATGTTGCAAATGAATTTGTTTAAAATTCTGTTTATATTGCAAGTGAATTTTTGTTTAAAAATTCTGTTTATGTTACTTTATGAATTGCTTGATGGATTTTGGGGTGAAGCCATGTTAACGACTTGTTTCTTGTTGAATCGAGTTCCCAATAAAAGGAACAAGATTACACCGTATGAACTTTGGTTCAAAGGCATAACTTGAGTTTTATTCAAGTTTGGGGCCGTGGAGCGGTTGTTCGTTTACCCGAACCCAAAAGGAAGACTTTGGGTGATGCATCTTTGTTGGATATGCCGAGCATTCCAAAGCTTATAGGTTCTATGTTATTGAACCTAATGATTCTATAGCGATTCACACCGTTATAGAATCGAGAGATGTAATTTTAATGAGACAATATTTTCTTCAATGTCTAGGCCAAAGGACATAGTTCCAAGTACTAGTGAAACTAGTGAGGTTGAAGAACAAGCAATTGTTCCAACCGAATCTCTGATGCTTCGAAGGAGCAAAAGAGGAAGGATTGAAAAATCCTTTGGTCCCGATTTCCAAGTATACTTGGTAGAGGGATCAAGAGATGAGATTGGATCCCAATTCCTTTACTGTTATAGTGTTGAGGAGGATCCAAAATCATTTGATGAGGCTATAAAGTCTCAAGATGTTACTTTCTTGAAAGAAGAAATACATGATGAGATGGACTCCATCATGGGGAACAATACTTGTGTATTATCGGACTTGCCACCGGGTTGCAACCTTTGGGTTGCAAGTTGATCTTCAAAAGGAAGATGAAAGCGGATGGATCAATCGACAAGTTCAAAGCTCGATTAGTGATCCAAGGCTTTAGGCAACGAGAAGGCATAGATTATTTTGTTACTTATGCCTCGGTTGAAATGATCTCCACGATTAGATTGTTGATAGCTTCAGGTGCTATTCACAATTTTGTGATTCAACAAATGGATGTCAAAACGGCATTCTTGAATGGTGATTTGGAGGAGGAAGTTTACATGAAACAACCGGAAGGTTTTGTTATGCCCAGGATGGAGTATAAGGCTTGTAAACTTGTAATGTCATATGTCGGGTTTCCTTCAATATTGGAGGGATATTCGGATGCAAGTTGGATCACCAATTTGGAAGATCACTCTTCTACGAGTGGTCGGGTGTGCTTGCTTGGGGGAGGTGCCATCTCATGGGCTTCCAAGAAGCAAACTTGCATCACGAGTTTGACTATGGAGTCGGAATTTGTGGCATTAGCCGCTGCCGGTAAAGAGGCGGAGTGGCTAAGGAATTTGGTCCATGAAATTCCATTATGGCCGAAACCAATATCACCCATTTCTATCCGTTGTGATAGTAAGGCTACTTTGGCTAAAGCTTATAGCCAAGTGTATAATGTCAAGTCTAGACACTTAGATGTTAGACATAGCATGATTCGTGAGCTAATCACGAATGGGGTGATTTTGGTTGAATTTGTTCGGTCGCAACAAAATCTAGCGGACCACTTGACGAAGGGGTTAGCTAGGGACTTGGTTCATAAGTCGGTGATAGGGATGGGATTAAAGTCCATCTAAATCTCTAACGGTGAGATACCCAATTCCCTTCTAATACAACGTTAGAAGCTGAATTCAATGGGAAAGCTCACTCTAAGAGATTGGAGCACAAGATGATCATCCCAAGGTATGTGCTCGGTACTGCAAGTGAAGGAGGTAATTGTTCTTTTGTAAAAATGCATGTGCAAGTGCATGAGGAAAAGAACTACCTATATGAGTGGGAAGTGTGGCCACTTCAAGAAGCTTGGACTTGGCTTTGATGCACTCACGAATGGATAAGGACACATGGCCTGTATAGTGTCAACGTTATACTTTAGAGAGTCTTTTTAAATTCACGTGTATGTTATCTTCTGGTACTCAAATGGGTTGACGGGTTCAATCCTTAGGACACCCGAATTCTCGAGTATTTGAAATGTGTAATGTACTAAGATGGAAATTCAATCTTTTAGATATTTTCATTTATGCATGAGTTTGTTTACCTGTATTGTACTTTTATTTGTGAATCAAGGATTGCACTAAAATGGGGGAGGAATGTTGGTGATTTTAGTGAAATCATCGGTCATTTTGTGTAATTGGATTCACAAAGGTAATAATGGGGTTGTTAGCTAAGCTATAACATGAGTAAGGAGGTGTGGAGTGCACACTCGTATAAGCTAACTAGAACCCGGGATTGTTGGACGGTTAAAATCGACAAGTTACAAAGTGGTTTTGTGAACTGGGCGTCGGGGCCAGTGCTGGCGCCAGTTGACTGGCGCCAGGCACTGTTTGGTTGTTGGCGCTGATGCCGGTGCCAGTTGGCTGGCGCCAAGACTGGCGCCAGGCTCTGTTTGGTTGTTGACGCTGATGCCGGCGCCAGTTGGCTGGCACGGAGACTGGCCCCAGCGTCTAGACTGGTTTTTCACATTTGTAACCGCCGTCATTAAGTCCACAATCAATCTCATTAAATGAGATATTATTTCCTGATTCAATATGGTGTAGGTTACGATCTCTAGAGTGTATATATATGGATCGATTTCTGCCTTAATCGATACACTGAAAAATCAGAGATTATCCTCGAGAGAATTTCGTGATACCCGGACAGAATAGGGTCGAAATATCTCTTACGGAAAGCGAGGTCTACGCGATCTCTGGTTATATCCAAGTTCTTATAATCGTCACTCACTCTTCTCTTCCACGGTTTCATACACCGAATCCCCCAACACACTTTGACGTTCCTTCATCCATCCCACATGCAACAGATGAATTCTTTAAATTCATCGACTTTCTCTTTATTAACACCATTAGAAGCAAATACATCAGAAATGTACTCTTCGTTGAACGGTTCAATATCTGCCATTGAAGGATATGAATGAAATTGAAACTCTATGGAAACAATAGCAGAAGTATCTAGAGGAAAGGTCTTGAGTTCTTGATATTGATGAAGAAAAAAACAGGATTATAAAAGATTTCGGAATCAGTTTTGTTAATGATTGTATCCTCGACAAAAATATGCAGAAAAAAACGGTTCTATGAGGAAGGTTCTACGCAATTCAGAAATTCATATCAAAACTGCTCCTGAATTGTTCCAATAATGGCGGTTCATGGATAAAAAATAAAAACTCATATTTGTTATTGATAGTGGTGATCCTCCAAGATGTCTATCCCTAAAATCATGTATCCGTTACCAAAAAAAGAGAGGACATTTAAACATAATTAAATTAGATTAATTATAAATGGCATGATTACCCTCATGATTAAACTAAATAATAAATCTGGAATTATTTAATCTAGTGGTTAGGATTGGTTTGTATTTGATATTCATCACATATATATATATATATATATATATATATAGAGAGAGAGAGAGAGAGAGAGAGAGAAAGAAGAGAGAAGAGAGAGAAGAGAGAGAGAGAGAGAGAGGGGAGGGAGGGAGGTTAAGGGGAAAACTTCAAAAAATGGAAAACTGAAGAACATCATAGTAACCCTTCATCTGAACGGTATGCACTTGTACATAGAAGTAAAATAAGTTGTTGTTTTTTTTGTTTTTATGCACGTGTGCATGTTACAAATTACTTGTATGCATAAGTGCATAATCTTCAGATGAAGGACTGCCAGAGGGTTCCTTAGTTTTCCTTTTTTTAAGTTTTCCCCTGAACTGACCCTATATATATATATATATAAATTATAAATGATACTAGAATAGGAGAGAGTTAGTGTGTTGGAGCAGATGTTAGTCGGAGATGATAGCTAGTGGCGGGAGATGCCAGAGACGAGGTATCGCCTCTGTGGTTGTAACATGTATATATACATTACATGTATATATATATATAGAGAGAGATAATAAATTGTAACCGCTAAATGTGTGTAACCCGTCGATTTCATAGGTTTTTTTGATGAATTTTTTTTATGAAATTGTTTATTTTGATGAAAGTAGTTCATATCATTCATTTCTTGATGAATTTTTTTATGAAATTTGTAGTTTCATAGGTGAAAACGAAAATATATGAAAAGTTTCATAAAAATGAAAAAACCTATGAAACTACAAATTTCATAAAAAAATTCATCAAGAAATGAATGATATGAAACAATTTCATCAAAATAAACAATTCCATAAAAAAAATTCATCAAAAAAACCTAGGAAATCGACAGGTTACACGGGTTACACACATTTAGCGGTTACAATTTAGTAGGACTATATATATATATATATCGAGAGGGAGGTTCAAGAGAAAATCTCAAAAAAATTGAAAACTTAGGAACACTCTAATAGCGTTCCATCTGGACGTTATGTATTTGTGCATACAGGTAAATTGAGTTGTTTATTTTTATTTTTATGTACTTGTGCATTATGCATTTGTGCATACGCACGTGTGCATGCAACAAATTACCTGTATGCACAAGTGCATACCATCCAGATGAAGGGCTACCAGAGTTCCTTAGTTTTCCGTTTATTTGAGGTTTTTCCTTGAACCCGACCCTATATAAATACATGATACAAATCAAATAAAAACCATGTATTTCCTACACTCCTTACAAACCAATCTCCACCCTTGATCTCAATCTCTTTATTAGTAAGGTAATAATACTAATAGCCATTTATTTAAGGAATATACTATTAAAATTGGATAAAATGATAAAATGAAACTGATAAAGATTTTCCCTAAAATATTGATTCTCTTTTGTTTTGATTTTCTCTTCCATGCGATTAAGATTCATTGATTTGTAGGATTGGTATTCCAGTAAAACAACTTCTGTAATAACCCATCCCAAATATACATCATATAATACAATTTACATCTCTTGTATAAGATAACAAAGATATATATTATATCACATAAGGTCTGAAAGTCCCAAAATTGTACATTACATATATCAGTACAAACTTTTCGCTAATATATTACATTACAATCCACAAAAACTATCCATACAAAACGATCTTTAGAAATTATCATATATATGCAGACTTCGTAAGCACATTACACCTTATCCTTGCTTTTGCCTTTAAACGTTCCTTAATCTGGAATAAATATTTTTGAAAAGAAAATGAGGGTTAGACCAATTGGTCTAAATGAGAAAATCCCTGTCAGTTTTGTAATCATTTTGTAAAAACAATGATATATAACAAGTATCACAATACCAATCATGACTCTTATGCACTGTGTACAAATCTTTCACATATCGATATTAGTTGGTTGCGCTAAACCAACTAATCAATTTACACCGCTGCACTAAAATACAGTCAACTCCGCTGTCCCTCCGTACAGCCAAACTCCATCGGCCTAAGTCCGCCAAATGTGCAATCATGTAGTGTAATGCTTATATAAATACAGCATACATCTCAATATATCATATTTCAAGCATAAGCACATCATCACATTGCCTACCACATATTTATCCAATATATATGTATTCCGGTTTGGAAATGATTAAAGTAAAACTCACCCGAAGAAATAACGCAATTATCACATTCTTTTGAAAACTTGCCAGAACCTTACTTTTTCCACAAACTTCACCAATCTGAATTACACAAAATAGATATAACTATTTACCACATAAAACTACTCGACAGGTGGAGAATCCTAAATAAGTCTATCATACCCTTACCCAGAAAACACTCACAAATGTCCCTATTCGGTGACTTAGCATGGGGCCTCCGCTACCCGGTTAGCAGATGGGGTCAAGGGGCAACGCCCCGAGAAAAATTTAAAACTGTGAGAAGTCAGAAAGCTTCCGGGTGTGGTTTTCCGAATAGAGAATATGATGTGATTAAATTACCATCCGAGAAATACAAAGAATCCGGGAACTTATCCGGGTAACTCACCCGGAAACCCATTCGAAAACTTAGAGAATCCGGTACACAATCCGGATACCATCCGGGAAATAATCTACCCGGAAAACACTGGAATCCGGATATCTTCTGTGATCCCAGATCTAATCAAGTAACAATGGTAGAACACATGATAATCTTCATAAATTGAGAGAAAGATACAACAATGGGAGTGAGATCCACTTTCTCTCTCTAAACTCTCTCTCTAGGTTGTCATCCCTCTCTCTATATTATGAACCACACGTATGACTCCTCTATTACAAACACATTATATATTCCTTTACTTTCCATATTAGTTACTTTGACTTTGACTCCCAACACCCTTACTTTGACACTTTACAATTACATTTGACTCTTTACATTTATACAAATACACAATAAATCTTGAATACATTTTATGCACTAACAATCCCCCCCTATGGATTCAAGATTTAAAAATTTATGACAATAGTCTTTAGCTCTTTGTGATCTTCAGATCTTCAACACTTTAGCTATTTGAACAATCTTCCACTTCGCTTTGAAGAAAGATCAATCTTCGAAAAATAACTCTGAAGAATCTTCAAATAAGCGTTGTCTTCAGAAATCAAATTTGACTGCTTTAATCTTCAAAATCAAATAGTCATCAAGGTCTTGAAACACAAACTTCACATATTTGTGGTGTTAGTCAAAGTCTTCAAACAAAATCTTCACAACTTCGAATTACTGAATCAATAATCTTTGAATCTTCGTAACATGGATCTTTGAAACAATGTAGCACGAATCTTTGCATCTTTGAGAAATATCTTCAGTCTTTGAATATGAACTGGTCTTTGAGATTTAACGGGGTTTGAGCTTTGAATCTTTGCTTTGAATATCTTGAACTGTGTATCTTCACTTCTTCAACAATAACAATCTTTGAACTTTAAATCTTTGTCGAATCATCTCGAAACATCTTGACTTTTTATCTCGAGCTTCTTGACTTTAACAAAATTTTCCTTATTCTGAAATTTAAACCTTCATATGTTCTCCCCCTTAACTTTCATATGCTCTCCCCCTTTTTGATGATTGTGAGCATCATGGTCATCAAAACTTCAAAATCAATTTCAGCAGTCTTTGAATATACCATTAACAATCTCCTCCTTTTGATCTGAATAACCGTCAATTCTAAAAATATTCATCTGAATCTTTTCAAATTCAGACAAAATGAAAGTGGTAACCCTGAAACAACTAATGAATCAGTTAATATGCTTGTAAGTTGCACGGAGCCACTTAGTACAACGAATGCACTTTGGAAAGGAGCTTTTTGATGTTCACTCCTCCAGGGCTTCCATACAATCATCGAAAAACCACAAAGGAATTTCTATGAACGTTATGACAAGAAAACATATTCCTTATGTGTACGTGCAAGTGTAGAAAGATTGAAGCAACTTATGCTTGAATAATAATAGGCTCAAAATGTGTAAACTGTTGAGACATCAACAAGTTTTCCACGGAATCAATGTGCATGAATGAAGAGCGAAGGTGGGGCAAACTTCCTTCTTTTTCAATATCCAAACCTTCCGAGTGAAGATTAGATAGATAATATGCTGCATCCCCAAGAAAATTAAAACATTTCTTTGTTGAGAAAGAAATGAGTAGCTGGTGGGGTTAAAGCAAGAGTTGGCATGGGCTAGTTGCCTGTTTCAATGATGGTCACCAAAGAACGTGAACCAATCAGTAATGTGGCTGCCCGGCTCAGAAAGTGGCTGGGGCAGAGTTCTCTTATTCTTTTAACTCTGTTCTCACACCCTCTTTCTGTTTTTAATCCGCTCACTTCTAACCAAACTCTCATTTTCATTTTACTTTAGCACAATGAGATACTCAACCGTATGAGTTATCTCCCCCACTTTTTTATTTCGACCCCTCACCCCTCAAACACTCAAGGATAACTTCTTGGGTAGGAAACACTGGTTAACGTGGATCCATAGAAGTTCTTTAATATCTCACACTGATTCCCATGAAAATTTTGTCCTAAAAAGATGTGTTGTTCAACAGTTTAGCTTGAACAATTGTGAACATCAACATTTGATTAACATTGCCATCAGAATGTATGCTCCTCAATAATATCATGAATATTTGAGCATTTGAACTTTGAAGATTTCTCAAAACAAGAATATTGAATGAATGAAATGAATTCGAAAGACTTGTTTGAGAATCTGACAATGTATCAATCAGATCAAATATGAAACATAATCATGTAAGGATTATGGTATCAAAGAATTGGATATTTTGTTTATATGAACAATTATAAACACTCTTTGAATGAAACGTTTAAGGTCTTACGCTGAAATGAATATGATGCTCAACAAACTTGAAAAATTCAAACGGGAGTATTTCCATCGAAAAATGTTTCGTTTTGAGGCATGGTAATAACAAAGTCAATATGAAGTTGTACCGGTGTGTATGAATACTTGAAAGTATAGAAAAGATAATACACAAGTATTAATCTTTGGAAACACACGGTCAGAATTGATGTTAAGATAATCCGAGATATATATATATATATATGTAGGGGCTCCTTCTTTTGTTAACCAGTGCATATATGCACATCAGGCAATTGTAATATGTGCATATATGCAATGCCCGATGTGCATATATGCACATCATGAAAAAGTTAACAAAAGAAGGAGACCCTATATATGTATATATATATATGAAAAACATTTAAAATCACACTTCTAAAATTATAAAATCTGTTTGAATTAGAGAAGTGGTTTGAACATTTAAGAAAACATTTTTCATGTTTGAAAGTCGTTCTTCTTTCAAACAATCTCAGATTAAGTTCAGAAGATACTTATAGTAAGATGTTTAAGCTCCCCCTCAAATCATGATAGACTGATTTAAAAATCAGATAAGCTCCCCCTCAAAATCTGCAAAAGTTCTTTATGACACAAGATCAGTATATGTAACAATCAAAGTCTAAAACAATGAAATACGAGTTCTAAACTTATGTGTTTAGAAGTCAAACATGTTGAAATGCGGGTTCTGAACTGAATTATTCAGAAACCATAGTTTCTTTGAAGTACGGGTCCTAAACTGATATGTTTAGAAGCCATAATCTTTTTGAAATCCGGGTTCTAAACTGATGTGTTTAGAAACCATTATTGCATATGCTCCCCCTACAAAGAAGCATAAAAAATGTCAATAAACACATATATATCAAAAATATAGAATTACTCCCCCTGAAATTATGCATATATTTCAGCATAGGTACTCTTCTTCAAATTGCACACTTCTCTTCTGTTTTCCAGTCATGTGTTCGGTAGTAACTAGGAATTATGGACCACACATGATGAACCTGCAAAACAGATTAAGTAGATTTTGGTACCCAACGGAACTTGGGTCGTGGCTTGTTATATGTAGTTCTTTTGAAGAAATATTGTAAGTACCATACCAAAATTGTACATTTTCTTGCTTAATGAAATCATGAGTTCCACAAGAAGAACAACAAAGTTGCTTTTGTGCCAACCTAATCAAATGATGTGCAAAATATATAGGATTAGGTTTATCAAAAGACTTACCTTTGTGAGCATTGTTCTTTTTGTTCACCGTAGGTGGAGGAACAGATGATTTCAGGGCATCTATTTCAGGAGTAGATCCTTTTACTTTCCATACCATCTTTACAGGCTTAAAGATAGGTGTATATGAACTTGTAGCATCACGGTTGTAGAAAAGATTAGAAGGACGCATCTGATCTCTTGATTTGACAAACTTTGTCGAAGAAGAATGTTCATGAACAGAACTAGAAGCAGTCTTTAATGAACAATCTGAATTAGTTGAACCATCATACGGCGATTGAACAATAGTATCGACACTAAATTATTCAGATGATTTAACTTTGATCTTAATTGCTTCCAATTGCTGAACTTTATCGAACAAAACATTTCTTTCTTGAACAGTCAAATCAAGTTTCTTCTGTAGATCAGATTTGATCTTCTGCTCTGTCATAACCTCCGTTGCTAAAGCAGACAACCTCCTTGTTAGCTTTAAGATTTCATCCATAAAGATGTTTCTCTCTTCTTCAAAATTCTTCTCGGATATGTCTTTAAAAATATTTATGTTTTTCTTTTGAAACCCTTGCTTTTCCATTTCAAAATCATTCTTCTTTTCACCAAACTCTTTTCTCTCTTTTTCCAACAAAAATTCCAATTCAGATATTTTCTTTGAAAGCTCAACACTTTTTGATTCAAAAACTTTTCTTTCAATATCAAAAGCGACTCTTTCTTTCTCAAGCTTATCCTTTTCTAAAAATAACACCTTCTCAAAATCAGAAACCTGTTTTGAAAGATTTATGCATCTAAGTTCAAGAGCTTTCTTTTCCTTCTCAAGACTAACTCTCTTTTCATCAATCAAAGCATTATGGTCAGGAAGCTTCTTAGAGACATCAAATTCACAAGTTGTTCCTTTGTCACAAACTTCAGGCTTTAAATTCTCCTTACAAATAGGGGTAGGTTGAAAATCATCATCATAATCTTTTTCAAAAGATTTTTTTTTTCAAAAATAACCCACTTGTTGTTTGCAAATTCTTTTATTTCTTTACAAATAGGGTTAGGTTGAAAATCCTCAGAATCAGAATCTGTTAGATCTAGAGTTTTGTCAAAAACACAAGTGTTGGTTTCTGAATTGAAGACTCAGAGTTCTGAGTAGAAGACTCAGAACTTCTGAATAGAGAAGTCTAGAAAAGATTCTAAGTGTTGGGATTTGGTCAGAAGACTCAGAAGTTCTGATCAGGAAAGTCTCGAAAAGATTACAAGTGTGGAATCTGAATAGAAGGTTCAGAGTTCTGAGTAGGAGACTCAGAACTTCTGAAGACAAAGATGAAATGTCCAAGTGCTTGAAGGAAAGTTCTGAAGTGCTTAATCAGAAGGATGTTCAGAAGTTTTGAACATGTTGTTCAGAACTTATGTCTTAGGATATTTTCAGTTATATTCTGTTACTAATTAGGACACGTGTAATTGTTCTATTAGTCTTTCATGTATATGTACTGTAGCTTTAGCTTTTCTTTACAGTATATATAGGAGTTAGCAACTGTAAGCTAACTGATCTTTTGGAAAAACTTTGATCATAACTTTCCCGCATATCTTTGTATTCAGCTTTTGTAATCTTTGAGAGATTCTCTCTCTAGATCTGTAATCTGTTCTTAATTGAATACAAGTGCGTTGATCCAAATCTCTATCAGTTACTGTTTGATTGTTCATATTTGATTGTAAGATTAAATCCTGGTTTCTACAATTGGTATCAGAGCTAATCAACAAACAAATTCATTCAAGATCGTGTTCGTGAGGGTTTCTAGATCGTGTTCTTGAAGATTTCTTGATCAATTTGTCAATTGATTCCGCTGCTACTCGTAATTCTTAAATTCTTAGTAATTCTTGAATTCATTCTGTTTTGATTGAAGAAATTTGAATTTGTCTTTCTGTTGAATCGATATCTTACAATTAAGTCATCCAAAGAATTTCTCTCTATGCTGATTAATTCTCGAAATTAAACAGGGATCACAGGTATGTTTTCGAATTTCTTGATTGGTTTCTTGATCAAAGTGATTCTATCTGCTGCAGGTTGATTAGTATTCTAATTTTTTGTTGAAAAGAAGATTTCATTAATTCATGTACTCTAACTGTTTGATGAAATGCATGTGACAGATTTGATCAATTCTAGCATATTCTGAATTTGTGTTGGTTCTAATTTTTTGATTAAAATTCATAACTCTAGCAATATTAAGGACACAAGATTTTATAATCGAAAAATGGGATTAGGTTTGGAGGAAAATGAAATTTTTGTAAGACCAGCAAGTTCAATCACAAGTTCTGATAATTTAAAGAAACCATTTATTGAAAAGTTGAAAACTTCTGAAGCAAAAGCTGAGAACACAAAGTTGTTAGAAAAGGAGAATGTGGATTTGAAAGAGAAAATCAATTTTGGAAGAAAGATGTTGACAGAGTCTGAAAATAGAATCAAATCATGTGAAATGAAAAATTGTCAACTCTTGAAACAGATCTATGATTTTGAACAAGTTCTTATACTTGAAAGAGAGAAATTTGAGAAAGAGAGAAGAGACTTTCAAACTGAGAGGAAAGGTTTTAAAACAAAGTCTGTTGAATTCTCTCTGAAAATTTCTGATTTGGAGAAAATTCTTGCAAAAGAAATAAAAGAGTTTGAATACAAGAAAAATGTTTTTCAAAAAGAAAAGAATGTTTTTGAGAAAAAGAAAACAGAAATGTTAAATGAGTTTTCTGTGAAAATCAATGAGTTGGCGAAAGAGTTAGAAAATGGAAGGAAAGAGACTGAAAAAAAGAAAGTAGATGGTTTTAAAGAAAAATGCTTAAAAGATGATTTTTCAGATGAACGTAAGATTTTTCAAGAGATAAAAAAGCTAACAAAGAACTTATCTGATTTATCAACGAATTTTATGAAGGAGCAAAAGGTAAAATATGATCTTCAAAAGAAATATGATCTATTTTTTAAAGAAAATAATGTTTTAATCAACAAGGTGAAAGAACTTGAAGATATTGTTTTTAATGTTGATGTTTCAAAACAAGCAAGTCCTGATACAATTGATCAGACTCCGCTTGCAAACTCAACTGACTCTGAATGTTCATTTAAAACAGCTTCAAGTTCAATCTTTAAAAACATTTCTTTAAAAGAATTAAAAAGATCAAATGATTTCTCAAAGGATCAGATTCATCCTTCAAATCTCTTCTATAATTCTCAATTTGATAAATTAGATAATGATTTGCATGTTTCTAAAGTGAATACTTCTTCTAAGTCTAAAGATAATCTTGTCTTCAAAAGAGTTAAGATGGAATGGAGAGTTAAAGGAACAACTCCCAAGAAAAAAGTGCCAAAATCAAAGGTTCCTAATTTAAATGTCAAGAAGAACAATACATATCAAGGTAAATCTTTTGTTAAACCTGATGTGATTTATTCTGTAAATCAATTAGTCAGAATTGCACAAAAGAAACTCTGTTGTTCATATTGTGGGACTGATGACTTTGTGAACAAAAGGTACATTCAGCACTGGTTTGGTTCTTACAGAGTGTCTGCATATGCCACTGCACCTAACAGACCTGGACCCAAGTTCATATGGGTACCAAAGTCAACTTAATCTGTTTTGCAGGTTATTCATGTGTAGAGCTAAATGAATGATCCATACCAACACATGACTGAAAACAGATGCTGTGCTTAAGTTGAGAATATTGACTTTTGGATACTTCAGTCCAAAACTCGGTCTGAATGTGATTATGGATTTCTGATTCATACAAATCAATTTGTTGATTTTGAAGAATTTTTTTTCGAAAAAGTTCAGTTTACTGTGGTGTAATCGAACTCATAGTTGTGGGTGTTTTTGGTAGAAAACATTCCAGAGAATGTGTTCAGAATCACATTTTGAGCAACCCTGCAAATTTTGGTTGAAAAATTCTGATTTTTGAGCAAGTTATGGTGATTTGAAGTTCTGAAAGTTCAAAAATCACAAAATCCAAACATTTTTCTAAGGCATTTTTTCTAGATAGTTTTATCAGAATTCTGACTCTACTACTCAGAATTCTGACTCAACTAATCAGAATTCTGAATCTACTACTCAGAATTCTGAACAAGTTACTCAAAATTCTGACTCTACTACTCAGACGTCTGACTCTACTACTCAGAATTTGGAATTTTGATCTCTAATGAGGAATCATCGTAGATGATTACCAAAATCTCTTGATTTTGCAGGCTTATCTTGATTTGAGAGGGAGTATTGTCTCAAAATTTGATCTGATTGTTTCAAGATAAAGTTCAAAACCCGTGCTTCAACGTTTTAGGTTTTTGAACATATCAGTTCAAAAGCCGTACTTAAATGACAATGGCTTCTGAATAATTCAGTTCAGGACCCGTACTTCAGAGACTAAGACTTCTAAACAAATCAGTTTAGAACTCATACTTCTCAGGTGATATCCTTAACTGTCATATCTTTCTGTTTCAAGGAACAAGTGGTGAAAGGTAACATTGCATTATGTTTTATTTCTATTGCTTTGAATGTTTGAATCTTAACAAATTTAATTCAATGATATGAATTTTTATTTTCATTCAATGAATAAAATGTGTGTCAAGAGTGATTTTACAAGTATTTTTGTATTATCTGAGTTATATTTGTTTCAACTTTCACTTCTGAAATAAATCGAAAGGTAAGCAAAACATGGATGAAATTATGTTGAATGCTCAATGTTATGAACTCTAGACTTATATAGAATATAATACTGAAAAAGCCTAAATGCCAGAATGATGGATGGAAACGAAAACATGTGGGAAACACTATGATTTAGAACCAAGTGATTGAGATGCAATATATATATATATATATATATATATATATATATATATATATATATATAATCATTTAGGTTGAAAGTTTGTACTCGTGGCCTTTCTGGTTTGGGAGAGTAAGTCCTAAGGGGTGCTAGTCACCTAGTCCCTAAGATCAACTGGTCTGGGATCGGCTGACCCAAATCCTGCTATAGAACCAGATAGAAAGCCATGTTCTACCGGTGCAAATGGGTTTAAGATATATCGATGTGACCTTTCTGGTTTGGGAAAGTAAGTTCTAAGGGGTGTTCGACACCTAGCACATAAGACCAACTGGTCTGGGATCGACTGACCCAAATCCTGCTATAGAACCGGATAGAAAGCCATGTTTAACGATGTATCTTATTCTTACTAAACTTTTTGATTAAAAGATGCCAATGTGCACAAAATTAAAAGATGCCAGTGTGCACAAAATTAAAAGATGCCAATGTGCACAAAATTAAAAGATGCCAATGAGCACAAAATTAAAAGATGCCAATTAAAAGATGCCAATGAGCACACATCTCTTGAAACTTTGGGAAAATACAAAGTCGTAAATTTGTGAAAATCCTGATTTTGGACAAATAGTGTGAGTAGAGCAAAGTATTCGTATATGTTTTTAGAATTGCATATGCTTGAAGCTAATCATATTTCGCATGCTAAGCACACCAAATAGATTTAATAAAGGGATTGAAACTGAACATTTTTAACTTGATATGCAATGATGACTTGTATTTGAATTCAAACACATGCATTTGATTTCATTTGATTGAAAAATCTGTTAAATTTCATAAAGTTGGATTTCTTTTATAAAATTTTCAAATGATCAAATGTTAGTAGTTATCAAGTGTAGTTCAATGAATCTTATTTTCCTTGTATAAATGTTTTATTAAAGCACTATATTTGAAATGAATAATTTTAATGAAATATATGCATACTTTCAGGGGGAGAAAACAAATTGCTCCAGAATTCTTATTTTGAGGGGGAGCAAGGTTATTCATTAAGGAGGAGAAAAAGCATAGACTTCATTCGAGTTAATGTAATCTTTGATCATAACTTTCCCGCATATCTTTGTATTCAGCTTTTGTAATCTTTGAGAGATTCTCTCTCTAGATCTGTAATATGTTCTTAATTGAATACAAGTGCGTTGATCCAAATCTCTATCAGTTACTGTTTGATTGTTCATATTTGATTGTAAGATTGAATCCTGGTTGCTACAGAATCTGAATCAACATTGTGTACTTCAAAATCCTTTTTGGATGAAGAAGAATCAAGAGTGAACCACGACTGAGATGGAAATTCATTTCGTTCTTTCTCTAAAGCAAGTTCCAATTCATTCACATCTTGAGAAAGCTCATGTATTTTATCCTCAAAAGATTGTCTTTCACTTTCACAAATGACTTTCTCGTTCTTGAATTGTTCACGCTCAAGGTGTAAAGCATTTTCCAATGTCTTTACATTGTGAGAAAGTTCATAAATCTTTTCTTCGAGAAATTTGCTTTCTTTTATAAAATTTGCTTTCTCGCTTTCGAACTGATTATGCTCAGAAGGTAAAAGTTTCTCAAAATCCGATACTTCCTTCGAAAGTTGGAAACACTTTTGATTAACTTTTTGTTTTTCTTCAAATGCAATCTTGGAAGAGTCCGAAAACTTTTTAATCAAAGATCTTTCATAAACAGTTTTCTCCTTTTCCAATTCCGTCTTGAAGCTTGAAGATGGTTCCTTAAAGGTAGTTGAGTAATGTTAATGCCAAAAATCGCCCAAAAGAACAACTTAAGGTTGATGTGGACTTTTAACAACTAAAGAAACGTATCTCAAGACCAAGCAACACAATCGCAAGGAAAAGGTAAACAAGACAAGAGATTTGGTGATGCGGAAAACCCTAAAACGAGGGGAAAAACCGCGGTCGACTTGTGAGAGTCGACGGTGCACTATAGTCGCCAATCAGGGGCGAAAGTCCTTTTGTAACAGGTGTTTTGTGTACAACAGATTACAAATAAGTGTAAAAATAGACTTAGTCGTATGTAATCGACATGCGTCGTGTGTAATTCATGCGGAAAAAACTGTTGTCGTGTAGTTCAAACTGCTATCGTGCGAAGATTGCTTTAGCGATATTTGTTCGAATGCTCTGTAGATTACTGTGTTTTTGATGTGTGATTGTTCAGAAAGTAGATGGAGCAGATGTAAATCAGATTAGATCAGATTAACTCAGATTCCTCCTTTCGGTTGCAGCACAAGCCTTGTAATAACCGGGTTTTATTTTTTGTCGATAAATAAAGTGTGTGGCAGAAGTTTAAAAATTTAGAAGTTTCGTGGTTCAAGTGAGAAATAGGAATAAGTTGGTGGTTGTTGTGGGATGTATAAAAAGGGTAAAAACCCTAGTGACCCCATTATTCTTCTCCTCAACCCATCAGGGCGGCTACTGTGCGATTTTGTGTGTGTGTGTATGTGTGTTAAACACATTTGGAGCTTGCAAGAAGAAGTGGAATCACAAGCTTTGGAGTGGAAATTTCATCTATGCTAGAGGTAATCTTCTCCTCCTATCACTTATTGATTAATTAGAAGATTTGGGAAATTAGGGTTAAGCTGTGTTAACCGATCAGAAAGAAACGAATGGCTATTGTGTGCAATCTTCTTATTAGAATAATTGGAAGGTTTAGCTATCAATTAGTTAATGCTAGCATCTTCTTAATGAATTAATGGCTTAAATACCAAATTTGATTTCGATTATAGAGTGGTCACTTCTAGTGAAAACCTTAGTGTTCGAAGTTTTAAACCAGATCGAGCTAATACCGGAAATCCCCAATGGGATCCGGAATCTGTGTGGGCCGAATAAGGGATCCGGAACCCATATATATAATGGATCCGGAAGTGTGGACTAAAAGAGGATCCGGAATTTTGGAGTATGGATCCGGAATTGATGTTAGAACCGGAATAGTTCCGGAAGTTAGTTTACTTTGGGCCAAACTTAAGGGACCCGGAATTTAAGTCTGTTAGGCCGAAATCTGAATTAGCTAAAGAGATTCGGTATGGACTCTTGGGCCGAAACCTGAATTAATTAAAGAGATCCAAAAATTTGTAGATGGGTCGTAGTTTCGGTACTCAAAATCTTTGGATCCGGTATTTAAAAACTAAATGAACCAGAATTAGTTTGGATCCCGGAGTGGGCCAAACCGGATTGAGCCCAAATTTGAAATAGTAAAGTTCGAAACGTTGGGTCCGAAGTTCTAGAGTTAGTTGAGGGTCAAACTAGGTAGAAAATTACTCGGACTAAGATTTACTATGGACTCACTATCCCTATTTTTTCTTTTATATCATAGGTGTTCCCTTTAAAATCTGAAGTTGTGAGAAGGAAGTGCTAAATCGCCAGGTGAGTTTTTCTGATCCTGAAACCTTTTTAAGTGTGGAACTTTATACATGTTCATATTGGCAAATGCTTGTACTATTTTTATAAATTGCGTGAAAAGTGTGATTTAATTGCGTGGATATAAATTGCTTACGTGTGGACATGTTATGGCATTTGTGTGAGATGGGGGTGTGTCCCATAATATTAAATAAATGAATTCATTTCATATATGGGCGGTGTGTGACCTTTTACGCTGTCACGATGTGTGTGACCATAGCGTGTGCCATTAGCATGTCATGGTGTGCTGATCATATATGTGTGCTTGGTGACAAGTTTTGTATAAACATTTCTTACCGCAAATTTTATATAAACTTTGTTATTTGTGGTGTGGCTTTTGAGGGAACTCACTAGACCTCATGGTCTAACCCTCGCTTTCAAAACTAAAAACCTTTTCAGGTAAGCAGGTAGCCGATAGCTCGGTTAGAGGTTTGGCAAGACGTGAGTCGGAGCTTGCGTTTTGAAGGATTAGAAGATTTTCCTTTTATTGTCTAGTTAGATTTCTCAGCTATATTTAGGGTTATTTCTGCAAACCCAGTGTTGTAAATCTTCGGCAGTGTGACTATGTTGAGCCATATTGGCGTTTTTAATTTAAAGAAGTAGCTTTTGGCATGATAGTTTGGTGTGGGTTGTTACAGGCCTTTATATAGCTTTCACTGGTCATTAAAGGTGTCTTTATGGCGTGTTTCGTAACCGCTGTCGGGCTTTAAATGCCATTGATGATTCGTCTGTTACTGGCCGTTTGCACCATAAATGCTCGTGGACCTGCATTAATGAACAAAAGAAATGGGTGTTGACTGTTAACGGTTAGTATAATCATACGACCGTCTTAAGTCTCATACGTCGGTCGTATGGAACGTACGACCAGCATAAAAATACACGACCGAGTACACGTCTGTAAACAACTTGTAAGACCTTATCTTAATACAAGAGTGGTCTTATGGAAATGTTATATGAGTTTCCTAGCGTCGGTCGTGAGGTGTAATTTTTTACCCAAATAGTTTGCCCCCAAAATTTGAATTTCGGGCGTGAAATTCGAATTTTAAATCTGACGAAGTGTTTCGGCACGTGTCGCGCGGGGAGAGAGTTCGGTCGGATTCCAACCGTCTTGGTTTGATTTGGATTGGAGGAAGTGATAAGGTCGTGACGTCACGACGGCGTGTCGGAGGTGAAAAGACGTCTAGAGGATAGGTGTCGCCCATCGGCACGATGCATCCGAAAAGGCGAAGGACATGTGTCGACCATCCAGCGGGTCGACCTGACATGATCTTTGCCATAAATAGCACGATTTAGGAAATCGTTTTCTCTTTACGCTTGTAACACATTTTCGAGAGAGTTTTTCGAGAGAAAGAGTTAGAGGAGTTTTACTGCTTGTTCGATCGTTCGAGGTTGTCTAGACATATAAGGTACGATTTTTTTACTCCTCTTTTCATCATGTGACTAAAGTCGATAGCCAAGAAGGCTTCTGCGCGTAAGGACCTTATGGACCTATACGTAGCACAGGTTTATGTGCCTGTTTTTTCCGTCTCCTCCGAGCCAGCGAGCTTTTTTCAGGAGAAGGAGGATGTGCAATTGAGTATGTGCATATGTTCACGTATTAATAGTTCAAATATGGTTATGTTGTTTTAAAATATAAACTGTGCATATATGCATTTGCATATGTGCATAAGTGCACATATTTTTATGAATCACGTTCGTATACAAATTTATGTTACATTTATACGTTTATTTGCACATATGCACATATTAAAACATTTAATAATAGCCGGATTTGGTACGTCAGGTGTCAATATTATCAATCTCAGATAATCAATTTCGGAATTTATGTAAAGACAATACTAAACATAAAGATAATCAATCTCGGAAATTAGAAAATCTTTCAAAACAAAATTATCACACTTAATGTTACTAGTTTAATAAAGACCTAGTTAAAACAAAGCAAAAACGCATATCAAAAGTCCCCAAAACACAAATGTTTTCGACATTCATCTAAGATTCTTTTACTATACCCTTTCTTGCCTTCAAATCTTTCTCCGTCGAACACTTAAAGGGATCGAATGTTTCCTTATGTTAACGTCGTTGGTTAGAATCTTATGTACGTACTTGACACGTAGACTCTTTAGCTGATTCTTTTGTTTCGTACTTTCCTTGTATAGACCGGTATACCACTTGGTATCCTCTTCTCCGTAGTACATCTCCAAGTTCCTCATCATGATGACACCCTTGTCAAATTTCTTTTCTCTTGCCCTCAATCTCAACTTTAACACCCTTGTTCCAACGTCTTCAAACGCTTTCCAGTACGGATGATTATGTATACGGAGATGATGCATCAACATTGTTTGCTGGTAAACAACAGTTAAAATTAATAGTTAGTTATTGTATTATACAAATATTTATTATTAATCTACGGCAAGCTAATACGTACCAACGCGTGTGTCTGAAATTCGTACAAATCCTCAAAATTTCCCGCTCTATCCTCAATGTCTATTATTGTAACTGATGGACTTTTTAAATTGAAGACAAAGAAGTAATAGTGTATGCCATCTACATATGGAAAAAAGATCTGCAAAGACGATTTTTAATTACTAATTTGTAACCATTTTGAAGTGCAATAATAACGAATTTTATTATAAGTGTATCATACCAAATCCAAAATCTTCATTGTTATCACCTCAGGATAATATTTCCCCCATTTCTGTACATGTTTTTGAAATACTTCGTACCTCCTTGCCGCCGGTAGTTGGGGGTTTGTGGCCTTTTGATCTACCTATTTACACATTAGTTGTAAATAGTATTAGTTCACAACATCATATGTGTAGACATTTGCACAAAAATTTTCAACTATACTATGTGCATATATGCACTTGCATATGTGCATATCTTCACGTATAAGTATTTCGTATATTGTCATAAACGTATTCAAATATAACCTGTGCATATGTGCACTTACACATCTGCACAGTAATTTTCAACTATACTATGTGCATATATGCACTTGCATATGTGCATATCTTCATGTATAAGTATTTCGTATATTGTCATAAACGTATTCAAATATAACCTGTGCATATGTGCACTTGTACATGTGCATATGTGCACATTTAAACATTGAGAATATCTTCACATTTAAGTATTCAACATATGTTCACGTGGAATCTTTCTTACCGCAACATCAATTGTGAAGAAAAATCTGTTTGGCGAATCATTGTTGCGCAACCTCTCATCATAATTGAGGACTTTCACCCAACCGTCAATTATTCTCCTTGGAATATCTGTTTCTCCAACAAGAAACTGCATATCCCTACGCTCAATTGTCATACCCATATTATCTAGAAACATATTTTCCCTGTAATGTAGAGTCTCAACATTATTACAGTTCATTATTTTCGAAGAATAAGAAATAATGGTTAATTTAGTAAATATAAAAGCTTACATGCATCCTCCTAAGCCATGCAAAACCCAGTCTCGGGGCGTTTCCTTTTTGGAGGTAATATAGAATTTGGTATTCCAAATTCACATGTAAACATAACAAACAAGTTTTACAGTTTGAATTAATATATAGTTACTTAACCATCCTTTTCTTAAGCATTCACTTTTTAAGTTTTTTAATCATCATATTTCAATCCAATTGCATAAATGCACATAGTTATATAGTATAAAGAATTCTAAATAACAAACACTTGATATGTGCACATATGCACTTTTATTTGACTTTTATATTGTCTACCCAATTGCATATATGCACATAGTTATGTAATATACAGAATTTTCATAACAGATATTTGATATGTGCACATATGCACTTCTGTTACACTCTTATATCATCAATCCAATTGCATAAGTGCACATAGTTATGTGGTATGAAGAATTCTAAAAAACAAACACTTTATACGTCCACGTATGCACGTATATTAGACTTTTATAATCATTCCATATATGCACATAACCAATTTTTTATAAACTAATGGATGAACTTCAATCCAATTGCATAAGTGCACACAATTATGTAGTACAAAGAATTTTCATAACAGATACATGCACTTTTATTAGACTTTTATATTGTCAATCTAATTGCATAAGTGCACATAGTTATGTAGTACAAAGAATTTTCATAACAGATATTTGATATGTGCACAATTATATTCCATCAAAGTAATTTGAACTCATTTTTAATCTTATATGTGCATATATGCACTTGTTCAGTTTTTCCAATTTGCAACTTTTAACATAAACATCTATCTGTTAGTATCAATTGCTTTAAATCACTACATCATTAAAATTAATGTGGGGGGTTTTAAAAAGAAAGTTGGATGTTAATAAAATCATACCTTCTTGTGTTTGGATTTTTGTAGTCGATTTCTGAACACTTTTAACCACCATATTAACTACTTTAGAGATGCTGGGATTTCTTTCTGAATCGACGTCGACTGGGTTGTCCATGGTGTTTTTAAACTTTGATAACCCAGATTTCTTGAAAATCGTCTCGCTTGGTTTACGTTCTGCACAAACCCAAAATAACAATTATCCCTAATTGTAGTCAATTTATATAATGAGTAGTTGCTTGAAAATCCAAACTCAACGAATCAAAAGCAATTTTTTTCTAACCACCCGAATGAACCCAAAATCTAACCCAAGAATGAACCCTAATTTTAGTCTAACCCAACGATTGAACCCCATTTTTTTTATCAAACCAACGATTACCGAACCTTAAAACTCGTCGATTGAACCCCAAATTTATCGAACATTAGCAGTGGGATTGAACCCCAATATGTTTATCGAACCTTGAAATTCGTCGATTAAACCCTAATACTATCGAACATTAGCAGTGCCACCGTGGTGGATTCAACCCCATTATGTTCGAACATTAACAATGATAGAAAACCCTAATTTTTGAAGAACATACCTCTCATAACTTCTCTACATCCATGCTTTTCGGTTGAAATTAGCCTCCAAAATCTCTTGATCTCTTTCGTAATTCTGGTCGATCGAAGATATGAAGTGAGTAGTTTTTGATTGTGTTAGATAATGTGATGCTTTTTGGGTTTAGATATCCATAATCTCTTTTTTTGGAATAGATTAGATTGTTATCCCTAAAAGTACGTGATTGGATTTTGAATTTTTTTGTTTTGGATAAAAATACCCTTATGCACTTTGCACAAACAAATTATGCGTTTAATTTCTAATAAATCCTCAAATTAATCTAAGCCTTAGATTAAAAACATCAATGGTTCAGATTGGTTAGCATGGTTAGTACCAATGACTTGGTTAGCAAAAGAAGGGGACCCTATATATATATATATATATATATATATATTAACTAGAGTTAGTATTTGATTATTTGATTAGTTGAGAAAAGAAAAAGGAAATTATAAAGTTTTAATTTTGGGTCTTGTTTTTCTTGGCAGCAACCGTCAATCAACAAGGAAGCAAAGAAAAAACATATATATGGATTTTTTGCTAAGGCCCATATCACCAGCGAAGAAAGAAAAGATAAAAATCAAAAGAGAAAATTGTGGATGAGATCCCATATCGCAACCCAAGCCCAAGAAAAACCATCATGCGACCTCTCTTCCAAGATTCTCACGTTTTATCGTTTTTGGAGGGACGTGGGTATAAAGTAAAAGATGGAACGTTGGATTAAAGGGAATCGTGGCAGAAATTGAAGAGAAGAGGAGAGGCGATTTTGGGGAAGCAATCGTTAGTAGTTTTCTTCCATTAATTAGGTATTTTAGATTAGGTTTAATCTTTGTTTTCCTAGTTATTCTTTTACGTTAGGGCAATGAGTTTATAATCATTTGGCATGGATTGTGTTGAGACTTGTTGAACTTACCATCATTCGATTTCCATTTATGCCAACCTTGATTTATCATTTATTATCATAGTTGGGTTGATTAATTTGAGTAGATACCCTTAAATTGTGTAACCTAATTGTGTATCACTATATTTTGCTTTGAATCCGTAATTGTTCTTAGCTTTATTATGGTAGTAAACATTGCTTCAATTGATAATCGTGTTGATTGATAGTAGCGTAGGTTTGCTTAATCTAGTCTAAATGGTCGGTGTCCGATCATTGGCTAGGAATGATGTTTGTGTTATCTTAATGCAACCGGTAATTGAACTCTATGTTCGTAACTAGATTAGATTAACCAGTTAGAAAGTAGTTACTGAGCTTCTCGTGCTAATTGATGTTTGATAAACGGTATCGATGCGTATCGATACTCAAGCCATTCTAGACTAAAATGATAAAAATCTTTTCACGACAAGTCTATGATACACGATCCGGTCAAAGATTTAAACTCATTGCTAGTTTATAATTATTTGTTTTCCGCTTTAATTTCATGTTTAGTTTAGTATATAAATCCACCACCCCTTTTTTAAATAAAGCGTAGAAGTTGACACCGTTCTCACTTCTCATCCAATCCCTGTGGAATTGACCCTACTTGTCACTATTGCAATTTAGGTTGTAATACGAGGTAATAAGATATTATCTTGTCGGGCTCGACACCCGTAAAATTTTTGGCGCCGTTGCCGGGGATTGGCAACGTTGATTGTTGTTAGTTTTTACGCTTTGTTTTTTTTCTTGTCTTTTATTTTGTTTCATTTGCATTCTTATCGTGTACCTAGCGCCGATTACTTTTGAGTGAATTTTACATATTTCACGGCGTATTTTTCTTATTCTAACGGGTGACGATACACCACCATGGGATGCGATCCAATCGAGGTACGTCTTTCCTTCCTTGAGTCGAAAATTTCAGATTTGACTAATGTTGTGAAATAGATGGTTAGTAGAGAGGCATCACAAGTGGGAATGTTTAGGATGTATCCTCACAATTCTCATCCAATAGACACATGTCCAACTTTCCATTACACAACACCGAGTCGGTCTACACTTACGGGGAATTTCCATGCCCGAGCCAAGAGCATTTTTACTCATACTCAAGCATTTACCACCCGAGATGGCAAGACTATCCATATCCGATCAAGTATGAGTACGAATGGCAAGATCAATCATTCCCTTGCTATGAACCGCCACCACCGACAACACAACACTATTCTAAAAACTCAGGTATGTCTCTTGAAGAGATGGTCTAACTAATATCTCTTAATACGACTTTGTATTCATTTCAGCAGGAAACATTCAAGTTCCAGCAGGAGACACAAGCTCAAATTCAGAGCTTGGAGAAGCAGATTAGTGCGTACATATCTTCTTAAAGTCGGTGGGAAGCTCATGATGAAGAGCTAGGATTTGTTGATAAGTGGAAAATAGAGACCTCTATCGAAGAAGATGATATAGAGGTGGTCTCAAGTACATCTCGTTCACATATCAGTGACAAGGGAAAAGACTTTGAAATTCAGAACCTGATGGTGGTGACTCCTCCTCCTTTTCATATACCTTTGGTTGATCATATAAAGGAGGAGAATTTTTTTAAGGAAACCGGTAAAACCTTCATGAAACTTGAAAAACCGAAGGTTGATGATGAGAAAGTTAGCCCGGGAGTTCAAAATACCTTTGCAAAGATTAAAAGTGATCTATCGCTAGAGTGCAAATGACCCATGCTTGGAAGCCCGGTGGACTTCAAAGCGATCCAATACATGGTGAAGAAGCGTGTGTGGGACATTGATTTGTTAGATACGGGATAGAAGCATGGAAGACGTCTAGCCAAAGACGTAAAAGAAAGGCGCTACATGGGAGGCAACCCATTGGTTTTAAATTTATGCACTTGCTTTTAATTGTTTATTTCCTTTTGTAGTTTTCCCTATCGTCGTCTAAGCTCTTATCAATATTTTTCAGTATTTCCTACCCTCGATATGGAGCTTAAATGGACGTGTCCACCTCATTAGCTCATACATTGGAGGAACACTCGCCAATCAGGGGAGTTTATTGTTTCCCTTTGCTTTTTAATGTTTGAGTGTCTTAATCATAATGCATACATTGAGGACAATGTATGAACTAAGTGTGGGGGTGGGATCATTTGCATGAATTGGGCTATTTTTAAATTCTAGGGGTCAAATTTTCGTTTTTTTAAGCTTAATCGTGGATAATTGTTTTTCCGGCAATATGTTAGCATGTTTTTTAAGCTTAAATTTTGATGATGATGAGTTTTGATGCATATATAGCATGAATGAACTTGATGATAGCGCATAAAGTAGATCAGTAGGTATGTGCCGGCCAATTTTGACCTTTGCGAATCTCTTGAATAAAGCCTAGACACGGTGAGATTTTGAGCCTTTTTGACTGAATATTTAGCACCGGCCTCACTTTCATTCTTGTGTTATTACGTCTTGCCTAGCTTTGTACTTCTAGAACTTGGCTTATCTCTCCTTAAGATTACATTGATTTTTGCATGCTAATAAACATGATAAAGGCCATCCTTTGTTTTTTGTTGTTTAAGCCAATTAGCCTAAGCCTACCCTTTCGTGCTAAATTTCCAATCGCAACCAAGCTTTAAGCCTATCCAAACACTACCCACCGACCAATTGCCGATGGAGTATACACGAACAATCTCGTAAGCTAGAAAATGGAAATTATATGTTGGAGAAAAGAAAAAAAAAAGGTGAAAAAAAGATTTGAAAAAGAAAAAAAAGATATATAGAAGAAAATAATATTGTCGTCAATAAAAGAAATAAAAGCAAGACGACAAAGAAGGGTGATGAGGGTGAATATTTGTGTCCAATCTTTATTCCCAGTCATATATTGGGAATGTGTTTAAAGAGTTATCTAAAGATTCCGTATGTAGCTTGAAACTTCAAGGGGTAGTTCAATCGAAGTTCTCCATTTGGCATGAGGTCTTTAGCCACTCTTTCCTATACATATCCTAACCTTACCCAAAGCGAATTACACGTTACGCCCTCAAAGTCCTTTTGTTTATATGCATGCTTTTAATCTAAGTAGTGGAGAGTGAGAGATTTTTCAAGCCTATGGTAAGCGCATGTTAAGTATAGACGTTTTGAGCGAAATAATTTACACCCAAAGAGCGATTGAGTGTTCGTTTTGATTTATCCATTTACGAGAGTGTTCTTGAGATTAGCTTTTATCTAACTGCCTGTGTGTGCTCACTATTTGATTTTATTTTGCGAATCTCAAGTTCATGGATTGCTATATATGTTTAACATTTTCGTCGATTTCCATTTTACCGTTGCATGCCAACTTAGTCATTGTCGAGGACGAACAATGGTCCAAGTGTGGGAGTATTTGATAAGTGGTATATTTTATACATTTTGATATCTAATAATTAATGCTAACCGGATGCTTAATATATATTGGTACGTGCGAAATATGTGTTAATCGCAGTAGGGTGCAAACTGTCCACCATGGGAAGCGCAAGTGTACACTGGCCACAATGATCGTCACGCCAAGTAATAAGTGGTAAAACAGCAGAATCGTATCCACAGGGACTGGGCAATCAAGACACTATTGTTCTCATGAGCTTCCTTTTACAAGTTTCGTTTAGAGAGGAAGCAATAAGTTGGTTGGTTTGGTGAAATGCTATTGCTAACGAGTTACTTAAGTTTAAAAGAAGGAATGTAGGTTTAGATTTTCACCCAGATTTTATATTAAATACTTGATCTCGAATAGTGCTCACTGCACTTGTGCGGAGTGGGCACTCCGCTAGGAAAGCCCGGTTATACAAATGCTCACACCTCTTAGTTAAAATCCCATACTTTTAGTCTTTATTGTTTTGTCAATGGTAATCTCAGAATGAACCTTTTCAGGTTTCGATAGAAAGTGTAGAGACAAATACTCTAAGTGCTTTTAAGTACACAAACTAACTTGCCTACTACTCCAGTGGGTTGAGATTATCTCACAGTGCATACCCAACTCTCATTGGTGTCATAAGAATTCTTTCGAATCCCCTAGCATCATCCAATCTCGTGTCACTACGCTCTACTCATTTCTGAGTTGAGAACTAGACTTTAGACACTCTCAAGTGATCGGCTTGTTCGCATCATTGGGAAAAAATCGAGTAATGGATGGCCAAAACAATAAATATTCAAAATATGAAGACTACTCAAGCTTTTGTCATAAAATTTGGGTACTTCTCCTTACTACATCCCAAAGGATGCTTAGCTTATATTTAAAGAAGTGAAGAAAATAAAAGATGAGAAGTTGCAAACAAACATACTAAAATACGAACTTTAATTAAAACGGGAACAGCACATCTACAGAATAGTAAATTGCTTCAAAGTAAATGCTACACTAGGAACTTAATGCAGAAAATGAAGACTGAAATCAGAGAATACTAGAGCTAAGCTAAGAACTAAGTGCACTAAATGTTAAGTGGTTGATGCCAAATTAAATGAACCAAGTCCTCTTTATATACTTAGAGGAAAGAGGTGGATAATACAAATGTGGGAGTGATACCTAAGAGTTAAAGTCCAAAATGGAAGACTTGAGTGAATTTCCATCTAGCAAGGCTTTCTTCCAAGAGTTGGTAGGTAATATCCCATGATTACTTCACATTTTCCCAAAAAGCTACTTTAAGTACACCTTGGTTTCAATAAAATAATGCCAAATGCCATTCTTTAGGGAACATGCTTCCTTTTGCTTTTCTAACCATGCTTTGCCTGCTGACTTCGATGCTTCTAACCCCAGAATTGGCTCCAAGTTGACTTTTGAATTACTTTCATTTATTTGTCATCTTCTTGGCTCGTCAGTAGGCACCAGAGTAGGCATTTCCAAAGTCACTGCAGAACTTATCGTGAAAGTACAACAAAATCCCACTAAATTGTTTATAAAAACTGTAATTCACTCCTTTTGTTCATATATATATGTGTGTATATATATATATATATATATATTAACTAGAGTTAGTATTTGATTATTTGATTAGTTGAGAAAAGAAAAAGGAAATTATAAAGTTTTAATTTTGGGTCTTGTTTTTTTGGCAGCAACCGTCAATCAGCAAGGAAGCAAAGAAAAAACATATATATGGATTTTTTTCTAAGGCCCATATCACCAACAAAGAAAGAAAAGATAAAATAAAAAGAGAGAATTGTGGATGAGATCCATATCGCATCCCAAGCCTAAGAAAAACCATCATGCGACCTCTTTTCCAAGATTCTCATGTATTCTCGTTTTTAGGGTGACGTCGATATAAATAAAAAGATGGAACGTTGAATTAAAGGGAATCACAGAAGAAATTGAAGAGAAGAGAAGAGGCGATTTTGGGGAAGCAATCGTTAGTAGTTTTCTTCCATCTATTAGGTATTTTATATTATGTTTAATCTTTGTTTTTCTAGTTATTCTTTTACGTTAGGGCAATGAGTTTATAATCATTTGGCTTGGATTGTGTTGAGGCTTGTTGAACTTACCTTCATTCGATTTCCATTTATGCAAACCTTGATTTTATCGATTATTATCATAGTTGGGTTGATTAATTTGAGTAGGTACCCTTAAGTTGTTTAACTTAATTGTGTATCACTATATTTAGCTTTGAATCCGTAATTGTTCTTAGCTTTATTATGGTAGTAAACATTGCTTCAATTGATAATCGTGTTGATTGATAGTAGTGTAGGTTTGCTTAATCTAGTCTAAATGGTCGGCGTCCGATCATTGGTTAGGAATGGTGTTTGTGTAATCTTAAAGCACCAAGTAATTGAACTCTATGTTCGTAACTAGATTAGATTAACCAGTTAGAAATTAGTTACTGAGCTTCTCGTGCTAATTGATGTTTAACAAACGGTATATCGATGCGTATCGATACTCAAGCCATTATGGACTAAAATGATAAAAATATTTTCATGACAAGTCTATGATACACGATCCGGTCAAAGATTTAAACTCATTGCTAGTTTATAAATATTTGTTTTCCGCTTTAATTTCATGTTTAGTTTAGTATATAAACCCACCCCCTTTTTAAATAAAGCTTAGAAGTTGACACCGTTCACATCCAATCCCTGTGGAATCGACCCTACTTGCCACTGTTGATCCAAACCCTCAGTGATTTGATAATGACTCTTTAAGAAACACTTAGTGAAAATTGTAAGTAGACAATATGTATTAGAGTTTCACTATCGCTGATAAGTACCATGTCTCTACAGTACCGCTAATAGGAAACTCATGCTCTTTAATTTAACACATTCAGCGACACTGTTCATCAATAAAGCTCTGAGCCTGTTCAGTCTTGTTGATGGCCGCTGATGATTTTAGTTGTTTACTTATGATCCCTGAAGACAAGTTTCACGTCAACTATGTTCTACGCTGAAGTCGAAGATCAAGCCCAAGAACCAGCGACAAGTCTACTAATGAACTGATGCGGATATCAGCGAAGCCAAGATTTGTCCACTCAACGTGAAGTTTCAAGTAGAAGACTTCAGCGATTGCGGAGCTTTGTCACTCGCTGATAAAGTACTGCTCAACGAACGCTGATCATGAAGTCTTCCTCTACAAGTTACTTTTGTCTTTCCCTCCCTTGCACGCCTGCGTACGAAAATGTCAGAAATGACATCCCTTTTGTCCAGGATCGTACAACCAACTATGATTCTACATTGTACACCACGAGGGTACTAAGGTTGTCTACAAAGGTCAAACCATGCAACCAATAAGCTGCTGCCACGTGTAAAGTAATACTGAAATGCATTAAATGCATGCAGTATATAAGAAGAACCCTACTTCAGAAATGAAGTGCTCGGCCATCTTCTTCCTTCTCTTACTTAGTGTTAGAATATTATTAGTAATATTCTTATCTCCTTTCTGTCTTAATTCTAGTGCAAGAAACTTAGTGTTCTCATAACTTGTTTAGATTAGGTTTAATCCTTAATCTTGTTCCGCAACAAGTTGTAAATTTTTTGATAAATATCAATAAACAATTTAGAAAAGTAAAATATGTGTGTTTGTATTCAACCCCCCTTTCTACAAACTTGTATAACCCTCATAAACAAGATCTTGCTTATACTAATCTTTTCTCTTCCTTGCTATTTCTCATAATGGATACCAACACAAACACAAACTATATTGACAATGGTTCTCTTGAAAAACCCCCTAGATTTTCCAGAGATAACTTTAATCTATGGAAAAATAGGATGATACTCTTCTTAGAAGGTGTAGACCCTACTATGCCTTATTACATCGAAAATGGCCCATATATTCCTGTTAGAATTGACCCTGAAGTTCCAGACACTGCTACTAGAGCTACCATTCCTGAAAGAGTCATGCCTAACGAACCTCACAATTGGTCTGATGAAGATAAGAAGAAAGTGGCTATCGACACTAAAGCCAGATCTATCCTCTCTATGGCTCTTCCTGACGAAGTCTACCATTCCGTCATGAACCTGAAAACCTCCAAAGCCATGTGGGACATAATCTGTGTTCAATATGAAGGTACGTATGAAGTCCAGGATTCAAGAAATATCAAGCTGGTAAGATAGTACGAAAGCTTCATTTGTGGTAAGAATGAAACTCTCTCTGAAGTACATCAGCGGTTTAACTGTTTAATTATAGATCTGAAAACCGTTGGTAAGGAATATTCTAACTTTGAAATTTTGACAAAGTTCTTAGATTGTTTACCTGAAAGCTGGGACAGTTATTCAATGTGTCTCAAGCTATCAAATGATCTAAAATCTATGACTCTCTCTACCTTATATGGCACCATGCTCAATCATGAGCAGTCGTGTCATCTTAAGAAGAATCTTATAAAAGATTCTAAAAGCACACCTCTTGCTTTACTCTCAGAGTCACCTTCCACTCAGCGATCTACTATCACTGTCCCTGAGTTGGAAACTAACTCTGAATGCTCATCAAATGCTGACTCTTCATATCTTGATGAATCTCTGGCATTCCTGGCTAATAAGTTCAGGAGATTCGCTAGAAAGAGTAACTTCAGAAGGAATAAACCTCTTGCACTCACTGACAAGCCATGTTGATAATGTTGGTGATTTTAGTGAAATCATCGGTCATTTTGTTTATGTTGCAAGTGAATTTTTGTTTAAAAATTCTGTTTATGTTACTTTATGAATTGCTTGATGGATTTTGGGGTGAAGCCATGTTAACGGCTTGTTTCTTGTTGAATCGAGTTACCAATAAAAGGAACAAGATTACCCCGTATGAACTTTGGTTCAAAGGCCTAACTTGAGTTTTATTCAAGTTTGGGGTTGTGGAGCGGTTGTTCGTTTACCCGAACCCAAAAGGAAGACTTTGGGTGATGCATCTTTGTTGGATATGCCGAGCATTCAAAAGCTTATAGGTTATATGTTATTGAACCTAATGATTCTATAGCGATTCACACAGTTATAGAATCGAGAGATGTAATTTTGATGAGACAAGATTCTCTTCAATGTCTAGGCCAAAGGACATAGTTCCAAGTACTAGTGAAGCTAGTGAGGTTGAAGAACAAGCAATTGTTCCAACCGAATCTCCGATGCTTCGAAGGAGCAAAAGAGGAAGGATTGAAAAATCCTTTGGTCCCGATTTCCAAGTATACTTGGTAGAGGGATCAAGAGATGAGTTTGGATCCCAATTCCTTTACTGTTATAGTGTTGAGGAGGATCCAAAATCATTTGATGAGGCTATAATGTCTCAAGATGTTGCTTTTTGGAAAGAAGCAATACATGATGAGATGAACTCCATCATGGGGAACAATACTTGGGTATTATCGGACTTGCCACCGGGTTGCAACCTTTGGGTTGCAAGTAGATCTTCAAAAGGAAGATGAAAGCGGATGGATCAATCGACAAGTTCAAAGCTCGATTAGTGATCCAAGGCTTTAAGCAACGGGAAGGCATAGATTATTTTGTTACTTATGCCCCGGTTGCAATGATCTCCATGATTAGATTGTTGATAGCTTCAGGTGCTATTCACAATTTAGTGATTCACCAAATGGATGTCAAAACGGCATTCTTGAATGGTGATTTAGAGGAGGAAGTTTACATGAAACAACCGGAAGGTTTTGTTATGCCCGGGATGGAGCATAAGGCTTGTAAACTTGTAATGTCATATGTCGGGTTTCCTTCAATATTGGAGGGATATTCGGATGCAAGTTGGATCACCAATTTGGAAGATCACTCTTCTACGAGTGGTCGGGTGTGCTTGCTTGGGGGAGGTGCCATCTCATGGGCTTCCAAGAAGCAAACTTGCATCACGAGTTCGACTATGGAGTCGAAATTTGTGGCATTAGCCGCTGCCGGTAAAGAGGCGGAGTGGCTAAGGAATTTGGTCCATGAAATTCCATTACGGCCGAAACCAATATCACCCATTTCTATCCGTTGTGATACTGAGGCTACTTTGGCTAAAGCTTATAGCCAAGTGTATAATGGCAAGTCTAGACACTTAGATGTTAGACATAGCATGATTCGTGAGCTAATCACGAATGGGGTAATTTCGATTGAATTTGTTCGGTCGCAACAAAATCTAGCGGACCACTTGACGAAGGGGTTAGCTAGGGACTTGGTTCACAAGTCGGTGATAGGGATGGGATTAAAGTCCATCTAAATCTCTAACGGTGAGATACCCAGTTCCCTTCTAATACAACGTTAGAAGCTGAATTCAATGGGAAAGCTCACTTTAAGAGATTGGAGCACAAGATGATCATCCCAAGGTATGTGCTCGGTACTGCAAGTGAAGGAGGTAATTGTTCTTTTGTAAAAATGCATGTGCAGGTGCATGAGGAAAAGAACTACCTATATGAGTGGGAAGTGTGGCCACTTCAAGAAGCTTGGACTTGGCTTTGATGCACTCACGAATGGATAAGGACACATGGCCTGTATAGTGTCAAGGTTATACTTTAGAGAGTCTTTTTAAATTCATGTGTATGTTATCTTTTGGTACTCAAATGGGTTGACGGGTTCAATCCCTTGGACACCCGAATTCTCGAGTATTTGAAATGTGTAATGTACTAAGATGGAAATTCAATCTTTTAGATATTTTCATTTATGCATGAGTTTGTTTACTTGTATTGTACTTTTATTTGTGAATCAAGGATTGCACTAAAATGGGGGAGGAATGTTGGTTATTTTAGTGAAATCATTGGTCATTTTGTTTAATTGGATTCACAAAGGTAATAATGGGGTTGTTAGCTAAGCTATAACATGAGTAAGGAGGTGTGGAGTGCACACTCGTGTAAGCTAACTAGAACCCGGGATTGTTAGACGGTTAAAATCGACAAGTTACAAAGTGGTTTTGTGAACTGGACGTCGGGGCCAGCGCGGCGCCAGTTGACTGGCACCAAGACTGGCGCCAGGCACTGTTTGGTTGTTGGCGCTAATGCCGGCGCCAGTTAGCTGGCGCCAAGACTGGCGCCATGCTCTGTTTGGTTATTGGCGCTGATGCCGACGCCAGTTGGCTGGCACGGAGACTGGCGCCAGCGTCTGGACTGGTTTTTCACATTTGTAACTGCCGTCATTAAGTCTACAATCAATCTCATTAAATGAGATATTATTTCCTGATTCAATATGGTGTAGGTTACGATCTCTAGAGTGTATATATATGGATCGATTTCTGCCTTAATCGATACACTGAAAAATCAGAGATTATCCTCGAGAGAATTTCGTGATACCCGGGCAGAATAGGGTCGAAATATCTCTTACGGAAAGCGAGCTCTACGCGATCTCTGGTTATATCCAAGTTATACTAATCGTCTCATCACTCACTCTTCTCTTCTACGGTTTCATACACCAAATCACCCAACAATCGTAAGAGATATTTATCATCGTGAAGAGAGATGGCGGGTGATCAAACCGTGAGAGACATGACTTCCAAGTTCACTAAACTTGAGAAGTTTAAAGGCGTGGATTTCCGTAGATGGCAGAAGAAGATGCACTTCTTATTGACAACTTTGAAGGTCGTGTATGTTCTAAGCACCCCGATACCGGAGCTGATGGAGAATGAGACATTGGAGGTTACCCGGTGTCGCGGCAAGTGGGAGAATGACGACTACATCTGTCGTGGCCTCATCTTGAATGGTATGTGTGACTCCCTTTTCGATATCTATCAAAATGTGGAATCCTCCAAAGAGCTATGGGACTCTCTCGAGTCAAAATACATGGCCGAGGATGCTTCTAGTAAGAAGTTCCTCGTTAGTAATTTTAACAATTACAAAATGGTGGACTCAAGGCCGGTGATGGAGCAATACAATGTGCTCCTTCGCATTCTAGGCCAATATGCTCAACACAATATGAAGATGGACGAATCCATCTCCGTATCGAGCATAATTGATAAACTGCCTCCCTCTTGGAAAGACTTTAAACACATGTTGAAACACAAGAAGGAAGAGTTGTCTCTTGTGCAACTCGGTAGTCACTTGCGCATAGAGGAATCTCATCGGGCACAAGAGGCTGAGAAACCTAAAGTAAAGGAGGTTTCTGCACCTTCGGTGAACATGGCGGAAGAGGGAAAGATTAACAAATTCAAAGGAAAACGGAAGTTCAACGAAGCCAAGAAAGGGCCCAATAAAAAGGTTACTTTAACCTGTTGGACCTGTGGGATGACCGGCCATCTCAAGCGGGATTGTCGGGTTGTCAAGAATAAGGGTGAAGCAAGCACAAGTGGTGTTGGGCAAGGATCCAAGGATCAAAACCCACGGCAAGGTCAGAATTTCGACTTTGGTTTTAATTCTAATTTGAATTATATACCACTAATATCCGAATCATTTTATGTGCAGGATGATGATGTCGCTTGGTGGATCGACTCGGGTGCTACAAGTCATGTGTGTAAAGATCGCCGTTGGTTCACTTCCTTGGAACCGGTTGAAGACGGATCAATGCTATGCATGGGGAACGAGTCGGTTGCTCCCATTCTTGGACGTGGCTTAGTTAGGCTAGAGTTTAGTTCTAGCAAATTTGTTGAACTTTTAGATGTTTTGTTTGTACCACGAATTCGAAAGAATTTGGTTTCCGGTAGCATCTTGAATAAGTTAGGATATAGGCAGTTTTGTGAGTCAGACAAGTTTATCCTGTCAAAGGATGGCTCTTTTGTAGGATTTGGTTTTATGTTGAATAACATGTTTAAGTTAAATTTGAATGAAAGAATTTTGTTTCAAATTTTGTTTATGATGCAATTGAATTGCTTTATGTTGCATATGAATTTTTGTTTAAAATTTTGTTTATATCGCAAATGAATTTTGTTTAAAATTCTGTTTATGTTGCATAAGAATTTTTGTTTGAAATTCTGTTTATGGTGCATAGGAATTTTGTTTGAAATTCTGTTTATGTTGCATGTGAATTTTTGTCTAAAATTCTGTTTATATTGCATATGAATTTTTGTTTAAAATTCTGTTTATGTTGCAAATGAATTTGTTTAAAATTCTGTTTATATTGCAAGTGAATTTTTGTTTAAAAATTCTGTTTATGTTACTTTATGAATTGCTTGATGGATTTTGGGGTGAAGCCATGTTAACGACTTGTTTCTTGTTGAATCGAGTTCCCAATAAAAGGAACAAGATTACCCCGTATGAACTTTGGTTCAAAGGACTAACTTGAGTTTTATTCAAGTTTGGGGCTGTGGAGCGGTTGTTCGTTTACCCGAACCTAAAAGGAAGACTTTGGGTGATGCATCTTTGTTAGATATGCCGAGCATTCCAAAACTTATAGGTTTTATGTTATTGAACCTAATGATTCTATAGCGATTCACACCGTTATAGAATCGAGAGATGTAATTTTGATGAGACAAGATTCTCTTCAATGTCTAGGCCAAAGGACATAGTTCCAAGTACTAGTGAAACTAGTGAGGTTGAAGAACAATCAATTGTTCCAACCGAATCTCCGATGCTTCGAAGGAGCAAAAGAGAAAGGAATTTGATCCATGAAATTCCATGAAATTAGCCGCTGCCGGTAAAGAGGCGGAGTGGCTAAGGAATTTGATCCATGAAATTCCATTATGGCCGAAACCAATATCACCCATTTCTATCCGTTGTGATAGTGAGGCTACTTTGGCTAAAGCTTATAGCCAAGTGTATAATGGCAAGTCTAGACACTTAGATGTTAGACATAGCATGATTCGTGAGCTAATCACGAATGGGGTGATTTCGGTTGAATTTGTTCGGTCGCAACAAAATCTAGCGGACCAATTGACGAAGGGGTTAGCTAGGGACTTGGTTCACTAGTCGGTGATAGGGATGGGATTAAAGTCCATCTAAATCTCTAATGGTGAGATACCCAATTCCCTTATAATACAACGTTAGAAGCTGAATTTAATGGGAAAGCTCACTCTAAAAGATTGGAGAACAAGATGATCATCCCAAGGTATGTGCTCGGTACTGCAAGTGAAGGAGGTAATTGTTCTTTTGTAAAAATGCATGTGCAGGTGCATGAGGAAAAGAAATACCTATATGAGTGGGAAGTGTGGCCGCTTCAAGAAGCTTGGACTTGGCTTTGATGCACTCACGAATGGATAAGGACACATGGCCTGTATAGTGTCAAGGTTATACTTTAGAGAGTCTTTTTAAATTCATGTGTATGTTATCTTCTGGTACTCAAATGGGTTGACGGGTTCAATCCTTAGGACACCCAGATTCTCGAGTATTTGAAATGTGTAATGTACTAAGATGGAAATTCAATCTTTTAGATATTTTCATTTATGCATGAGGTTTTTACCTGTATTGTACTTTTATTTGTGAATCAAGGATTGCACTAAAATGGGGGAGGAATGTTGGTGATTTTAGTGAAATCATCGGTCATTTTGTGTAATTGGATTCACAAAGGTAATAATGGGGTTATTAGCTAAGCTATAACATGAGTAAGGAGGTGTGGAGTGCACACTCGTGTAGGCTAACTAGAACCCGGGATTGTTGGACGGTTAAAATCGACAAGTTACAAGGTGGTTTTGTGAACTGGGCGTCGGGGCCAGTGCTGGCGCCAGTTGACTGGCACCAAGACTGGCGCCATGCACTGTTTGGTTGTTTGCACTGATGCCGGCGCCAGTTGGCTGGCGCCAAGACTGGCGCCAGGCTCTGTTTGGTTGTTGGCGCTGATGCCGGCGCCAGTTGGCTATCACGAAGACTGGCGCCAGCGTCTGGACTGGGTTTTCACATTTGTAACTGCCGTCATTAAGTCCACAATCAATCTCATTAAATGAGATATTATTTCCTGATTCAATATGGTGTAGGTTACGATCTCTAGAGTGTATATATATGGATCGGTTTCTGCCTTAATCGATACACTGAAAAATCAGAGATTATCCTCGAGAGAATTTCGTGATACCCGGGCAGAATAGGGTCGAAATATCTCTTACGGAAAGCGAGCTCTACGCGATCTCTGGTTATATCCAAGTTATACTAATCATCTCACCATTTTCTCATCTCCTCCACGATAAACACAAATCCCCCAACAGATAAGGCTACTGCTACCTGCTTTAACTGTGAAAAAGTAGGACACTTTGCTAGTGAATGCAGGTCAAAGAAAGTCTATAAACCCTCAGCTTTCCCCAAGAAAACCTCTAACCCCAGGGCTAGAGATGAAAAGTACAAAAAGCTGAAAGAAAAATATTCTAAGATGAAAAGCTTTAAGAAGAAAGGCAAAGGCTTGGTCGCTGACTTCGACTGGGCTGCCTCTGATACTGAAGAATCATCTGACTCTGAAGATGATGATGAAGCCAACCTCTGCCTCATGGAAAAGATAGAAGAAGAGGAAGAACAAACTGAAATTCCCTCTGCTTCATCCTCTACCTCTAAGGTATCACCTTCTTTTCTTTACACATATTTCAGATATTGATGAAGCTGATAGTCTTCGTAAAATCGATCTCCTGACTATGAGTTTATATGATGCCATGAATGGCAAAACTGTTGTTGAAAATCAAAACTTTGATCTCGTTGAACAGCTTAAACACTGTCACCTTCAAATAGAAAAGCTTTCTAAAATTGAAGAAGATTTAACAGATCAAGTTCATATAAATCAGCTAGTCAAAATCGAACGTGAAGAAGCTATCGCTGCATTGAAAGCTGAAAAAGCTACTGTTGAAAGATGGTGTAAATCCTCAACAACGATCACTGAGATAATCAAGTCTCAGATTCCCCTGAGTGACAAACGTGGTCTTGGTTACAAAGCTGGTACTCTAGAACCAACCACTGATCATTCCATGCTTAAGTTTGGAATGTTCTTGTCCTCTATCTCTGACACTTCCTCATCTCAGTGTTCCTCTTTTAAAATTCCTCTCCATGAGGAAATCTCTACCTTAACTTCTAAAGGTAAAGAGAAAATTATTTATCCAAAACCTCAGAAAGGTACCTTTGTACCTAAGCTGAATGCTTCTAAAGCTTGAGTGACTTATCCCTCTACTTCTAAGAACAAGATCCCTGGATTTATTCAACGATCTACTCCTAGAATCAGAGTGGATATAATTGGTAAGAAATTCGAAGAACTGATTGTTCCTCCCATTTCCAATGCCAAATGTATACTTGGTGCTGGTCCTGCTCATTTAAAATTAACGGCTCAGCATGCAAAAGGTTCTAAAGCTAGTTTTAGTTATAGGAAATGTTATCACTGTGGACTAACCAATCATATTGCTAGTAAGTGCCCCACATCCACTAAAGCTGAAAAGTTAGCTAAGGTGAAGATCACTGCCCCCAAGGCAAAGAAGACCAACCATGGTGCAAATCAGGTTAAGATAAAACCTACCACTGAGGTTAAGAAATTAACCAAAGTGAAGAATAGTTCAGAAGCTGAATCTTCAGATGCTGCGAAGAATGCTGAACCTTCCACTTCCTCTACCACCACTGACAAGTGTGGGCTCATAGTAAAATGGGTGCCCAAGTCAAACTAATCTTCCTTTGTTTGCAAGTTAAGAAGGGTATCTGGTATCTCGATAGCGGATGCTCTAGACACATGACTGGAGAGAAAAGCCTGCTCACTGAATACAAGGAAGAGAAGGGTCCCTCAGTGACCTTCGATGGAAATGGAAAAGGCCATACTCGAGGGTTTGGTGTACTTTCTAATGGTACAACAACCTTCAGAAGAGTCGCATATGTTGAAGGGCTGAAACATAATCTTCTAAGCATCAGTCAGCTATATGACAAGGATAACAAAGTGATTTTCACAAAGGAATCATGCTTTGTCACTGACAAAAAAGAGAAGATAGCTCACAACGGTTACCGTATGGAAAATGTTTACGTTATAAACATGGATTCTACAACCACTGAGAACTCCCGATTCTTCTCAAAAGCCTCATCTGATGTCAACTGCTATGGCATAAGAGGCTTTCCCATCTCAACTTCAAGACACTGAATACTCTTTCTTCAAAAGAGTTGGTCACTGGTCTACCTCAACAATCATACGCTAAGGAATCTCTATGTTCAGCGTGTGAAAAAGGGAAACAAACAAAAGATAGTTTCAAATCTAAGCAAGTTTCCTCAGTGTCATCTCCTCTACAACTTCTCCATACGGATTTGTTTGGCCCTGTTAACAAACAATCCATCGCCGGAAAGAAATATACATTGGTCATAACTGATGAATTCTCTCGCTATACCTGGGTAATGTTTCTCCGTTCGAAGAGTGACACCCCTGAAGAACTCATCACCTTAGTCAGGAAAATGGAAGTCCTGAACAACATGACCGTTCGCTCAATAAGGAGTGATCATGGGACTGAATTCAAAAACAGTTCTCTTGATTCCTTCTTTGAAAGTAAGGGTATTTCTCACAACATTTTCTCAGTGAGAACACCGCAACAAAATGGAGTCGCTGAAAGAAGAAACAGAACGATCATCGAAGATGCACGTTCAATGCTCAACGATTCTCATCTACCTACTCAGTTTTGAGCAGAAGCTGTCAACACTGCTTGTTTTATGCAAAACAGGTCGCTGATAGTCAAAAGGTCCAAGAAGACAGCCTATGAACTCTTCCATGGGAGAAAGCCTTCAATTAGCTTTCTTCACATCTTTGGATGTCAGTGTTTCAAACTTAACAACAGAGATGCCCTTGGAAAGTTTGATCCTAAGGCTGATGATGGAAACTTTCTTGGATACTCTGCAGTCTCCAAAGCCTTCAGAGTCTTCAATCGAAGAAGACAAACTATAGAAGAAACAATTCATGTCACTTTTGACGAATCCCGTTCAGCGAATTCTAGACCTTTTGCTGATACTGAAGAACTGAATCAATGGATGTTTTCTCATCTTGGTGATTCAGAAGATGTTCCCACTCCTCCATCTCATACTCATCCCACTGAAGATGATGATCCTACCATCATCCCAAGCATGTAGACTAGTGAAGCTGAAACATCATGGGTCTCAGCTGTTCCTATAAACACTATGCCTGCCTCTGAACCTTCTATCTCAGATATACCATCTACTTCTCAGCAATCACTGAATGAAATGACATCTGCACCTCTTCCTCTCTTGGCTGATCTACCAGAAGTTGCTGAAGCCTCATCTTCAGCTCCTCCAGAAGTTCAGGTTGAGTCAGCGACTTATGCTCCGGCTCATCGATGGACTATTAATCACCCTATTGAACAAATTCTTGGTGATCCAAACGCTGGTGTTCAGACTCGACGAAGTGCAGGTAACATTTGTTTATTTGTTAACTTTATTTCTCTAATTGAACCAAAGAAAACAGATGATGCCCTCCAAGATCCAAACTGGGTCAGCGCTATGCAAGAAGAGCTGACAGAATTTGAAAGAAACAAAGTTTGGAGTCTCGTTCCAAGACCATCTGACAAGTCAGTGATAGGCACTAAATGGGTCTATCAAAACAAGTTGGATGAACATGGACTGTAACCCGCAACAAGGCTCGACTTGTTGCTTAGGGATACAGACAAGAGGAAGGTATAGATTACGACGAAACATTCGCCCCAGTGGCAAGACTAGAAGCTATTCGTCTACTCTTAGCGTACGTTGTACACAAGGACTTCAAAGTTTATCAAATGGATGTTAAGTCAGCATTCCTTAATGGAAAGCTGAATGAAGAAGTCTACGTGGAACAACCTCCAGGATTCTCTGATCCTAAGCATCCATGTTATGTATATAAGTTGGATAAGTCACTTCATGGCTTAAAGCAAGGTCCTCGTGCCTGGTATGACACTCTCTATATGTTGATGCTATTATATTTGGTTCCACTAACCCTGATATATGCTGATGATATTATATTTGGTTCCACTAACCCTGATCTATGTACTCGTTACGCTGAGAGAATGAAAACTGAATATAAAATGAGTATGATGGGTGAGCTAACTTATTTCCTTGGTCTTCAAATCAAACAGAGTGAAAAAAGAACTTTCATTCACCAAGGTAAGTATGTTAAAGATATGCTGAAGAAATTTGATTTAACTCAGAGTTCAGCTATGAAAACACCTATGGCACCGCCGCTGAAACTAAACAAGGATCCTTCTGGAAAACCTGTTAATGTCATAGCGTACCGTGGGATGATCAGCTCTCTTCTGTATCTTACAGCTAGCCGACCTGATATTATGTATGCAACTTGCTTATGTGCACGATATCAAGCTGAACCCAAGGAATCTCACTTGATCGCTGTAAAGCGAATCTTTCGTTACCTTAAAGGTACTCCTAACCTAGGTCTTTGGTATCCCAAAGACTCGGGGTTTGATCTAATCGCCTATTTAGATAGTGATTTTACAGGTTGCAAAATGGATAGGAAAAGCACCACAGGAGGCTGTCAGCTCCTGGGTGGAAAGCTGGTGAGTTGGACAAGTAAAAAGCAAAACTCAGTGTCCACCTCAACCGCTGAAGCTGAATACGTAGCCGCTGGAAGCTGTTGTTCTCAGGTCTTGTGGATGAGAAATCAACTACTGGACTATGACCTTCAGCTCTCGAAAATTCCCATCTATTGCGACAGTACTAGTGCCATCGCTATAGCCAACAATCCAGTGCTACATTCAAAGACCAAACACATCGAAATCAGGTATCATTTTATCACAGATCATGTGATGAATGGTGATATAGAACTTCATTTTATTCCAACTAACTTTCAGTTAGCTGATCTTTTCACCAAACCTCTTGATGAGACAAGATTCAACTTTCTCATTAGCGAGCTTGGAATGCTGAACTTTGAAGAGTAACATCTTCAGCGATTCACATTTGATCAGTGATAATAATGAACTTGTATAACCCATTAATCATCTACTCTCTGAACAAAATTGATTCGCTGATATCAAGGTATGTTCTTTCTTTACTCGCAGACATTCGTATATGAATGCAAGATTTCAAAACAAATTGCATCGCTGAATATCTCTTCCTTTCAGCGATACATTGAAATTTCTAAACTTAACACTGATATTTCTAATCAGTGCTTCATGTTTTCAAAAATGTCCCAGAGTCTTTCAAAAACCTCAGAGACATCCTAAAATATGAAAGGACGTTTGTGACGTCATCAAAACGGATAAGTCATGGCACGTTTTCTCTGACACGTTCGCCCGTTTCGCCTTCCTTGACCAATCACATTCAAGGGACGTGTCCGTGTCATCATGAAAAACTTTCCCGCTCAGTTTTTCTCTCTCTACTCTCACTATATAAACACATTCGAGTTTATATTTTTACCTTTACGCGAACATCATCTCCTTCAAGCAAGAATTCTCAGTTGCATTCTAACTTGCATTCAAACTGTTCATCTTCTTCAACACTCGAAAGGTTAATACTCGTATTATTTTCCTTGCATTAAACTTGTTTTTGATCTTATTGTTGTTTCCAAAAGATCAAACAAAAGAACTGTTAGCTCCAATCCTTATGTTTAAATAAGTATTGAAAAATAGGCTAAGTATAGACATCGACAGAGCCTCTGCCAAGACACCGAGAGAAGGTCCAAGTGAAGATTCTACAGAAGACATTCACAGAGGACAAGGCCACAGAGCCTCTGTCATACTTGACAGAGCCTCTGTGGTATTGAAGACTTAGAAGACTCTGATAATCTGAAGTTCAAGACTAAAACACTCGTACCTCTCACGTGCCTCTGCTGTACGAAGATCCTGAAGATCATTCGTACAAGGCGTATCCTGCCATCTCCACGTGTCAACCTATGATAGATCACAGCCTTTGTAGAAATTGGCGCACTACATTAACGTTGTAGCTGTTGCAGATTCACGATGTTGTCTTGTACCCTTAGTACCTTTTGTCTCAAGCTTGTCCCCTGTAGTTTAGTATAAATAGAAGGCTCATGTTGAGCTCTTCTATTAACTTTGCACAACACACATACCCTTAGAGCAGAATTCATATTATACTTTCGGTGTTCTTATTCTAATCAATACAAAGTGAATCTTTGAGTTAATCTCGTGTTAATTTATACTTTGTTTATTTGATTCAGTGTGTTTTTCTACCTAAGAATATCTCTTTAGTTCATTAAAACGCTTCCGCACTCTTATTTGTTTGAACAATAGATACTTATATCATTGTTGAGTAATTTCGGGATCAACAATTGGTATCAGAGCCGTCATTGATTTTCTATATCAAGAGATCCTCGCTGACAATGATTTTCGGTAGAAACTTGGATTGACTTTAACCTGTACTTCGTTTATTTCAAACAGCCTATGTTTTTCTGCCATTCTCGACCAGTTCGACTTTTGTAAACTTACAAAACCTGTTTCTACGGTTAAAACTCTCCATTTTAGTGCATTGTTTAAGGTTTCTAAGCTTATAAGCTCTTTTAGAAAAACCCATTCCATCATCTGAAAGTTTGTTGTTCATACTCTGTTTTCTGGTACTTTTCAAACTTCTTTTAAAAAAAATGGCGAACACGAACAACTTCTTCACTGCTGGTTCCTTAACCAAGCCACCCACCCTACTCAAAGATGAGTACCCTCAATGGAAGATACGAATGATTCACTTATTCGAGGGTACTGACAAAGAACTCGTTCACAATATCAACAATTCTCCTTTCGTTCCCATGGTCACAGTACCACGTGTACCTGCCACATATGACACTCCAGAGATTCCTGAGCACGAGAAACCAAAGACAAAATGGTCTCCAGCTGACTGGGAAAGGTACGAAGTTGCTCAGAAGACCAAAAGACTTCTGATAATGGCCATACCCAATGACTCTTCCAATCCCTAGATGCGTGTGAATCTGCATACGATCTATGGAAGGAATTGGAGAAACAATTGGAGGGAGGGGCTAAGACTCAGAAGAACCGCAGATCCCAATGCATCAACGAATACTACGCATTCAAAGCTCTGCCGACAGAGTCTCTGCAGTCAACCTATGACAGATTCAACTTTCTCATCAACAAGTGTAAGAAGTTTGGAATCCACAGAACCTCCGAGGAGAACCACGTCATGTTCCTAAAGAGCCTAAATGAAGAATGGCTCCAGCTGTCTATGTCTCTGCAAACTAATCAGGACTTAGACACCTGGAGTCTGTCAAACATTGGCGGCCCAAGAACCTCAGATTGCACAAGCAAAAGCTAAAACCAGTGTCCCTCTTGCACTTGTTGGAAAGGCCTCAGAAGCAAAGGAGAAACCAAAGAAGGAGAAGTCCGTGGAGGAGAAGAAACAGAAGAAGAAAAAGAAAGTACTGGTTGTTGATAGTGAGGAAGAAGAGGTGGTAGAAGAAGAGGCAACAATGGCCTAAATAGCTAAATCTTTAGCTCTTTTGACCTGAGAGTTCAGCAGAGGATACCAGGAGAAGTCAGGTTATGAACGTAATGGGAGAGATGATCGTGGAGGAAAGTATGAGCCAAGGAATCAGGGAAGAGTAGATGGTAATGACCAACAGAGGTCAAATGAAAAGAATGACAGGGGTGGTGACCAACAGAGGTCAGGCGACAGAGCTGGGAATGCACCCCAGAATCAGGGTTGTTTCAACTGCGGCAAGCCAGGCCACTATGCTGCAGACTGCAGAAGCAAACCAAACCGCCCTCAGAGGCACTCTACTTTCTACAAAAAGAAGGCAGAGTATTATGCTCAGAAGTCGCTCATGGTGGAGTAGGAAAACTGGACGTCAGATGAATCCTCTGACGAAGGTGAAAAGAAGAACGCCCTGTTCTGCGGGATGGCAGAGGTCAGCTCTTCCGGCCCTGACAATGAGGTATCCACTTCTGACACTTCCTCTAATGAAACAGAAGATGAATTGCTTAAACTGACCATTGAATACACTGAACTTAAAAAGACCTGCAAAAATGTCCAGAAGAGAAGCCAGACTCGTCACTCAAGAAAAGGCACAAATATTTCAAGAAAAGGAAGAGATTGAAACTAATTGGAATAAACATCTAAATCCTTTAAAAGAAAAGATCTCAGAACTCAACTCTGCCTTAAAAGCTAAATCTAAAGAAATTATGGATGTTGAGAGCGGCAGAATGAATATTCTTGCTTTTAAACACTATTTTCAAAAAGAAAGAGAAGTCCTTCATCAAGACCTACTCAGAAGAGACCTTTTAATTAAAAAATATCAACATGCACAGAGGGTATACGAAAAAGTCAATACACAAATAGGAAGAAGGGGAATTGGCTTCTGTGATATAGATCCATATACTGGAACCAAGAGAAACAAGTCCCTGTCTTCTCTATTTCATATTCGAAGTACAAGAAAACCTGGTTTTCTAAATCTAACCTCTGTAAGCAAAAGGCAAAAAGTCTATGGGGAACCTCACAAGAGGAAATGTTGATCCAAACCCTCAGTGATTTGATAATGACCCTCTATTAAATACTTAGTGAAAATTGTAAGTAAACAATATGTATCAGAGTTTCACTATCGCTGATAAGTACTAAGATCTTACAGTACCGCTGATAGGAACTCTCGCTTTTTAAATTAAACATTCAGCGAACACTGTTCATCTTTAATGCTCTGAGTCTGTTAAGTCATTATGATGATCGCTGATAAGTTAGTTGTTTACTTATGATCCCTGAAGACAAGTTTCACGTCAACAAAGGTTCTACGCTGAAGTCGAAGATCAAGCTCAAGAACCAGCGACAAGTCTCCTAATGAACTGATGCGGATCAGCGAAGACTCAGATTTGTCCACTCAACGTGAAGTATCAAGTACAAGACTTCAGCTATCGCTGAACTTTATCATCTGCTGAATAGTAAATGATAATCGCTGAATCAACGAAAGATGATCATGAAGTCCTCCGTACAAAGTACTTTGTCTCAACCACCCTTGCACGACTCCGTACGAATTGTCAGAAAAGAACCTTTGAATATCTGAAATCGTACAACCACTCTGATACTGCACTATTCATCCTTACGGCTACTAAGGTTGTCAACCAAGGTCAATGACATGCAACCAACCAGCTGATGACACGTGTAAAGTATATACTGACTTTCATTAAATGCATGCAGTATATAAAGAGATGAACTCACTTCTTTTGAAGTAACTTGCTAACTCTGGACAAGTTCAAATCTCTTATCTCAAGATAGGTTATTATTAGTAATTTCCTTATCTTTCTTAGTGCAAGAAACCTTAGTGTTGCAACTTGTTTAGATTTAGGTTTATCCTTAATCTTGTCTCCGCAACAAGCTGTAAATTGTTAATGATTTATCAATAAACAATTTAGAAAAGTAAAATCTGTGTGTTTGTATTCAACCCCCCTTCTACAAACTTGTATAGGCCTTCGGGACCAACAAGTGGTATCAGAGCGGATTTGTTTAATCTCATAAACAAGATCTAATCTAAGATATTTCTCTTCCTTGCTATTATCTGAAAATGGCCAACACAAACACACATTATATAGACAATGGTTCTCTTGCAAAACCCCCTAGATTTTCCAGAGACAACTTCAACTTGTGGAAAAATAGGATGACACTCTTCCTAGAATGTGTAGACCCTACTATGACTTACTATCTTGAAAACGGCCCACACATCCCTGTAACAATTGATCCTTTAGTTCCAGCCACTGCAACTAGAGCTGCTATTCCAGAAAGGCTGATTCCAAAGGAAATACACATGTGGACCGATGAAGATAAGAAGAAAGTGGCTATAGATACAAAAGCCAGATCCATACTATCCATGGCCCTTCCTGACGAAGTCTACCATTCCGTCATGAACCTGAAGTCATCAAAAGCCATGTGGGACACAATATGTGTTCAGTATGAAGGAACGTCTGAAGTCCAGGACTCAAGAAAGATCAACCTGGTAAGACAATACGAAAGCTTCATTTCTGGTAAGAATTAAACTCTCTCTGAAGTTCACCAACGTTTTAATTGCTTAATTATAGATCTAAAAACTGTTGGTAAGGAATATTCTAACTTTGAAGTGCTGACAAAGTTTCTAGAATGTTTACCTGAAAGCTGGGACAATTATTCCATGTGTCTCAAGCTGTCAAAGGATCTTAAATCAATGACCCTTTCAACCTTATATGGTACATTGCTGAATCATGAGCAATCTAGCCATCTTAAGAAGAATCTTGTAAAAGATTCCAAAAGCACTCCTGTTGCTTTAATCTCAGAAGAACCTTATACTCAGCGACCCTCGGTCACTATCACTGAGTTAGAAAGTAATTCTGAAAGGTCATCAGACTCTGATTCTTCAGATGATGATGAATCCTTGGCTCTCCTAACTAAAAAGTTCAGGAGATTCGCCAAGAAGAAAATGTTTAGAAAGAACAAACCTCTTTCCATAACTGACAAGCCTAAATCATCAGCTTTTGTTGATAAGGCTACTACTACTTGTTTCAACTGCGAAAAGACAGGTCACTTCGCTAATGAGTGCAGGTCAAAGAAAGTCATGAGACCTTCAGCTTTCTCAAAGAAAAACTTTGTTCCAAGGAATAAAGATGACAAATACTCAAAGCTGAAGGAGAAGTATGCAAAGCTGAAAAGTTTTAAGAAGAAAGGAAAAGGCCTGATGGCTGACTATGATTGGGCTGCTTCTGATGAAGAAGCATCATCATCTGACTCTGAAGGTGATGAAGCAAATCAATGTCTCATGGCCAAGATTGAAGAAGAGGAAGAAAGTTCAGACATTCCCTCCACTTCAACATCTGCCATTCAGGTATCACCTTCTTTCTTTACCAATATTGCAAATATTGATGAAGCTGATAGTCTCCGTAAGATCGATCTCTTGACTAGAAGTTTATACGAAGCCATGAACGGCAAAACTGTGGTTGAAAACCAAAATCTTGATCTCGCTGAAAAGCTTAAAAACTGCCACCTTCAAATAGAAAAGCTTTCTAAAATTGAAGATGATTTTAAAGATCAAGTCTATTTAAATCAACTAGTCAAAATCGAACGAGCAGAAGCTATCGCTGCATTAAAAGTTGAACAAGCTACTGTTGAAGGATGGTGTAATTCTTCAACAAAGATCACTGAGATAATTAAGGCTCAGATTCCTCCGAGTGATAAACGTGGTCTGGGTTATAAATATGATACTCCAAAACCAACCACTGAACGTTCAATGCTTAAATTTGGAACGTTCGTATCCTCAGTCGCTGACACTTCATCATCTCAGTGCTCCTCGTCCATTACACCAATCCCTGAGGAAACTCCTACCTCCTCAAAAGGTAAGGAGAAAATGGTTTATTCAAAACCTACCTCTGTCTCTAAAGACAAAGGTAAAGGAATTGTTATTTATCAAAATCCTCAGAAGGGTACCTTAGTACCAAAGCTGAATGCTTCTAAAGCCTCAGTGACCAACCCCTCTGGATCTAGAAAGTTGATCTCTGGATCTATTCAGCGATCTACTCCTAGACTCAGAGTGGATGTCCTTGGTAAGAAATCTGAAGAACTGAATGTTCGTCCCATTTCTAAAGCCAATAGCTTACTTGGTGCTGGCACTTCTAATTCAAAATTAAAAGCTCAGCATACAAGTGGTCCTAGAACTATTTTTAGTTATAGGAAATGTTATCACTGTGGACTTACCGATCATATTGCTAGTAAGTGCCCCACAGCCACCAAAGCTGAAAAAATAGCTAAGGTGAAGATTGCCCCCAAGGCAAAGAAGACCAACACCGATGCAAATCAGGTCAAGGTGACTCCTACCACTGAAGTTAAGAAATTAACCAAAGTGAAGAAAGACAAAGCTGAATCTTCAAATGCTGCGAAGACCGCTGAACTTTCTATTCCAACTAGCTCCACTGACAAACGTGTATACATGGTTAAGTGGGTACCCAAGCAAAACTAATCTTCCTTTGTAAATGCAGGTTAAGAAGGGTATCTGGTATCTCGATAGCGGATGCTCTAGACACATGACTGGAAAGAAAAACCTGCTCGCTGAATACAAGGAAGAGAAGGGTCCCTCTGTGACTTTTGGTGGAAATGGAAAAGGACACACCCGAGGGTATGGTGTACTTTCAAATGGTACAACCTCCTTCAGAAGAGTCGCATATGTTGAAGGGCTGAAGCATAATCTTCTGAGCATTAGTCAGCTTTGCGACATGGATAACAAAGTGATTTTCACTAAGGAATCCTGCTTTGTCTCTGACAAAAAGGAGAAGATAGCTCTCAGCGGTTATCGTTTGGAAAATGTTTATGTAATAAACATGGACTCAACAACCACTGAGAACTCCTGTTTCTTCTCAAAGGCATCTTCTGATGTTAACTGGCTATGGCACAAGAGGCTCTCACATCTAAATTTCAAGACACTAAATACTCTTTCCTCCAAAGAGTTAGTCACTGGTCTACCTCAGCATTCATACGCCAAAGAGTCTTTATGTTCATCTTGTGAAAAAGGGAAGCAGACCAAGGCAAGCTTCAAGTCAAAGCAAGTCTCCTCAGTGTCATCTCCTCTACAACTACTCCATATGGATTTGTTTGGCCCCGTTAACAAACAATCCATCGCTGGAAAGAAATATACGCTGGTCATAGTTGATGAATTCTCTCGTTACACATGGGTAATGTTTCTCCGTTCTAAGAGTGACACCCCTGAAGAACTCATCACCTTTGTTCGGAAGATGGAAACTCTGAACAATATGACTGTTCGCTCAATAAGGAGTGATCATGGAACTGAATTCAAAAACAGTTCTCTTGATTCCTTCCTTGAGAGTAAGGGTATTTCTCACAACTTTTCGTCAGTGAGAACACCGCAACAAAATGGAGTCGCTGAAAGAAGAAATAGAACAATTATTGAAGCTGCACGTTCAATGCTCAGCGATTCTCACCTGCCTACTCAGTTTTGGGCAGAAGCTGTCAACACTGCTTGCTTTACGCAAAACAGGTCGCTGATAGTTAAAAGATTCAAAAAAGACAGCCTATGAACTCCTTCATGGGAGAAAGCCTTCAATCAGCTTTCTTCACATCTTTGGATGTCAGTGTTTCATACTGAACAACAGAGATGCCCTTGGAAAGTTTGATCCTAAGGCTGATGATGGAATCTTTCTTGGATACTCCTCAGTCTCCAAAGCCTTCAGAGTCTTCAACCGTAGTAGACAAACTGTAGAAGAAACTATTCACGTCACGTTTGACGAATCCCGTTCAGCGAACTCTAAACCGTCCGCTGATACTGAAGAACTGAATCAATGGATGTTTTCTCATCTTGGTGATTCAGAAGAAGTTCCCACTCCTCATGCTCACACCGTAGAAAATGATGGTCCTACTATCATTCCAGATATGCAGAATAGTGAAGCTGAAACATCTTGGGTCTCAGCTGTGCCTATAAACACTATACCTGCAGTTGATCCAAATGTCTCAGAAATTCCGTCTATTTCTCAGCAATCAGTGAATGAAGTGACAAATGCAAACATTCCTCTCTTAGCTGATAATCCAGAAGTAGCTGAAGCCTCATCTTCAGTTTCTCCAGTTCAGACTGAATCAGCAACGTATGCTCCGGCTCAGCGATGGACTGTAAATCACCCAATCGATCAAATTCTTGGTGATCCCAACGCTGGTATTCAGACTCGTAGAAGTGCAGGTAATATTTGTTTATTTGTTAACTTTATTTCTCTAACTGAACCAAAGAAAATAGATGATGCCCTCAGAGATCCAAACTGGGTCAGCGCTATGCAAGAAGAGCTGACTGAATTCGAAAGAAACAAAGTTTGGAAACTCGTTCGTAGACCAACTGACAAAACAGTGATAGGCACTAAATGGGTCTATCGAAACAAGTTGGACGAACATGGTACTGTAACTCGCAACAAAGCTCGTCTTGTTGCTCAGGGATACAGACAAGAGGAAGGCACAGATTATGACGAAACTTTTGCTCCAGTAGCAAGACTTGAATCTATTCGTCTTTTCTTAGCATATGCTGTACACAAAAACTTCACTGTACATCAGATGGATGTTAAGTCAGCGTTTCTGAATGGAAAGCTGAATGAAGAAGTGTATGTGGAACAACCTCCAGGATTCTCAGATCCTAAGCGTCCAGGTTATGTTTATAAACTAGACAAGGCACTTTATGGCTTAAAGCAAGCTCCTCGTGCATGGTATGATACTCTCTCTACTTATCTCCTTATTGAACAATTTGAGAGAGGTAAGATTGACAAAACTCTATTTTTTAGAAAAGTGAAAGGTCATATCATTTTAGTTCAAATATATGTTGATGACATTATATTTGGTTCTACTAACCCTGAGCTTTATACTCGTTTCGCTGATAGAATGAAAGATGAATATAAAATGAGCATTATGGGTGAACTAACATATTTCCTTGGTCTTCAGATTAAGCAAACTGAAAAAGGAACGTTTATAAATCAGGGAAAATATGTTAAAGATATGCTAAAGAAATTCGACTTAACTGAAAGTTCAGCTATGAAAACCCCTATGGCACCACCGCTGACACTTGATAAGGACACAAAGGGTGTTCCTGTCAATGTCACGCTGTACCGTGGGATGATTGGCTCACTATTGTATCTTACAGCTAGCCGACCCGATATTATGTTTGCAACATGCTTGTGTGCACGATATCAAGCTGAACCTAAGATATCTCATATGAAAGCTGTAAAGCGAATCTTTCGATATCTTAAGGGTACAGCGAATCTAGGCCTTTGGTATCCCAAAGACTCAGGATTCGATCTAACCGCCTATTCAGACAGTGATTTTGCAGGTTGCAAAACGGATAGAAAAAGCACCACAGGAGGATGTCAGCTCCTGGGTGGAAAGCTGGTAAGTTGGACAAGTAAGAAGCAAAACTCAGTGTCCACTTCCACAGCTGAATGTCACGGACTTGTCTCTACAAGATCGCGTGCGGCCTTAGTTCTCGAACTAAGTCAGCCAAACTCCCGAAACAACCAACGATTAAGGCAAGTAACGAGAACACAAGAGACTATTAGAAAGCAAAGGAACTTGTATTGCTTGAGAGAACTTACAAGAGAGCTTAGAAGAATACTTTGAGGTGTCTTGTGCCAAATGAGGCCACTACCTATTTATACTACTCTAGGGAACATTCTAGAGAATTTCTATCTAGATATGTACATGGATCATTCTAGATCTATCAAGAGGGATTCTATATACAAGAGGCTTCTACCTCCTTCCATGGAGAGTCTTCTAGAAAGCTTCCACAAGGTCCTCCATGCTTCTTGAGTAGTGTAGAAGGTTCCGGATTCCGGTGAACCTTCGGGAAATCCATCTCACGTTTGGCGGGTCGTCACATTCTCCCCCACCTAAGCTCGCGACGTCCTCGTCGTGCCATCTTCATGATATTCCTTGATCTTGTCCGCGAATTGCCACAATGTGTCTTGAGCTTCCCAACTTGCTTCACTATCGGGCATGTTTCGCCACTTGACCAAGTACTCTGTGTAGCTCGGCACTCCTCGTCTTGAAACCTTTCGATCCGAAAGAATTTCCTCAACCTCCCGATCGAAAGAAGTCACAACCGCAGTCGGTGCCCTTTTGGACACTCCCCGTTCCGGGTCTTCCATATCCTTGTGATAAGGCTTGAGAAAACTTACATGGAAAACCGGATGAATCTTCAACTTGGGCGGTAGTTGAAGTCGGTATGATACCTTCCCAACACGTCCAATCACTGGGAAGGGGCCTTCGTACCTTCGTATCAACCCTTTGTGCACTTTCCTCAATGATTTGAATTGTTGAGGTAGGAGTTTCACCATCACTTGGTCCCCAACCTTGAACTCGACGTGTCTCCTCTTTTCGTCCGCCCATTTCTTCATCTTCCTTGCCGCTTTATCTAATGAAGCCCGCGCCATATCCGCTTGCTCGTGCCATTCCTTCATGGTCTTGTACGCGGCCGGACTATTCCCATCGTAAGACGCGGCTAAGGCATTCGGGGTTAGCGGTTGCCGCCCCGTAACCAACTCGAAGGGACTCTTCCCTGTAGCCTCGCTTCTTTGCATGTTGTACGAGAATTGTGCAACATCAAGAAGTTTCGCCCAATTGCTTTGGTTGGCGCTCACGTAGTGTCGAAGGTAGAGCTCCACCAACGCATTTACTCTTTCCGTTTGCCCATCGGTTTGGGGATGGAAGCTCGTAGAGAAGTTCAAATCCGTCCCCATGATCTTGAATATCTCCGTCCAAAATCTTCCCGTAAACCGTGGGTCTCGATCGCTCACGATCGTATGTGGCACACCCCAATACTTCACCACATTCTTGAAGAAGAGCTTTGCCGTCTCTTCCGCGGTACAATCGGGTGGTGCGGCTATGAAAGTTCCGTATTTTGAGAATCGATCCACCACCACGATTATGCTTCCATAACCTTCCGTCTTTGGCAAGCAAGTGATGAAGTCCATGGAAACACTCTCCCATGGTCCTTTGGGTGTGGGTAATGGCTCTAATAATCCTCCCGGTTGTCGTTGCTCTATCTTGTCTTGTTGGCATACTAGGCACGTTCGAACGAATGTCTCTACATCGTCCCCCATCCTTGGCCAATAGAACGTACCTTCCACCAGTGCTAGTGTCCTCTTGATTCCTGGATGACCGGCCCACTTCGAATCGTGACACTCCTTCAAGATAGTCCGCCTAAGGTCGTTCCACTTAGGCACGTACAACCGATCTCCCTTGGTGAATAAAAGATCTCCTTTGAGCCAAAATCTTCTTGTCTTTCCGTCCCGAGCCAATGCCACAAGGTTCTTGGCCATAGGATCATGCTCCAATCCCTCCTTGATTCGGTCTTGAAGAAAGAATTGGGGTTGAGTGATAGCCGCAAATTCCGCCTTGCGACTCAATGCGTCCGCTACCACGTTAGCCTTCCCCGGCTTATACTCCAAGTGGTAGTCAAACTCAGCTAGGAAGTCTTGCCACCGTGCTTGCTTAGGACTTAACTTCTTTTGGGTTTGGAAGTAACTTGTCGCCACATTGTCTGTCTTGATCACGAACTTCGATCCCAAGAGATAGTGTCTCCATGTCCTCAAGCAATGTATGACCGCCGTCATTTCCTTCTCTTGCACAGTGTACCTCCTTTCGGTATCATTCAACTTTCGGCTCTCGAACGCTATCGGATGTCCCTCTTGCATTAGAACTCCTCCAATGGCGAAATCTGAAGCATCCGTATGTAACTCGAACGGCTTGGTCACGTCCGGTAGTCTCAACACCGGTTCCTCGGTCACCGCATCCTTTAACTCGTCAAAGGCTGTTTGGCACCGCTCATCCCACTCCCAAACCTTCGTCTTTTTCAATAGGTCCGTCAAGGGTGCCGCCTTGGCCGAATATCCCTTGATAAAACGCCGATAGTAGTTTACCAAGCCAAGGAAGGACCTCACCTCCGTAACCTTGGTTGGCGTCTCCCAATCCCGGATAGCTTTAACCTTTGCTCCATCCATCATTAGGCCACCGTCTTTGATCTTGTGTCCCAAGAATTCCACCTCCTCTTGAGCGAACGAGCACTTCTCCAATTTGACATAAAGCTCATTGTCTCGTAACACTTGGAACACTTGTTTCAAATGAGACACATGCTCCTCCAAGGTATGACTATAGACGACTATATCGTCTAAGTATACTACCACAAACTTGTCAAGAAAGGGGTGAAAGAGCCTGTTCATCAAAGTACAAAATGTAGCGGGAGCATTGGTCAAGCCGAATGGCATGACTAAGAACTCGTAAGAGCCATACCTCGTGACGCAAGTCGTTTTTGCTTCGTCTCCCTCGGCTATCCGTACTTGGTAGTATCCCGATCTCAAATCCAACTTGGTGAAGTATCTCGCCTTCCCCAATTGATCAAACAAATCCGCAATAAGAGGAATTGGGTATTTGTTTTTGATAGTTACCTTGTTTAGCGCCCGGTAGTCTATGCACATTCTTAAGGACCCGTCCTTCTTCCTTTGAAATAGTACCGGTGCACCATAGGGAGCTTTAGAGGGTCGGATGTACCCCGCATCAAGAAGCTCCTTGAGTTGCCTCCGCAACTCTTCTAACTCCGGTGGAGGCATTCGATATGGGGCTTTGGAGGGTGGCTTCGATCCCGGTTCCAACTCTATCGCATGGTCCACCTCCCTCCTAGGTGGAAGTCTCTTTGGTAACTCTTTGGGCATCACGTCCTTGTACTCAACAAGAACCTTCTCGATCTCTTCCGGTATCTTCTCCGTGCTTCTCCCACCATCATCCCTTTGCCTTGTAACCGCCAAATAGCAAGGCTCGTTCTTGTTGTATCCCTTCTTGAATTGCATGGCTGATAGGGACTTGGCACTACTCTTAGGCCCACGTTCCGTATCCACCATACAAGTCTTTCCCCCATCTAGGATACATAGCGAATTAGCGAATGGCATAGGGAAAGCGCGTACCTTATCGAGGAAGTCTAACCCGAGCACCATTTTGAAGTCATCCATGGGAACCACCGAGAAATCGATCTCTCCTTCCCACTCACCGATCTTTGCTCGCACATCTTTGGCTACACCATGGATTGGTTTGGCCGTAGAGTTCACCGCTTTGATAGTACCACTCCCTTTTGTCGCCTTAATCCCTAGCCTTGCGGCTTCCTCAATGGACATGAAGTTATGAGTAGCACCCGTATCGACAAGAGTACGTACCTTATTTCCATTGATGATGGCTTCAACGAATTGCAACCCCTTATTCGCTATCTTGGTTACCTCGGTTTTGCCTTTGATTGCGTTCAAGATCCGCATCGACCCCATGCATTCATCCCCTTCTTGAGAGCAACCCTCATCTCGAGTTATGGCATGAAGCTTAGCTTTGCTTGGGCAATCTCGGGCTCGGTGTGGTCCATCACAAAGGAAGCATCCATTGCTCTTGTAGGCCGTCCTCAAGTCTTTGTTCTTCCCGGTTGGTGGCTTCCGTACATCATTGTTTCTTGCTTGGGTCGACTTCTCTCCCCCACCTTTCTCATGGTTACCCTTCCGATCCTTTGGCTTCGACGGTTCCTTTTTGCTAAAATCGATCAAGGCCTCTGCCTCGGCAATAGCCGTTGCAAGATCTTGTACCCCACGTCGCCTCAACTCCGTCTTGGCCCATGCTTGCAAGCCATCAAGAAAGTAGAAGAGAGAATCTTTGTCGGAAAGATCCGGGACCTCCAAGACAAGATTGGTGAAGTCCTTCACATACTCCCGGATCGTTCCGGAATGCTTGAGCTTACGAAGACGACTCCTCGCTTCGTCCTCGGCATTCTCCGGATAGAATTGCTTCTTAAACTCGCGAATGAAATCACCCCAAGTAGAAATGTTACACGTACCTCTTTCGATATCTCCATATCGACGTCGCCACCACAAGGCCGCGGTATCCTTCAAGTACCTCGTGGCTGTCTTGATCTTCATCGCATCCTCCACGATGTTGACCCCATCCATGTATTGCTCCATTTCCCATAGGAAATCATCAACCGCCCTAGCTTCCCGCTTTCCCACAAACGGTGATGGTTTCGGAATGTCAACCTTTGGAGCATGGTTGCTAGTGTTGCCACCTCCACTAGCCATGGCCCGTTTAGCCAAACTTAAGTCGGCTTGGATCTCCTCCAAGCTTTGGTGAATCGTGGAGATCTCTTCTTCCACTTCACCTCTAAGCTTAGTTAGCTCGCTCATGAACATACCTCTTAAGTCATGAAGCTCGCGTCTCAAGTCGCCACCCAAGACATTGAGGGCGCTCTTGAAATCATCCCGCATATCGGCAAAGTCGAAGTCCAAACCTTCCACATGTTGGTTTACCTCCTCAACTTGTGCCTTCATCTCGGCTACGGATGTCTCTACACCCGTCATCCTCATTTCCAAGCTAGAGAGTAAATCTTTGGACTTACCTCGGTTCTTGTTAGCTCCTTCTTTGCGAGACTCTTCTCGGCCACGGTTCTCGTCAACCACGGATGAACCAACGTTCTTATCGGACTCCTTTGCCATGCCTTCAATCGACCTGCTCTGATACCAAATGTCACGGACTTGTCTCTACAAGATCGCGTGCGGCCTTAGTTCTCGAACTAAGTCAGCCAAACTCCCGAAACAACCAACGATTAAGGCAAGTAACGAGAACTCAAGAGACTATTAGAATGCAAAGGAACTTGTATTGCTTGAGAGAACATACAAGAGAGCTTAGAAGAATACTTTGAGGTGTCTTGTGCCAAATGAGGCCACTACCTATTTATACTACTCTAGGGAACATTCTAGAGAATTTCTATCTAGATATGTACATGGATCATTCTAGATCTATCAAGAGGGATTCTATATACAAGAGGCTTCTACCTCCTTCCATGGAGAGTCTTCTAGAAAGCTTCCACAAGGTCCTCCATGCTTCTTGAGTAGTGTAGAAGGTTCCGGATTCCGGTGAACCTTCGGGAAATCCGTCTCACGTTTGGCGGGTCGTCACATGAAGCTGAATATGTAGCCGCTGGAAGCTGTTGTTCTCAAGTTTTGTGGATGAGAAATCAGCTACTAGACTATGATCTTCAGCTCTCCAAAATTCCAATCTATTGCGACAGCACAAGTGCCATCGCTATAGCAAACAATCCAGTGCTACACTCAAAGACAAAACACATAGAAATCATATATCATTTTATCAGAGATCATGTGATGAATGGTGATATAGAACTTCATTTTATCCCAACTGATTATCAGTTAGCTGATTTATTTACCAAACCTCTTGATGAGAAAAGATTCAACTTTCTCATCAGCGAGCTTGGAATGCTGAACTTTGAAGGGTAAAATCTTCAGCGGTTCACATTAATCAGCGATAGGATAATATCAACTCGTATAACCTATTCAATCATCTTCTCTCTGAATAAACTTGGTTAAACTGATATCCAGGTATGTTTTCTCTCTCTGACAAACACATGAAAATGCAAGATTTCAAAAACAAATGCATCGCTGAATATCTCTTCCTTAACAGCGATATTTTGAAAGTTCTTAAAACCTTCACTGATATCTTCTATTCAGTGCTTCATGTTTTTTTCAAAATGTCCCTGAGCTTTCAAAAACCTCAGAGACATCCTAAAAGAATGTGAAAGGACAGTTGTGACGTCATTGCAACGGATAGCACCAGGCACGTTCTTCTTTCTGACACACGTTTGCACGTTTCGTTCAACTTCCAATCAAATGCAAACACGTGTCCGTGTCATGATGAAAACCTTTTCCCGCTCAAGGTTTTCTCTCTCTAAAACTCCCTATATAAACAACTCTTGGTTTATATTTGTCTTTTACACGAAAAATCTTCCTCCGCAAGAAAAGAATTACTGTTGCATTTGTGCTCTCAAAATCTTCAAAGAACTGTTCATCATCTTCTTCATCAAAACATCAAGGTTTCATTAATGTTCTTATTTTTCAAATGCAGATAACTTGTTTCTGATCTTATCATTGTTTTAAACAAGATCAAACAAAAGAACTTAAAAATAAAATCATTTTCTTTCATGGTTTTATGAACACAACCATTTCATGGTTGTTCTTCAAGTTTTAAATCTAAATCTTAAACTTGTTCTTCATTCGTATCCAGTTTTTTTTTGAAACTGGAATACAAGAATTTATGGGTTTTACATCTCGTTTCAAAATCATGAAAAACCCTAATCTTCATTAAGACATTTATGTCTGAATGAAATGGACAAAATTCGAACCATCTTAATGGAAATTCTTTCCATACTAAGACAATTCTTATTTGTTAACATCTTTGGTTGAACTGATAATACAGAGAAATGGCATCTTCAAAGATCAATGTCACCGCTGAGTCCATCTCCGCTGACTCTGAGGAAGTGGACATCATCAAAGCCCCTCATGTTAAGTTCAAGCTGGATCAACTAGATTGGACTAAGGTCAACAACCTCTCTGCGCTTCTCGAGTTTCCTCCTCGAAAGCAAGTCACACATCTGGATGATGCTGTGAATTTCCTGAAAAACTGCTGCATTTCAACAACCCTGACCATCACACCTCCCGCAAGTCAGCTACTACTATCCCAGTTCTGGTACTCTGCCAGACACACTTAGCTACCCTCCGCCAAAGATGCATCCAAAACCATCGATTGCATACTCAGCGATACTGAGTATGGTACAATTAAGATAACCCCGCTATCATACGAAAAGCCCTGAACTTCCCCAATGCTACCAAAGAAAAACCATTTGTTCCATTCCCTGACCATAAGAAGCATGCTGACAGAGAAGCAATCATTGCTTTCCTCGACGCAATGGGTTACATCTGGAAAACTGGAAGGGACAAGAAGCCCGAGAAGAAGCTGACGCTGATAAAGAAGTCCAAAATGCCTAGCGAGATGAATTTCATCTTCGCACACCTGATCAGCTGCATGACAGCGAAGACCGGCTCCTCTGATCAAGCCGCTCAACCTCAGCAGGCTATGGGATACGCACTGCTGAAAGGTCTACATATTGACTGGGCATCTATCATTTATGATAACCTAGTGCAAAGAGTAGATTCTACTGCTGACAGACCTGCATGGGTTCCCTACCCCCGTTTCATCAGCGCCATCTTTCAATATGGCCTGAAGGACAGCTATCCTCAAGAGGGTGACCTGAAACTTTCTCAGGTTGGCCCTAAGGTGCTCGATTTCAAACCTGTCGACAATGAGGTACGTCTCTCTACCCTTCTCTCTCTTCTTAACCCCAATTCTTCGACTTCTGTGGCTCCTTCAGCGACAATACCCATCGCTGATACCCCGGCCACACAATCCTCTCCTTCTAAGAAAAGGAAACCCTCTCACACCCAACTTGATTCCAAAAGGATCAAGAAAACCAAGGAGCAACCCCAACAATTCCATGCTGAAGACTCCTCAGCTCATTCTGACGAGCTGAAGGAAAGTTCCGTGGTACGCTCTGCCACACCCGTTCAAGCCATCCCTCCAATCCAGACTTCAGCGTCTCCAAACGCTGAGGTTAGAAACTTGGAACCTACCCAACCTCCCTCAGTCTCTCAAAAGACTGATGAAGTGATTCTCAGCGATTCCAACGCTGAACTTAGTACCCGAGCCCCTTTCTTATCCTTCGCTTCTCCCCCCACTCCCTTGGACACTCCTCCAAAGAACACTGGAGATGCCATCATTCCAGAAGCCATCGCTGACGCTTCTCAACGAATGATGAAGACAGGACCTGCGGAGATCACCATACCTCACCGAACTTTTGAGGAAGATATGGAACATTTTTCAGGAATCCGCAACTTTGACGATTTCGTCAATCCTCCTGCAGGTACAAATCAACCCATATACACTGTAACTAAACCTGAAACTTCTGAGCTTTCCTTTGTTCACAAGTACTTATGTGTTACAGGTCCTAATTTAGGAGACATCAACGAGTCTCTGAAGTCCGTGGAAACAAAGCTGACCGGTCTCACCACCACACTCTCCAACAACTCTACAGCTGTAGCAAACGCTGGAGAAAATTTGACAAAGCTAACAACGGTGGTGGAGAAGAAAGCTTCCACAGATGAATTGAAGCAAGTTGATAAGACTCTCAGCGACTTTGCTAAGGTGCTCGCTGATATCTACACAGACTACACCTCACTCAAACAATCAGTTTCTTCCATGTCCGCCGAGGTAACATCGCTGAAGACATCGGTTAGAGCACTAGAGGGTGATATGTCTGCTATGAAGACAAATGTTCAAACTCTGACGACTGACTTAGGCTCTGTAAAGACCGACGTTGGTTCGATGAAAACAATGATTGAAGAGCTGCTCAACAAAGCGAGAACTCCTGCTCCTGAACCTGCCCCTGCCCCTGCCCCTGCTTTGGAAACTTTCACAGCGGCGGATCGCAAAGAGCTGGAAAAGATCAATCCTGCTATATCTGGCCTTGAAGACAGATTAGCAGCGATTGAAAGTTGTATTAAAATCTCTGGCCAAGAAGACAGAGAAAATACAAATGCTGAGTCTACCCATTCCTCCCCCAATCATGAGAAAGAGGGGGAGAAGAGCGCGGAACATACCGCTGAGAAGAGCGCTGAGGATCTTGAAAAGAGCGCTGAAGACCTTTCCCATGATGAATCTATCAGGGGAGAGATGAATGAAGATCTTATCGCTGGACCTCAGGGAGATGAAAACCCTGAGGGAACCGAGAAGCTCGCCTCTGTATCTGAGGGGGAGCAACTCGAAGAAGACGCTGAAGAATCCGAAGCAGAAGATGATGAAGCCATCGACATCCATGATGATGAACCATCTTCTTCTCCAAAGAAGAATGATGATGATGATGACGATGATTTCTTTATCGTCAAACCTGCCCCAAGGATCAAAGCTCTTAAGGGAATTTCAATAAATGAACCAACAGGGGAGCGGACAAAGACAAAGCCCTCAGCCTCTGGCACTGAGAAAGGCAAAGGCAAAAGCGTCGCTGAAGATGACAATCTGATGATCTTGCTTGAAAAGCCGGTTTGTCAGGTACACTAAACATCTCTTACTCCATCCCTCCTCCACACTATAAGTTCTACTTCCCTAGCCTACACCTGAACATATTTATCTTTCTCTTTCTACCCAAGTTCTTCTACCCATGTTATTATTTGTAAGATCGCTGTGTTTCAGCTAGTCCTCTCCCCTGTTTGAGGATGTCGCTGAAGGTTCTTCCATTGCGACTTCACAAATAAAGCCAGCTGCTGCTGATGAAATAATCTCAGTCTTAGATTTGATCTCTGAGACTGATGAACCAGAAGAACAACCTCTCTCGCACAGAAACAGACCTTCCTCAGCTCCTCAAAAGCTGAGTGAAGAGGATCAAAAGAGAAAAGAGGAAATAATAAAGCGATTCGAGGATCAGCGAATCATTCTAAGGCGTGATCAACTGCCTTCAGTTCCTCCTAAGTTCAGAATTTCAAAAGCTGAATACAAGGAACACCTCAGAGCTGAACGCCTCATCGCTGAAAGAAAGGAAGCTGAAGAGAAAGACAGAGAATACGCCATCAAGCTTACTCAAGAATCTGTCAAAGACCCCAAGCTGAAACATGTTCCCATTCAAATCCAACGAAAGCTTTGGGAAGAAGCCCAGAAGATCGTGGAAAAGAAAACTGAAGTTTCTCAGACCACCCTGATCTGGTGTAAAGAGAAAATTCACTTCAGATATCGTCCAGCGAAGATCAACAAGGTATTCATCTCTGGAAGAACCTCTATCGGAGTACCTATTGTTGACATCAAACTTTTCAGAGAAGATGGCAAATCTGAAACCTTTCGCGCTGACACTGTAAAAAGGTATGGTCTCTCTGAATGGCTGGAGATGAGGTTAGCTATCCAATCGTCACAATCTAAGTACAAGGATCATTTCGAAAAGCTGATAAACAGACAGATCGACTTGATATCTTCTTGTGTGGACATTCCTCCTCTTCCTGATCTTAAGCTGAAAAGAAAAAGGGCCTCTCCAAAGAAGAAACGTCAAGATTCAAACTCAGGTCCTGTCATACGAAATGAAACTGGAATTGGTTTCTCTCGCGCTGAAGTGCTTGGTCCTGACCCTGATCTATCTGCCCTTGACATTTCTTTGCCACCATGTGAACTTTTCGTCCCTGGTAAAGTCATCAGTAATCCTTATGGAATATTCTTTCTCGACTACGACGGACGTAAATGTTTTCAACGGATCGCTGAGCTTCCAATCACTCCAATCGAACAACTCAGAGATCTCATCTACTGGTGTGACTTTAGAAAAGACATTCAGGCACGACACCTAAAACCCTTGATCTTTAAAGAAGCGCTGAACAAAAGAAAACAAGGCGTAACGGTTCCTGACTGGATGATCCCCACTGAAAAGACGACCCTTGATGAACTTCTCATTAAGGAAGAACCTTTTGAAAACTGATATAATCTCCTTTTTCTCTATTGTATCAGTTATCCTTCTGTACTTGTAAATTATTTCGCTTGTACTTGTAATCTTTCTGTTCTTCATTGTAACCTGATTCAATATTTTTAAAGAAAGATTTCAGCGAACGTACTTTACTCCATCAGTACTGAAAAGATCCCAGAAAACAGTAAAAGGGACAAATATTTTATGAGTTCTTTTTATCCTTATGTTTTCATTAAATAGCAATTTTCTTTGTTGATATGTCATAATCAAATAGGGGGAGATTGTTGATCCAAACCCTCAGTGATTTAATAATGACCCTCTCTTAAATACTTAGTGAAAATTGTAAGTAAACAATATGTATCAGAGTTTCACTATCGTTGATAAGTACTAAGATCTTACAGTACCGCTGATAGGAACTCTCGCTTTTTAAATTAAACATTCAGCGAACACTGTTCATCTTTAATGCTCTGAGTCTGTTCAGTCATTATGATGATCGCTGATAAGTTAGTTGTTTACTTATGATCCCTGAAGACAAGTTTCACGTCAACAAAGGTTCTACGCTGAAGTCGAAGATCAAGCTCAAGAACCAGCGACAAGTCTCCTAATGAACTGATGCGGATCAGCGAAGACTCAGATTTGTCCACTCAACGTGAAGTATCAAGTACAAGACTTCAGCTATCGCTGAACTTTATCATCTGCTGAATAGTAAATGATAATCGCTGAATCAACGAAAGCTGATCATGAAGTCCTCCGTACAAAGTACTTTTGTCTTAACCACCCTTGCACGACTCCGTACGAATTGTCAGAAAAGAACCTCCGAATATCTGAAATCGTACAACCACTCTGATACTGCACTATTCATCCTTACGGCTACTAAGGTTGTCAACCAAGGTCAATGACATGCAACCAACCAGCTGATGACACGTGTAAAGTATATACTGACTTGCATTAAATGCATGCAGTATATAAAGAGATGAACTCACTTCTTTTGAAGTAACTTGCTAACTCTGGACAAGTTCAAATCTCTTATCTCAAGATAGGTTATTATTAGTAATTTCCTTATCTTTCTTAGTGCAAGAAACCTTAGTGTTCCAACTTGTTTAGATTTAGGTTTATCCTTAATCTTGTCTCCGCAACAAGCTGTAAATTGTTAATGATTTATCAATAAACAATTTAGAAAAGTAAAATCTGTGTCCAGAGGAATGATTCTGTTAAGAATTTCCTTACCCTACAAACTTGTATAGGCCTTCGGGACCAACAGGAAACCTCTGAAGATGATAAATATGTGGTTTGAAAACACAGATCTATCACCTTCAACCTCTATCGAAAGAGAGTCCAAACCTAAGAAATATCTGAAAACTCAAGATCAGATAGGAATCTTCAAGTTTGGTGATCCCGAGACACAAACACAGGTTGCTTTTGTCTGCACTATAGATTCTGAAACGAAACTATCTGCAGAGGCACCTGAGTTCATGCCTGCTTCCTCAGAAGAAAAACTGAAAAACATTTCTTAAAATGAGTTGATGGAAATAGGTAAAAACAATTTTTATGAAAACCCCTGTACATCCTCTGTTGATCAAAATCTCTCTGAGGAAATCTTGATAAATACTTCTGCTGATTTAGAAGATAGTCCCAAAGAAAAGGAAGAAAGTGAGTATGGCACATGCTCTGAAAGTCCAGCCTCCGTCGACAGAAATCTCAGTGACTCAACCTCTGTATATGAGGACGATTCATCCTCTGACGAATCTGAGACTGACTCAATAGAGTCAGAGATAGTTCCTTGTGGTACAGAGGAAAATAAACTTCCCTCTGGAATTCTTAACAGAATCATTCCTCCTAAGGAGAAAACCACAAAGATTCCTATCTGTCCAGAGTTTTTGGACATGTGCCCACAAGCCAAAACCTCTGTTGAGCTTGGGAAAATCAAACAACAAAAGGAAATGTCTTCTCAAAATCCAACAAGTTCAAAAACTTCAAAACCCTTAAGGCCTTTTCAAGAAAAACCAACTTGGCAACAAAAGGGTAACTGGGTTGAAAATAACAAATCTTTCTCTTCTGTGACAGTGAAACCTGCAGAAGTTCACCACAGAGGAAGGGGTCCACAAAAGGCTACTCTCAACAGAGGATTTTCAAAACAACAATATAGTCTACATAGGTCTTCTTGTAATAGGAAGTTAGATGCTAGGGTAGATTGTAATAATAAAGCCTCTGTACCCCTATTCAGTGTTTTTAATGAAAAGTTCAAGAAAATTTCTTCACATATTCATTATTGTTATTGTTTCGAACTTATGCATCAATTGAATAAATACTTCTCTAGCCCACACTGTTTCCTCTCTAGACCCAAAAGGAATTCTAAATTCAAGGGTAAGAAGAAACAAACTGGTTCTTCATCAGAAGTTAAAACCAAACCCAAGGATGCTAAGGAAACCCTGAAGACCCCTAACAAAACTGGACCCACTTGGAAATGGGTACCTAAAACTCTCTAATTGTGGTATCTAGACTCCGGGTGCCGATTTGGTATCTAGACTCCGGGTGCTCGCGGCACATGACTGGCGACAGAGGTCAACTATCCTCCTACAAAGATAAACTCGATGGAGGATCTATGACCTTTGGCGATAACAAGAAGGGGTACATTATAGGCTATGGAGTCATCAAGAAGGAAAACATAACCGTTTGCAAAGTTACATATGTGGATGGCCTCAAGCACAATCTTCTAAGTGTTAGCCAACTTTGTGATACGGGTTTCGACGTCATGTTCAAAAGAACCTTCCGCTCTCTGCAAGGTGAGGACACAGGAGTCGAACTTCTGCGAGCCGAGCGAAACGACGATTTATACCTCATGAAATTTAGTGCCAAGAACAAGAAGGACAAGCTCTGCCTTGTTGCCTGTAAAAATGAAGAAGCCTGGTTATGGCATAACAGGTTCTGCCACTTAAACTTTCATACTCTTGATAAGCTTGTCAAACTTGACTTAGTCAAAGGTCTGCCAAATGTTAAATTCAGTAAAGATCATTTGTGTTCTGCCTGTGAATTGGGTAAACTCAAAAGAGATTCCCATAAAGGCAAGACTGATGTGTCCTGCCCAAGGCCTCTGTTAATGCTCCACGTAGACCTCTGCGGTCCAATAGCTACACAGAGCCTTGGTGGCAAGAAGTACATACTTGTGTTGGTTGATGAATTCTCGAGATATACATGGGTGGAATTTGTAAGAAAGAAATCAGATGTTCCTAACATTCTGATAAACCTAATGAAAAGAATCCAGGTTATGTATGAGTGCAGGATTCAAAAGTTAAGAAGTGACAATGGCACGGAATTCAAAAACTCTATCATTGAAGCTTACCTTACAGAAGAACGCATATCACAGAACTTCTCTGATGCACGCACCCCACAACAGAATGGCGTGGTTGAACGAAAGAACCGCACGCTTATGGAGGCTGCAAGAACTATGCTTACAGCATCTGGATTACCAATCTCTTTCTGGGCAGAAGCTGTGTCAACCGCCTGCTACACCCAAAATCGATCAACCATAGTGAAGAGACACATCAAGACACCTTACCACTTAATCAATCAAAGGCAACCGAACATCAAGTTCTTCAATGTATTTGGATGCAAGTGCTTCGTCCTAAACGACAGAGAAGCTAGATGAAAGTTTGATGTAAATGCAGACGAAGGCAAGTTCATTGGGTACTCTGCCACCTTAAAGGCCTACAGAGTTTACCTTCTGCGGTCTCGAACCATTGTTGAAAGCATCAATGTCTCTTTTGACGACTCCTTTCAGAAGACATCTGAACAAATCAGTTCAGAACTCGGTCTAAAGAAGGAATCCTCTGGCATCTCCCCTACAAGAGAAGCAGAACTAAATCTGCTATTTGAAGAGATGTTCCACGAAGACATTGATCCCTCTGCTGAAGTTCCCAGAGCCTCTGAAGAAACATCTTCTGCCAACCAGACTGAGTCAGGTATATCTCTAACTGGTCCATTAATTACTTCATCCTTCTCTGTGAATCGTGCAGATGCAAGTGCTGAGGGGGAGCGAACAGAAGATGGTGCAAGCAAAAATACTACTACAGAGGCCCTGGACATACCAACTCCAGCATCCACAGAGGAACCAATACCAGAGGAAAACGAGGATTCAGTTTCTACATCCTCAGAGGAACCAATTCCAACTCTCATTCCAATACTCCCACAAGCTGAAGAACCAAGTTCAAGCACAAAAGTACCTTCCACTACAGAGGTTGCACTAGAACCACTGTGTGCAACCATAGAGGTTCAACTAGATGATGCTAATGACCATCTTCTAAGGAAAACAAAGTGGACGATGAGCCATCCTCAGAGCCAAATCATTGGCGATCCTTCTGAGAAAGTCAAGACAAGATCAGCCACTGCTAATTTTTGTTTCTTTACAAATTTTATCAGTGTGATCGAGCCAAACGTGTCTCTGAAGCCCTAGACGATCCAAACTGGGTAGATGCAATGCAAGTAGAGCTTCTACAGTTTGAGAGAAACAAGGTATGGACCCTAGTTCCTCTGCCACGAGCAAAACAAGCAATAAGGACTAAATGGGTCTTCAGAAATAAGAAGGATGAGGATGGGGTGGTCATTAGAAATAAAGCGAGATTGGTGGCCAAGGGATATTACCAAGCAGAAGGCATTGATTATGATGAGACTTTTGCCCCTGTCGCACGACTCGAAGCAATAAGAATCTTCTTAGCCTTCGCAGCCCACAGAGGTTTCAAAGTTTTTCAAATGGATGTAAAATCTGCCTTTCTGAATGGTCAAATCCAAGAAGAAGTATACGTCCAACAACCACCAGGGTTTGAAAGTGCCAAGTACCCAAACTACGTTTATTATCTTGACAAAGCTCTGTATGGACTGAAACAGGCTCCAAGAGCATGGTACGAACGTCTTTCAACCTTTCTTCTCGATAATGATTTCGACAGAGGTACAACCGATACTACTTTGTTTTATAAAAGAAAAGGTGACGAGATTCTGCTTGTTCAGATCTATGTGGACGACATTATTTTTGGTTATACAAATGCACAACAATGCAAAGATTTTGAAAAACTCATGCAGAGTGAGTTTGAAATGAGTATGATGGGAGAATTAAACATCTTCCTAGGACTCCAAGTCAAACATTCATCAGAGGGAATTTTCATAAATCAAGCTAAATACGTCTCTGACATTCTTTCAAAATTCAAGCTCTCTGACGCCTCTGTAATGAAGACCCCCATGTCAACTGGAAATAAGTTACACTCAGATCCAGATGGTAAATCTGTAGAGTGCAAGCTCTACAGAGGCATGATTGGGTCCCTTTTATACTTAACATCAAGTAGACCTGACATAATGTATGCTACATGCCTCTGTGCAAGATATCAAGCTAACCCAAAGGAATCCCACCTTGTTGCTGTAAAGAGGATCTTTAGATACCTTAAGGTAACCAAAAATCTTGGGCTCTGGTATCCGAAGAACTCTGGCTTTGATCTTAAGGCATACACAGATTCAGATTATGGAGGATGCAAGCTAGACCAAAAAAGTACCTCTGGGAGTTGTCAATTTCTGGGTGGGAAACTAGTCAGCTGGACTTCAAAGAAGCAGAATTGCGTGTCGACATCTACAGCAAAAGCTGAATATGTTGCTGCTGCTAGCTGTTGCCCCCAGGTTCTGTGGATGAAAACTCAGCTAAAGGACTACGGTTACAACATATACAAGATACCCATCCTCTGTGATTCAAAGAGTGCTATTGCAATTTCTGCCAATCCTGTACAACACTAAAAAACAAAGCATATCGATATCCATTACCACTTTCTGAAGCATCATGTTGAACGAGGCACAATTGAGATGTACTTTGTGTCTACTGAATACCAGCTTGCGGACTTATTCACCAAGGCACTGGATGAGAAAAGATTCCTTTTCTTGGTAAGTAAGTTGGGTATGTGTAACATCCCCAGCCCACCATACACGATTTTGTCCGCTTTGCGCATACCCTCTGTATAACAGCATACCGGTACCGCTCACGGTTTTTTTCCTGCCCGCACAGGCATATGCGGGACGCACCCTGTGACAGGCAAAAGGCCTTATGCAAGGAAGGTATACATCCCCCTTATAAGGAGGACTTCGTTCCCCCTCCTAGCCGATGTGGGATCTCACAATCCACCCAACCATGTGGGATCAGCGTCCTCGCTGACACATCGACCTGGTGACCGGCTCTGATACCATTTTGTAACATCCCCAGCCCACCGTACACGATATTGTCCGCTTTGCGCATACCCTCTGTATAACAGCATACCGGTACCGCTCACGGTTTTGTTCCTGCCAGCACAGGCATACGCGGGACTCACCCTGTGACAGGCAAAAGGCCTCATGCAAGGAAGGTATCCATCCCCCTTATAAGGAGGACTTCGTTCCCCCTCCTAGCCGATGTGGGATCTCACAGTATGATAAACATGAGTTGAACCCTCTGTAAGTAAGTCTTGATCCTCTTATGAATATGTAAATATTTAAACTCTTTTGTATGTAAATTCCTTATCATCAAAAGTTCTACAACCAACAGAGCTTCTGTGGGATTGCTCAGAACCTCTGACGATCTCTACAGAACCTCTGGTGAGGTTGACCTATGTTCTATGCATTACTTATCTAATTTGATCCAAGCATAGGTCAAGGGGGAGCAGAAGGAGACCTTGAATTAGTCTACAGAAGTGGTTAATTCAAGGGGGAGCCAAAGAAGAATTGTGATCAACCAAATCCACAGAAGTCAGGTACTTCGCCGAGTAAAGGTAAATCAAAAGGAGACTGTCTCGCACGAAACCACTTTCCAAAATAGTTTTCTAGGACACAAATTTCTAAATATGTCCTAAAAACATTGTCTAAAACAATTAAAACTTTGGATGATCAATTTTTTTTATGAATTTTCAGTAATTAGAAATTTTCACTCATTGAGCCTCTACTGGGCTCAACAGAGCCTCTGTAAGTCAGAGCCTCCGTGAATGCAAATTTTTGTATGAAAATTATATCGATCACTTCCAATGTATTTTTCAAATATGTTGGTAAAGGTGCAAGCTCAGAAGTTATGAAAGAAGAATACAAATCACAGAGCTCATTCCACCACAGAGCCTCTGTCGATTTAACACTTGTGCACAGAAACGGGATTCTATAGGTGCGGGTTATTTATCTACAGTGACAGTCATTTATGAATAGAGAAGCCCACGCGCCAGGCATTAATGGGCCACACACGACGTGTAATCGTGCTCTGACACCTCTTACATGGCATGTTTTCATTGGACGTGTATGACACACGTTCTTCTGAAACGTGAACCCAGCTAGAATAACTCGAGTGTGGAACCCAAATATCATTTAATTCAATTTTTACTATAGAATTCTATCCGTTTCAAACCTTACCTATAAAACTCCGTTTCATCTTTTTCTTCATCTTTTACGATTACCTCCCCAAGACTAACTCCGACGAACAGTGAAAAACCTGCAACTACTTCTTTCTACTCCATTTCTTAAAGATTTCAGCAATGGCTTCCACCAGAAACTCACCGACGACATCCCCTGCTCATTCTGAGCACTCACAACACCAAACCAGGGCCACAAATCCAGAACAAGAACAAGGCGAATCCGTTGATTTCACTCCAACAACTCACCTACAGTTCTTCATCGAAAATGAGCACTTTGAGAACTCATTACCCCTAAAACCAAACAACCACTACCTTGTGCCATCAAGAACAGGAATTGGGGAAGAACACGCAATTCTACTGAATATCCTTCAAAACCACCCGTTGAACACTCTACTCACCAAGAACATCACTTGCATCCCTGCCAGATACCTAAACCAATTCTGGCAGAGCTGCTATTATGATACAGAGACAAGGGAAATCAAAGGCTACATCTCCAAACCCGATAAGACTGAAAACATAGAGCTAAGATTCAACAGAACGATGCTATCCCTAGAGTTCAATCTTCCCACCAGAGGGTTCTTAGGGATCAAGGAATATGCAGAGATCCCCTCTGATAGAGAGCTCTGCGACTTTGCAGAAGTGCTGGGATACAATACCCACCTGAACAAAAGGAACGACTTCAGGAGACACCGATTCCCACCTCGGTGGAATACCTTATTTTCGATCCTTAACAGGTGCCTCACAGGCAAAGTAGGGAGTCCAGATCAAACCTCACATCAGATCCTCGCCATAATGTACGGGGTTTATTATGACTTACCTCTTGATTTTGCGGCTCTGATGATGTAAGAGCTCATAAACACCATTGATCGACGCATCTCCATACAGAAGGCTAAGGGCCAAAATGTTAAAGACCTTCCAGCCTTACAATTCTAGAGGACTATAGGAGTCATTCTGGAACCTCTGCTACTCCTCAACAAATGGCCAATGGAAGGACCAATAGTAAAGACTTACCCAATGGCAAGAATGGTCGCCAACAAACACGCAGAGGGGTATGCGATCTGCAGACCTCTGACAGCCAAACTCTTGAGCTTCGCCATAGACGAACAACTTAGGTTAGCATATATACGCGATCACAAGACTCCAGAACCGAGTCCTGTGACACCCCCGCATTTAGGAGTCCCCCTAGGAACCTTAGTAGTTGAAAGAATTAGCCCAGAAGAGCATGCAGAAGCTGTGGCCAAACACGAGCAAAAACTAGCCAAGATATGTCAACAGAGGAAAAGGATGATCTCCTCTGTATCCACGACTAAGACAGCCACCCCCTCCAAGGCACAAAAGGCTCCCAGAGCAAAGAAACCTACGGAGGGAACTTCTTCGAGTGCTGCACAGATCCCCTAACCTCCACCAGAAACGGTTGTTGTATCCTCTGCTCCTCCTCCTCCCAAAGAGAAAAAGAAACGCAAGTCAAAAGCATCAGAGGAGGGAGCACCAAAACCTAAGAGGAAGAAACCCAAGAAACCCAAGACTCCTCTGCAAACTATCGCAGAGGATGTCGTCGTAGAAGAAGGAGCTACTACTGAATAACATCTGCCCTCCCCAACTCCTATACATTATGCATACCAGGGTGATTTCTCCACCTTCCTCGAACAACACAATTTTGTAGACACCCTGGACTCCTCTGGTTGGAATGCAGAACCACTTACAGAGCTCAACTCTGAACAGGTCCAAACAGATCTTCTATACCAGAGGTTGAAACTACACCAGAGTTCAACACTGAACAACCCCTAGTAGACTCTACTATGCCAGAGGTTGACTCTAACCCAGAAGAACACGGTGACCAGTTTTCCTCTCCTCCGAGCTATGATCCTGAACTACAACATACATAGGAAATGATTGAAACTGAGGATACATGGGTAGAAGTTCAATCTAGGTTATAATTCCCCATTTTAGGATGCTTGACTGAAGAGGAAGCTTCAAAAGATACAACCACCAAACCATCAATCATCATCTCAGAGGTAATTTCTGATATGGAGGTTGACAAAACCCCTAAGGCTACCCAGGAACAAACAACAGCACTTCTGCATCCACACATACAGAGCTTAATTGGCACTCATCCATGCTACGAATCCTTAGGACTTAGGATAGAATCCCCAATACTTGGATGTATGACAGAGGGTGAAGCCCAAAAAGATGCCGAAATTGGAAGAGGCACACAACCACAACCCCCTCCCAGTGAAACCCACATCTCTGACACCGCCAGTCTAGTGGCAGAAGGTGTCATTGAAAAAGAGTCGCACAGCTCGATCCTAACCCCAGCCAACCGGACAGAGAAACTTCTTTCCTCCTCTGTGCCACTGATAACCGGGGAAACCATTCCAAGGGAGTCCTCTCCAAAGGACGTACCTTTAGTAAGTGATCAATTTCCCCATATCACATCCGAAATCCCCACAAGGGAATTTGTTTCCTCTGACATGCACATACTCATAGGTCCCAACAGCTCTTCAGAGGAGCTTAGAAAGCAGCTCTTCAGAGGAGCTTAGAAAGCACAACGACGAAAGGACTGTAGACAAGTCCCCAAGTCAACTTAAGGATACTCCTGTACCCACCTCTGGAGTGGTTCAGGACAATGTGCTTAACAGAACCTTCGTAGAGTCTAAAGCTCAAAAAGCCTCTGGTCTAGGATCGAAGGGTAGTCCTTCCGCTCTTAACGTACAAATAGGAGCGAAAGAAAGGGTCTCAGAAACAGAGACACACTCTGGTGATAGATCCGTTCACCCAGAGGTTACACTCAGTTCACATGTCTCAAGGGATGAGTTCCAAACCCTTGTCACCTCTATGTACAACACGTTGAAAGGGTTGAAAAGATCTTTTAACTCTTTTGCAGAGACCACTTCAAGGGCGATTACAGATCTGAACACCAAAATGGACAAGCTGTCCACAAGGGTGATATCGGCGATGGCCAAAGTGACCTGCTGCAACAACCTCTGCTAAAGCTGAACTGGCCTCCACTTCTGCTCTGGAAACCTCCATTGCCGACCTCTCTAAGCCGCTAAAGAAGACAAGAAAAGCTCAGAAGAATCTACCATAAACCTCTGCTCCCATCATAACCACATAAGACCTTCAGAAGGCTCTGGATAAAGTCCAAGAGCATACTCTCGATCAAACCAAAGCTCTGAAGCCCCTGGACTATATCACCAAAGCCCAACTCACAGAATTGGGTCAAGAGGTTCTAAATGAAATGACCGAATTCATCAGAGCCTTCACTGCTGCCAACGCTAACTATGTCAAGGACTTTCAAGCCGGCGTAGGCAGGTTGCGATTCAACACAGAAGCACAAGTCGCTTACCTTCTTGGTATCTGCGATGATCTATGTGCCAAAATGATAGCCGCGGGTGCCTCTCAACCAAAGAAGCCAGAAACGACCTGCAAAGCAGAGGGTATAAGAGAAAAGGGTTAGGATGACTCTGATGATGATTCTGATGGATCATCAGGTCATCCTGAGGGGGAGAAACGGAGACAAGACAAAGCTGCGAGCAGAGGTCTACCAGCTCCACCAATACCAGCAGAACCAATATCCCAAGCACCCCCAACTGAAACCCAAGGAGGAACCCAACAGAAGACCACAGAGGCAACACCCACCTCTGTGGAAACAACCTATATAACCGTAGAAGAGTTGCCATCTCCAACCCACAAACCAACTGAACAAGATCAACCATCCGAATCACCAAAACCAACAGAAGACAAACCCCCTACACCAACACCAAAAACACCAGAAGAACCCAAGTAACCATCCCCTACACCAGAAGTTGCAAAGACAAAATCTCAAATACCCACACCCAAAACCAGAACCAAGACCATAGCTTAAAAACCAAGGAAGTATCTGAGCAAAACCCCAACCAAACCCACCTCACCAACCAAGCCCTCTGACAAACCCACAAAGGCAACCCATACAAAAACTGCAGAAGCACCCCCATCTAAGCCCTCTGTCAAACCAACAGAGGCAACCCCACCAAAGACCTTAGAGGCTCAACCGCTAAAACAAACAGAGGCAACCCAAACCCAAAAGACAGAAGTACAAAATCCTAAGGCCAAAGACAATGGAAAAGAGATATTGACAAAGGAACCGCAAAAAAAGCATAAGCATCAACCCTCAGAGAAACTGATGAAAAGCGTCTTCGATGCTTATGTCACACCAAAGCTAGAAGAAGAAGATTGGGCCTTCGGTGTTCCCCCTCTGTCAACCATACCTGTTCTGGATCCAAAGGCAAAACTTACAAAAGACAGGGTGGCCGAAATAAAAGCCAAAATGGAAGCTCTAAGCAGGCCCATGCCTCCACCTGTTGCACCTCCACGACAAATAGAAGAGGTGGTGTACAAGTACCTGTACAATAGAGCTATCAACGATCCTCTGCCACCATCCATCCTGAACCCTGAATTACTTAAAGAGCTCGAAGATGTCTTCACCAGAACATCAGCCAAACCTGTCAAACAAGTCTACTCAACCTCTAAAATTGACAAAGTTATATACTGCAAACTTTCTAGCACAAGAGGCACTCAGATTCACTACAACATCTACAAAGTCAAAAGGGTGGACAGAACCGAGAACCAATTCTCAGATGCTGATCTGAGGAACCTAAGCCCCTGCGACTTGCCTAATCTTTTGAGCTAGGCCAGACAGAACTATAACACTAGACTTGAAGTACAGATAGCATATCGGGTGATAAAGAAAGCAATGCGCGAAAGGCTTCTAATGTACAGCATGACTGACTTCCAGGTAGGACTCGACCTCAAAGTAAAACAAATAAGACTCCCACCACCAGAAGATGACTGCCCCTCCTTTGCCAGACCAAACTCTATCATCATATTCCAAAGGATTGGGTATGTCTATCAAGATCCTGCTGGAAAGTCAAGGTTATTCCTAGAGATTAATTGCCAGAAATATGCAACAAGCTCTCTGATAGAGTTCAGAGCCAATCTCATGGAGCATAGAGTATAGAGTTCATGGATCAAGCACTCGCAGACAGGTTAATAGGGGTCATCGACTCCGTCATCCACTTCAGAAACCTCTGCATCAAATTCTATCATGAACTTAAATGTGGAGGAATCGACAACTGGAAGTTCAACGACTTTCCAAACGCCCGAATCTGACACTTACCTCTGCTTACTCTTTCATAATTATGTAATCAAATGTGAGTGCCTCTGGGACATCCTTATATGAAAGAAAATTTTCAACAGAGGTCAAATACCTCATGTCGTGTTCTTAGCCTAGAAAACCATGCATTTTTCAATTTTTATTTTTCAATACGTAGGGGGAGATTGTTAGCTCCAATCCTTATGTTTAAAGAAGTATTGAAAAATATGCTAAGTATAGACATCGATAGAGCCTCTGCCAAGACACCGAGAGAAGGTCCAAGTGAAGATTCTACAGAAGACATTCACAGAGGACAAGGCCACAGAGCCTCTGTCATACTTAACCGAGCCTCTGTGGTATTGAAGACTTAGAAGACTCTGATAATCTGAAGTTCAAGACAAAAACACTCGTGCCTCTCACGTGCCTCTACTGTACAAAGATCCTGAAGATCATTCGTACAAAGCGTGTCCTGCAATCTCCACGTGTCAACCTCTGATAGATCACAACCTTTGCAGAAATTGGCGCACTACATTAATGTTGTTCCTGTTGCAGATTCACGATGTTGTCTTGTACCCTTAGTACCCTTTGTCTCAAGCTTGTCCCCTGTAGTTTAGTATAAATCGAAGGCTCATGTTGAGCTCTTCTATTAACTTTGCACAACTCACATACCCTTAGTGCAGAGTTCATATTATACCCCCATGCCAAATGAGGTACGTCTTTCTACTATCTTATCTATTCTCAATCCTCCAACTTTTTCTACTTCTATAGCTACCTCAGCGGTAATCCCAACTACTGATACCCAGGCTGCAAACTCCACTCCTTCTAAGAAAAGGAAACACTCTTCTACCTCACTTGATTCTCAAAGGATCAAGAAAACCAAGGAGCAACCCCCCAAGCCTTCACAAGCTGAAGACTCCACGAATCCTTTTGTACAAGAGTCGCTGGATAGTTTCGTGGTACGCTCTGCCACAGCTGATCAAACCACCCCTTCCATACCAACTTCAGTGTCTCTAAACGCTAAGGTTATTAACTTGGAACAGAACCCCTCTCCTTCAGACCCTCTAAGGACTGAAGTAGTAATTCTCAGCGGATCCAACGCTGAACCTCTCACCAAATCCCTCTTCTCAACCGTTGTTCCTCGCACTCAATCTTTGGACACTCCACCTATTTCCCCCCATTCTCTGTAACGACCGTCATCCTACATGATACAGCTGCTGAAACTCTACATAGGATGATGGATACAAATATAGGATATGCAGGCACTTCTATGAACCAAGCAACTCTGGAAGGCGACATGGAACACTTCTCAGGTTATCGAGGTTTCGACGACTTCTGAGCTTTCCTCTGTTAAAAAGATATTAACTATTGCAGGTCCTAATTTGGGAGACATCAACAACTCCCTCAAAGACTTGGTGACAAAGATGGAATATTTCAACACCACCCTCTCTGCTAACTCTTCAGCGGTTACAAACGCTGGAGATGCTCTAAAGATGCTGACAACTGATGTCGAAAAGAAAGCCTCCAGTGCTGATCTGGAGAAGGGGGATGGTAGCCTTGGTCAATTTGCTACTACTCTCGCTGAAAACTCCACTTTCGTCAATGATCTCAACCTCACCAACATCACCCTCTCCACAAACTTCACCTCCCTGTCCAATGAAGTCACATAATTGAAGATAGAGGTTAGTACACTTAGGGGAGAGGTGTCTACGGTCAAGACTGATCAAGAAATGAATACACTGAACATCTCAAGGCTGAAAAATAACTCGCCGATCGAAGGAAAGCTGAAGAACAAGATAAGGCCTTCGCCATGCTGATTGTCCAACAATCGGTGAAAGATCCTGATCTGAAGAAAACTCCCATTGATGTCCAACATCAATTGTGGAAAGATGCCAAGAAGATCATCGAAGAAAAGACCAAGGTATCTGACTCTACCTTGGAATGGTGCAAAGAAAGACTGCACTATCGATATCGGGCTGCCAGAATCAACAAAGTGTACATCAAGGGAAGATCAACAATAAAAGTTCCAGTTGTTGAGGTCGAGTTATTCAGAGAAAATGGTACCAAGGAAACCATCTACACCTCTTCAATCAAGAAGTACGGTTTCTCTGAGTGGTTGGAGATGCGAATAGCCATGTCGAGAAAATGATCAATCAACGGATCAATTTGGTTTCATCTGCTGTGGATATTCCTCCTCCTCCTACTAATCCTGATCAACAAAGAAGGGCCTTTGCAAAGAAAAAGATAATACCTTCAGACTCAGGTCCTCCTATCAGACACGAAACCGGTATTGGCTTCTCACGTGCTGAAGTACTTGGTCCTGAACCTGACCTCTCAGCGATCGACACCTCACGACCCCCTGGTGAACGCTTCATCCCTGGAAACGTCCTAAGCGAACCTTATGGTATCTTCTTTCACGACTATGATGGACGAGAACGCTTTTAACACGTCTCTGAGCTTCCCATCACTCCTATCGATTAGCTCAGGGATCTCGTCTATTGGTGTGAATTCATAGACGATCTTCTTGGACAATATCTCAAGCCCCTGATCTTTACTGAAGCAAAGAATAGACGGGATCTTGGAGAAACAACCCCCGACTGAATGATTCCCTCTACAAGAACCCTTGAATGACTTATCATTAAGGAAGAACATTTTTAGCTGATACGATTCCCTTGTAATTATTCTATCTTTATCAGCTTATATCTTTTGTACTTGTAATTTAATTTGTTGTACTTGTAATTTTTCCACTTCCCTCTGTAACTTATACGAAGTTAAAAGAAAATTTTCAGCGAATGTACTTTACTCCATCAATACTCAAAAGATCCCAGAATACAGTAAAAGGGACAAATATTTTATGAGTACTTTTTATCCTTATGTTTTCATAGTTAGCAATTTTATTTTTGTTGCTATGTCATAATCAAATAGGGGGAGATTGTTGATCTAAACCCTCAGTGATTTGATAATGACTCTTTAAGAAACACTTAGTGAAAATTGTAAGAAGACAATATGTATTAGAGTTTTACTATCGCTGATAAGTACCATGTCTCTACAGTACCGCTGATAGGAAACTCATGCTCTTTAATTTAACACATTCAGCGACACTGTTCATCAATAAAACTCTGAGCCTGTTCAGTCTTGTTGATGGTCGCTGATGATTTTAGTTGTTTACTTATGATCCCTGAAGACAAGTTTCACGTCAACTATGTTCTACGCTGAAGTCGAAGATCAAGCCCAAGAACCAGCAACAAGTCTACTAATGAACTGATGCAGATATCAGCGAAGCCAAGATTTGTCCACTCAACGTGAAGTTTCAAGTAGAAGACTTCAGCGATTGCTGAGCTTTGTCACTCGCTGATAAAGTACTGCTCAACGAACGTTGATCATGAAGTATTCCTCTACAAGTTACTTTTGTCTTTCCCTCCCTTGCACGCCTCTGTACAAAAATGTCAAAAAGGACATCCCTTTTGTCCAGGATCGTACAACCAACTCTGATTCTACACTGTACATCATGCGGCTACTAAGGTTGTCTACAAAGGTCAAACCATGCAACAAATAAGCTGCTGCCACGTGTAAAGTAATACTGAAATGCATTAAATGCATGCAGTATATAAGAAGAACCCTACGTCAGAACTGAAGTGCTCGGCCATCTTCTTCCTTCTCTTACTTAGTGTTAGAATATTATTAGTAATATTCTTATCTCCTTTCTGTCTTAATTCTAGTGCAAGAAACTTAATGTTCTCATAACTTGTTTAGATTAGGTTTAATCCTTAATCTTGTTCAGCAACAAGTTGTAAATTGTTTGATAAATATCAATAAACAATTTAGAAAAGTAAAATTTGTGTGTTTCTATTCAACCCCCCCCCCCCCCCCCCTTCTACAAACTTGTATAACCCACCGGGACCAACAACCACTATTGCAATTTAGGTTGTAATATGAGGTAATAGGATATTATTATTTGTAGGGATCGACACCCGTCAAAAATTGATCATTTTTTAGAGATAATCGATGATCTAAAATAACAAGTACTAAAGAAGGGTATGGGCGCAAAGTTTTACGAATAATATGATATTAACTAAAATGGTTGACATAGTGACAAGATAACCCTATAGGACTTCTTTCTCTCAAAACTACGTCGTGCGGAACTTGGCCATGGTCTCACCACAACTTCTAGCTTTTGGTTTGTGAACCTTACTAAGTAGATATCGAAGATCTTAGTTCTCTCAGTATGAAGATATATGCATATATCTATGAGACACCGAATCGACCAACATTTGTATGATCCCAGAACAAGTAATCAATCAGCTAAAAAACTCAGATAGCCATCCATATATTCAATAAGCAATCACCAAGTACACAAGATGAATTGTAGAGAGAAAGTGCAATGTGTGTACTAGTGTGTGTGTAATGGATGACCTAATGTCAAATGGAATGAAAATGACAATATATAGTTTGTAACTTGACAATTACACAAAAGGTCCCTCTACTTGGTACAATTAGATAAATAGTGCACTAACATTCTCCCCCTTTGTACCAATGTAGAGACTTTAGATCTAGATGTTCACCGGGAACATATGCTTCTTTCGGATTCCAAAGATGATCTCGAACCTCCGCAACGCATTCAGGTACTCTCTTCTATAAGTGATAGCATCCAAGACTTGCTTGATCAGCTCCTTCTCTTTCTCTTTAAGCTTCACCTCCCCGCTTTCATCCAGACGCAGTTTACTCTCCAGATTGACCTGTATCATCTTGAAAGTTCCGTCACAGTACTTGTTGGCTTCACATATTCTCAGGAATCTTTTCTTCATGTTTTGATTGAAGTAAACGACTCAGAGTTCGGGTTTCTTCAACACAGTGTACACGAGAATACCTTCGATGTCTGACAGACGTCTGTTTGGTCCTCTGAGGTTTACTCTGGTTTGGTGTGCTTCCAAGGCCATTTAGAAATCCGTAAGGTAAGAAATTTTTAGGATATTCTGCATAAACCTCTTGACACTCTGATAAGCAGTAGACCATTTTATTTTCTTTTAAGGAGCCCGTGCCGGAATGTCATACAGACTTGTGAAGTCATCAAGCTTTAAGATTTTGAAGTCTGCTTCTGAGAAGATGCATTCGGAGCCATCAGAGCTTCTAACAGTGAATTGCAGATACCAGACACTGAGAAGCTTGTGTGAATCTATCTTTAGAACCTTCATAATGGCTTTATCTGACCTTACCACATCCGTATTCAGGTCTTTGTTGCTCATAACATGTAGAAATTCAATCTTGTGAAGTGATGGCCTTTTCTAAGTTGATCTTCTGGACGTCTTTTACATATAAGTCTTTTCTGGAGGTTTCTTGGAATGGAGTTAAGATCCTCACTCTTTCACCGGTTGCAACATATCCAGGTTCAACGACAATCAGATCATGATATAATCTGAGCTCAGCTTCTTGGACTGGATCCCGTATCCTGCCATCAACATTCACTTGAACTACTGGAGCATTCACTTGAACAACTAGAGCCTGTTGAGTTGAGGAGCTTGTACCTTGATCGGCTTGTTGTTGCTGTTGAGAAGAGTCATCAGGAGTATCATTATCAGAATCCGAAGCAATCATTAGAGCCCCGGTGGTATCAAATATGTAATCTATTTCCTCTTTGATCTGGACATTTGTAGTCTCTGGCTCTTCCTCAGAGTCAATGTAGATATAATCAGAGATCATGTCATCCGCCATCCTTTCTTCTTCTATTCTTATGTCAACAACCGGAGGCTTTTCAACCCCAGTTATGACATGTAACATCCCGATTTTTATAAAAGATGATGTTTGGGGTTATTAAATGATTTGAGTAAAATTATTTGGTAAGATATGACTTATTAAGTGATGAATTAACTTTAGAGTTTAACCCAGAATAAGTTATGTTATTTGTTTGCAAGGTTATAAGTTAAGGGGTAACCTTTAATTTTAATTTATTTGTTGAGAGATTAAAGTTGTCAAGTGAAGAAAGTGAGAGGGGCTGTTTGGTATTTGGGACTAAATAAGTTCCCAACACCGCCCCATTATAGATAAAAAGAGATGAGGTGTCTCTTAATTAAGACACTTGCATTTTATATGTGTGTGTGTATTCAGTGAAGAGAGAAAGAAAGATAGAGTTGAGAAAAGAGAAAGATAAAGAAAAAGAAGAAAGCCAAAGTAACTCAGCTAGAAATTAAACACAAGTTGAAGAGGATCAAAGGTTTTTATCTTGTTTAAATTCTTCATTTTATGTAGAGAAAGTTTTCTATGGATTGTAGAAATGGGTTTTGTTGAATTTTGAAGAATATGATAATTATGCCTAGTTTATATTGACTTGTGAAATCTGAGTATATGGTAATGTTTAGTTAATAGTTTTAAGCATATCTGCAAAGTTTCAAAATCAAATATGGCTTAAAACTGTAAAAATCTGGGTTAAGTATGAAAACAGTTAGTTGAGATAGTTTTGAACATCATCGTAGTTAGTTGCGATAGATATGAAGATTTGAATATTTGAAGATTCATAAGTGTCGCAACCTTGGGTTGCGACAAACTCATAACTATCGCAATGGTGTGTTGCGATGAGAGGTGTATCGCAACAGTTGGTTGCGATAAGGGGAATATCATAATAGTTGGTTGCGATAGGAAGTAGTTATCGCAACAGTTGGTTGCGATAAACACTGTTAGTTGCGATACGAGGTTGTCACAGCCAGTTGGTTGCGATAAGAGATGCGAATTTTATGATTTTAATCTTTAAGGGTCCTAAATAGTAGATTAATACCAGTACAAATTGTATATGGGTATTTCAGGTCTTTGTGAAGTCAGTGACGGAAATTCCTACCACTTTGAGGAAATAAAAATAGAGTGACTTCTATCAGGTGAGTTCATTCTTACCCTACCATTTTTATAATGTTTTAAATTACGGTAAGGTATTTTATAATGAACTGTTTTGAATGGATTTTGAAGAAGGATATTATAAAGCAAAATTTAATATTTTAAATTATTGGTTTGGTTTAAATTCATAAATGATATGAAAAGATTTATAAAGGAGATTCGCTCATACGGTTGCTATGAGGAATCTAGATGATATAAATATATTCGCTTATACAATTGCTATAAGGAATCTATGAGGTATATATATAATATTCGCATATACAATTGCTACGAGGAATTTATATTGAGTAAATACCTGTATGATTACATTTAGGTGATATGGATCCATAGGCCTAGTATTTGGGAAATCGAGGAATAGACGTAGATTTATTCGGAATTCCCGATTTCTAACGAAGAACAAGGGATTGACAAGAGTGATTGTAATCTCCTTCCTTTTTAAGAAATGGGCATGTGTATATTGCGATTTCTTGGATAAGAGCATTAATCTAGAATCTGTGAAGATTTGTAGTGTGGCTCTGGACCATGAGAAATGATTGACTTAATGTCAGATCGTAGTCATGGAACTGGGTTTAACCCGTTATCAAAGGATGGTTACGCGTGTGGTAAGAAAAAGGGTAAATCAGGTTTGTTATGCCTTGTTTACCCTAATTTTTATACATATTATTTTGAAACTGAATGTTCTCACTAGGCATTAGCCTAATCGTTTCAAATAGTGTTTTTTTACCAGGTACTAGCTCGGGAAAGTAAAAGGGATGTGAGACGAGCGCTTATAGATTAGCGGAGAAGTTAAAATGGTCGAGATTTTGATAGATTTCTTAGATAATCTAGTTAATCTAATTATAGTGAAATGATTAGATTAATAGGTTATTTGAAGAATTCTATATTGTAAATATGACCTTATGGTTAATTCTCCACTATGTATAAAGCTTAGTAAGTTTATGTTTAAATCTGGTTATAAATTGAGGTTTAAATTAGCCCTGGTTTTTAGGGTGTTACAATATGGTATCAGAGCAATTGTTTAAGTGAACTAAGTATGCTGAGGAGATACTTAGACTTAAGCTGTGATGAACTAAGTAATGAATGGTGAGATTGGGTAGAAGTACTAAGACGGGATAGTTTTAGAGTCGACGGAAATATGTGAAATTAGTACTGTAGCGATGGTAACGAGAATTCTCATGTATGATATATTCACAATCTCAATTAGCTACTGTTATTATGAATATATTACTACACGAGTATACTTGTTTATAAATTGTTACAGTGACTAACGATCGGTAATATATGTTTCGTATGTTTAAATAGATATAACCATTTCTTATGGGTATGCTTTTATGTTATAGAAGAACAATGGTGAATACGCCACTAAGGTCCTCTAATTCTTTGGAGGACAGAGCGGTAAATGATTGGAGGTTGGAAGGACAACCTGGAACTGGCGGGACCCATGAAAGCCCGCCGAGGCAATCTTTAATAGGTGGATTGGAATGACAAAAGTATAGAACAAGTACTGGTACTTCTGATTCGGTAATGACGGAATCAATTATGGAGTCTCGTATAATGGAAAACATGATACGAGTTATGAATGTTGCATTGACTCAACAACAGGAGATGTTTACAAAAATGTTGAATGATCGTATCAATGAGTTACACAGACCGGAGGTGAGTACCGGTGTTGTAATTCTACCTGTTAATCCAGTGTCAAATACTGATGATAGAATAGAAGAAGTGTATACTGGAAGTAGATTTGAAATAACTCAAGTGGGAGAGAAAAGAAAGTGGAAGGATAGATCAGAACCTTGCCAGAAGTCGGAAACTTTTACTAAGAGTCATTGCATTGAATCCCGTCAAGAAACCAAATCGTATGTGAAATGCTTTAAGTACGGAGAAGTTGGCCACAAGATTGAAAACTGTCATATTCAAGAGGCAACTTGCTATGAATGCAAGAAACCTGGTCATTATCGGAGGGATTGTCCAAAGTTGAAAAGTAGCGGAAATCAGAAGAAGAAATTTAACATTTCAAGATAAACAGGATCAACGTTTTGTAGAACGGTTGAGAATGTTAAGGAATGAGTGGGTGTAGTTTATGATACATTCTTGGTTAATAATTTATATAAGTGTGTATGTTATGTAATGGTAGTACTAACTGGTCTTTTGCACTGCAATCTTTTGTTAAAAGTTAGCTATACCAGTTACTATGTTCGGAAGATATTTTGTAAGTTGACCTAGTAAACGAAGTTTATAACTTTGGAGATTTCTGAGTGAAAGTAGGATAACTTAATCATTATCTACTTATTTCCGTTAGTTGAACGTGTACCAATTGGTAAGACTATTTTGACATTAATTATTTCCTGAACCTAAGAGCCAAAAGACATTAGGTGATTTGAAAGTTTGCAAGAAAGTTCAAGAAGAGAAAAAGAAAAGAATAGAAGTCGTCAATGCGTTGGTATTAGTAATTTGTTTTGAGTAGTATGGTGAAGTAGGAATGACATATCCTCGACGATAAATAAGAATTTTAAGGTGATCTGGTGATATTAACGTTGCACGAGTATGTTTGAGATGAAGACGATGGGAGGAAAATTGGATTATGTTATGTTGGAAGAATTAGGTTCAGTTAGAGACTCCTGTTGAAGAATAGATTAAGGAAGTATCGACAGGTCAACTATTGACGTTGAAGTCGGCAGTGGTGTAATGTGTATGAGGCCTTTTTCCTGCCACTGGGTGCGTGTAATACCCCGGGTAAGTTCGTTAGTTAAATGTTAGTTCCATTAAATTTATTTAACTTTATAATTGATGTTTAGGGTAAGTTTGGGTTAAATTAGGAGTTAAGGGTGTTTTGGGTCATTAATGGATAGCTTAGGGTTTAAAGAGTAAATATTGGTTAGATATTATCCCTTAGTTAAATCAGATATTTCACAAACAGCAGAAACTCAGATATTATCCTTGTGTGTGTGTGTGTGTGTGTGTTTGGAGGCAAGAAGGAGAAAAGAAGGAAAGTTAGGTTAAAGCTCAAATTGGTGTACTTGGAAGAGGAATTAAGGTATGTTGCTTTGTATTTTATGTTGGTAATTGCTAGTAGATAGTTCCTATCGGATTAGAATCATCGATTTCACTTCTAGTAGTAATTCCAGTCGATTTCTGGGTAAAAAGTGATGAACAGTCAGTAGTTTCCGGATAAGTTGAAGACGTCCGGGTACTTTTGTTGATAGTGTCCGGATGATATTTTAAAGGTGTCCGGACGGATTCCTTATCCGGGTAAGTTCCTCTTTTTCTATAGTTTTCCGGATGAAATGAGTTACCGGATAGTATCCGGATTGATATGATGTCCGGGTAGTTGGGCTGTCCGGATTATTGAGGTTGTCCGGAAAGTCATGCTGTCTGGATTATCTGTGCTGTCCGGATAGTTTGGGTTGTCCGGAAACTTTGAGCTGTTTGGTCATTTTTGAGATTTTAGATACTTTTAGCGGAACCCCCGTGTTAAGTCGCTGTAGGGAAACAATTAAGGATAAGAGTTTGATAGGTTAAATAGGATTCTCAGCCTGCTAGAGAGTCTTCTGTGTTCTATATGGTAAAGAGATACTTGTATTTAAATTGTTTCAGATACTGTGAATTTGAAGTGAAAGACTGAATCTGTTGAAAAGGCTTGGAAAGGATTTTGGTGATAAGCAAAACAGGTGAGTTTTACTTTAAAACGTTTTTAAACTGGAATACATTTATGTGTGGATTGGGAATCTAATAGATGGTGTGATTGTGTGTTTATGTCTGAAATATAATATATTGAGATATTGTATTTACATGAGTATTCTACTATACGAGAATACGTTGGCCGGGCTTAGGACCGGTGTGTTGGCTGTAATATTCATACATCGTTGTTGGCTGTAATTGTCGTACAGCGAAGTTAATTTATTAGTTGGCTTGCAACCAACTAATATGGCCAAGAGAATGAGATGGGAAAATACATGATGATTGAGTCATAACTGGTAATTGTTTTTGTATTATGTGAATGGTGGTGTGCAAAGGATTTTCAAAGAAACAGGGATTTTCTCACTAGACCTTTAGGTCTAACCCTCATTTTGTTTTTAAAATATGTATTCCAGGTCGTGGATCAAGTAAGGACAAGTAAGCAGGGTAATCGGTGAATAGCTTTTGAGAAGGCATATATTTTTGAAGATCATGACATGTTTTGTAGTTATGATGTAATGTAACTAGGGAAAAGGTTTGTAATGAATTATCTTATTTTGGATTGTAAAGACTAAGGGACCGTATTTGCTATAGGATGTATCTTGTTATGTAACGACGTTATGCATTTTATGTTATATGTGTATATTTGGAAATATCGGATTGTTACAGGTGGTATCAGAGCCCTAGTTTAAGGGATTTAGGTATTCGTATCTGTACCTAGACTTAAACTGCATGTGAAGTAGGATGTCTCTATACATTTAGAACCTTGGGATGATAAGTATAAAAGGTAGAAGGAACATCATGTAAGGTAATTTCAAATTACACCTGGCCAGTGTAATCATGAACTTACAGGTGCATGTTTGACTTGGAATACCTTGTTATATGGGGTATGTGCTTATGTGTATATTAATCTTGTCTAAATCTACAGAATGGCAAGTGGTACTCGACAAACGAATCGAGGGGGAAGAGGAGATCATGATAGAACAAATCCAACAGTTGGGGCAAGAGGAAGAGGGAGAGAAAAAGGTCGGGACAGAACAGGCGGCAGAGTGCAGCCGCGAGGTACTGAATTTGTAACAAGGGACGATCTAGCAGCTGAAATGGGAAGGTTACAAGCAAATATTCAAGCCATGTTTAACCAGACTCATAATACTGAAACGGAAAGACCAAATCCTAACCTGGAAGATGAGATGCCTATGACACCTACTGTCGTACCAGTAATGAAAAAGTGTGATTATAAAATGTTTCTCAGTTGCAAGCCTCCTACGTACGCAGGAGACAGGGACCCAGTGAAAGCTATGAGATGGTTGAAGGAAATAGAAGCTATATTCAAGACTAGTAAGTGTGCTGAAGAGGATAGAGTACATTATGGAACTGCAATGTTGAAAGGCGATGCCCTATTGATAACACTATTTTTAGAGTTATTATTTCCTTGAATTTTCTATTTTATTTTGTCAATTTTAGCCATTCCGCTTCTAAAAACCCCCATTCTTAGAACAATTCTCGAAAATGAGCAAAAAGAGTGAACCATAGTCTTTAATAAATTATTTGGTGGAATTTGGGTGTTTTTCACAATTTATCCTGCAGTGACCACTGTTGTGCCCACTCCGACTTCCCACTATTCGAGCAGAGCAAAAAGACAAAAGAAACTAGTAGTTGGGATGCAAGTATTCTGGAGTTTAGAAGGTTCAAATGGCAGGGAAATATGGGCTAGAGATGTACAAAGTAGTTTCCTTGAAGATGACAACAAGTACACCTTCTTGTACTTAGAGATTGATTTGGTAAAGGGTCTATTGGGTAAAAGGATTGTCCAAAGTGCTGATTTCTGCCTTAATACTGCAGTCTTTACCCTTTAGATAAACCCACCTCTTTGTGTAATACCCAACTGTTTCTCCTAGTAAATAAAGGAGCACTTGGGTGCCATTTAAAATATGCTTGGCTTAGTCTTAAATTCTCTCAACTACCACATTAAGTGTTAGTCTTTCATTTACTGCAGTAGCTAGCTTTAAACTATGTATCTTAATTTCTTACTTTAATTGTAGTTCGCAATACACAGTGACAGGGACGAATCCTCGTTCCCCACTGTGAGTTCTATTCAAGTCACTTTCAGTTTAATTATGTGCAAATTCTACTCTTTTGTTTTCTTTACTTTAGTTATGGGCTAAACATCCTTTGGGATGTAGGAAGGAGAAGTACCTGGATTTTATTAAAATTGCTTGAGTAATCTTTATACTTAGAATATTTGTTGTTTTGGTCATTCATTCTCGATATTTACCCAAGGATGCGAACAAGCCGATCACTTGCAAGGATCTAAAGTCTAGTTCTTAACTTAGAAATAAGTAGAACGTAGTGACACGAGCTTGAATGATGCTAGGGGATTCGAAAGAATTCTTATGACACTTACGAAAGTGAGGTCGGCACAGTGAGCAAATCTCAACCCACTGGAGTAGTAGGCAAGCTAATTTGTGTATTAAAAACACTTAGAGTATTTGTCTCTACACATTCCATCGAGACCTGAAAAGGTCCATTTTTTTGAGATTGCCATTGACAAAACAATAAATACCAAGAGTATGGGATTTTTATCTAACGGTGTGAGTATTTTGTAACCGGGCTTTTCTAGCAAAAATGCCTACCTCGAATACAAGGATCACTTTTAGGACCGAGTATTTAGTATAAAATCTAGGGAAAATCTAACTTACATTCCTCTTTTTAATCTTAGTAAAATCGTCAAAGTAACTATTTCGCCAACCAAACCAAAGTATTATTTTCCTCTCTAATTGAAACTTGTAAAAGTAGCTCATGAGAACCGTATTGTCTTGATTGTCCAGTCTCTGTGGATTCGATTCTGGTATTTTACCAACTATTACTTGTTGTGACGATCATAGTGGACAGTGTACACTTGCACTTCCCACTGTGGACAGTTTGCAACTCACTGCGATTAAAACACATATTTCGCACGTAACAAGTTTTTGGCGCCGTTGCCGGGGACTGGTGTGATTTTAAATCTCAAGACATTAGTTTTTGTTCGAGCCCGAGTAACTCGTTTTTCTAAGCTGTTCGTGTTGCATGCCACGACAACAACACGAACCTTTTGTACCAATCGGTCTTGAAATAGAGAAAACTTTTCGAAGAAGACGTAAAAACAAGAACACAAATCGACAACCCCCTGTGATCCCCACTGTACACATGGCAGCAATACCACCACCTATAGTGGAGACCACAGTGACGATTGCCGATAGCAAAGATCGAAAAATACGGGATTACGCTACATCCGGAGCTAATGATTTAAGCTCTGGGATTCTAAGGCCCAACATTGTTGCAAACCATTTTGAACTCAAACCGGTGATGTTTCAAATGATCCAAACCATGGGTCAGTTTGGAGGATCACCATCTGAGGATCCGCACTCGCACTTAAAATCTTTCTTGGAAATGACCGATTCCTTTCAGTTACAAGGTGTGAGTGATGAAGCATTAAGACTAAGACTTTTTCCTTTTTCACTAAGGAATAAGGCAAAGTCATGGCTGAACTCACATGCACCTCATTCGATAACCACTTGGCAAGAACTTGCCGATAAATTTTTGCAAAAATACTTTCCTCCCACGAGGAATGTAAGGTTTTGAAATGATATAATTTTGTTTAGGCAAGAAGTGGATGAGGCTGTTTCGAATGCATGGGAACGATTTAAAGATTTACTTCGAAAGTGCCCACATCATGGCATCCCACATTGCATCCAACTGGAGACCTTTTACAATGGTCTTTCCAATGCAGCAAAAATCATCTTAGATGCAACAGCCGGTGGAACATTCACGAGTAAAACCTACAATGAAGGATATCAAATCTTAGAAAAAGTGTCCAACAACAATACCGAGTGGTCCAATCCTAGAGCAGTAGTACCAAAGACCAACACCATTGATTCCGAGGCACTCAAAACCATGAATGCGCAGTTAGTGGCCTTAACAAAAATCGTTTTGAACCAAAATAGAGGCCAAGTAAATTCTGCAACTCATCTAGCCGAAAACTGCTCCATATGTGGAGAGGAGCATCTTTTTGACTATTTTCCAGCAAATCCCGAAGCCGTTAATGTTATAGGAACCAATCCGAGAAACAATCCTGATAAGTGCCTACTTTACCTATTTTTATATCAAAATTACTCTATATTTATGTCAATTAGATACCCAAAGTACCCCTATTTATTTGAGTTTTGTATTTTATATTATAGATATAAAATTAAATAGAAAAAGAAAAAAATAATAATAATAAACATTCATTTTGTGTTTTGGTAGCTACACATGGCGATGGAAACCAAAAGAAGTAAAAAGAAAAACTTATTTGTGGTATTGTTTTCATTTAGCAGCCCAACGATGGAAAAGAAAAAAAAGAGGCCCACAACCCATTTTCAGCAAGTACCAGCGGCCCAGGAGAAAATTAATGGGGATATTTTTCTTCTTCGTGGGGGCACAACAACGCAGCAGCATCAGCCAGAACAAGCAGAGACATACGCGGTGTCCACCGCGGCCTCAAGCCGCGGCCCAAGCCGCGCACTTCGAAATCAGGCCATGTGCGCCCCTTTTGGCGGTTCCGCACGTGAGGGGTATAAAGGCCGCCTAAAACCGACGTTTGGGGGAATCCGACCAGAAATCAGAGAGAGGAACAAGGAGACGATTGAGGGAAGCAATTGTTGGTATTTCCTTTCATTAATTAGGTATCTTAGATTAGGTTTAATATTTGTTCTTGTTAGTTAATATTTCTTCTCACGCAATGAGTTTGTAACCATTTGATTGGGATTGTGTTGAGACTTGTTGATGCTTAAAATCATTTGATTTCTATTTATGCAATTCTTGTTTTAAAGGTTTCATCATTGTTAGGTTATTGATTTAAGTTGGATCCCTTATATCGATTAACCTAATCGTGAATTGCTAGACGAGACGTGGAATCCGTAATTGTTCCGTGTTTTGTGAAGTGGTAAGACAACACTTCAATTGACCACCAAATTAATTGTTTAGTGTTGTAGAATTGCCTAATCTAGTTTAAATGGTTCGGCTTCTAATCATTAGCTAGGATTGGTGCTTGTCTAAACTCTAAAGCAATTGGTATGTTTATTTCTATGTTCGTAACTAGAAATTAGCGTAACCAATTAGAAACTAATTCGTCGGGCGTCCGGTGCTAGTTTAATTATAAGGATAAGCGAAGTGTTTGGCTCGTGTCGACGCTTACGGCCAATCTGGAATAAAATGAGAAATTGCTTTTGTGAACAAGTCCATGATACACAATCCAAATCAGCGGTTTACACTCATTGTCGGTTTTATTTTTATTATTGTTTTCAGTTTTTATCTTTATTTATTTCAAGTATGTTTAGTTTAAATATCTTAATCCACCCCCAATTACATAAAGCGTAGGAACTTGACATCGTTCACATCCAATCCATGTGGAATCGACCCTACTTACCACTATTACAATCTAGGTTGTAATTTGAGGTATTAGGACATTATTATTTGTCGGGCTCGACACCCGTCAAATCCATATTCGCAGACTTATAATCCAGGTTGGAGAAATCACCCAAATTTCTCTTGGGCTGGTAATCCAGGACTCCAACCCCACGGGGCGAGTCATACCCAGCAAAGACCACACAATCCCCCTGGATTTCAGCAACATCACAGTGGGCAGTCCCCACATCACAGTGGGCAGCACCCACAGAACCTTCACCAAGGGCAATCCTCACAACAATACCAACCACGATCAAATCAACCAGCTGAGGCTCAACAATCGATTGAATCAATTCTCAAGGGTTTTATGAATCAAACTCAAGCAACCATTAGGAGCATAGAGACTCAAGTAGGACAACTAGCCGTCGAAGTTAAGAATAGACGACCAGGGACGTTACCTAGTGATACTGAGCATGCTAGGGTGATAGGAAAAGGATTTGAACATGTCAAGTCCATCACACTTAGGAGTGGAAAGGATCTAAAAGATATCGTTTTCGAGTCTGATGATTCGCCTCAAATACCCACTGTGATCCCCACAGTGGGCACTCCTAAAGTCACTGTCATCCCCACAGTGGGTAACGACATCCCTGACCTTCCCACTTTTGGACCTGTTCCAAAACCTACTATTCCAAAGCCAATACCACAGTCAGCTCAAATTGACCCACGAAGTATTCCTTTTCCTGAAAGAATGAAGCCTAAAAATGTCGATGTTCAATTTAAAAAATTCTTAGACATTTTTAAACAACTTCACATTAACATACCCTTGGTAGAGGCTCTCGAGCAAATGCCAAGCTATGTTAAAATTTTAAAAGATATTTTGAACAAAAAGAGAAAGTTGGGTGAGTTTGAGACTGTGGCTTTGACCAAGGAATGTAGTGCCCTCCTTACTAGCAAGATTCCACCTAAGTTGAAAGACCCGGGTAGTTTCACCATTCCATGCACAATAGGAGGACAAGAAGTAGGTCAAGCACTCTGTGATTTAGGAGCTAGTATCAACTTGATGCCATTGTCTATTTTTAACAAGTTAGGTATTTGAGAGGCTAGACCCACAACCGTGACATTACAACTAGCCGACCGGTCCATTGCCTACCCAAAGGGTAAAATAGAGGACGTTTTGGTCCAAGTGGATAAATTTATCTTCCCAGCCAATTTTCTAGTTCTAGATTATGAGGCCGATAAAGAAATCCCAATCAATTTAGGACGTCCGTTTCCTGCAACTGGATGAACTTTGATTGATGTGCAAAAAGGAGAACTCACAATGAGAGTTAATGACCAAGAAGTAACATTCAATGTCTTCAAATCCCTTAAGTGTATAGACACAGAAGACTGCTTTGCTTTAAGTTCGATTTATGAATCCTACAGTCTTGACACAGTGCCCACAGTGGGAAGTACAGTGCCCACAGTGGGGAGTGAGAGTGAGCACTCCGACCTTGAGAGTGACGACACTTTTGAGGATGAGTGTAACGAAATGGTAGCAGCCTTTGAACCCCTGGACTTTAAGGATAGAAATGTTCAACCACCTTCAATAGAACACCCTCCCGAGTTAGAGCTTAAACCATTGCCTTCCCACTTGAAATATGCTTATCTTGCTAAGGATAATAAACTTCCCGTTATTATCTCCTCCAAACTTAGCGAGAACCAAGAACAACGTCTTATTGATTTGTTGATGAAGCATAAGAAAGCAATTGGTTGGACCATAGCGGACATTAGAGGTATTAGCCCCTCTTTATGTCAACATAAGATTAACTTGGAGAGTGACCACCCTGGAAAAGTCCAACCTCAATTAAGGTTGAATCCCATAATGAAGGAGGTAGTTAAGAAAGAAGTTTTGAAGTGGTTAGACACCGGTATCATCTACCCAATAGCTAGTAGTAGTTGGGTAATCCCCGTCCAATGTGTCCCTAAAAAGGGAGGGACAACCGTAGTGAAGAACGAAAAGAACGAGCTCATTCCCACTAGAACTGTAACGGGGTGGAGGATATGCATGGACTATAGAAAACTAAACTTAGCCACTAAGAAAGACCACTTCCCCATACCTTTCATCGACCAAATGCTTGATCGGTTAGCGGGAAATGAATTTTACTGTTTTCTAGATGGATACTCCGGATACAACCAAATCCATATCGCTCCCGAGGACCAAGAAAAGACCACCTTTACTTATCCCTACGGTACTTTTGCATTCCGGAGGATGCCATTTGGATTGTGTAATGCCCCCGCCACTTTCCAACGTTGTATGATGGCCATTTTTACTGACATGATTGAGGACACCATAGAAGTTTTTATGGATGACTTTTCTGTGATAGGGACATCTTTAGACAACTGCCTAGGAAATTTAGAGAAAAGCCTAGTGAGATGTGAGACCCACGACCTTATTTTGAATTGGGAAAAATGCCATTTTATGGTAGAAGAGGGTATTATCCTAGGTCATCTTGTTTCAAAAAGAGGGTTAGAAGTCGATAAAGCCAAGCTTGAGGTAGTGGCACAACTTCCCGAACCCACAACTATAAAAGGCATTCGGAGTTTTTTGGGTCATGCGGGTTTTTATAGGAGGTTCATCAAAGATTTTTCGAAAATAACAAAACCCTTATGCAACCTGTTACAACACGAAAAAGATTTCATTTTTACGAAAGAATGCCGATATGCTTTTGAAACAATCAAGAAGCCTTAGTCACAGCACCCATAGTGACCACTCCTGACTGGTCACTCCCATTCGAAGTGATGTGTGATGCTAGCGAGTGGGCTGTGGGAGCAGTTCTCGGTCAAAGAAAGAACAAGGTTTTTCACCCCATTTATTATGCAAGTAAAACACTGATTGATGCTCAGATTAATTATACTGTCATCGAAAAAGAATTACTTGCGGTGGTGTTTGCTTTTGATCGTTTCAGGTCGTACTTGATAGGGACGAAGGTCATAGTGCACACAGATCATGCAGCGATAAAATACTTGATCAACAAGGCTGATTCCAAGCCACGCTTGATTAGGTGGGTTTTATTGCTGCAAGAATTTGACCTTGAGATCATTGATAGAAAAGGAACAAGCAACCAGATAGCTGATCATTTGTCCAGGCTCGAGAAGATAGTGGGCACTGTTGATCCCACTCCGGTCAGAGAGAATTTTCCCGATGAACAATTGTTATCAGCCCAACATCTTGAAAATAATATTCCTTGGTATGCTGACATTGCAAACTTTTTAGCAAGTGGACTGAAACCCCACGGGATGAGTGGACAACCATTTAAAAAGTTTTAACATGATACACGGCAATATGTTTGGGACGACCCTTTCTTATATAAGATAAGGACGGACCAAATATTGAGGCGTTGTATCCACGGGAGTGAGCAACATCAAATACTCCATGGTTGTCACACATCCCACTACGGTGGCCACTTTGGTGGAAAACGCACTGCTGCAAAAATCTTGCAAAGTGGGTTCTTTTGGCCCACTGTGTTTAAAGACTCGTATGAATTTGTGAAAAATTGTGAGCAATATCAACGCACCGGGAACATTTCGCAAAGAAATGAGATGCCTCTTAACAACATTCTAGAGGTAGAGCTTTTTGATGTTTGGGGGATTGATTTCATGGGACCCTTTCCAAATTCTAATAATAATTTTTATATCTTGGTTGCGGTAGACTATGTTTCAAAATGGGTGGAAGCCATTGCGTGTCATTCTAATGATGCTAATACCGTGGTAAAGTTTTTGCATAAAAATATTTTCACTCGATTTGGAACACCACGGGCATTGATTAGTGACGAAGGCACCCATTTTGTAAACAAAGTCATGGCCTCGGTCCTTTCTAAATATGACATACATCATAGAGTGTCCACCGCATACCATCCGCAAACCAACGGTTTAGCCGAGCTTTCAAACCGAGAAATCAAAGGAATTTTGGAAAAAAGTTGTTAAACCGCACCGTAAAGATTGGTCAACCAAACTCGATGATGTTCTTTGAGCCTATCGGACGGCCTACAAAACTCCCTTGGGAATGTCTCCTTTTAAATTGGTTTTTGGCAAAGCTTGCCATTCACCAATTGAATTGGAGCACAAGGCATTTTGGGCCCTTAAAGAGCTTAACATGAGTGAGGATGCTGCGGGAATTAAGCGGGGTTTGCAATTGCATTAACTAGAGGAGTTGCCGTTCCACTCTTATGAAAATACAAAGTTGTACAAGGAAAAGACCAAGATGTGGCATGATCGAAGAATCAACCATAGGGAGTTCATGGAGGGACAACATGTATTATTGTTCAATTCTCGTCTTAAACTCTTTCCAGGAAAGCTAAAATCGCGTTGGACGGGACCATACACCATTGTCAAGGTAAGTCCCTTTGGAACAGTGGAGTTGAAGTCCCCACGGTCTGGTCAAATCTTTAAAGTCAATGGGCAGAGGGTGACACATTTTCTAAATGAGAGTGCCCACATTCCATCCCACTCTCCACCCCACTATGGTTAAGAAACATCGGGACCACTTGTAAATATTTTATTTCAGTTGTTTGTTGTCTTTTTTTATTATTTTTGGTCTTTTTAATTCTGCATGGTAGTTTGTTTTAATGTGTGTAGGAGAAATTGTCACTTTTTGGAAGAAAAAGGTTCGCAGTGGGCAGGGGCAAGTCCCTGCGCTCCCCACTCCCGGTCTGACATAAGAAGGGACTGTTTTGGGGGCCCAAGGCTGACATCTATCAACTTTTACTTACACAAAGGTCAACTTTTGCTGCCACTTGTCGTAGTCTCGCCATTTTCCAAGAAAAGCCATCATTTCTCATCTCTCTCTCTCCAAAAGAAACCGTTCCCTCCCATACTAACCAAAAGAAAACCTTTTTCCTATTAAAAAAAACCACTCTCTCTACAAAATACTTACACTCTTCATCTTCTTTCTCTCTCACGAGCCAAACCGAAAAACCCTTCCTAAAACCCTAAACAATGGCTAGAAGCAAAAGACTCAATACCCACCCTGAGGCACCCACACGTCCGGCGGTCCGCCGCCTAACCACCGAAGACCACCCGCCGGAAGCTGTCACCGGCGACCTAAACGAACCGCCGCCGGTCTCCGGCAAAAATCCGATAGTCACTGATATTCCAGACACGGGTTCATCCAAGCAAGGGAGTCCAAGGGGTGTTTCTTCATCGAAAGTTGCGAACTCCAGTTCGAGCCACCTCGATGAAGAGGCATTGCAGGCCGACGAAGAAGAAAGGAGATTGGAGGAAGAATATAATCAGCGGATGTCTGCTATCCGAAAGAGAAAGGAAGAACTCGAGAAAAAGCGAAAAGAAGAAGAGGAGAGGTTACGAAGAGAAGAAGAGGAGAGGTTACGAAGAGAAGAAGAGGAGCGGAAACGAGAAGAAGCCGAGAAATTGGCAAGAGAGGAGGAGGAACGAAAAAAACTTGAAGAAGAAAGAATTCGGGAAGAAGAAGAAAGGAAAAAGGCTGAGGAGGCAAGGCTTCTTGAGGAAGCGAAGAAAAAGGCTGAAGATGAGCGATTAGCAAGAGAAGAGCAAGAAAAAATCCAACAAGAGGAAGAGATTCAAAGAAAGGGCAAGGAGCAGGTTCAAACTGAAGAAATCCCCCAAGTCGCAAGCACTGATGACTTGGAGGTATTACATGCAACTGCCCACAGTGAAGAGAATCCGATAAGAAGAGCCTTGAGAAACAAAGGAATGGTTACCCGGTCCGGGGTGACCATGTCAAAGAAAACGCCCACCAAAAAGTCGAGAATGTCCTCTGGAAAAGGTAAGGGTCTCGAACCCTCTTTAAGTTCCTCTTCTTTTGAAACTGATGCCGGAGATGCCCAATGCCAATCTGAAAACCCACACCATTCCACTGTAGGGACCGAACATGCCCCCAGTGGGATAGCTAGGCAGTTTACCACTCCAGCAGCAGCAGCAGCCCACTTTGAGTGTATTTCTACACAAAAGTTGAACTTGGAAAGAGGATTTGACCCCGACTTTATTTCAGCTAACAAGTTTGTTAAGGTTAGAATTTTAGCACAGGATTGGTCGACATTGGCATCTGCCAATCGTCGAGCAAATGCCTCATTGGTGCGGGAGTTTTACGCTGAGGCTTCCCAAAAGAAGGACCCCATTGTAAAAATCTGGGGTCGAACAGTAAGCTATACAGCAGATGCAATTAATCGGGTTCTAGGAAGGATCCCGGAAGCTTGTGAATTTTCGCAGTTTTTGAAGAAAATGACCCCGACAGATGAGGATCTGATTTTAAAGCAGATAGCAGTTGAAGGGAGGCCATGGGATAAAGACAGCCAGAGAAAGTGTTTGCACGCTAGCTCCTTCACCACAGAGGCCGCTGTGTGGTTCCAATTTCTCCGTGCCTCTTTGTCCCCAACATCGCATGATACGACTCTGTCAATCCATAAGTGTGTCTTGTTGTATTGCATCCTCACTAGGAAAAAGATCAATCTGGAGATTATCATGCACGCTGCCATTCATCAAGCCCGCACTCGTAGAAAGGTAATCTTGCCACTCCCTTGTTTAATCACTTCATTGCTAATAGAAGCTGGAGTCCCCTCAGCTGCAGATGATCAGTGGCTTGTTTCAACAAGCAACATCAGTGTGGCAACCATACGAAAAATGGGAAGAGCAATCACTGCCCCAACCGATGATCCTGCTGACAATCCCACTGTGGGGATCGCTGATGAGCACACTGTGAGAAGCGCTGGTACCTCATTCCACAACCCCACTGCCGGAACCGCAAGCACAAGCAACCCCCTGACAGCCATTATGCAAGCATTGACATCTCTCACCTATCGTTTCGAACTAATGGAGGCCCAGCAGAAGCATGCCAACCGATCCAATGAGATGTTCTGGATGTATACTTGGGACCGTGATGCAGTTCTCAATCAGATATATCAGGGTGCTGATCCCCTGCTCGCTGCACAGCTCCCCGAGTTTCCAGAAGGTATTTGCCCCTCATATGAAAGTGAAGATGATTTCGAGGAGGAGAATTCTGGCGAGTGTTCACCGCAACAAACCCCGACCCACTAATGGTTTGTTAAAACTTTGGTTTCCACTCATGATGCTCCCAAAAACAATTTTAATTTCTGTTTGGTTTGATTTTATGTCTATGGCTAGGCTTTTGACACTTTGCTGAATTCTTATTTTGGTTCGTAATGCATGAAAACCTACCGCTCGTTAGGTACTTTTGGGTACTAACGTATTTGTTGTTTGAATGCTTGTTTGATCTCGTTTCCATTTCAAGGTACAACTTTCGGCTTCCGACTTAAAAAGGTCACTTTTGTAAGTACAAATCTCAACTTGTCCCGTGAAATGATATAGGCCGTTTTTCGCATCCAAACACGACCCTTGTACCCACAACCACCTCCTTCGGCCCTTATTTCCATGTCACAGTGGGGACACTGTGAAGTCTTAAGTTTGAGGTGGGGATTTCCAGAGTGACTTCCAGTCTTCCCACAGTGGGGACACTGTGAAGTCTAAGTTTGAGGTGGGTAAGCCATACCCCCCTCCCAAAAAGAAAAAAAGAAAAAAACAAACAAAAATACCAAAACAGAAGAAAATCGGAGTGTCACTAACAAAATTGATGGTGTGCCTTTTCTGGGCCGTCAAAGTGCTCACTCCCAGAAAAAGATGGTGTGCCTATTCTGGACCATCAGAATACCCACTCTCACAAAAATAGTCATACCCAAATAAAGCCTGAAAGTGTACGTACTTACTCATGCAAAACACATACCACTCACCTTTGGAAATAAAAATCTCAAAGAGAGATCGTCGGTCCATGTTTGGAATTTCGTGCCAAAACCCTTGGAAAAATATTCAAAGCCACAAATCTTTCGAACCCAAGAAAAGTCCTATTGATCAATTGTGAACAAGGGAAAGATTTCGTCAAGTACAAAAGTGAAGCTCTAATTTTGGAACCGAAAGAATTATCTTTGGAGGGAGATCAACATTCATTCAAAGTGAGAAGTCAGTAAGTCCCTGAAAGCTCATATGCATTTTTTTTATTTTTATTATTTCTTTTTATTACTCGGGGACAAGTAATGGTTTAAGTTTGAGGTTGTGATAACTCTATTTTTAGAGTTTATTATTTCCTTGAATTTTCTATTTTATTTTGTCAATTTTAGCCATTCCGCTTCTAAAAACCCCCATTCTTGGAACAATTCTCGAAAATGAGCAAAAAGAGTGAACCATAGTCTTTAATAAATTATTTGGTGGAATTTGGGTGTTTTTCACAATTTATCCTACAGCGACCACTGTTGTGCCCACTCCGACTTCCCACTATTCGAGCAGAGCAAAAAGACAAAAGAAACTAGTAGTTGGGATGCAAGTTTTCTGGAGTTTAGAAGGTTCAAATGGCAGGGAAATATGGGCTGGAGATGTACAAAGTAGTTTCCTTGAAGATGACAACAAGTACACCTTCTTGTACTTAGAGATTGACTTGGTAAAGGGTCTATTGGGTAAAAGGATTGTCTAAAGTGCTGATTTCTGCCTTAATACTGCAGTCTTTACCCTTTAGATAAACCCACCTCTTTGTGTAATACCCAACTCTTTCTCCTAGTATATAAAGGAGCACTTGGGTGCCATTTAAAATATGCTTGGCTTAGTCCTAAATTCTCTCAACTACCACATTAAGTGTTAGTGATAACTCTATTTTTAGAGTTATTATTTCCATTTATTTTCCACTTTATTTTGTCAATTTTAGCCATTTCACTTCTAAAAACCCCCATTCTTGGTATAATTTACGAAAACGAGCAAAAGGAGTGAACCATGGTCTTTAATAAATTATTTGGGGAAGTTTTGGGTGTTTTCTCGATTTTTCATCCGCAGTGACGTATACAGTGCCCACTCCGGTTCCCCACTCTTCGAGCTGATCAAAAAGAAATCAAAAAGAAACTTTTAGTTGGGATCTAATTTTCTGGAGGAGGAAGGTTCATATGGCAGAGAAATGGCTGGAGAAGTACAAGGTAGTTCTCATTGAAGATAGCATCAAGTACACCTCTTTGTACTTGGAGATTGACTTGGAGAAGGGACCATTGGATAAAAGAATTGCACAAGGAGCTGAATTCTGCCACAACTCAGCAGTCTTTACCCATTGGAAGACCCACCTCTTTTGTGTAATACCCAACTCCTTCTCCTAGTATATAAAGGAGCACTTGGGTGCCATTAAATGCATGCTTGGTTTTCATCCTTGAATACTTTTAGTCTCAAATTCTCTCAACTATCACATTAGCTTTAGTCTTTTATTTACTGCAGTAACTAGCTTTAATTTTCAGTAATTTACTTTCTTAGTTTAAATTGTAGTTCGTATTACACAGTGCAGGGACGACTTCTCGTTCCCCACTGTGAGCAGTTAATTCAAATCACTTTCAGTTTTATTATGTGCAAATCTTCATCTTTTGTTTTCTTTACTTCGGAAATGTTAGGCTAAACATCCTTTGGGATGTAGGAAGGAGAAGTACCTGGATTTTATCAAAAATGCTTGAGTAATCTTTATACTTAGAATATTTGTTGTTTTGGTCTTTCATTCTCAATATTTACCCAAGGATGCGAACAAGCTGATCACTTGCAAGGATCTAAAGTCTAGTTCTTAACTTAGAAATAAGTAGAGCGCAGTGACACGAGCTTGAATGATGCTAGGGGATTCGAAAGAATTCTTTTGACACTTACGAAAGTGAGGTCGGCACAGTGAGTTAATCTCTGCCCACTGGAGTAGTAGGCAAGCTAATTTGTGTATTAAAAACACTTAGAGTATTTGTCTCTACACATTCCATCGAGGCCTGAAAAGGTCCATTTAGAGATTACCATTGACAAAACAACAAGTACTAAGAGTATGGGATTTTTATCTAACGGTGTGAGTATTTTGTAACCGGGCTTTTCTAGCGAAAATGTCCACCACGAATACGAGGATCACTCTAAGGACCGAGTATTTGAGATAAAATTTAGGGAAAATCCAACCTACATTCCTCCTTTTTAGCATTTAGTAAATCGTTTCAAATAGCTATTTTACCAAACCAAACCAAAGTATTATTTTCCTCTCTAGTTGAAACTTGTAAAAGGAGCTCATGAGAACCGTATTGTCTTGATTGTCCAGTCTCTGTGGATTCGATTCTGGTATTTTACCAACTATTACTTGCTGTGACGATCATAGTGGACAGTGTACACTTGCACTTCCCACTGTGGACAGTTTGCAACCCACTGCGATTAAAACACACATTTCGCACGTAACAAGTTTTTGGCGCCGTTGCCGGGGACTGGCGTGATTTTAAATCTCAAGACATTAGTTTTTGTTCGAGCCCGAGTCACTAGTTTTTCTAAGCTGTTCGTATTGTATGCCACGGCGACAACTCGAACATTTGGTTCCAATAGATCTCGAAATAGAAAAAACGTTGCGAAAAACACGAAGAAGCAAGAAAACAAATCGACAACCTCCTGTGATCCCCACTGTGAACATGGCTGCAGTACCGCCACCTATAGTGGAGACCACAATCACGATTGCCGATAACAAAGATCGAAAAATACGGGACTATGCTACTTCCGGAGTTGGTGATTTAAGCTCCGGAATTTTGAGACCCAATATTGTTGCAACGCATTTTGAACTCAAACCGGTGATGTTTCAAATGATCCAAGCCATGGGTCAATTTGGAGGATCGCCATCTGAGGATCCGCACTCGCACTTAAAATCTTTTTTAGAAATGACCGATTCCTTTCAATTGCAAGGTGTTAGTGATGAGGCATCAAGACTAAGGCTTTTCCCTTTTTCATTAAGGGACAAAGCAAAATCTTGGCTGAACGCACATGCACCTCACTCGATAACCACTTGGCAAGAACTTGCCGATAGATTTTTGCAAAAATACTTTCCTCCAACAAGGAATGTTAGATTTCAAAATGATATAATTTTATTTAGACAAGAGGAAGATGAGGCTGTTTCGGATGCATGGGAACGATTTAAAGATTTACTTCGAAAGTGCCCACATCATGGCATCCCACATTGCATCCAATTGGAGACCTTTTACAATGGTCTTTCCAATGCAGCCAAAATCATCTTAGATGCAACAGCCGGTGGAACATTTACGAGTATGACTTACAACGAAGGATATCAAATCTTAGAAAAAGTGTCCAACAACAATACCGAATGGTCAAATCCGAGAGCACCCATGTCTAAGACCAACACCATAGATTCCGAAGCACTCAAAACCATGAATGCACAATTAGTGGCCTTGACAAAAATCGTTTTAAATCAAAATCGAGGCCAAGTCAATTCCGCAACCCATCTCGCTGATAACTGCTCCCTTTGTGGAGAGGAGCATGTTTTCGACTATTGTCCAGCAAACCCCGAATCTGTTAATGTCATAGGGACCAACCAAAGGAACAACCCTTATTCGCAGACTTATAATCCAGGTTGGAGAAATCATCCGAATTTCTCTTGGTCCGGTAATCAAGGACTCCAACCCCAAGGACCGAGTCACATCCAGCAAAGACCATACAATCCCCCGGGATTTCAGCAACATCACAGTGGGCAATCCCCACATCACAGTGGGCAATCCCCACATCACAGTGGGCAGTCCCCACAACCATACCAACCACGATCCAACCAACCAGCTGAGGCTCAACAATCGATCGAGTCGATTCTCAAAGGTTTTATGAATCAAACCCAAGCAGCCATTAGGAATATAGAGACCCAAGTAGGACAGCTAGCCGTTGAAGTTAAGAATAGACCACCAGGAACGTTACCGAGTGATACCGAGCAAGCTAGAGTGATAGGAAAAGGACCAGAACATGTCAAGTCCATAACTTTAAGGAGTGGAAAGGATCTGAAAAATATCATTTTTGAATCTGATGATTCGCCTCAAAAACCCACTGTGAGCACCTCAGTGGGCACTCCTCAAGTCACTGTGATCCCCACAGTGGGGACCGACATCCCTGACCTTCCCACTTTTGGACCTGTCCCAAAGACTACTGTTCCAAAGCCAATACCACAGCAAACTCAGATTGACCCACGAAACATTCCATTTCCTCAAAGAATGAAGCCTAAAAATGTCGATGTTCAGTTTAAAAAATTCTTAGACATTTTTAAGCAACTTCACATTAACATACCCTTGGTAGAAGCTCTCGAGCAGATGCCAAGCTATGTTAAATTCTTAAAAGATATTTTGAACAAAAAGAGGAAGTTGGGTGAATTTGAAACTGTGGCTTTGACCGAAGAATGTAGTGCCCTCCTAACAAGCAAGATTCCACCTAAGTTGAAAGACCCGGGTAGTTTCACCATTCCATGCATTATAGGAGGACAAGAAGTAGGCCAAGCACTCTGTGATTTAGGAGCTAGTGTCAACTTGATGCCTTTGTCCATTTTTAACAAGTTAGGGATTGGAGAGGCTAGACCCACAACCGTGACATTACAACTAGCCGACCGATCCATTGCCTACCCCAAGGGAAAAATAGAAGACGTTTTGGTCCAAGTGGATAAATTTATCTTCCCCGCCGATTTTCTTGTTTTAGATTATGAGGCCGATAAAGAAATCCCAATCATCTTAGGACGTCCGTTTCTTGCAACCGGACGTACTTTGATCGATGTGCACAAAGGAGAACTCACGATGCGAGTTAATGACCAAGAGGTAACTTTTAATGTTTTCAAATCTCTCAAATATATAGACACCGAAGATTGTTTTGCCTTAAGTTCGATTTATGAAACCCACAATTTTGGCAATTTGCCCACAGTGGGGAGTACAGTTCCCACAGTGGGGATTGACAGTGAGCACTCTGAATCAGAGAGTAATGACACTTTTAAGGATGAGTGTAATAAGATGGTTGCAGCTTTTGAACCTCTGGACTTCAAGGATAGAGATGTTCAATCCCCTTCAATAGAACAACCTCCCGAGTTAGAGCTTAAACCATTGCCTTCCCATTTAAAGTATGCTTATCTCGCTAAGGATAATAAACTTCCCGTCATTATCTCTTCCAAACTTAGTGAGAAACAAGAACAACTTCTGATTGATTTGTTGATAAAGCATAAGGGAGCAATTGGTTGGACCATAGCGGACATTCGAGGGATTAGCCCCTCTTTATGTCAACATAAGATTAACTTGGAGAATGACCACCCGGGGAAAGTCCAACCCCAAAGAAGGTTGAACCCCATCATGAAGGAGGTAGTTAAGAAAGAAGTCTTGAAATGGTTAGATGCCGGTATTATCTATCCCATTGCCAGTAGTAGTTGGGTGAGCCCCGTTCAATGTGTCCCTAAAAAGGGAGGAACAACAGTGGTCAGAAATGAAAAGAACGAACTCATTCCAACTAGGACTGTTACGGGATGGAGAATATGCATGGATTATAGGCAACTGAATCTAGCAACAAAGAAAGACCATTTCCCGTTACCTTTTATTGATCAAATGCTTGATAGATTAGCGGGAAAGGAATTTTATTGTTTTCTAGATGGATACTCCGGATATAACCAAATCCACATCGCACCCGAAGACCAAGAAAAGACCACCTTTACTTGTCCATATGGTACTTTTGCATTCCGGAGAATGCCTTTTGGTTTATGTAATGCTCCCGCTACTTTTCAACCTTGTATGATGGCCATTTTTACTGATATGATAGAAGATACCATAGAAGTTTTTATGGACGATTTTTCTGTGATCGGCACATCATTTGATAACTGTTTGAGGAATCTAGAAAAAAGTTTGGTGAGATGTGAAACCCACGACCTTATTCTAAATTGGGAAAAATGTCATTTCATGGTCGAAGAGGGCATCGTTTTGGGTCATCTTGTGTCGAAAAAGGGTTTGGAAGTTGATGAAGCAAAACTAGAAGTAATCTCCCAACTTCCCGAGCCCACAACGGTAAAAGGCATTCGCAGTTTTTTAGGTCACGCAGGTTTCTATAGGAGGTTCATAAAAGATTTTTCCAAAATAACTAAACCCCTATGTAACCTGCTGCAACATGAAAGAGAGTTTGTTTTTACCAAAGAATGTAGAAACGCATTTGAAATAATCAAAAATGCCTTAGTTACTGCACCCATAGTGACCACTCCTGACTGGTCACTCCCATTTGAAGTCATGTGTGACGCCAGCGATTGGGCTATAGGTGCAGTACTAGGCCAACGAAAAGATAAGATTTTTCATCCAATATACTATGCAAGCAAGACTTTGATCGAGGCTCAAATCAACTACACTGTAACCGAAAAAGAACTACTTGCAGTAGTTTTTGCTTTTGATCGTTTCAGGTCTTACTTAATTGGAGCAAAGGTCATAGTACACACCGATCACGCAGCCATCAAATATTTGATCAACAAGGCTGACTCTAAACCGAGGTTGATCAGATGGGTGCTGTTGCTGCAGGAATTTGACCTCCAGATCGTCGACAGAAAAGGAACAAGCAATCAGGTTGCTGATCATCTGTCCAGGCTCGAGAAGACAGTGGGCACTGTTGACCCCACTCCTGACCCCACTCCGGTAAAAGAAACTTTTCCCGATGAACAATTATTATCTGCGCAACATCATAATGAAACTCCTTGGTATGCTGATATTGCAAACTTTTTAGCAAGTGGATTTAAGCCCCACGGGATGAGTGGACAACCATTCAAGAAATTTTTACACGACACACGACAATACGTTTGGGACGATCCCTTCTTGTACAAGATAGGGGCGGACCAAATATTAAGGCGTTGTGTCCATGGGAGTGAACAACATCAAATACTCCATGGTTGTCACACATCCCACTACGGTGGCCACTTCGGTGGAAACCGTACCGCAGCAAAAATTTTGCAAAGTGGATTCTTTTGGCCCACTGTTTTTAAAGACTCATTTGAATTCGTGAAAAATTGTGAGCAATGTCAACGTACGGGGAATATATCGCAAAGAAATGAAATGCCTCTTAACAACATTCTAGAGGTCGAACTTTTTGATGTATGGGGGATAGATTTTATGGGACCTTTTCCAAATTCCAACAATAACTTTTACATCTTGGTTGCGGTAGATTATGTTTCAAAATGGGTAGAAGCCATTGCTTGTCACTCCAATGATGCTAACACTGTGGTGAAGTTCTTACACAAAAATATATTCACTCGCTTCGGAACACCACGAGCATTAATTAGTGACGAAGGCACCCATTTTGTAAACAAAGTCATGGCCTCGGTTCTTGCTAAATATGATATTCATCATAGAGTGGCCACCGCATACCACCCACAAACCAATGGGTTGGCCGAGCTTTCAAATCGTGAGATCAAGGGAATTTTGGAAAAAGTTGTTAAGCCACACCGTAAAGATTGGTCAATCAAACTCGATGATGCTCTTTGGGCCTATCGAACAGCCTATAAAACTCCTCTGGGAATGTCTCCATTCAAATTAGTTTTTGGCAAAGCTTGCCATTTACCGATTGAATTAGAGCACAAGGCGTTCTGGGCCCTTAAAGAGCTTAACATGAGTGAGGATGCCGCGGGAATCAAAAGGAGTCTGCAAATACATGAGCTAGAGGAGTTGCGATATCACTCCTATGAGAATGCAAAGTTGTACAAGGAAAAGACCAAGATGTGGCACGATCGTCGAATCAACCATAGAGAGTTCATGGAAGGACAACAGGTACTATTGTTCAATTCTCGTCTCAAACTCTTTCCAGGTAAACTTAAATCAAGATGGACGGGACCATACACCATTGTCAAGGTGAGTCCTTTCGGAACAGTGGAGTTGAAATCCCCACAATCGGGTCAAACCTTTAAAGTCAATGGGCAAAGGGTAAAGCATTTTTTGCATGAAAGTGCCCACATCCCTGCCCACTCTCCGCCTCGCTATGGTTAAGCAATGTCACAACCGTTTGTAAATATTTTATTTCAGTTATTTGCTGTCTTTTTATTATTTTTGGTCTTTTTAATTCTGCATGGTAGTTTGTTTTAATGTGTGTAGGAGAAATTGCCGCTTTTTGGAGGAAAAATCAAGAAAAAGCTTCGCAGTGGGGAGATGCATGTCCCTGCGTTCCTCACTCTCGGTCTGGCATAGGAAAAGACGGTTTGGGAGGGACCCACGGCTGACGCACATCATGCTTTTTCTTACAAACATCAACTTTTCCTGCCACTTGTCAAAAGCCCACCTATTCCCAAGATAAACCATCATTATCTTTTTCTCTCTCTACTAACCGTCCCCAATCAACTCAAAAACCATCACCCTCAAATCAGATTTTTACTTTAACTTCCCTAAACACACCAAGTTTCTTCATCTTCTCCATTTCTCTCTCAAAGAAAACCCACAAACCTAAAACCCTTCCTAAAACCCTAAAAATGGCAAGAACCAAGAGAATGAACACCAACCCCGATGCACTCACACGTGCGGCCGTCCGCCGCAGGACCGCCGAGGAACAACCACCGGAAGCCGTCACCAATGACCTGAACGAACCGCCACCGGTCTCCGGCGAAAACCCGATCATCTCCGGTGCAGCCGACGAGGGTTCTTCAAAGCACGAAAGCCCAAAAGCTACTTCATCATCGCAAGTCTCAGACAACAGTATCACCCATTTCGAGACCGAGACACTTCTAGCCGAAGAAGAAGAGAGACGGTTAGCAGAGGAGTTCAAACAGAAAATGGAAGCCATTAGAAAAAGAAAGGAAGAGGTCGAGAGGAGGCGTCGAGAGGAAGAAGAAAGAATCAGAAAGGAAGAAGAAGAAAGAATCAAAAGAGAGGAGGAAGAGAGATTGAGGAGGGAAGAAGCCGCAAGATTGGCTAGAGAGGAGGAGGAGCGATTGAAAGAGGAAGAACGAAAGAAGGATGAAGAAGCAAGGATATTCGAGCAGAAAAAGAAACAAGCAGAGGAGGAGTGTTTGGCTCGTGAGGAAGAAGAAAGACAGAAGAAGATTAAGGAGCAGGCTCAGACATTAGACATTCCCCAGAACAAAAATGCTGATAGTGTGGAGGATGTCCACACCACTGCCCACAGTGAAGAAACCCCAACCAGAGCACTCCAGAGGAACAGGGGAATGGTTACACGATCTGGTGCATCCAAGAAGGCATCGTCTGCAAAACCAAAAAGAAAAGCGTCGAGGAAAGGTAAGGGTATCGAACCCTCTTTAAGTTCTTCTTCTAGTGATACTAATACGGGAAGTGAACAAAACCTTTCTGAAAATCCACATCTGTCCACTGTGGGGACTGCTCATGCCCCCAGTGGGATACCGAGGCAATTCACTTCCCCAGCTGCTAGAACCCACTTTGAGTGTATTTGCACTCGGAAGTTGAATTTAGAGAGGGGTTTCGACCCCGACTTTGTAGAAGCAAATCCCTTTGTCAAAGATAAACTTGTAGCGCAAGATTGGGCAACCATTGCCACTGCCAATCGCCGCGCTAATGCATCATTAGTCCGAGAATTTTATGCTGAGGCCTCCCAAGCCAAAGAATCATTTGTTAAGATCAGAGGAAAGGTTGTGGACTTTACTCCAGGCAATATAAACCGAGTGTTAGGTAGAGGAGCTCCGGAACCTTGTGCTTTCGGACAGTTCCTGGCAAAGATGACTCCGGCTGATGAGGAATTGATTTTAAAAGAAATAGCAGTTGAGGGAAGGCCATGGAATCAGGATGGCCAAAGAAGGTGTCTATATGCTGGCAGCCTCACCACTGAGGCTGCTGTGTGGTTCCAATTCCTAAGGGCCTCGGTGGCCCCAACATCGCACGACACGACTCTCTCCATGCATAAGTGTGCCATGCTTTACTGCGTTCTCACTAAAAAGAAGATCAATCTGGGAATCATAATGCATGGTGCCATCCATCAGGCCAGAACACGAACCAAGGTAATCCTACCCCTTCCTTGCCTTATTACACTATTGCTAATAGATGCCGGAGTGCCCACAGCTGAAGAAGACCAGTGGATCATTTCCACGAAAAACATCAGTATTCAGACAATTAAGAAGATGAGAAGAGAGATAGGAGGCCCGTCTGTTGAGCCTGCCCAGGTACAGCCCAATGTGCGAATAGCCGACGAGCACATAGTGGGCACTGAAGTGCCCACTGTGGGGAAGAAGGGTACCCCACTCCATTCAACCGAGGCCGGATCATCAAGCAACCAAATGGGAGAGATTTTGGCAGCTTTAAAGAAGCTCACATACAGGATCGAGTTGCTGGAAAGTGAGCAGCGATATCAGAACCGGGCCACGCAGAAATTTTGGATGTATACAAGAGAACGAGATGAGGTGACGGGCCTGATGATGAAAGAGGCCAACCCAATGCTAGCTGCTCAGCTACCAGAATTCCCGAAAGATATCTGCCCGGTTAATGACAGTGAGGATGAGTTCGATGATGATGATGCGGATCTGTCACCGCAAGCCACCCAAACCCCGTGAATGGTTTGTTTTTAAAACAATGATTTCGCTCTTTTGCTCACCAAAAACAATTTTATTTTGTTTGGTTGATCTTTTTGTGCCTATGGCTAGGCATTGACACTATTTGCTGTTTTAACTTTTTAAATATCGATGCATGAAAATCCTACCGGTAGGTAGGTACTTTTGGGTACTAACATATTGATTGTTTGAATGCTTGTTTGACCTCGTTTCCATTTCAAGGTACAACTTTCGGCTTCCGACTTAAAAGGTCACTTTTGTAAGTACAAATCTCAACTTGTCCCGTGAAATGATATAGGCCATTTTTCGCATCCAAACACGATCCTTTTTATACCCCCAAACCACCACCTTTGTTCATTAATTCAATGTCACAGTGGGGACACTGTGAGATTTTAAGTTTGAGGTGGGAACTTCCAGAGTGACCTCCAGTTTGCTCACAGTGAGGACACTGTGAAGTCCAAGTTTGAGGTGGGTAAGCCGTACCCCCCTCCAAAAAAAAAAAAAAAAAGAGAAAACACAAAAATACAAAAACAGAAGAAAATAGGAGTAGCACTAACAAAATTGATGGTGTGCCTTTTCTGGACCATCAAAGTGCTCACTCCCAGAAAACGATGGTGTGCCTATTCTGGACCATCAGAATACCCACCCTCACAAAAAATAGCCATACTCATTATACCCAAATAAAGCCTGAAAGTGTACGTTCTTATCATAGCAAAATACTAAACACCCACTTCTTGAAATAAAAATCTCAAAGCGAGATCTTCGGTCCATGTTTGGAAATTTTTGCCAAAACCCTTGGGAAAAGATTCAAAGCCATAAACCCTTCAAACCCAAGAAAACCCTATTGATCAAAAGGTAAACAAGGGAAAGGTTTCGTCAAACACAAAAGTGAAATTTTCAAGTTTGGAACCGAAGGAAGTATCGAAGGAAGGAGATCAACGCCCATTCAAGTCAAGAAATATGTAAGTCCATCAAAGACCTTTTATGCATTGTGTTTCATTTTATTTCTTTCTTTTTATTACTTGGGGACAAGTAATGATTTAAGTTTGAGGTTGTGATAACTCTATTTTTAGAGTTATTATTTCCATTTATTTTCCACTTTATTTTGTCAATTTTAGCCATTTCACTTCTAAAAACCCCCATTCTTGGTATAATTTACGAAAACGAGCAAAAGGAGTGAACCATGGTCTTTAATAAATTATTTGGGGAAGTTTTGGGTGTTTTCTCGATTTTTCATCCGCAGTGACGTATACAGTGCCCACTCCGGTTCCCCACTCTTCGAGCTGATCAAAAAGAAATCAAAAAGAAACTTTTAGTTGGGATCTAATTTTCTGGAGGAGGAAGGTTCATATGGCAGAGAAATGGCTGGAGAAGTACAAGGTAGTTCTCATTGAAGATAGCATCAAGTACACCTCTTTGTACTTGGAGAAGGGACCATTGGATAAAAGAATTGCACAATGAGCTGAATTCTGCCACAACTCAGCAGTCTTTACCCATTGGAAGACCCACCTCTTTTGTGTAATACCCAACTCCTTCTCCTAGTATATAAAGGAGCACTTGGGTGCCATTAAATGCATGCTTGGTTTTCATCCTTGAATACTTTTAGTCTCAAATTCTCTCAACTATCACATTAGCTTTAGTCTTTTATTTACTGCAGTAACTAGCTTTAATTTTCAGTAATTTACTTTCTTAGTTTAAATTGTAGTTCGTATTACACAGTGCAGGGACGACTTCTCGTTCCCCACTGTGAGCAGTTAATTCAAATCACTTTCAGTTTTATTATGTGCAAATCTTCATCTTTTGTTTTCTTTACTTCGGAAATGTTAGGCTAAACATCCTTTGGGATGTAGGAAGGAGAAGTACCTGGATTTTATCAAAAATGCTTGAGTAATCTTTATACTTAGAATATTTGTTGTTTTGGTCTTTCATTCTCAATATTTACCCAAGGATGCGAACAAGCTGATCACTTGCAAGGATCTAAAGTCTAGTTCTTAACTTAGAAATAAGTAGAGCGCAGTGACACGAGCTTGAATGATGCTAGGGGATTCGAAAGAATTCTTTTGACACTTACGAAAGTGAGGTCGGCACAGTGAGTTAATCTCTGCCCACTGGAGTAGTAGGCAAGCTAATTTGTGTATTAAAAACACTTAGAGTATTTGTCTCTACACATTCCATCGAGGCCTGAAAAGGTCCATTTAGAGATTACCATTGACAAAACAACAAGTACTAAGAGTATGGGATTTTTATCTAACGGTGTGAGTATTTTGTAACCGGGCTTTTCTAGCGAAAATATCCACCACGAATACGAGGATCACTCTAAGGACCGAGTATTTGAGATAAAATTTAGGGAAAATCCAACCTACATTCCTCCTTTTTAGCATTTAGTAAATCGTTTCAAATAGCTATTTTACCAAACCAAACCAAAGTATTATTTTCCTCTCTAGTTGAAACTTGTAAAAGGAGCTCATGAGAACCGTATTGTCTTGATTGTCCAGTCTCTGTGGATTCGATTCTGGTATTTTACCAACTATTACTTGCTGTGACGATCATAGTGGACAGTGTACACTTGCACTTCCCACTGTGGACAGTTTGCAACCCACTGCGATTAAAACACACATTTCGCACGTAACAGTTAGTCTTTCATTTACTGCAGTAGCTAGCTTTAAAATTCTGTATCTTAATTTCTTAGTTTAATTGTAGTTCGCAATACACAGTGACAGGGACGAATCCTCGTTCCCCACTGTGAGTTCTATTCAAGTCACTTTCAGTTTAATTATGTGCAAATTATACTCTTTTGTTTTCTTTACTTTAGTTATGGGCTAAACATCCTTTGGGATGTAGGAAGGAGAAGTACCTGGATTTTATTAAAATTGCTTGAGTAATCTTTATACTTAGAATATTTGTTGTTTTGGTCATTCATTCTCGATATTTACCCAAGGATGCGAACAAGCCGATCACTTGCAAGGATCTAAAGTCTAGTTCTTAACTTAAAAATAAGTAGAACGTAGTGACACGAGCTTGAATGATGCTAGGGGATTTGAAAGAATTCTTATGACACTTACGAAAGTGAGGTCGACACAGTGAGCAAATCTCAACCCACTGGAGTAGTAGGCAAGCTAATTTGTGTATTAAAAACACTTAGAGTATTTGTCTCTACACATTCCATCGAGACCTGAAAAGGTCCATTTTTTTGAGATTGCCATTGACAAAACAATAAATACCAAGAGTATGGGATTTTTATCTAACGGTGTGAGTATTTTGTAACCGGGATTTTCTAGCGAAAATGCCTACCTCGAATACAAGGATCACTTTTAGGACCGAGTATTTAGTATAAAATCTAGGGAAAATCTAACTTACATTCCTCTTTTTAATCTTAGTAAAATCGTCAAAGTAACTATTTCGCCAACCAAACCAAAGTATTATTTTCCTCTCTAATTGAAACTTGTAAAAGGAGCTCATGAGAACCGTATTGTCTTGATTGTCCAGTCCTTGTGGATTCGATTCTGGTATTTTACCAACTATTACTTGCTATGACGATCATAGTGGACAGTGTACACTTGCACTTCCCACTGTGGACAGTTTGCAACTCACTGCGATTAAAACACATATTTCGCACGTAACACCTATACTGGTGGGAAGCTCATATTTCCTCGGGAGGATCTGATATATATTCTACTTACTCTTGGGAAAAATTCGTGATAGCTTTCAGGAAACAATTCTGTCCTCATGCAGCGGTTAAACAACTGGAGGGGGAGTTTATGAACTTGCAGCAAGGGAATCTATCAGTTCGAGACTACACCGCTCGTTTTCTGGAAAAGTCTCGTTTCGCGGAATACTACATTGCCACAGAGGCAATGAAGATTGAAAGGTGTATCTTCGGATTGAATGCAGAAGTTAGAAGTTTTGTGATTGCTAAAGGACCAGAAACTTTCTCCACCGCAGTAGATGCCGCGGAAACCGTGGAGCAAGATAAAAGGAGAATTATGAGTGATAAAAGTGCGGGGAAAAGAAAGTGGGAAGGACCACAGTATGATCCGAAGAAGTCCAGGTTTCAGCGATTTGATAACCGTCCACCTTTCCGACCAACGGAAAGACCTTATTCGAAGTGCAACCGTATCCACCAAGGAAATTGTCAAATGGATCCTCGAGTTTGTTTTAGGTGTGGGAAGACCTGGCATGTTGTTAAACACTGTCGAGTGACGCGGTTTTGTTTCTCATGTAATTCTCCGGATCACATTCAGTCTGATTGTCCGAGGGGAAGAATACAGCAAGGGGGTACATCAGGGAAAACGGCAGTTGTCAGACCGGTAGTACCAAGACTAGAGCCACCAAGAACAAGGGGTCGTGCATTTCAGAGGACAGCACAAGAAGCGGAGGAAACTCTGGATGTGGTTACAGGTACATTTTTAATAAACTCTACACGTGCTAAAGTGTTATTTGACTCCGGTGCAAACCGATCGTTCGTGTCTCCTTCATTTGCTGCTTATCTGCGTTTAAAGCCTAAAGTGTTAGATCATGCTTTAATGGTAGATACTGCAAATGATAATCAAGTATCGGCTAAAAAAGTTTTCGATAGTTGTGTGATAAATATAGAGGGGTACGGAGTACCGATACAATTATTTCCTATAGCCTTAATCGAGTTCGATGTGGTAGTGGGGATGGATTGGTTAGCCGAGAATCAGGCTAACATAGTTTGTGATAAGAAATTAATAAATATTGTCTTACCTGAGAAGGGACCGGTAGTGATTTATGGTGATCGTAGAAATCATCAGTCTTGTCTTATATGTATGATAAAAGCCCGTAAATGTGTTAATAAAGGTTGCTCGAGTTACTTAGCTTATGTGATATATATTAAGCCAGAAAAGAATAAGTTAGAAGATATTCCTATTGTTAGTGAATTTCCGGAAGTATTCCCTGAAGACTTGAATAGTCTTCCGCCCGTTAGACAAATAGAGTTTGGTATAGATCTGATTCCTGGAGCCGCTTTTATAGCCTGTGCACCGTATCGTTTAGCGCCACCAGATATGAAAGAAATGATGACGCAACTGCAAGATCTTTCCGATAAGGGATTCATCAGACCTAGTTCTTCGCCGTGGGGTGCACCAGTTTTGTTTGTGAAAAAGAAGGATGGTTCGATGAGAATGTGTATTGACTACCGGGAACTGAATAAACGCACGATCAAGAACAAGTATCCGCTTCCCAGAATTAATGACCTCTTCGATCAACTAGTTGGAGCTTGTTATTTCTCCAAGATTGATCTAAGATCTGGTTATCATCAGCTGAAGGTTAAAGAAGGAGACGTTCTGAAAACTGCTTTTCGCACAAGGTATGGTCATTATGAATTCTTAGTGATGCCGTTTGGACTGACGAATGCTCCAGCTGCCTTTATGGATTTAATGAATCAGGTATGTAAGCCGTATCTCGATAAATTTGTTATTGTATTTATTGATGATATACTTATCTATTCCCGATCCAAGGAAGAGCACGCGCAACATCTTCGTTTGATTCTGGAGTTATTGAAGAAAGAAAAGTTGTATGCTAAATTTTCGAAATGTGAATTCTGGCTACAAGAAGTTCAGTTTCTGGGGCATGTAGTTTCCGAGAAAGGCATTCAAGTGGATCCGATTGAAAAGTGGGAACCACCGAGAAACGGCAACCGAAGTACGTAGTTTTCTGGGTTTAGCCGGCTACTATCGAAAGTTTATAAAAGACTTCTCTCGTATCGTGACGCCTTTGACTAAGCTGACTCGAAAGAATCTAAAGTTTGAATGGAAAGCAGAACAAGATGAAGCATTCAGGGTATTGAACGAGAAACTTTGCAGTGCGCCGATTTTGTCACTACCGGAAGGTTCCGAACACTTTGTTGTTTATAGTGATGCTTCCAAACTGGGATTGGGATGTGTACTTATGCAGTGTGGGAAGGTTATTGCTTATGCTTCTCGTCAGTTAAAAGATCATGAAAGACAGTATCCTACACACGACATGGAACTGACAGCAGTTGTATTTGCGTTGAAGATTTGGAGACATTATCTTTACGACTCTAAATGTCAAATTTATACCGATCATAAGAGTCTCCAACATCTTTTTGATCAGAAGGAATTAAATATGAGGCAAAGAAGATGGCTAGAATTGGTGAATGATTATGACTGTGAAATCCTTTATCATCCGGGAAAGGCGAACATGGTAGCTGATGCGCTGAGTCATCAAGAAAGAAGTGGAACAATAAAAGCTATTGCACTACGAGCTGAGCTTCTACCTAACATTTTCGACGAACTGAAGAAGTGTCAAGTAGAAGCCTATCAACAAGAATATTTGAAATCAGAACGGTTAGTGGGGTTATCAGCATTGCTAGTGAAAGATGATCGTGGGTTATTGTGTCTGGGGAACAGAATTTGGGTGCCTCGTTTGGGTGGTTTACGTGATCATGTACTACAAGAAGCTCATCAATCTCGATTCTCTATTCATCCAGGTACGAATAATATGTATAAAGATCTAAAACAATTCTATTGGTGACCGGGAATAAAAAGAAGCATTGCTCAACATGTGGAAGGTTGTACTACTTGTAAGAAGGTAAAGATTGAACATCAAAAGCCGTTTGGTCAGTTACAACGATTAGAAATACCGATGTGGAAATGGGATCAGATTACTACAGATTTCATCACAAAGCTACCAAGGACTCCGAAGGGATTTGATTCTATTTGGGTGATAGTCGACAGGTTGACGAAGTCTGCACACTTTTTACCGATAAAGGAAACTGATTCATTGGAACGATTAGCTAAATTGTACATTGACGAAATAGTAACTCGACATGGAGTTCCAATCTCAATCATTTCTGATCGTGATAGTCGTTTTACTTCACGATTCTGGAAAAGTTTTCAAAAAGAAATGGGGACGCAGATAAAGTTAAGCACAATATATCATCCTCAAACTGACGGTCATAGTGAACGAACGATTCAAACATTAGAAGATATGCTCCGGGCTTGCATTGTTGACTTTGGGGGATCGTGGGATAAGCATTTACCATTGATCGAATTTGCCTACAATAAGAATTATCATTCCAGCATTCAAGCGACACCGTTTGAAGTATTGTATGGTAGAAAATGTCGAACTCCTTTGTGTTGGAACGAAGTGGGAGAGAAATAGTTAGCGGGACCGGATATAGTTCAGTTAACCGCGGATAAGGTTACTTAGATTCGAGAAAGATTGAAAGTGGCTCAAGACAGACAGAAAAGCTACGCCGACCGATGCCGAAAACCGTTAGAGTTCCAAGTTGGAGATTTTGTAATGTTAAAAGTCTCACCTTGGAAAGGAGTTATTCGGTTTGGGAAGCAGGGTAAACTTAGTCCGAGGTACATTGGACCGTTTGCAATTACAGAAAGGATCGGTGAAGTAGCATACAGGTTGGATCTTCCGTCAGAGTTAAGCAGGATTCACAACGCGTTTCATGTATCGAATTTTCGAAAGTGTCTAGTTACGCCAGATCAGGCAGTGTCTCTACCCGATATACAGGTTGATGAAAAGCTTAATTATGTAGAAGAACCAGAAGCCATTGTGGACCATAAAGTCAAAGTTTTGCGGAATAAAGAAATCAGACAAGTAAAAGTACAGTGGCGACATCACAAGGGGCAGGATGCTACATGGGAATCGGAATCAGAGATGAGAACTAAGTACCCGTATCTTTTTGCCTAGCCGAATTCCGGGACGAAATTCTTTTAAGGGGGAGATGATGTAATACCCCGGGTAAGTTCGTTAGTTAAATGTTAGTTTCGTTAAATTTATTTAACTTTATAATTGATGTTTAGGGTAAGTGTGGATTAAATTTGGAGTTAAGGGTGTTTTGGGTCATTAATGGATAGCTTAGGGTTTAAAGGGTAAAAATTGGTTAGATATTATCCCTTAGTTAAATCAGATATTTCACAAACAGCCGAAACTCAGATATTATCCTAGTGTGTGTGTGTGTGTGTGTGTGTGTGTGTTTGGAGGCAAGAAGGAGAAAAGAAGGAAAGTTAGGTTAAAGTTCAAATTGGTGTACTTGGAAGAGGAATTAAGGTATGTTGCTTTGTATTTTATGCTGGTAATTGCTAGTAGATAGTTCCTATCGGAGTAGAATCATCGATTTCACTTCTGGTAGTAATTCCAGTCGATTTCTAGGTAAAAGGTGATGAACAATCAGTAGTTTCCGGATAAGTTGAAGATGTTCGGGTACTTTTGTTGATAGTGTCCGAATGATATTTTAAAGGTGTCCGGACGGATTCCTTATCCGGGTAAGTTCCTCTTTTTCTATAGTTTTCCGGATGAAATGAGTTACCGGATAGTATCCGGATTGATATGATGTCCGGGTAGTTGGGCTGTCCGGATTATTGAGGTTGTCCGGAAAGTCATGCTGTCCGGATTATCTGTGCTATCCGGATAGTTTGGGTTGTCCAGAAACTTTGAGCTGTTTGGTCATTTTTGAGATTTCAAATACTTTTAGCGGAACCCCCGTGTTAAGTCGCCGTAGGGAAACAATTAAGGATAAGAGTTTGATACGTTAAATAGGATTCTCAGCCTGCTAGAGAGTCTTTTGTGTTCTATATGGTAAAGAGATACTTGTATTTAAATTGTTTCAGATACTGTGAATTTGAAGTGAAAGACTGAATCTGTTGAAAAGGCTTGGAAAGGATTTTGGTGATAAGCAAAACAGGTGAGTTTTACTTTAAAACGTTTTCAAACTGGAATACATTTATGTGTGGATTGGGAATCTAATAGGTGGTGTGATTGTGTGTTTATGTCTGAAATATAATATATTGAGATATTGTATTTACATGAGTATTCTACTATACGAGAATACGTTGGCCGGGCTTAGGACCGGTGTGTTGGCTGTAAAATTCGTACAGCGTTGTTGGCTGTAATTGTCGTACAACGAAGTTGATTTATTAGTTGGCTTGCAACCAACTAATATGGCCAAGAGAATGAGATGGGGAAATACATGATGATTGAGTCATAACTGGTAATTGTGTTTGTATTATGTGAATGGTGGTGTGCAAAGAATTTTCAAAGAAACAAGGATTTTCTCACTAGACCTTTAGGTCTAACCCTCATTTTTTTTTAAATATGTATTCCAGGTCGTGGATCAAGTAAGGACAAGTAAGCAGGGTAATCGGTGAATAGCTTTTGAGAAGGCGTATATTTTTGAAGATCATGACATGTTTTGTAGTTATGATGTAATGTAACTAGGGAAAAAGTTTGTAATGAATTATCTTATTTTGGATTGTAAAGACTAAGGGACCGTATTTGCTATAGGATGTATCTTGTTATGTAACGACGTTATGCATTTTATGTTATATGTGTATATTTGGAAATATCGGGTTGTTACAGTGCGATCTGGGTGCGTCCCGCATATGCCTGTGCGGGCAGGAACAAAACCGTGAGCGGTACCGGTATGCTGTTATGCAGAGGGTATGCACAAAGCGGACAATATCGTCTACGGTGGGCTGGGGATGTTACACACTTTTGGGGATTTTGAGTGATTGACGAATAAATCTTGAGAAAAGGGGTTTTGGTTAATTTATTGCATAAGTGAAAGCTATGTGGTCAAAATACGCTTTTAGAATCTATTGTGGTTGTGCAATAATTATGAGGTGTTATGTGCTTAATTGCATTCTATCTAAATAAGTGCCGGTTTAAGTATTGGTCTTATGTGTGAGGACCGTTTGATGATCTTGTATTCTTAGTATCTTTAGGATTAATGAACTTTGGCAATATATATATATATATATATATATATATATATATATATATATATATATATATATATATATATTGTTGAGTATATAAGAGTTTCATATGCGTGTACATATAGATACATATATGATTTGACTTCATTAAGAAGGTAGCAATGAAGGGGTCGTGAGATTATTACACCTCGGAGCGTGTGTTGCATGATGTGGGTTAGATGCATTTTAATTGCATGAGTTGATATTGATAAATGATCATTAAATTATTTGAGTAGATGGCTCGGTTTTGGATTCGGTTGGATCTCGAGGGCGTTCGCCCGGTTTAATAAGTTCGACGTAGGCTTACGGTTGGAATTACATGAATTATATTATAATTGAAGCTTACATGATGTGAATGCTTTGGTTATTCTTTTGAGGTCATGTATGAATGTTATGTTTTGACTCAGAAGATTAAAAGTTGAAGGACCACCTTGTAGGGATGTTAGGATAGTGAAAGCTTATTGTTTTAGATAAGCATTTTACTTACGATGTGGATAGTTTATAAAGGATAAAGTATTAGACACGAACAACGTGAGTGTATAGACTATGTCGATTTGTGAGGGATTGTGCCTTGTCTATGTAATAGTTTGGAATCACAAAGAACTAGCAAGAAATGAGTAAGTTGAGTTAATAAGAAGCTTGTGAGTTGTGGTTCAACTAAAGTTGGGGAGGGATAAAGTAGTGATATAGACTCGGTTAATTATGCGGGAAAACATGAAGGTAGGTTTGAATGGTCTACAAATGACCATGAGAGACCTAGTCTGTTGTAAGATGTTATGGGTTGAAAATGTACGGACGGGTATCGGCATCAATTGCCAAGATATATGTGTCAACCAATATGTAATGTGATGTTAGAAAGAGGAAGCAGGATTTCGGAGGAAGTGTACTAATTTTCCAATAAAGTTGTTGGAGCATGTGATTTGTAAGATGACGTGGTGATATGACTAATATCAGAATAGAATGTCAGAGCGGTAGTGAGAGTTTATCCAAAGGGATTTTGGTTGTGTGAGTTTGCTAAGTAAGTTTATGGTTTTGAATCATTGGAAGTTTAACGAAGATGATAGGTGTGTTAGTCAAAATGTGGTGTAGTAGATGGAAAATCCTTAAGGAATGTGAGTTGCTTCTTATGTGTGAAAGAATTGTTCGAGAAAGTGTTAGTTGAATACCAAAGAATGTGTAGTAATTTCGATTGGTGGTGTCGTTTCAAAATGACTTGGTTGAATGCCTTAAGTTAGAATCTTGGTGCAAATGTTTGGTTATGTATAGTAATGAGAAAATGTTATTGGCTTGTGACAAAGTTGGGAGAAAGAGACAAGTAATGTTTGGGGGGTAGTACTCCACGCTAACGTAGGGAAGTAATGATAGAAAGATCAGACCTAGGAATGTAGTCATACTACAAATTCAATGGAAACATTACCCTTATCATGCAACCCTTTAGTGCTTGGTTGCAATATGGTCGCATGGTGCGATAGTGGAGTGAAGAAATGGTAACATTTTGTACCGAAGAAATGTATAAGTCATGGATGTACTGATGGTTTGCCGTAATTATTGAAGTATTCAAAAGTGATAAATATGCTTGATTTAAAGTATGTAGATTTTCTGGTAGTATACATTAATGTTATTTTGAGACCTGGAGATTTAGTTGTGGTGATGATGGGGTGAAAGGAGAACTCTTGTCCTTCTCGATCCCATTAGATTTTGGGTGAGTTTTTATACTTCACTTTATTATCAAAGAGAATACTGTAACCGTTAATCTGTAGTACTTCGTTATGAAGTTTAGTCAAGAGTGTTGGAGTATTTCGTGGATGTAAAGAAATGCATTGAATACAGTTCTCGGTGTTGCTAGGACTTGGCTAAATGTCTTAGCTAATGATTATAGAGAAACTGTCCTTTTAGACTGTAGCTATGTGTGGTGGCTGTTCCGTGTAAACATGAGAGAAATGATAACGGTATGGTAGATCAAGAAATAGTCGGATAAGGATTTGATGATAACAGTTACCCTAAGGAGGTTTGTAAATCTAAGTTGGGGAGTGGGTAATGATGAAAGAGGTAAGGTTCAGAAAATATGAAAAGATGAATCCTTGTTATTTCTGGACTTTCAGTTGTGAATTAAGTATGTAAGACTTAAAGTGAAGAGGTGTATAAAATACTTCATGTTGGTATGATGTGATTTCACTTACTAAAGTAAGAATGGATGGTAAGAGTAGTTGTTTGGAGGAACTGTTGTTTGGAGGAACTATAAGGGGTTATAGAAAGATCAATTAAGAAGTTGTGACCTAAGGGTGTGGTATTACATCATTGAGGTGTTAATATGACTTTAGAGTTGGAAGAAGATATGAAGATTAAATATGTTCATTTGTTTACCTAGCTTCGATTTCGAGGGCGAAATCATTTTCAAGTTGGGGTGTATTGTAACATCCCGATTTTTATAAAAGAGGATGTTTGGGGTTATTAAATGATTTGAGTAAAATTATTTGGTAAGATATGACTTATTAAGTGATGAATTAATTTTAGAGTTTAACCCAGAATAAGTTACGTTATTTGTTTGCGAGGTTATAAGTTAAGGGGTAAACTTTAATTTTAATTTATTTGTTGAGAGATTAAAATTGTCAAGTGAAGAAAGTGAGAGGGGCTGTTTGGTAATTGGGATTAAATAAGTTCCCAACACCGCCCCATTATAGATAAAAAGAGATGAGGTGTCTCTTAATTAAGACACTTGCATTTTATATGTGTGTGTATTCGGTGAAGAGAGAAAGAAAGATAGAGTTGAGAAAAGAGAAAGATAAAGAAGAAGAAGAAAGCCAAAGTAACTCAGCTGGAAATTTAACACAAGTTGAAGAGGATCAAAGGTATTTATCTTGTTTAAATTCTTCATTTTATGTAGAGAAAGTTTTCTATGGATTGTAGAAATGGGTTTTGTTGAATTTTGAAGAATATGATAATTATGCCTAGTTTATATTGACTTGTGAAATCTGAGTATATGGTAATGTTTAGTTAATAGTTTTAAGCATATATGCAAAGTTTCATAATCAAATATGGCTTAAAACTGTAAAAATCGGGGTTAAGTATGAAAACAGTTAGTTGAGATAGTTTTGAACATAATCGTAGTTAGTTGCGATAGATATGAAGATTTGAAGATTCATAAGTGTCGCATCGTTGGGTTGCGACAAACTCATAACTATCGCAATGGTGTGTTGCGATGAGAGGTGTATCGCAACAGTAGGTTGCGATAAGGGGAATATCGCAATAGTTGGTTGCGATAGGAAGTAGTTATCGCAACAGTTGGTTGCGATAAACACTGTTAGTTGCGATAGGAGGTTGTCACAGCCAGTTGGTTGCGATAAGAGATGAGAATTTTAGGATTTTAATCTTTAAGGGTCCTAAATAGTAGATTAATACCAGTACAAATTGTATATGGGTATTTCATGTCTTTGTGAAGTCAGTGACGGAAATTCCTACGAGTTGGAGGAAATAAAAATAGCGTGACTTCTATCAGGTGAGTTCATTCTTACCCTACCATTTTTATAATGTTTTAAATTACGGTAAGGTATTTTATAATGAACTGTTTTGAATGGATTTTGAAGAAGGATATTATAAAGCAAAATTTAATATTTTAAATTATTGGTTTGGTTTAAATTCATAAATGATATGAAAAGATTTATAAAGGAGATTCGCTCATACGGGTGCTATGAGGAATCTAGATGATATAAATATATTCATTTATACAATTGCTATAAGGAATCTATGAGGTATATATAATATTCGCTTATACGATTGCTATGAGAAATTTATATTGAGTAAATACCTGTATGATTACATTTAGGTGATATGGATCCATAGGCCTAGTATTTGAGAAATCGAGGAATAGACGTAGATTTATTCGGAATTCCCGATTTCTAACGAAAAACAAGGGATTGACAAGAGTGATTGTAATCTCCTTCCTTTTTAAGAAATGGGCATGTGTATATTGCGATTTCTTGGATAAGAGCATTAATCTAGAATCTGTGAAGATTTGTAGTGTGGCTCTGGACCATGAGAAATGATTGACTTAATGTCAGATCGTAGTCATGGAACTGGGTTTAACCCGTTATCAAAGGATGGTTACGCGTGTGGTAAGAAAAAGGGTAAATCAGGTTTGTTATGCCTTGTTTACATTAATTTTTATACATATTATTTTGAAACTGAATGTTCTCACTAGGCATTAGCCTAATCGTTTCAAATAATGTTTTCTTACTAAGTACTAGCTCGGGAAAGTAAAAGGGATGTGGGACGAGCGCTTATGGATTAGCGGAGAAGTTAAAATGGTCGAGATTTTGATAGATTGCTTAGATAATCTAGTTAATCTAATTATAGTGAAATGATTAGATTAATAGGTTATTTGAAGAATTCTATATTGTAAATATGACCTTATGGTTAATTCTCCACTATTTATAAAGCTTAGTAAGTTTATGTTTAAATCTGGTTATAAATTGAGGTTTAAATTAGCCCTGGTTTTTAGGGTGTTACATGACATCAGCTAGAACTACGTCATTATCAACCTGGACCGCACCAGTTTCTGGTCCACTTGCCCCTGTTGCCCCCTCATTTACTGCCTGATCTGATCCCACGATGTTTTTAGTAGCAGCAGCACTCGATTCTCCAACTCTAGCTCTCTTCTCCCTCTCATGTTGATCAGGATCATCCTGATCATCATGTCTTCCTTTCCGTTAGGTCTGAGCTTGGATCCCACACTTTTCTTCTACAACCTTAAGTCTATCAGATAGGGAACTGAATCCAGACATCATGGCATTCGTCATGTCTTTCATGGAGTCGGTGAGATGCTGGAAGTCGGTGCTGGATGGTAATCGGGTTTGAGATTCAGATTATTAACGAAGCAATCCAAGTAGATCTACTTCTTCAGTGGTGTTGGATTCTCCTTGGGCTAGTAAACGGGCTAACAACTCGGATTTGAGTTAATCGGTAGGAACCTGGTGTAAAGGAACTGATGGTGGTTGTTGTTGTTCGGATTAAGCACTGGATGGTGGATCCTAAGGAGTTGCCGATGACTCCGCTATCCTTTTTCCTTTGATAGCTCTGCTCACTTGATTTGCTAGTCGATCAACGGTCACCTGCATTGCCCGGCGGTGGTTCTTGTAAGACGTGTTGAGCGAGGCTACTGCGGCACCTAGAAGCGGTAGAGTGATGTAATGTGGGGGCGGGCCTAGCATGGCAAGAACCTGTTCAATAGGCATATTTAGGAAAATAGAGCTAACGCCCGAACCACTTAGGTTTTCGGTTAACATTGCAGTTGTAGCAACTGAATGGCATGTGCTCATAGCTGGCATGGTGTAAGCTATGACAGGACTTCCACCCGGTCCTCGTGGGGTACCAACAAATGGCGGCCGCACTCTGGGTGTTCCAGTTGGGGCACGAAAGCCCACAACTTGGTGAGATTCCAACGCGCGTGGCCTAGGAAAGGCTGTACGTTCAAAAGGCACTAGACTCAACGTGCTTGGAATGAAAGTCGGTGGCCGGGGCAGGAGCCTACCTTGTTCAATACCGACAGACACCAATTGTGTTGCCAGTAGTGTATGTGTTGAATCCCCTGTGTAAAATGAAACATCGGCAAATTGAGATGCCAATGAGTGGCTGAGAGGGGTTGTGCATTGCATGGCTGGGTCCACCATGTCTGTTTCAATACGCAACGAAGACAAACGCTCGTTGGTAGTTGATGTGGCTATACGGCTAGTAACGGTTTGGGGATGATCAGTAGTTAAAACTTTGTCCGACCCTGTCACAGTCTCTCCCAATTCTTTTCTCACCTCCTTTCGGCTCACAACATTTTCATTTTCTACTTCGACTCCCTCATCCCGCCTTATGTCACCGAAATCTCCGAAGAGTCCGATGTTCCAAGTGGAATCAGCATCGGAACTCTCAATATGTTTCCGTCGACCAACGTGTCTTGGAATAAGATCCGCATCAGGGTCGTGGTCAAAGTCGGAGTCAGAGTCAGAGTTACCATCATCATCGTGTCTGGGTTGGGTTGATGCATCATCTTCAGATGAAGAAGCATCTGGTACATAATCAGCATCGTCGGCAGAGTTCCATGAGATATCATCAACGAATACTTGAACTCTGGCCGTTTGTGTAGCTCCAGAAGTAGATGCCACACCAGCAGTCCTCTCCACAACCCCAACTCTCTTTCTTGTAGTTCTCCTCACCTCTCTCTGTTCAGGAACCCCGCTGCTCGACCTGGATACCCTTACCTCCTAATTGGATTGCACCTTGGGCAGGTCCTTCCGGTTTTGGCTGGACCATTAGTGCGTTATCTATCCTATACTGCCTAACTACCTCAGACTGCTGGTTGGCATAGGCGAGTACGGCTTCGGGTATCACTGCAACATGGACAAAACCAATGTGGTCGGGCATCTTCAGGAAGTGCATCCATTGGCTCGGGCCTTGGACTGCATTTGGGCGTCGTGGAATCTCTTGGTTGTTTTCCATGATCAATTGAATATTGATCTGGAAGAAACGCTGGAAAGGCACGATGTTCCGGTTCTTCTTCGGTCTAGCTTTATCTTCTACTAGTTCTATCATCTCGTTCCATATGATGACGGCGTAGTCTATGCGTCGGTTGAAGGCGACATCATGGAACATCTTCAGTGTTGAAAGGTTGCACTTATCGAGGCCAGTATGTTTTGAGGTCATACAGCGGGTTATGATGGAGCAAAGCGTGTACCAGACTGGTGGTAGGAATCTACGCTGGAATCTTGACGAGCTGGTAAGCATTGGATTTCGTGGATCTTGATAACCCAGACTCCGGATGTCGGCGAAGAGTTGTTCTTCTAGGACCATGTCTTCAAAATCTGCGATGTAGGGTAGGTCTAGAGCTCGACAGAGTCGCTTAATTGTAAGTCGAACATTGAAATGATCGACTTTAGCAGTGACATGCGGACCCCGTCGGTGTACTGGATGATAACGTAGCGTGTGCCAGAATTGTTGTAAGTAGATAAGTAGCATAGTGACTACCTTTGTAAGAGCTGTGTGGAGAGGATGGCCTCGGATGATCTCCAGGATGATGCGGTGGTCGAACGCCATGCTGAGATCTAGATGGTGATTGTTGTCAAGGAGAGAAAGGTGGAGACTTCTCGGTAGAAGCTCCTCGTCTAGATCTCTGGCATTGACCGACGGATGTGACGATATGTGCGATGGAATGACCGTGTTGTCATCAGAAGAATGACCATCATTGTGTGCCATCTAAATAGTGACCAGTCAGTACAGAGCCAAAAACGGATTTTTCATGAAAAATTTGTCAAATTTTGCCTAAGTCCTGGTTTTATCGCAACAAGCACATGTACATTGTCGCAATAGGAGTGTTATCGCAATAAATAGCTTGTGAGGACAGGTTATTGCAATGCACATGTTGCGATAAAATGTTATTGAACTATGAAGATTGCGATAAAAGGTTATCACAACAAGTAGGTTGCGATATAGATGGATGATAATGAGTTGCGACAATGATGAACACCAAGAACAGTCTGAGTTGCGATAAACTTGAACACCGATACTATCCTAAGTGTTCAACCCAGAAATCAACTTTTTCTCACAAAATGAGCTTTAAAACTATTCTACTAGGTACGCACAGTGCATAGGAGTGAAATCCTAACAATTATAGCAACTATCAAACACATATACACAGATTACTAGCAAGAATACGAAAGGGTTTGCATGAGTGTCGACCCTGAACCCTAAAATCAAATGTTGATACATGAATCAAGGATAAGTCGATGAATAATACATGGTATACTAACCTGGAATGTTGTCTGAATGAATGGAATCGATGAGAATGCAAAGAACTTTGAAAAGAAAAACTTGAAAAATACTCGGATTCGAAGACTGATGGTTGAGAGAAAGTTGAGTGTTTTGAAATGAGACAAACGATTCAAACTCTTCGTATATATATGGAGTTGAGACTTTTGACACGTAACAACATAGGATTGGTCCAACGTTTGACCTCCACAGTGTCAGGTTATCGCAAGAAGAAGGTTGCGATAACCCTTGGTGTTATCGCAAGGAACAGGTTGCGACAACAACTCCAGAGTTTAATTGCAACAGGGTGTTGCGGTAAACACTGTTCATATCACTTTATCGCAAGCAAAGGTTGTGATGAAAGGAGTTATCGCAAGTAAAGGGTTATGAAAAGACCTCTTTCATGTTTAATCGCAACAGAAGGTTGCGATGAAACATTGTTCACATTGTTATCGCAAGTAGTGGGTTGCAATAACATGAACACTTAGACATTTTTCAAAAAACATTTTTCAGAAAATTTCAAAAATGATTTTATCACATTGGAAGATGTCCAACTTCCAATTTATTAAGAACTCAAGGTTTTAAACACGGTTTTCACTCCCCCTTAAATGATGCAAAGATTTGGAAAAGTGTTTTTCATCATTTAATAGTTAGTGTTCAAACAAATAAGAATACTTACCTTGTGATCTCTAAAGCAACAATCTCATGCCAACTAAGCTTACTTGATTTGGCAGTTATGCACACTCCCCCTATTTTTGTGCATAAGATCTGTACTAAACTCCCCATGAGACCATGAACACACCTTGTGCATATACATATATCATAACAAATCACAGATAAGATAATTAAAAGAAGAGAAAGAAAAAGCAAGTTGAATAAACATTTGCAATACAACTAAGATATGGAAATTTAAATAACATATATTGAGAATAGAATATGATGAAAATATGAGTGTATCAATCTAGATACAATATCCAGATTGAGATACAAATATTTCCATCTATTATATGATCAATATAGGGAAGTTAAACTTTCATGTTCAGCATCCCAAGCTTGGATACTAAGAAATTAAAGCGTTTTTCATCCAAGGCTTTTGTGAAAGGATCGGCAAGCTGATACTCAGTTGTAACAAAATATAATTAAATTGTTCCTTTCATAACGTGATCTTTTATGAAATGATACCTGATGTCGATATGCTTAGTCTTGGTGTGTTGGACAGGATTAGCAGATATAGCAATCGCGCTTTTACTGTCATAGTAGATGGGGATCTTCTCATATTTAAACCTGTAGTCCATGAGTTGGGTCTTCATCCATAGTACTTGTGAACAACAATTGGCCGCGGAAACATATTCTGCCTCCGCCGTTGATGTTGAGACACAATTCTGCTTCTTGGATGACCAGCTAACGAGCTTGTCTCCCAAAAACTGTACATGCCCCGAGGTGCTCTTTCTGTCCAGCTTGCTTCCTCCATGATCCGTGTCTGAGTATGCGGTGAGTTCGTATCCGGTTCCCTTGGGATACCATAGTCGTAGATACAGTGTTCCCTTTAAGTAGCGAAAGATTCTTTTGACAACGCCGAGGTGTGATTCCTTAGGTTTGGCCTGAAATCTTGCACACAGACAGGTTGCAAACATTATATCTGGACGACTAGCGGTAAGATACATTAGTGACCCTATCATTCCTCTATAATTCTTAACATCAACATCAATACCGTCAGGATCTGGACCGATCTTAGATCCTGGAGCCATAGGCGTACCGATCGATGTACAGTTTTCCATCTTGAATTTCTTCAAGATATCAAACACGTACTTCGATTGATTGATGAAGATACCTGTTGAGAATTGTTTGACTTGTAATCTGAGAAAGAAATTAATCTCTCCCATCATACTCATTTGAAACCTGGTCATCAGAATGTCAGAAAACCATGTACATAGTCCAGGGTTAGTCGAACCAAAAATAATATCACCAACGGTACTAAAAGAATTTCACCTTCCTCGCGCAAAGTAAAAAGAGTTGTGTCAATTTTACCTTTTTTCAAAGCCGGAACCTAGTAGAAAGGTAGATATGACTTCGTACCAGGCATGTGGGGCTTGTTTGAGACCATAGAGGGCTTTGTCAAGGATGTACACATAATCTGGTTTATCTTTGTCCACAAAGACTTCTGGTTGAGACACGCACACTTCCTCCTTCAGAACACCGTTCAAGAATGCAGTCTTCACGTCCATTTTATAGACAATGAAGTTCTTGTAGGCGGCAAAAGATAGGAACATCTGAATTGCCTCTAAGCGAGCAACCGATGCGTACGTCTCATCATAGTCTATACCCTTGTTGGGTCACTTAAGATTTGAAGATGACCTCAGTCTCTTACTTTTAGACAATTCAAACTTAGAATAAATGTTTAGGTTCTTTACAAGAAGTTTAATTATATAAACTTGTTCGGTGAAGTCGAAGATCAACTGAAGAAACAAAGTAGAAGTATATCTTTAAAGCGGATTAAAGATTGACTTCTCAAACAAAGATTAAGCTGCTATCTTAGACATCTAAGGTCTCAAGCCAGTACAATTGGAGAGCAATGGTAATCCTGAAGAATTGAGATATCTAGGATATCATGGTCGGCAGAGAGGAAAGATTGGTTGCATGCCAAAGTCTTGCATGGAAAAGTCTGCATGCAAAGTCTGCCTACCATCTTGCATGCCAAAGTCTGCCTTCCACATGCAAAGTCTGCCTACCATTTGCCTACTATGCCAAAGTTTTCCTACCGCCTTCACATCTGTTTGACATAGTGTCCATGCATTTAATGCATGAGACACTATATAAAGGCAACATCTTCAGCTTTCAAAACCACCAGTTTACAAATCCTCAAGCTATCAAGTTCTCTCAAGTACTGGCATTTATCCTCTCTTAGAAGTTCATTGTTTCTTAGTGTTTTACAAGTGATCTTATTCTCTGTGTGACTTTGTGTTAGATTGTTTAGAACATATTTTATCTGTTTTATTCCGCAACAATTTTAAGTTTTCTATGTGTAATTCTTGATTTTAAATCAATAAAGAATTAATTAAGTGAAAATTTTTGTGTATTGTATTCAACCCCCCTTTTACAATACTTGTTTACCATTGCTACTCAATAGCTGGGACCAACAAGTGGTATCAGAGCAGTTCAATTTAATCTAATAAACTTGATCTGATCTGCAATGGCTCCATGAAGGACCTCTTGTCCCTAGAGTTTGGGATCGTTACAATGCTAAAACCAAAGATAAGGATGGTGATAAATCTTCTTCTTCTGCCGAGGACGAACGAAAACCTGCTACTGGGAGATACATAGTAAAGGATCCCAGTAAGTACAATGATGAAGACAAACGTCTTGTAGCTCTGGACACTAAAGTCAGAGCCATCATTGCCCTCTCTTTACCTGATGAGGTTTATCACTCTCTTGTAAACTTCTCTACTGGTAAGGAAATGTGGTCCACCCTGTGTGTTCTTTATGAAGGTACATCTGAAGTGAAAAAGAGCAGAAAAATTGCTCTTGTTAGAAAATATGAACTCTTCTCTCACGAGAAAGGAGAATCTCTTTCAGACTACTATAATCGTTTTAACAGTCTTCTCAATGATCTTAAACTGTTGGGTTGCGTGTATGATAATGAGGAAGTCTTGTGCAAGTTCATGGATTGTCTTCCTGATTTTTGGGAAAACATCTGTACTTGTTTAAAGACAACCAAGGATCTTGATCACATGCCTCTCACTGCTCTTTATGGTACTCTCTTTAACTATGAGCAGGCTAAGCTCCAAAGGAAGTCGTTCATCAAAGACATCAAGAGCTCTTCTCTAGCTCTTGTTAGTGACTCTTCCAAAAGATCTGTGTCCGTCTCTAGAATCACATATCTTTCAGATTCTGACCATGATACTCAGGAAGATACCAATGATCATTCGGAGGCATACCTTAGTGAAGCTGCTGATAAAGGTGAGGAATCACTGTTGACCAACTGACAGATGGCATGGCCATGCTGACAGGTTATTCTAAACCTAGATCCCGTTTTTCTTCTGGTAAATCTAAGTTTTCTAGAAATTCTTTTCTAAATTTCCCCAAGCACTCTTCAACCGATAAATCAAATGAGGAATGTTTTAAATGTGGGAAGAAAGGTCACTTTGCCTCTGAATGCAGAAGTAAACTTTCTGAAAGATCTAAGAACTCTTCTTCTGGTCGTTATCTTTCAAAATCTAACAGATCCAAACCTGATTCAAAATTTTCTTCCTCTAAGAAATTTGGCCAATCCATTTCTTCTACAAACTCTGATCGTGTTGAAAAGTACAAGGCGAAATACAAAAGAGAAAAAGAGAGAAATGAAATACTTTCCAAAAAGGGTCTGGTGGCCGAGTCTCATAATTGGGCAGATGAGCCCACATCTGAGAGTGATAAGGACATGGCCAATATTTGCTTCATGGCAAAGATTGATGACATGAATGATTGTGAGGAAACTCCTTCCACTCTTGCTCTAGTCTCAACAGGAAGCTCTTCCTCATCCACTCAGGTACATCCCTTTTTCTCTCTTAGTGATGCTGAAAAGATTGATGCATTTGACTATTTAACTATTGATTTTCATGACGCTAAAGATGCTAAGAAAAAGGCAAATGCTCAGATAAAATCTCTTTCCTCTCAACTCCAAATTTGTCTCTCTCAACTAAAACATTTTGACAAAATCAAAGTTGAGCTTGAAGATCTGAAAACCATAAATTTCACACTTGCCAAAGAGAAAAATAAGTTGTTCAAAAGACTTAAAAAGGAACAAGTTATTGTGAAAACATCGACTAGCTCTTCTAAGAATCTAGAAAAGATTTTTCAAGACCAAATGAATTGTAATGACAAATCTGGACTTGGCTTTGGTAAAATGGACATTGACTCATCTTCTAATCCATACTTCCACTTCCTATGTGCTTCCTCCCTTCGATGAGTCCTCTGAACACCATTCAAGTGATACTCACTCAATGAACTGTCTTGACCTTTCTGAAGCCTTAAAGTTTGGAATATTCATTAAAGCTAAAGGTGATGCCTCAACTTCTGAAGTTGAAGAAGCCCAAGGTTCTAATGACATTCCCAAACCAGTTCATTAGCTGATAAAATCCTTACACATATATGAAGCCTCTTCCTCTGAACCTAAGCCTTCAAAGATCCCCAAAAGAGAATCCCAATCTCATCCAAAAGGATCTCCCATTTCCAACAAAGGAAAATCTATAGCCGATTCCCATCCTAAAAGAAAAGCTCCAAATAAATATTCTAATAAACCTTCTAATTTTCCCATTCCTCGGTTTGTGCTCCTGAAGAAGTGTTAGGGTCAATTTAATGTTGATTTAAAGTTCAAGGGTGTAATTTGTATTTTCTTATTTTGAGCCTATTAGTGAACATGCCGTGGGCTTGTTAACCACGGGCCCGCATATATAATGTTCTTCTAGCTTGGAAAAACAAGTTGGTTGTCTCATTTGCTTTCCTACTCGTATTGTAAACACTCTGATTGAAAGCATAATACAGGGATGACCAGTTGAAATCATTGTTCTTATTTGTTTACATTATTGATTTCATAATCGTTGCACGGATCTGGATTTAACAATTGGTATCAGAGCAGACGGACGGATTCGATTCAAAGCATTCAAGTTGACTTTTGGTAATTTCTTGACTTTTCTCGTCTGCCATATTCTTGATTTCTCAAATCTTTGATTCTGAGAAAATTGTTCAATTCTGTTTATTGGGTTGTGTTAGCATTATACTTAATAGTGTTTCTGCAAATTTTCTCATCCCAATTCGTCCATTTGAGTATTCAATTAAGAAAATCAAAGTTCAAAGTTTTTGGTAGTGTTCTTCATCAAAAAAATCGAATTTTTATCATCAAAACTTGTTGTTTTTGCTTCAAAATCGCTTGGGTTACTGTTAGTTTTGTGTTTGGTAGGGTTTCTAATCTTTCAGGAACCTTCTTGAGCAACCCTAATCGAAAATCGATAGAATTAGAAAAGGCAGCCGTGGTTTCCGGACAACACAGCCGTGGTTTCCGGACGTTTGTGTTATTCCATCCGGACTCGTCATCTTTCCGGGTACATCATCCTTTCCGGGTAAGTTCAGCATTCCGGGTAAGTATACTAAACTCCAATCTATCCGGGTAAAATTTGTTTCCAGAAACCCAGAGTTCTCGGTCATAATCTTTCCCGGATATCCTTGCATCCGGTAAGTACTTCTTCCGAAAACTCTTGTTATCCGGAAATCTTAAGCTATCCGGTTAGTATTGCATTGTTATTAATCTATTCGGACACTCATACTTTCCGGTAACTTTTGTTATCCGGAAAGCTGATTCTATCTGGATTCTATTAGCTATCCGGATTCTTTTACATTTTTGAACTGTTTTCACGAATTCTGATCCGGTCACTTCCAGATCAGACCCTTATTCGGATTCCTATCCAGTAAGATCACTCTTAGTTCATATCAGTCGTAGAACCTGCGTTAGGATCCCACTTTTAGTGCCTTGCGTTAGGTTTACTCTTTGAATCAATCTACACGTCTGACGATCACTCCGTTGCAACCTACGATGACTTCACGTGACGCACTTGCTATTGGAACCGACTCCAAACCACCTTGTCTCTATCAAGGTGAGTATAGCCAATGGCGAGACAGATTCATGATTTTCATTGAATCTAAGGACAAGTATGTGTACATCAAGAAAACTCTTGAAGAGGGTCCGATTCAATGGCCGAAGAAGACCATTGCACCAACTGCAGCAAATCCTGAGACAAGTTATGAGGACAAGACTGAAGCCGACCTGACCGCAGAGGAAAGTGGCAGAATAGAAGGCAAAAAGCATGCCAAGAGATATATTATCCAAGCACTTCCCAACTCAATCTACCAAGCTATTGACAGCTACAAAGATACGGCAAAAGGCATGTGGGATCAAGTGGCTAGAATGATGCGTGGGAGTGTTGTTGGCAATCAACTGAAAATCAACAGCGCAATAACCAAGTTCGATGGTTTCAAGCAGCGCAACGGCGAGACTCTCACTCAAGCATATGAACGTTTATGCTCACTTCTCAATGAACTGAACAAGAACCGGATCGTCCGTTCCAACACGGAAAATGTGCTCAAATTTCTCAACAATCTGCTACCAGAATGGAAGGTGTTTGCTTCTCATGTCAAGCAAAACAACTTGATAGAGAACCTCAGTATCAACGAACTGTATGAGACGCTTCTTCAAGACGAAGATGAAGTAAATGAACTTCTGGGCGAGAAGAAGACTGAAGCAAAGCCAACTGCTGATCCTATAGCACTCATATCCTCAAAGAAAGGGAAATCTTCGGGCCATCATTCTAAACGTGCTCAAAGGCAAAGCTCTTCCGAATCTGAAAAGGAAGACAGCGACTCGAATGATGAAGTAGCTGAATTCAAGAAAGTTGTTGCTCTACTCACTAAATCTTTTCAACAACAGCGATTTTATAAGAAGCCAGCGTCTAATAATCAACGCTACTCCACCGCGTCAAACAAGCGCCATGATTATCAAGACAAGCACGAAGGAAAGAAGAAAGTTGATGAGCAGGACACGTCAGAGAAGAAGGAGAAGAAGGAGAAAGATGATAGAAAGAAGAGAGATGAACCAATGACCTGCTACAACTGTGGAAAGGTTGGTTATTTTGCTAAACACTGCAAAAGGCCTATAGTAAAGAATTCTCACTACTACAAGGCCAAACTGGCTATGTTAAAGGAAAAATGCAAAATCCTTTCAATAGCACCCAAAGACTTAAGGGCCAAATTATCTGATCTTCAGTCTCAGTTTGATAAGTGCATGAATGAGAAAGAAGAACTTGTTTATCAATGTTCCTCTCTTCAAATTCAGCACAAGGAGTTTGTTACAAAAATTCCTGATCTTGAAACCAAACTCCACAAAAGGGGTCAAACTGATCAAACCATCTTTCTGAATAAACCCAAAGAGTTCACGTACTTTAACAAAGAATGGGGTATCGGATATGATAACCCACATTATTTGAAAAAGGGAAGATGGTATGTACCCACTCTGTATGATTTTGCTTGTTTTGGATTAGATAAAAAAGTATCCGGAATATGCCATTCAATGGATTGGTCCTCTTGAATCTGAAAAGGAAGAGGACACCGAGGAATATAAGCGCACACACAAACGAGGAATTCAGCTTCCGTTTTGTTATGAACCTTTGAATAATTCCTATAAAAAGAACAAAAAGTATCTCTCAAATGACTACTTCGACCCTTACAAGGTTGCTAAGCCCAAGGATTCCTCCAAAAAGGATGAGGACCATGCAACATCAACCAAGAATGAGACGGACGAGTTTAAACTCTATGTTCCCCCTCTCATCTTGGAATCAAAGATTGTCGAGTTGGAGGAGTCGTTTGTGAAAGAAAGGTCTGTTTTTCAAAACGAGAAGAAAGCGCTAATTCAGAAACTTGAGAAACTCAAATCTGAGAAAACCGAAGGTGTGTCGAATGAAGGACAGGAAATCATTCGAGGTGAAATTAATATGCTCACATCGAAACTGGCTGCTTTGGCAATAGAAAAGATGGAGCAGTTTGCAAGAAATGGTCAGCTCCAAGAGAAATATGACCAACTCAAATCTGAAAAACAGATTTCACCTGAACTTTCCTCTAACTCATCTGACACATCCTCGTGTAAAGCCTTCATCGGAAATATCTCTTCGCAAGAAAATAAGGTTTCTCAAGATGAGTGTGTTAAAAGGAATTTAAATTTAGATTTTTCAAACGCTTCCGCACCGAATTCCCCAAAGCACACAACCAAAAGCACAGCGTGTTCCTCGCCTTCCTCGATCGATCCAAGTCCAGTAATTCCGGATGTCAATTTTTCAACATTCATGAACTCTGAAGGCAATTCTGATGGAGAGTTTGATTTGTTCCCTTTCGACAAACCTTTCCCGTGTCACACAGATTTTTGGTCTCCAGTAGTCAATCATCCGGTCAATTTTCTAAAGGGTAGCAGTTCTCAAACAAAGGCCACAACTGTGATCAAGATTTCTCAATCAAAACCAACTTCTAAACCTGCTTCTAAAAAACAATCACAGCCGAGGCAGGAGACCAGACCATTGCCTACCAAAAATACTGTTCCTTCTAAAGTCACTGACCATTCTGTCCCTGTTGTTTAAGATAATAATGGTCGAGCAAAACCAGAAAAACAAAAGTGGCTAAACAAGGAATCTGTCGAGGATGCAGCGTCAAAGTCGTTCCCTACTGCTTTCAATTCTAGAATAAATAAATACAATTGTGTTTGGAATAATTGGAATCGTTTTGAAGTTTCTTTCCCGATTAAAATTAATTCAGTTCATCAATTGATTCAATTATCGCGTGATTGTTTAGTTTGTTCTAGATGTGGTTGGAATGATTTTGATTAAATTAACTTAAATGATTGGTATGGGTCAAATCACATGTTTAATCTTACTCCCAAACGATACCCTCGTAAAAACAACAAGAAACACCATACTCAACGAGGGTACCAATCAGAGGTTAAACCGCAGCGGGAGACCAAACCCAATGCAAAGCGGGCTGCTCCTACTGAGGTTAAACCGGCACCTAAGAGGCAACCTGCTAAAAATAATGCTCCTCCAAAAGGTGTAAATTCTACACCAAGGAGGCAACCTGTGCCAAAACCAGTTTCTGCTAAAGGTGTACAATCTACACTTAAGGGGAAAGTTGTGTCAAAGCAAGTTCCTCCAAGAGGTGTCAAACCTAACCCTTCAGGACCCAAACAAATTTGGGTACCTAAAATCCGTTAATCTGTTTTTGCAGCATGGTCATGTGTGGTACTTAGATTCTGGATGCTCCAAGCACATGACCGGAAGAAGGGAGCTTCTCACGAACTACAAAGAATAATACGGTGGACACGTGAGATTTGGAAACGACCACAAGGCGCCGATCGTGGGCTACGGCGATATTGTTCAAGATAAGCTCACAATCAAGAAAGTATCACACGTTGCGGGATTGGGACACAATCTGTTCAGCATCGGGCAATTCTGCGACAAAGATCTCGAGGTCAGCTTCAAAAAGACACGGTGTCGAATCCTCAACGATGCCGGAGAGGAGCTATTGATTGGAAAACGCGAGACCAATCTCTACACAATCGATCTCACAACTCTGAAGCCCGATAACCCCGTCTGCCTTATGTCAAAGGCCAATTCCCAACAAGCTTGGATTTGGCATCGGAGACTATCGCACCTAAATTTCAAGAGTATCCACAAGTTGGTGCTGGGCAGACACGTAAAAGGCATGCCCGACCTTCAGTTCGTGAAGGATCGTCTCTGCGGGGCATGTGAGATGGGAAAGATGAAGCGAGTGCCGCACCCGCCGAAGGCAACTCCGAGCACGACCCGGACCCTAGAACTTATTCACTTGGATCTGTGTGGGCCGATGCGTGTTCCAAGCATAAACAAGCGCAAATACGTTCTCGTGATGGTGGACGACTTCTCGCGCTACACCTGGGTGCTGTTCTTACGTTCGAAAGACGAAACTGCGGAGCTAATCATCGACCACCTGAAGACTGTCCAACTGAACAAAATGCAGCAAGTTCAGCCTATTATAACCGACAATGGGACGGAGTTCAAGAATCAGACAGTCGATAATTATCTGACTTCAGTCGGCATTGCTCACACTTTCTCGGCTGCACGCACTCCTCAGCAAAACGGAGTGGTGGAACGACGCAACCGCACTCTTGTCGAGGCTGCTCGCACTATGCTTTCCTAAGCCAGCCTGCCGCTATTTCTGTGGGCCGAAGCGGTGTCTACGGCTTGTTACACTCAAAACCGCTCCATCATCAACAAGCGGTTCAACAAGACGCCGTACGAGATCATGAACAAGCACGTTCTGAACATCAAGTACTTTCATGCGTTCGGATGCACGTGCTACGTTATGAATGACAAAGATGATCTTGGGAAATTCAGCCCCAAGGTGGACAATGGAGTCTTCATCGGATACTCCATGCAGGCTAAGGCGTATCGCGTTTACAACAAACGGACCAAATCCGTTGTTGAAAGCATAAACGTGACATTCGACGAAGCCACAGACTTGGCTTCTGAACAACTCAGTTCAGAACCCGGTTTAACTGGCGTGTTAGCTTCTGGACCTCCAAGTTCGGGATCTACACAAGCGACAGTAAATCCGAATCATGCATCTTCATCGAATGATAACTCTTCTGATTTAGATTTATTGTTTAAGTACTTTTATGATGACATCTTTAATGTTTCCCCTACTGTCTCAGCACAACATCGACTCGAAGCTGCTCGTATTGAGGACTCGTCGCACCTATCCGGTCTGCCGCCTTCTACAAGCACGCCATCCATCACTGTGGAGACAGCACAACCGTCGTCATCAACATCTACTGATACTGTTATCCCCTTGGAGGAACCTGTTACAAATCAGGAGATCACTCCTGGTGATTCGTCTTCTGCTACAACCGACGATCAACTTCTGCACTCCTCAGAACCGGGAGTTGACCAACCATCGACGAATCCTCCCCCACCTCCTCCGAGGAATCAACCTGCAACACTCGAGGCGGTACAAGACCTACCTTCTGATGGTTATGTCGATTCGGACGCGTCTCACTCTACTCAGCAACCGCTTCCACATACCACCAAATGGACGCGAGCTCATCCCTTACACCAAATCATCGGTGATCCCTCCACACCTGTTCGAATACGAGGTGCATCCACCAACTTCTATCTATTTACCGGCTTCTTAAGCACCATCGAACCGACGAACGTACGCAAAGTGCTTGAAGATCCAGACTGGATCATTGCTATGCAAGAAGAGCTCAACCAATTCGAGGCTCTGAAGGTATGGCGACTGGTTCCACGTCCAAAGAACAAGACGGTGATAGGAACCTAATGGATCTTCAAGAATAAGAAGGATGAAGACGGAATCGTCGTACGCAACAAGGCGCGTCTCGTGGCCAAGGGGTACCGTCAACAAGAAGGGATCGATTATGATGAAACCTATGCTCCGGTAGCAAGAATTGAGGCCATCCGAATGTTCCTTGCTTATGCTGCACACAAGAACTTCACAGTCTTCCAAATGGATGTGAAGACCGCGTTTCTCTACGGCAATATCGAGGAAGAAGTTTATGCGTCGCAACCAGACGGATTCGTGGACGACTCGAAGCCTGATCAGGTCTACATTTTAGACAAGGCGCTTTACGGTATAAAGCAAGCTTCGCGAGAATGGTACAAAACTCTGTCCGAGTTTTTGATAAAGTCCAAATTCACACGAGGTAAAATCGATTCGACTTTATTTATCAAAAACGAAAAAGGTCACATACTCCTCGTTCAAGTGTATGTAGATGATATAATATTCGGCTCTACTAGTCCCCTATATGCTAAGAACTGTGCCACTCTTATGGGAAATTTTTTCAAAATGAGCATGCTTTGCGAGATGAATTTCTTCCTTGGTCTTCAAGTTAAACAACTGTCGACCGGGATATTCATAAACCAGGCTAAGTACATCCGGGATATTCTTCGGAAATTCCAGTTGGACCAGTCCTCGCCAATGAAAACTCCCATGGCGCCCAATACAAAGATTCACGCCGATCCTCACACATCGGATGTGAATCCTAAATTGTATCGCGGGATGATAGGTTCTCTAATGTACTTAACTGCAAGTAGGACGGATATTATGTTCTCAACTTTCTTGTGTGCCCGATATCAATCAAAACCTAAAGAGTCCCATATGACTGCTGTCAAACGAATCTTTCGTTATTTACGTGGTACTGCTGATCTTGGTCTGTGGTACCCGAGAGAGACAGGTTTTGCACTATCCGCCTATTCCGACACAGATCACGCGGGCTGCATGTTGGACCGGAAGAGCACGTCGGGTCACATTCAATTTTTGGGAGATAGCCTGGTAAGTTGGGCATCAAAGAAGCAGCAATGCGTTTCAACATCAACTTTCGAGGCGGAGTACGTGGCTGCCGCGAGCTACTGTTCCCAAGTCATCTGGATGAGGACGCAACTCAAAGACTATGGTTTCACATACGTCAAGGTCCCGATTTACTGTGACTCGAAGAGCGCCATCGCTATATCAAGTAACCCGGTTCAACACACCAATACGAAGCACATCGACGTTCGGTATCACTTCATTAAGGATCACGTCGAAAGAGGTACCATCGAACTCTACTTCGTAAATACTGAACATCAGCTAGCAGACCTATTTACCAAGGCATTTGACGAAAAAAGTTTTAACACTCTTGTGCAAAAGTTAGGTATGCTACAACTGACGACTTAATCCGATTGTGTGCCCGTTACAAGTTCCATACATATACGAGTAACTGTCTACTCATCATCCGGTGTTTACCCTCCTGATGAATGAGCACACACTTCCTCGCAATTGTATTCTACTTGTTCCAGTTACACCGTTAGATTTACTCTATGTATTTATTTTGTAGATTTCGTTTGTTTTTCTTTCTTTCTTCGTGTGTTTCTTTTAATTTCATATTGTCGTCTGTGTCTGTTTTATCCATCTATCTCTGTGCTTTCAAAGTGTGTTCATGTGTTCAGGGGGAGCACAAAGACGTATCAGGTAAGTTTACTCATCCTTTGAGGGGGAGAGTCACACACAGTTTTTCTTTAAATGCTAAAAAGTTTTTTTGTGTATGTGTGGGCACTCTTGTATACATTCTATCTCATGGTCATCATCTGAGGGGGAGCGGCACAATTTTTCCTTTAAAAGTCTAAAAGTTTTTTATTGTGTCGAACCCCTCCACTGCACCCTACTGTACTATCCGAGGGGGAGCATTGTCATCCCCATGCTCAGTTTGAGGGGGAGCGAGAGAAAGTCCTCTTCCAGTTCCAATTACTGCAAAAATTCCGAGGAACAGGACAGTTTTGAGGTATCCGGACCGGTTTCTACCCGGGTTGGGTCAGAACCCGGACACATCACCCGGTTTCATTAGCCGGTATAAAAGGGCCCGGACTCCTATTATTTGAGTTTGTCCGGAATATTCTTGCCCAAACCCTAAACCCTCGACTTCTCTCTCTCTCTCACTCGGACTCTCCTCGTATCACCGATTTACACTCGTGCTCAGTCCCAAATCAGGTATGTCTTTCGTCGACCTATACTCATCACTGACTGTTCACTATTTGTCGATGTACACCACGAATCGACCATCCGACTGGTCGATCTCATCACACCCACAACCCCTTACGGGATTAATCTAGTTTGGGTCACTTTGGTGTTAAGCATGTTGATTTACTCGATTTACTACCTTTATGTGCTTATAGCGATCACACATACAAGCACTGATACCTCTATCAGACACCATTTCGCATGATTGTTCGACTGGAATGTCGTCCAGACACACTCATTGTGTCCGGAAACCTGCTTCAATTTGATGATTCATCCGGACACCCACAACACCCGGATACCTAGTTGTCCGAAAACCTCAGGGTTTCCGGTAAGTTCAACTACCGGGTTGTATGCATGTCCGGACTCACTTGTTATCTGGAAAACTTGTTTAAACGGACACCCTATTGTCCGGGTTCCCTAATTTACCCGGGAACATCCTTCCAGTCCGGACACCATGTGTTGTCCGGACTCTCTTGCGTCCGGAAAGGTTTGACATTCCATCCTTTTATCCGGACACTTCTGTTATGTCAACCCAGCACCTAGTTTGCCACTGACAGTCCTCATTCTATATCAGATTGAGCCCATTTAATGCAAAGGTACGTGCCGACATTTGGTCTTTCGCCGCAATTACTAACAATGCGTCTGTTTTACAGATTCAATGGCGGATCAACAACAACAACCTCCTCAAGAGCAAATACCTCAGGAAGAGGAAATCATAGACGAAGAAGCGGACAATGCCTTGGTCGACCCTGACCATGGCACAGAATTATAGGCCAACAACCATTATCTCGACCCAACACTATTCAGACCTAACCCACAACACCAGGTGACACTCGACATTCTAATGCGTCACCCTCTCCGAGAGGCCCTCACCCGCACTACCGACGTCCGCTTGCTTTACGTTCTACAAGTCTGGTTCACTGCCCAAGTTCGGATGGCCGGTAACTCACAGGCAATCACTGCTCAACTTGATAATCAGCAGTTCACTCTTACACCAGACTCCTTCCGCCGACTACTCGCTCTTCCAGAAGCCACCGCCGACAACCATGAACGCTTCGATCCTTCCATCAATGACGAAACACTATGTGCTCAAGTCCGCGCACTCGGGTACAACCACGATCTTCCGAGGCCTTCAGCATTCAATCGCAAATACCTGGCCCCAATCTGGTACACCATGTTCACAATTCTGAACAGGTGTCTTTCGTCAAGATGGAAAGGTATTGACCAATGCACCGGCGACTTCCTACGCCTTGTTCATGCCGTATGCTACAATCGCCATGTCGACTTTGCCATGATCATCTGGCGTGAAATCATGCAAGCAATTCGTCACATCGGAGGTACCAAGCAGAAAAAGTTCCTGCCATACCCGCGTTTCCTTTCGCTACATGTGCGTCAACACATGGATGCGAATCCATCCATTCCCCGTCGCTTGACACACCCGGTATGTCCCATTCTCCACCTTCAATACATGGTCATCCGCAACCCATCAGACGCGGTGGCCGCCCCCATCCCTGAAGCCCTATTAGCTATCGCCGATCCCGCTGCACCAGGGGTAGTTGCTTATAGGGAAGAGGTAGGGAATCCCATGGTCCATCCAGAACTGGAGGGACCTGCCCAGGGACCTAGACCCGAGCGTCGTGAGGGTCCAAGAGTGAAAGGTGGTAGGGCCCTACAAGCAGGTGCTGCCGGGTGGGGTGTGTTGATCGTTAGGGGAACTAGTGTGAGTGGTGCAGCGGTATCGCAACCCAGTTCTAGCCAACCCCGTCCAACAGGCGAAGCTGGAGCATCATCCTCACGACCAATGCTTCAACATGACAACACACCATATCTTTCCGACTCGCCTTCACTTTCCTTCCTGGTTCATAATGTAGAATCTGACTCCGATACGGCATCTGACACGACCCGTGCCATTCGGCTCTCAAAAATACCTCCCCGTATTGGACCAAACTCCAACTTCACCGAAGGCATCCCACTTGACTCACCTACCCATGCTTCACCTAGGATTGAGGGAGTAGAAGGAGTTGAGTTAAAAACTGCGAGCCGGATAGAACTGCGTTCGAAAGCGAACCAGGAAAGATTGGGCCGTAAAGATAACGAGGCTCCTGAGCAAACCGAACCGAGCGATATACGGGTAGCCACATCTGCTATCCCGTGTCATTTGTTGGGACGGGGTATTGAAGAAGACTCAGTGGACCTAGCGAAGCAATTGCACGACCCCCTCATCCACTCATCCGTCTTTCAAAAGACGGATGTTTCAGTACATCACGGGGATATAGGACAACTTCCACCGGCCTCTCACTCGGAGAGTGCTGGTGTTGAAACAAGCAACCAGCAGCCCCCGGTCGTGACTTCTTTTCGTGCACAATCGAGTCTAGAGCCATTTGCTATTGAAAATCCTTTGGCTAGGACACAAGAGGAGCAACACCAAGTCGAGAATCTTCGTGACTCGACCGGAACCACCGTAGTGTCTTCACCTCTAGGTGGAACACAAGGATCAGAGGGAAATCCTACCACAGCTACCGATATGCCAACTGTGAACGTAGGTGGCTCTACCCCTACGGTAGATGCCTCAACGGGTAATCTAAGTGAACCCAGAGTTACTCACCCAGACTTTGTGTCACCAGGGTCCCTGGACAGCACCCTTAATGTTGTCCGCGAGGCAATGGAGCAAACTATGCAGCAACATGTAGCCGCTGAACTTGCCAGAGTTATGCGCGCAATTAAGGGCAAAGACAAGGTCGTCGAAGCTGAATCCGCACCTGTACCTCCACCGATCTCAACTCAACCTATCTATTCGGTGGACACTCTAAAGACGATGCTACTGGCCTAACTGCTCCAAGAATCAGAAACAAACGCCTCCACCGAAGCAGACCTGATCAGCGTTCTGAAATCACAGGTCACTGCTCCGTCCTCATCCATTACCACTCTCTTGGATAGCATTGACTCATCTCTCAAGGACTACAACCAAGCACTCACTTTGTTGTCCGAGAGGGTCCGCTCACTCGAAGATACATGTAAGAGTCAAGCAGGCGGTCTGAAGCGGAAACACGATGACCAGGATGATCCTGATCACCGTGAGGGGGAGAAACGACAACGTCTAACCGAGACCGCCGCCCTGATCCAGTCTGAAACTCCAATTATGGTTCAACAGGAACCCCCAACTGCGGAAACTACAACAGAAGCACCTGAAGTCGAGTTGCCATTAGCCGACATGGTAATAGATATGGAGATATCAGATGACGAAGACCCAACGGTTGAAAATCCTGAGGGTTCAAAACAGGGATTGATCGACTTTAACTCATCAAACAGACCTCTACTGGATATGATAGATCCAGACTGTGAAGCCAACCCGAAGACCGAAGATGCATGGTATCAAAAAGCCGCCAGTGCCGTAAATCTCCAGGTAAATTTGGTATTCCCTACTGATGAAGACGACAACATCGATTATGATCAGTTCCTGCTCTAGAATTTTTATGGTACTTCTCCCGTTCACTATGCTCAACCCACTGGAACTTCAACAAGACCTGAACCTACTTCTGCCAACATTCCGACAACTCCTCTGCAAACGACAGCTTCTGATCTTCCTCCCCCTCTTCAGCAACAAATCCGTTGGGAGAAGATCATGGTACTTATCCCTCATCTGGAGGAATCTTTGAAGAAGCTATTCGTCTACAAGCTTCGCCCGATCGAGCCGACCTTTTTCCTTGGTACTTACAACCTCAACCCCGAATACCAATGGCATTATATCAGTGCAATGCAGCGGTGTCTTCCAGTTAGCCAAGTCAGAACCAAGCATCAAATCACAGAGGTACTTAACATCCATTCACGCCGTATCATGAGGATCGTCTATCCAGTCTTCACTGTTCACCGCGAAGATGGTAATGAATGGAAATTCTCTGAAGCCGACTTCCAACACCTCCAACCATTCGACTTCCTGGCTATTCTGAAAGACCTTTGTACAAGAACCATCCGACCGCTTGAAGTTATAAAGGCTCTCGAAGCTGTTCGTCGATACCTGGTTCGTACCATTATGATGTCATATCTAACGGACTTTTAAATGGCTGTCGAGAACAGGCCGAAGAAAGTCAATCTGATAAAGCCGAATCTGAAAGCTCCTGAATTGAATATGTATCCCGAGAACGCTATGCTTCTAGAACCAGAATTTGGGATCGTTTTCATTAATGAACAGAAAGAGAAAAGATTTATGCGGTTCAGTCAGGTAGAAAGATTATGCGATGGCACACTCCTCAAAGTTCGAGATGCTCTTCGAAAGATCATTAAACACGAGTCTGAAAATCCAAGGTACTCATATGTTCCGAATCCGAATGAAATAACTGCTCGGAATGCCTTGGAATTGGTTGAAGATCGCATCGACTACCGCCGTGCTATCAGATGGTTCGAGATTCATTTCGCGCTTCGTAAAAGATATGTCTACAACTGGCGAGAGCTAGAGCGCGAACTCGAACTTCAAATCAAAGGGGGAGATTGTTAGGGTTAATTTAATGTTGATTTAAAGTTCAAGGGTGTAATTTGTATTTCCTTATTTTGAGCCTATTAGTGAACGGGCCGTGGGCTTGTTAACCACGGGCCCACATATATAATGTTCTTCTAGCTTGGAAAAACAAGTTGGTTGTCTCATTTGCTTTCCTACTCGTATTGTAAACACTCTGATTGAAAGCATAATACAGGGATGACCAGTTGAAATCATTGTTCTTATTTGTTTACATTACTGATTTCATAATCGTTGCACGGATCTGGATTTAACAAGAAGTCAAATCCCAAAGAATCCTGTCATTCACCAAATCTAAACCCTTACCAAGGAATTCTAGGATCCACTCCTCTTGCTTCATCCTCTTCAACCAAGATCATAAAAATCAATGTGAAAGGTCAAAACAAGGAAAATGGTCATGGTTCTAAAAAGGTTTTTATCTATAAAAAATGCTATAAATGTGATGACACTTTTCACATGGCTAAAGATTGTCCTCTTGAAAGAATGGATAGGATATCTAAAGATCTCACTACTACTTCTTCTAACTCAAAAGGACCCATCTCCAAGTGGGTACCAAAGAACTAATTTTTCTGTGACTACAGGTCGATGGACATCATCAGATCTGGTATCTGGATAGTGGATGTTCGCGTCACATGACTGGAAACAAATCGCTTCTTGTAAACTTCATGTCGGCTAAAGGTCAATCTGTTACCTTTGGCGATAATTCTCGTGGCAGTACTAAAGGCTACGGAACACTCTCTAATGGTTCCGTCACCTTTAATAAAGTAGCATATGTTGAAGGCTTGATGCACAACCTCTTGAGCATAAGCCAGCTGTGTGATCTCGGTTATAAAGTAATCTTTGAACTGACCATTTGCACGATGGTTGACAAAGACATGAAAGCTATACTTTCTGGGTACCGAAAAGAAAATGTATATGTTATAGACATGGGATAAAGTTCATCTTTTGGAACAAACATCTGTTTTGTCTCTGAAAACTCTGCTAAGATCAGTTGGCTTTGGCACAAGCGTCTCTCTCACCTCAATTTCAAAACCTTGAACTCTCTCTCTTCTAAAGAGCTTGTGTCTGGAATGCCAAAGATGACCTTTGTGAAAGAAAAGCTATGTGCTGCTTGTGAGAAGGGAAAGCTCACAAAATCCTCGTTCAAATCCAAGTAATGCTTCTCCATTTCTCAACCTCTTCAGATGTTGCATATGGATCTATGTGGACCAGTCAGCACTCCAAGCCTTGGAGGAAGAAGGTACATTCTTGTTATTATTGATGAATTTACACGTTACACTTGGGTATTTTTTCTCAGGTATAAAAGTGATACTTCTGAAGAAATCATAAAGTTCATCAAAAGATCTGAAGTAATGAATGGACAGCTGGTGAGATCAGTAAGAAGTGACAACGACACTGAATTCAAAAACAATGTTTTGGATGACTTCTGTACTAAAAAAGGCATCTCTCAGAATTTCTCAGCTGTTCGGACTCCACAACAAAATGGTGTGGTAGAGAGGAAGAACAGGACGTTGTGTGAAGCTGCCAGATCCATGTTGAGTGAATCTCACCTGCCGACCTATTTTTGGGTTGAGGCATTTAATACTGCATGCTTTACCCAAAATAGGTCCATTATTGTAAAAAGACATAATAAGACTCCCTATGAAGTCTTTTATGATAGAAACCAAACATCAGTTTTCTTCATGTCTTTGGGTGTGTATGATATATATTAAATGACAGAGAGAACTTGGGTAAGTTTGATCCTAAATCAGATGAAGGCATCTTTATGGGTTATTCTCTCACCTCCAAAGCATTCAGGGTCTACAACCTTAGGAGAAAATGTATTGATGAATCAATACATGTCAAGTTTGATGACCTCAAGGTATCATCCCTCTCCTCAAATGATGATGAATTAAATAGTTGGATCACCTCTTGCATTAGTGATGTTTCTCCTTCTCCACCTAACCCAACTATTCTCATACCCCCTTCTCAAAATCCTACCTCTCAAGATAATAACCCTTCCACAAACCAAGAAGAAAATCCTCTGCCAATCCAAACTCCTCAAAACCAAAATTCCCTTCAAAACACCTCTCTCTCTCTCTCATCCCTCAAATATCCCTTCTTCATCAAATCCTCCTGGAGACTTCCCTTCTACATCTCTCTCACAACCTTCCCTTCCTCCATCTTTGCCTCCAGCAATTAAATGGACCAAGGATCATCCAGTTGATCAAATAATTGGTGATCAACAGGCCGGTGTTCAAACCAGAAGTGGAGTAGGCAATATTTGTCTCTATGTAAATTTTCTATCCATCATAGAGCCTAAGAAGATTGAAGAAGCTCTAGGAGATCCATGCTGGATCATTGCCATGCAAGAAGAACTCTCTCAGTTTGAAAGAAACAAGGTCTGGAGATTGGTTCCTCGTCCTTCCAGAAAAACAATTATAGGAACCAAGTGGATCTTCAGAAACAAGATGGATGAAGAAGGCACTTGTTGGTTCCTGTTTTCTCAACAATGATCTTAACTTTCAGTTTATTCAGATTTAGATATGGTGCGGAAGCGTATTTAAGAGCTGAAAGATAAAGTAAGGTAGAAGAACACACAATATCAAATAAACAGTATGTAAGAACAGATGAGTATTTCCAAGATTACTGTATTTGATATATATTAAGAACACCAAGAACTTCAAAGGATTAACAAGAAATCTGCAGTTAATGATGTGTGTGAGAAGTGCAAAGCTTAATGATATATGTGTATTTTCGTTGTATTACGCTTAATAGAAGAGTTCACATGAACCTTCTATTTATACTACTTCTAAACAGGACAATAAGGACTGAAGGTACAAAGACACTGTTCTGGAACAGTAGCTGGAAGGTACAAAACACTATTTTGGAACTGTTGTAGATACAACGTTCATTAAATGCTTCGTATTCAGCTTTAGGCGGAAACCTATCAGAGTTTGACACGTGGAGTTGTCAGGTCACGCCTTTGTACGATTGATCTTTAGAACCTTCGAATGGTAGGTATTGTAAGAAGCATGTCCGTCCTTGTTAAGATCTTTTGCGTAGATCTTCTTTTTGCCACAGAGGCTCTATGGTCTTGTCCGCTTAGAAGTGTCTTCTATTGCTTCTTTTACTTTGGTCTTCTTGGTTAACTCTGCAGAGCCTCTGTCGAAGACTTCTGTCTTCTCGGTTACTTGGCTACTCGGCAGAGCCTCTGTCGAACACTTCTATATTTGGCCTATTTTTCACTACTTTCATAAACAGAAAGATTGGAGCTAACAATCTCCCCCTAATTAGTGAAAAAAGAAAATTTTAAAAGTACATGGATTTTTAGGCTAAGTATATACTAAGAACACTTTTCTTTTCACGTTTGATTATGCCAGAGGCATTTACATATGATTGTATTAAAAAGAAAATATTACAGAGGATCTGTTTGACTGACTCAGACGTTGGCATTCTTGAAGTCATTGAAACTTCTGCGATCGAGTCCTTCTTGTATGAGTTCGTGATAGAAGCTGGTGCATAGAGTTCGGAAGTTGATTGTTGCATCGATATCCTCTATCAGTCTGTCGGCAAGACTTTGATTCATGACCTTTGATCCTATGTGCTCCACTAGTATCGCTCTAAACTCTGTCAACGTACTTGTTGCGTACTTCTGACAGTCCATCTCTACGAACAACTTTGATTTACCAGAAGGATCTAGAAGTACTAACCCGACCCTTGGATTTGTAATGATTGAGTTTGGTATAGCAGAGGGAGGGCAGTAGTCTTCTGGTGGTTGAACGTTTAGGCTTTTCACTCCAAGATCTCGAGCCAATTGGAAATCTACCATGCTGTATAGCAGAAGCTTTTCGCGTATGGCCTTTCTTATTACCCTGTAGGCTCTGCGAACTTCGTCGGTTGTGAAGTTCTCTTTCGTCTATTCCAGAACATCAGGTAGATCATAAGGATTGAGATTCCTAAGATTTGCATCTGCAAATTGGTTCTCTGATCTGTCCTCTCTTTTAACCTTGTAGATGTTGTAAGAGAGTTTAGGCCAGGTTCTGGTTCTAGAGAATTTACAATATAGGACTTTGATGATCTTGGATGTTGAGAAGACTTCGTGTTTAGGCTTGGGTTTTGTTCTGGTGAAGAGGTTTTCGAGGTCAACACAGAAGTCAGGGTCTTGAATGGTTGGTTCTGATTGATCCATTATGCCCATTCTGCTGTATAAGTACCTGTATACCACTTCTTCCATTTGTGGTGGTGGTGGTTGAGGTAAGGTTCTTCGCAGAGTATCTAATTGATTCTTGACTTCTGCCACTCGATCTTCTGAAGGTTTTGTCTTTGGATCTAGAACAGGAATATTTGACAGAGGTTTAGTGCCGAAAGCCCAGTCTTCTTCTTCAGGCTTTGGTGTCTTATACGCATCGAAAGAGCTCTTCATCAGTTTTTCTGTTGAAGGTTGATGCTTGGGCTTTTTCTTCTGCGGTTCTTCTGTTATTATCCCTTTTCCCTTGTCTTTTGCCTTCGGCTGTTCTGCTTGTTGAGATGGGGTTGCCTCTGTAGGATTTGACTCTTGAGTCTCAGAGGGCTTTGTTGTTGATGTTTCTGTTGGTTTGGGGATTGCCTCTGTTGGTTCTGACACTTGAGTTTCAGAGGGCTTGATTGGTGATTTGGGTTTGGGTTCTGTTGGAGAGGTTTCAGGTGTTTTGCTTAGATATTTTCTTTTGTGAGCAATGGTTTTGGTTTTTGGGTTGGTTTTGGGTATTGGGGAAGGTAGTTCGTCTTCAGAGGATGTCAAAAGGTGGACTTCTTCTTGGATTTGGACATCTTTTCCAAATACAGAAGGAGTTTCCACAGAGGTGGGTGTTGCCTCTGTGGTCTTCTGTTTTTTAACATGGGTTGTTTCTGGTATTTGGGTTTCTTCAGGAATGGATTCCACAGAGATGGTTGTTGTCTCTGTGGTTTAGTTTCTGCTTTTGGTTTCAGGTGTTTGGGTTTTAGCAGGGGTTTCTTCAGAGATTATTTCCACAGAGGTGGGTGTTGCCTCTGTGGACGGTTGTGTTCTTTGTTGGGTTTGAGATGGGGGTGCTTGGTTGATGGGTTCTGCGACTATTGGTGGAGCTGGTAGACCTCTGCTCGCAGCTTCTTCCCTTTGTTTCTCCCCTCGATTCTCCCACTCAGGATGATCTGATGGACCATGATGGTCATCATCAGAGTCATCCTGATGTTTATCTGTCGTACCCTCTGCCCTGCAAGATGTATCTGGTTTCTTTGATGGAACAGCCTCTGCAGCAATCATTTTTGCGCATAAGTCATCACAGAGGCCAAGCCGTGTTTCAACCTCTGCTTGTGTGTTGAAGCGCATTCTGCCGACGCTTGCTTGAAACTCTCTGACATAGTTTGCGGTGGCAGTGGTGAAAGCTTTGATGAATTCGGTCATCTGATCAAGTATACCTTGGCCGAGTTCTCTCACTTGAGCTCTTGTCATGTAGTCAGAAGGCTTCATGGCTTGAGTATTTCTTGTTGTATGCTCTTGAACTTCTTCTAAGGCCTTCTTTAGATCTTCAGGTGTAAGACCCTTCGATTTTGAGGATTACTCCTTTAGTTGCAGAAGAAAGTGCTTGACAGGGTCTTTGAAGGCAGTGGTGGCGGCTTTTCCGAATTCAGCTGCTGCATAGGTGGCAGTGGTAGTTGCAGTGTGTGTTGCAGAGGACTTCATCTGGGTTAAGGTGTTTTGCACCTCTGTGGACAAGGTGTCCATTTTGGTGTTCAGATCAAGGATTGCCCTGGATGTAGTATCTGCAAAAGATTTGAAAGAGTTTTGCAACTCTTTCATTGTTTGGTTCACAGAGGTGACAAGGGTTTGGAACTCATCCCTTGATACATGTGAACTAGTCCCCAGAGTGAGTCTCTGTTCCTGAGACACCTTCTTTCGCCCTTGTTTTGATGTTGGGGGCGGAAGGATTTCCTTTTGATCCTCGAGCAGAAGCATCTACTGCTTCAGACTCTACAGAAGTTCTGAGAATGACATTGTCTAGATCCACTCCAGAGGTGGGTACTAGATTATCCTTCTGTTGACTCGGAGACTTGTCTAGAGTCTCTCCGTCTTTGTGCATTCTAATCTCCTCTAAAGAGATGTTTGTAGCTAGTTGTGTGTGTGTGGCAGAGGAAACAAATTCCTCTGCAAGGATTTCTGTTGTCATCCAGGGCAATAGATCACTTACTACGGAGGAATCCTTTAGAGAGGATTCCCCTGGAAAGGTTTCCCCCGTTGTTAATGGTACAGAGGATGAAAGAATTTCCTCTGTCCGGATGGTTTGGGTTGGGGTCGAGCCGTGCTGCTCTATTTCAATATTGCCCTTTGCCACTAGACTGGCGGTAATAGAAGTGTAGGTTGAACTGGGAGTTGGTTTTGGTTGTGTGCCTCTATTAATCCAGGCATCTTTTCTTGCTTCTGCTTCTGTGAAGCATCCAACCACTTGTTCTCCATCTATGGTCTCAACCTCTGTTTCTACCATATGGGTTGAGACTTCTACCCTAGTCTCTCCTTCTTCTGCTACCTCTTCTTCTATTGGACCTAGGGAGTCGTACATAGGATGAGATCCAAATAATTATTGTATGTGGGGTGCATAACCTGTGTACCGTCAGAGGCAGAGATTACTTGCTCTGGGCTTCTTCTGTGAACATCAAGGCCAGGTTGAAGGAAAGGATTTTGCAGAACCTCTGGGGTCTCAGCCGGATTATCCCTTGGAGTTAGATCATCATCATCAAGATCAGAATCAACTCCAGAGATTGTGAAGTCTGGATCTTCTGTGGCTTCTTCTGTTTCATATGACAGAGCTTCTGCAGTCCATCCTGCAGTGTCAAGGGTGTTGGCAAATTCAGGACGTTGGAGGAAGTCTGAGAAATTCCCATGATGTGCATAGTTGAGAGGATCGGGGGATTGCAGAGGTGATTTTTGGGTTTGTTCTTCTGTGACTTCCTCTGTCACCTGTTCCTCTACTTCTTCTGCTACTCCTTCCTCTGCAATTGTTTGCATAGGAGACAGATGTTTCCCAGTTTTCTTCTTGCTCTTTCTCCTTTTGGGTTTAGGTGCCCTTTCCTCTGAGGCTTTGGATTTTCTCTTCTTTTTGTGCTCTGGAGGAGAGGGAGGTGCAGATGATCCAACCTCTGTTGCATGAGGTGGAGATTGTTGAGCTTCTGCAGAGGTGCCTTCTGAAGCTTTCCTTCTGTGCTCTTTCTTCTTCTTTGGAGAGCTGGCAGAGGATTTTCTCTTCTTAGCAGGGGAGAGAATTTCTTCCCTCTGAGCGTGAAAGTTGGCCTGTACAAGATCATGTTTGGCCAAGGCTGTAGCCCATTGCTCATCTGTCATTTTTTCTACAACCCTAGATCCTAATGGGGCTCCTAGACGCGGGGGTGTCATAGGACTCGATTCTGGAGTCCTATGATTGCGTATGTATTCTAACTTAAGGGTTTCATCGGTAGCATAGTCCAGAACTAGCTTTGGCAGAGGTCTGCAGAATGGGTATTCAACTTCGTGCTCTGTTGGGGTGTTTTTGTTCAAGGGATATAGTCTGGCCGTCGGTCCATCCATTGGCCATTTTTGTAGACGTAGCAGAGGCTCTAGTAGGACACCCAGGATTCGATGATATTGCTGAGGAGGTAGAGCTTCTTTCGATCTTCCCTTGGCCTTTTGAGAAGAGATTTTTCTGTCAATGGTATTGACCATTTCCTGCATCATGATGGTGGAGTAGTCCAGAGGTAGATCCTAATATACCCCGTACATTATGGTCAAGATCTGGTGAGAGGTTTGGTCTGGACTGACCACTTTCCCTGTTAGGCATCTGTTAAGAATTGAAAAGAGGGTATTCCACAGAGGGGGAAGTCGATTTCTTCTGAAACTGTTCCTTTTTGTTAGGGTTGTGTTATACCCCAACATTTCAACAAAATGGCAAAGCTCTTCGTCTGTTGGTTCCTCTGCATATGCCTTTATCCCAAGTAGACCTCTGGTGGGTAGACTGAACTCCAATGAGAACATTGTTCTGTTGAATTTGAGTTCAAGATGCTCGGATTTGTCAGGTTTTGAGATGTAGCCTTTGATTTGTCTATCTTCAGAATCAAATTTGCTGCTTTGCCAGAATTGATTCAGGTATCTCGTCGGGATTTTGTTGACTGTTTTGGATAAAAGGGGGTAAAGGTAGTGGTTTTCCAAAATGTTAAGAAGGATGGCATTTGCTTTCCCAAATGCGGTTTTTGATGGTACCAGATAGTAGTTATTGGGTTTGAGAGGAAGAGCACTTTCAAAATGTTCATTTGCGATGAAGTTTTTCTCGTGGGTAGTTGGAGAGAAATTAGCTTCATCGCCGGAGTTATATTTTTCAAGGTCTGCGGCTATATTTGGATTTTGGGAATGCTCAGATTGAGCAGGTGAGTTTTCTTGAACAGTGGAGTCTTCAGGAATGTTGGAGGATGATGCCATTGTTGTTTATCTTGAAGAAAAGAATGAAAGATAGGTAGGTTGCAGGTTTTGCAAGGTTCGTCGGAGAAGAAGATGAGAGTTCGTAAAGGTTTTATGAGGAGTGGTAATTTTGGGTTTTATAGTGAATGGTAACGGTTAGAATTCTGAAGAGGTAAATATATGGAAGTGAATAAAATTTGGAATCCGTACTTGAGTATGAACGGCGGGTTCAACTTTCCAGGAGAACGTGTGCCGTGTACGTCCAATGGAAATGTAACACGTCAGCAGTGTCAGAGCACGACTTGACGTCGTGCGCCGCCCATTAATGCTTGGCGCGTGTGTTTCTTTTCCTCCACATAATTTTCACTCGCATTAAAAGAGCCGTTACTGTTGCAAAATTTACCCAAGTTTGAAAATGACAGAAGCTCTGTAGAGATAGAGCTTTGTCGTTTGAAAACTCTCTTTGTATCCTCTGTTGCTTGCACCTTTACCAAAAACATTTGAAAAGCATTGGAGAGGATCGATAGATTTATAGAGTCGAAATTTCTTTCACAGAGGTTATGAAGCTCTGTCAGAGCCAGCAGAAGTTCTATGAGAGGAAATTTCTCATAACTAAAAATCTATTAAACTTTTTGATCATCCAAAGTTTTTACTGTTTTATATACTGTTTTTAGGACATATTTGAAAATTTTTGTCCTAGAAAACTGTTCTGGAAAATTTTTTGTGCTTGATGCTCCTTTTTGAGTGTCTAGATTGGTTGACAGTGACTTTTTGATGGAATGAGCTCTTCGTCCCAAAAGACCTTCTTCTGTAATATTTTGTTCAAGTAAATCCTTACAGAGAACATTTGAGTTTGATCGATAGAAAGGAGGGGTACGTATATAATTAACCAATTCTTTGTCAGTACCCTCAAATAAGTGAATCATTCGAATCTTCCATTGAGGGTATTCTTCTCTAAGAAGAGTGGGAGGTTTGATTAAGGAACCAGCAGAGAGGAAGTTGTTTGTATTTGCCATTTTTAGAGAGATAAATAATCCAGAAAAAGGGTTTTAACAACAGATTTTTCAGAGTATGAAGTTGGAACAACCCAAACAAAATATAGACAAACATGCCATTCATAGATAATATAACATCTGCCAAAACCTGGCTACACCAAAGTTTAATAATATTCAACGAGGGTTTAAGCGGAAAATAACCCTATTACAGCTGAGAATAATTCTAAGTTGCCAAAAATGGAGGTCTTCTACACCTAAGATGCAAGCTCCAGCTCACACCTTCCCTTTCCCTTTGCCCGAGCCTTCCACCTGATTTCCTGAAAGGTTTTTAGTTTTTGAAAGCGAGGGTTAGACCATGAGGTATAGTGAGTTCCCTCAAAAGCCACGCCACAACATAATACAATTCAAGTAAAAGCTTCCAGTAAAAAGTATTTAAATGAATTCGTTATGAGCACACATTAATGGCCAGCACACTATGACAAGCTAATGGCACACACTATGGTCACACACACCGTGACAGCAGAAAGGGTACACACCGCCCATATATGAAACACATTCATATATCCACACATATGGGACGCACCCCCATCTCACACATTTTCCATAGCTCGTCCACACATAGATAGATATCTTCCACACAGTTAAGTCACACTTCTCATTCATGAACATTTGATAAAACGAACACTTACCATATAATTATGCATAAGGTTCCACACTTTAAAAGAAATTAAGTTAGAAAGACTCACCTGTCGTCCCGCTTAGTCCTCACACTAGATGAGCTCTCCCTTCAACTGCACCTATAAGGTACATACTACCACGATAAGCCACTTGATGAAATTACACACTCAACAGCCTGCACTACTGAGTCACACTACACTTTCCAGACGCTGTATCCAGATAGTTAAAACTACCCGGACAACTCAAATAGTCCGGACACACTACCCGGACAACCAAACAGTTCGAACACACTACCCGGACAACCAAACAGTCCGGACACACTACCCGGACAACCAGACTATCCGAACATTCTACCCAGTCACGACTATCATCCGGACACTACAAATCGTTCGGACACTACCCTAACTTGAGGGTTTCCGGACGCGACGTGCAATATCAAAACGCAGAAAATTGCACAATCTCATGTCCTAATCTTCTCAACACCTCCAGATTAACAAATAAGGGTCGATTGTTTACACAATATCCCACTCTACCACACTCCTTAATCAGATTTAATGAGGACACATGCAAACCCACAAAATCTAAGTTCTTCTCCAAAAACCACAATACACACTCAAACATAAAGAGAAAGGGGATTGGCATTACCTGAATGAATCTGAAACTTCTCCCAAAAACCCAGCTGCCATTCGTCACCTCTTCCTCTTCAATTTGACACAATCCCTTTCTTGCCTTCTTCCTTAGCCGCACACACACAAAAATCACACTGGAGAAGCTAAAATGGAATAATTAGGGTTTTCATCTCTTATATACCCTTCTCTAATAGCACCAAACTTTACATTCTTTACACTTGGACCACTCAACTTTCCAAACTTCTACTTTCTTCCAAAATTCTCCAAATAACGACCAAAAACAAAACCGGTTATTACAATATCCACCCCTCAATAGAATTCCGTCCCCAGAATTCCATTTTCAAACAAACGAGGATACTGAGTCCTCATGTCCGATTCCAATTCCCAAGTTGCTTCTTGCCCCTTATGGAATTTCCATTGAACTTTCACTAGAGGCACTTCCTTATTCCTCGTCTTTCGGACCTTGCGATCCGAGATTGACAACGGCTCTTCTTCATAACTTAATTTCTCATCCACTTGAATGTCCTCCAATGGCACTGCCATACTCTCTTCGGCCATACATTTCCTTAGATTCGACACATGAAAGGTCGGGTGTACTCCCCAAAGTTCATTAGGCAAATCTAACTTATACGCCACCTCGCCCACACGCTCGGTGATGGCGAATGGCCCAACATACCTAGGCCTTAGCTTCCCTCTCTTCCCAAAACGCACAACTCCTTTCCACGGTGACACCTTAAGCATCACCTTATCTCCCACCATAAACTCGATCGGTTTCCTTCTTTTATTCGCATAAGCCTTTTGTCGATCTTGAGCTACCTTCAACTTATCCCTTATCACGCTAATTTTATCGGCCGTCAACTGCACTAGCTCCGGCTCCGCTTACTGCTTCTCTCCTACCTCATTCCAACACAAAGGTGTCCTGCACTTACGCCCATACAATGCTTCAAACGGTGCTGCCTGAAGACTGGCGTGATAACTATTGTTATACGAGAATTCGATCAACGGCAGATGGGATTCCCATGAGCCCTTGAAGTCAATCACACAAGCACGCAACATGTCTTCCAAGGTTTGTATAGTTCTCTCACTCTGCCCATCCGTCTGAGGGTGATAGGCCGTGCTCATCAATAGTTGCGTTCCCAGCTCTCGTTAAAGACTTCTCCAAAAAGAGGACGTGAAACGGCTATCGCGATCTGAGACTATAGACGATGGCACTCCGTGCCTCGTTACTATTTCATTCACGTACAACTTTGCTAGCCTTTCAAGCAAATCGTTCTCCCGAATTGTTAGAAAGTGAGACGACTTGGTGAGACGGTCCACGATCACCCAAATGGCATCATACCCCTTCGGGGTCCTTGGTAACTTCGTGACGAAGTCCATGGTGATACAATCCCATTTCCACACGGGTATCTCTAAGGGTTGTATTTCCCCGTACGGTCGTTGATGCTCCGCCTTGACCTTTAAACACGTCATGCACCGCTCGACCAGATAAGCGATGTCCTTTTTCAATCCCGGCCACCAATACATCTGCCTCAGATCCCGATACATCTTATTGGTTCCCGAATGAACCGAATACCGCGATCTATGAGCCTCCTCCAAAATACGCTCCCGCAAGCCTCCCAGCTTAGGAACCCACACTCGATTCCCCAAACATTTCACACCACTACCGTTAGATACTAAGGATGTCACATAACCAACAATCCTCTCACTATTCCACCTCTCTTCCTTTAAAGCTTCCTCTTGGAACTTCTTAATCTCTTCCAACATGTCAGGAATTACGTTGATTTGAAAGGCTACCACTTTAGTTGGTTCTCTCCTTTCCTTCCGGCTCAATGTGTCGGCCACGACGTTTGCCTTTCCTGGATGGTAGAGGATCTCACAATCATAGTCGCTTAACAATTCCACCCAACGACGCTGCCTGATATTTAATTCCTTCTGATCGAATAGGTGCTTAAGACTTTTATGATCAGAATAAATCTGACACTTAACCCCGTAAAGGTAATGCCTCCAAATCTTAAGCGCAAAAACCACAGCCGCTAACTCCATATCGTGCGTGGGGTAATTCTTCTCATGCTCTTTCAATTATCGAGACGCATACGCGATCACCTTCCCGTTTTGCATCAGCATACATCCTAAACCCAGCTTGGACGCATCGCTGTAGATTACGAATCCTTCTGATCCGCTAGGCAAGGATAGAATTGGAGCACTGCTCAGCTTGTCCTTCAATTTACTAAATGCTTCTTCTTGAGCCTTCGCCCACTCGAACTTAGCACTCTTCTTGGTTAAGGCGGTCAATGGCGTAGCTATCCGAGAAAAATCTTGGATAAATTTCCGATAGTAGCCCGCTAAACCAAGAAAACTCCTAACTTCCGATGGCGACCTTGGTTTCTCCCATTCTCTAATGGCCTCCACCTTGGTTGGATCCACTTTAATGCCTTCCCCTGACACTACATGGCCCAAAAATTGGACTTCTCGAAGCCAGAACTCGCACTTTGAGAACTTTGCATACAATTTCTCATGTCGCAACAAATCTAACACCACACGAAGATGTTCTTCATGCTCACTCTGGGATCGAGAGTAGATAAGGATGTCATCTATGAACACTATCACACACTTATCCAACCATGCGCTGCACACACGATTCATTAGATCCATGAAGACTACCGGAGCATTAGTCAAGCCAAAGGGCATGACTAAAAACTCATAGTGGCCATACCTCGTGCGGAACGCTGTCTTCGGCACGTCTTCTTCCCTTACTTTCAACTGATGATACCCGGATCTTAGATCTATCTTCGAGAGGAAGCTCGCTCCTTGCAACTGGTCAAACAGATCATCGATCCTTGGAAGTGGGTATCTATTCTTAATAGTAACCTTGTTAAGCTCACGATAGTCTATGCACATTCGCATAGACCCATCTTTCTTCTTGACGAAAAGCACTGGTGCTCCCCAGGGTGAGGAACTAGGGCGTATAAACCCCTTATCCAACAACTCTTGTAGTTGCGTCATCAATTCCTTCATTTCCGTCGGTGCTAACCGATACGGCGCACGCGCTATTGGGGCCGCACCCGGCATCAATTCGATTCTAAATTCAACTTGGCGATCCGGGGGCAAACCTGCCAGATCATCAGGAAACACTTCCAGAAACTCTTTTACCACGGGGACATCCTCTAGTCCCTTTTTCTCTTTCTTAGCGTCTATCACATACGCCAGGAACCCCTGACACCCCTTCTCTAAACAATGTCTCGCTTTCATTACCGAGATAAGACAAGACTTACGCTCTCGTCTATCCCCGTAGATTACCACCTCCGACAAATCCGGCAAGGTCATACGAATCATTTTCTTATTGCACACAATGCTAGCATTATTACTAGCCAACCAATCCATCCCTACTACAATATCAAACTCTCACATTCCCACGGGGTACAACCGTAATGGGAAAGAGTGACCCTCAACCTCTATATTACATCCAACATACATCTCTCTAACCAAAACCTGCCTATCATCAGCAATCTCTACTTCAAACCCACACCCCAACCGTTTAGGCTTAATGCCCAATCGTCGGGCAAAGTACGGCGATACAAATGAATGATTTGCACCCGAATCAAACAACACTTTGGCAAGAATAGAATTTACAAGAAAGGTACCTGTTACAACATTAGGTATCTCCACCGCCTCATCGGTCGTCATTCGAAAGGCCCTTGCCCTGGTCTGAGCTGGTTCCACTTTTCTTTCTCCCCCTCTTCCTCCTTGTTTACCACCAAAACCACCCGAATCCCCTCTTTTCAGTTGAGGGCAATCCAACCTCAAATGCTCCACCGATCCACACTGATAACATGCTCGGGGGTTCCGACAGTCACGTGCCATATGCCCCAACTTCCCGCACTTGAAACACCCCTCAGGTTCAGCACATTCTCCCCGGTGAACTCGATTACATTTTCCGCATGGTTTTTCTCCAAATTTTGACCCTCCTCGAAACTCCGGCTTGAACACTTTAGCCCGTTTCGAGTCACGTGCTGGTACTTCCCACTTTCTCTTTTCTTTACCCTTTTCCACATCTTGACGGTTCTTTTCCTTTTCAACCAATTCCGTTGCATTGATGGCTGCCTGAAAAGTAGTTGGGTTTCTACCCGTAACCAGTTCCCGCACACTACTTTTCAACCCGAAAATGTACCTCTCCACTCGGCGCTCTTCATTCGGTACATATAGCTCGGCAAATCTCACCTTCTCCATAAACTTTGTGGTATATTCCCTCACCAACATCCCACCTTGTTCCAAGCCCAAGAACTCTTCCTCCAATCCTTTCACTGCCGCCAGAGGGCAAAACGATGCTTTAAATTTTGAGACAAAAGTCTCCCACATCATACTCTTTGCAATCTTTGACCTTTCTCCTGCGGTCTCCGCATCCCACCAGAACACTGCTTCCGACTTTAGCATGGACAGAGCATACATCACCCTGTCGCTATCGGCACACTTACAGGTGTCGAACGCTAGTTCCATTTCTCTGATCCATTTCATTGCCAACACAGGAACGCATTCTCCCTTGAAAGTGGGCGGCTTACAAGAAGCGAATGCCTTGTAGCTACAACCTCCACCCAACACCCGATCATTTACTGCCAACGGATTGGACTGAACAGAACTTCCCGAAGCAGAACCATGCGAGCTAGTCGTCCCTTCTTTACTACCACTTGGCTCTTTACTCCCCGATGCCGACTCGTCTTACTTTGCCAACAATGCTTTCAACGTATCCTGGATTTCACCCAAAGCAGTGGCGAAATTTTCTTGAGTCGCAAAAGCTTAGGCACGACCACGCCCACGACTTCCGCCCCGACTCGCTCCCCGCCTGGACGCGGGGCTCTCCTGTTGAGACGCCTCTGGTTCTTGCGGAATTCTTGCACTCCTTGTTCCACGAGTAACACGAGCCCTTACTACAGCTCCTTCCGTATTCTCATTCACTTGGGTAGCCACATGCCGGGGTACCACTCCCCGTCCTCTTCCTCGGCCCCTACCACGGGTAGCCGCCGACACTGGTGGTGCTTCCATCTCGATTTCCTCATCAACAGGTTCCGATGCACCCCTCATGGATCTCCTTAACATGATTATTGACTGACAAGAAAACACAAAAGAATATTAAATCTACCGCTCCAAATTAACAAGGCAATTAAGCACATACATGTACCTGTAAGTTCGTAATTACACTGGCCAGGTGTAATCGCCAACTTACCTTACATGACAGTTCTCACTACCCCATTAATCATTCTACCCAGTCTCACTACGGTCCTCCTAGTTCTCAGTTGTTCTACTTACTTCTACAGTTTAAGTTTAGGCCCGCCCGGTCACCTAAATCTCTTAAACTAAGGCTCTGATACCAACTGTAACAACCCAAACAAAATATAGACAAACATGCCATTCATAGATAATATAACATCTGCCAAAACCTGGCTAAACCAAAGTTTAATAATATTCAACGAGGGTTTAAGCGGGAAATAACCCTATTACAGCTGAGAATAATTCTAAGTTGCCAAAAATGGAGGTCTTCTACACCTAAGATGCAATCTCCAGCTCACACCTTCCCTTTCCCTTTGCCCGAGCCTTCCACTTGATTTCCTGAAAGGTTTTTAGTTTTTGAAAGCGAGGGTTAGACCATGAGGTCTACTGAGTTCCCTCAAAAGCCACGCCATAACATAATACAGTTCAAGTAAAAGCTTTCGGTAAAAAGTATTTAAATGAATTCGTTACGAGCACACATTAATGGCCAGCACACTATGACAAGCTAATGGCATACACTATGGTCACACACACCGTGACAGCAGAAAGGGCACACACCGACCATATATGAAACACATTCATATATCCACACATATGGGTCGCACCCCCATCTCACACATTTGCCATAGCTCGTCCACACATATCTTCCACACAGTTAAGTCACACTTCTCATTCATGAACATTTGATAAAACGAACACTTACCATATAATTATGCATAAGGTTCCACACTTTAAAAGGAATTAAGTTAGAAAGACTCATCTGTCGTCCCGCTTAGTCCTCACACTAGATGAGCTCTCCCTTCAACTGCACCTATAAGGTACATACTACCACGATAAGCCACTTGATGAATTTAGACACTCAACAGCCTGCACTACTGAGTCACACTACACTTTCCGGACGCTGTATCCGGATAGTTAAAACTACCCAGACAACTCAAACAGTCCGGACACACTACCCGGACAACCAAACAGTCCGAACACACTACCCGACAACCAGCCTATCCGGACATTCTACCCGGTCACGACTATCATCCGGACACTACAAATCGTCCGGACACTACCCTAACTTGAGGGTTTCCGGAAGCGACGTGCAATATCAAAACGCAGAAAGTTGCACAATCTCATGTCCTAATCTTCTCAACACCTCCAGATTAACAAATAAGGGTCGATTGTTTACACAATATCCCACTCTACCGCACTCCTTAATCAGATTTAATGAGGACACAAGCAAACCCACAAAATCTAAGTTCTTCTCCAAAAACCACAATACACACTCAAACATAAAGAGAAAGGGGATTGGCATTACCTGAATGAATCTGAAACTTCTCCCAAAAACCCAGCTGCAATTCGTCACCTCTTCCTCTTCAATTTGACACAATCCCTTTCTTGCCTTCTTCCTTAGCCGCACACACACAAAAATCACACTGGAGAAGCTAAAATGGAATAATTAGGGTTTTCATCTCTTATATACCCTTCTCTAATAGCACCAAACTTTACATTCTTTACACTTGGACCACTCAACTTTCCAAACTTCTACTTTCTTCCAAAATTCTCCAAATAACGACCAAACACAAAACCGGTTATTACAGAAGTGGATGCTTCGTATGAAGTTTCTAAGCTTAAAAGCTTTAAGCTGAGCACTAAAATGGTGTTTTTAACCAGAATAACAGATTCTATAAGTTTACCAAAGTTCGAATGAATCGAAAATGGCATAAAAACAGAAACTGTTTGAATAATATGAAAAATAGGTTAAAAATCCAAGTTTCTACCAAAGATCATAGTTTTAGAGTGGATCCCTTGATATTAAAAATCAAGGTTTGCTTTGATACCAATTGTTGGTTCCTGTTTTCTTAACAATGATCTTAACTTTCAGTTTATTCAGATTTAGACATGGTGCGGAAGCGTATTTAAGAGCCGAAAGATAAAGTAAGGTAGAAGAACACACAATATCAAATAAACAGTATGTAAGAACAGATGAGTATTTCCAAGATTACTATATTTGATATATATTAAGAACACCAAGAACTTCAAAGGATTAACAAGAAATTTGCAGTTAATGATGTGTGTGAGAAGTGCAAAGCTTAATGATATATGTGTATTTTCGTGGTATTAAGCTTAATAGAAGAGTTCACATGAACCTTCTATTTATACTACTTCTAAAGGGGACAATAAGGACTGAAGGTACAAAGACACTGTTCTGGAACAGTAGCTGGAAGGTACAAAACACTATTCTGGAACTGTTGTAGATACAACGTTCATTAAATGCTTCGTATTCAGCTTTAGGCGGAAACCTATCAGAGTTTGACACGTGGAATTGTCAGGTCACGCCTTTGTACGATTGATCTTTAGAACCTTCGAATGGTAGGTATTGTAAGAAGCATGTCCGTCCTTGTTAAGATCTTTTGCATAGATCTTCTTTTTGCCACAGAGGCTCTGTGGTCTTGTCCGCTTAGAAGTGTCTTATGTTGCTTCTTTTACTTTGGTCTTCTTGGTTAACTCTGCAGAGCCTCTGTCGAAGACTTCTGTCTTCTCGGTTACTTGGCTACTCGGCAGATCCTCTGTCGAACACTTCTATATTTGGCCTATTTTTCACTACTTTCATAAACAGAAAGATTGGAGCTAACAACACTGTCATCAGGAATAAAGATAGACTGGTTGCTCAAGGATACAGGAAAGAAGAAGGAATTGATTATGATGAAACATTTGCTCCAATTGCCAGACTTGAGGAAATCAGAATCTTCCTTGCACATGCTGCATACAAAAACTTCGGAGTCTTCCAGATGGATGTCAAGAGTGATTTCCTCAATGGAGAACTAGCTGAAGAAGTCTATGTGAAACAACCTCCTGGATTTGAAGACCCATCTCATCCTTACTATGTGTACAGATTGGATAAGGCTCTCTATGGCCTTAAACAAGCTCCTCGTGCCTGGTATGACACTCTAGAAGACTTTCTTCTGAAGAACAAGTATACTCGGGGTACGATTGACAACACTCTTTTCATCAAACAAAACCCAGGTAATCTTATTCTTGTTCAGATCTATGTGGATGACATAATTTTTGGTGCCACCGATGAATCACTATGTGATGAGTTTGCCTCTCTCATGATGAGTCAATATGAGATGAGTATGATGGGGGAGCTAACATTTTTCTTGGGTCTCCAAGTAAAACAATCTTCTGAAGGTATCTTTATAAACCAAAGCAAATACATTCATGATCTTTTGTAAAAGTTTGAATTTGATACTTGCTCTCCCATGAAAACTCCTATGGCACCACCTCTAAAACTTGATAGTGACACAGGTGGTGTGTCTGTTGATGTAACAAAATTTAGAGGTATGATTGGGTCACTTCTTTATCTTACTGCTAGTAGACCTGATATTATGTTTGCTACTTGTTTGTGTGCGCGTTACCAAGCCAATCCTAAGGAATCCCATTACGTTGCGGTAAAACGCATCTTTCAGTATCTGAAAGGTACCATGAATCTGGGTCTTTGGTATCCCAAAGACTCAGGTTTTGATCTAATGGGTTATTCAGATTCTGACTTTGCAGGATCAAAAGTTGATAGGAAAAGCACTACTGGAAGTTGCCAACTCCTTGGTGGTAAACTTGTTAGTTGGTCTAGCAGGAAGCAACAGTCAGTCTCTACCTCCACCGCTGAAGCTGAATATGTTGCTGCTGGTAGCTGCTGTGCTCAAATTCTATGGATGAAGAACCAACTAAGGGACTACAATCAAATCTACTCCAAAGTCCCTATCATGTGTGACAATTCCAGTGCAATTGCCATTGCAAACAATCTGGTGCTTCACTCAAGTTCCAAGCACATTGACATCAGATATCACTTCATAAGAGATCACATCTCCAAAGGTGATATTGAGTTGCATTTCATCCCCACCGATCTTCAACTAGCAAACCTCTTCACAAAGCCTCTAGATGAAGCTCGGTTCAAGTTTCTTCTAGGAGAACTTGGAATGTTAAATTTAGACATTTTATAAAAAAAAATTGTCAGCATTTTTCTCTACATTAATAAATTAGATATTTCAAAAAAAATATGAATAAATATATATATTTATATATATTTATTAAAAGAAAAGCGAAAAATAGAAAAATTAATAAATATATATATTTATTAAAAGAAAAGAGAAAAGGCAAAATAGAAAAATTAATATATATATATATATATATATATATCTATACTACATATATAAGCATTTACATCAAATGTTTAAAGACAAATTTTAAAGCGCAATGTACCACACTTTAAAGCATCAAATTCAAAAAACTCTTAAATACAAGATTTAATGCAAGATGTACAAACACTCAAAGCCATACCTAGTACCCTTTCTTGATCGTGTCCAGGAAGCCAGCAATACAAAGAACTAGCCATACTTTGCTTCACCACAGCCATACCCGGTACACTTTCTTCTCCCTTTTTCACGTCAGATGCCATACCCAACACCACATATTCAAGTCAGATGCCATACCTTGGTACTTCTTCTTCTTCTTCTTCTTTCTTGCACGCCATGTTGCATATATATCAAGGGCATGGAGTTCTCCATCTTTTATCCGGTTTTGATAGGAAGCCATCGATACACAGTAGGTTTTTCTTCTTGATTTTGATTTTGGTGGTTTGTTTCTAATCGATACAGTAGCTTTGTGTTCTTCATTTTCAATTATAGTGAATAATTTTATTTTACTTTGGGTTGATTCTCATCTCCTTATGTTGAGCTAGGGTTCCAACTCGATCAAAGAGCGGTGCCACAACCATGGTCGTATTTTGGGTTGATTTTTGATTTCTAATTTCTAATTTTGCTTCTCTCATGTGGGATTTTTTACGAGTTTTGGTAACTATTGTTGCATCCTTTCAGGTATTCCTAAATCCTAATTCAAATGAATTTGACTGTTGAATGTATTTGGTACATTAGTATGTTTGACTGTTAATGGTATGCATATCTCTTTAATGGTACCTCAATATGAAATTGGGAACACATTTGTTAACTGAACCGAATTGAAACCCCTGAATTTAAAAATGTCTAATTGTCTATATAAACAACAAAAACCCAACTATTTGATATCTGGTTTCTGTCCCAAAGTTTAAACCTATCATTCCTATCAAACAGAGTAGAATAAAAAAATAATTGTAGCTGGAATTCTCATATCCAACAGTGTTATCATATCAAAGTGTATCTTTTTGTTGAGAGTACTTCGATGTTCATCCAATTTCATTAGTAGCTTAAAATTATGCTTATACAAAACACACATCCAAAGAAGGCTTAAAATTCTTCTTATACAAGTTAGGATGGTCCACATATCGTGCTCAACTTACCTTCATCACATTTTTGTTTCAGACTCTGGTAAGAACCTTGAAGCTTCCATGGGAACCAATTGCTCCTTTAGAGATCTCTTACTTAGGGGCTGTTTACCAAATGCTTACCCGGGTAAGTGCTTACCAAGTTTCATTACCCTACTGGATGAATATGGTAAGAAAGGTCTTACCCGGTAAGAGCGAGACAAGGACCAAGAGTCTTATCCATCAAGTAACATATCATGTCGTTTTTATGGACTGAAATCTTACCCGGTAAGTACGCGATAGTATTGAATTTTATCGGTAAGTGCTTATTGGGTAAGTGTTTGGTAAACGGTGTGTTAGCTATACTATGTTCGGATAAAAGAAAAGTTTTACTACCCCAAGCATGTTACTCTCTAGCCACATAATACAACTATTGATTTTTCAGATAATATGTGTTTTACAATTGCCTACTATCTCAAAATACCTTATCTTACAGGCAGTCTTTGGATAGATATTTACCATACATAATAAGAAACTTGGGGAAAACCTTAACCATTTTGACAGAATTTTGACTTCACAGTTCACCAAAGAGAGCTTGGTTCGACCAATTGTAAAATCAAATCTAATGATTATTATTATGACATGAGTTTCAAGATAAGTCGATGTTTTAACTACGGAAATGTAGCATCTACTTTTTTTGGAAAGGGTTCCTGGGCCGAAGGCCCAGTACATCCCTGGCAAACTACCGACCGCGAAGTAATGCAGCCCTGAGAAAATCCCAGTGGCCACAAGTGCTGTGGATGGGGTTCGAACCCGGGCAAGCGCTATGAACTCCCCAGGCCTTACCACCACACCACAACCCTTGTGGTTGTAGCATCTACTTTTCCCAGAATGGAATATTTTGTTTAGGAGGCATGTCTTTAAAATACTGACTTGCTGAAGCATGGCACTTGATTATAGAGCAATAAGAAGCCTTAGCGAGTCAGAGATGAATGAAAAGAGAAAAATGTATCTTTTTGGTGATAATGCGTTTTCCCAATGTTCAAGTTATTGTTTATTGATGAATTTTGCTTTTGAGATGGATGCAACATTTAGATTTGCATAAATTAGTATCCTCTACTCTAATTTGTGGGTTCATATATGCGCTTATATCAGTTACTGCTATCCTTTCTTTTAATCTATGGTGCTACTCTAGATGGTTCATTCCTTTTCAATCAGTTGCTGTATTGGTTTCAATCTAAAATCAATTTAGGGGCTGTTTGGCAGTTGCTGAACGGTTTGGTGCAGAATGATTAAGAGGTTCTTATGATATACTTCAAAGTCAAATATGGTTGTTTTGTAATTATTCAGAATGAAATCAGGTCGCTTAATGGTTAAGGGAAAAATTACAAAATCATTCAGAGAATTGTGCAATGGGCTCAATCTGTTTTTTGTTGTGTATTCTTCTGTTAAGGTCTGTTCATTATGTAGTGATTTTTAGAATGCTTCCCATTTGAACTTAACTTTATGTATATTGCAGGGTGAAATTTTGAGGACATGTTCATTAGTGTTGCTCATTAATTATTTGCCATTGCCATGCTTGTTTTATTCTTCTCTTTTAGTTTTTTGCTTGGATTGTTTTTAAAACTGATCAGTTCTGTTAACTTTATGGAATGCTGGGATGTTAAATGTGAAATTAACTAAACATGTTTTATGCTTTGCAGTTAAACAAATCAGGTACCAGACCTAGGCATCTTGGATTTATTGGTAACCGAGGATCATGATCTACTTTCCCAATTTTACAGCAATTCACGAATAGCAGGGTGATGATGATAATTAAGGCAATATGTGTAAAGAGGCCAATCTATCTTCCCTTCATATTAGACACATTAAAATATCTTAAGAAGGAAACGTAAAGATGCATATATTTCTGTGAGTTACACAAGAGTAGAAAATTATTGGGACTGTTTCTTGCTAGGTATATCATATTATGTATATCTAACCAATTAAGCAGTTCAATTACTGATTTTTGATATTTCAAAATCTCACATGTATACAAACTTTTATATTGAAACAACCCTTGAACCTAAGGGTATGGAGAGGTACTTGGTTGATTGTATAAAAAGAAATGCAATGCTTAAATGTGTAGATATTTACTTCATTGCTATGTTTTTGCATGACATCGAGTCTTGTAGATATTTTCTTATTTTTATTAATTACCTCATTGCTATGTTTTTGTATGTCATCGAGTCTTGTATTATTTTCTCATGTCATTTCATTCACCTTTTTCAAAGCTCGAAAGATGAGTAGCATCCAACTATTATTCACCACGTTTTGATAGCGGGAGAATTTACGATGTAATATATTGTAGATAGAAGAATGAAACCTATGTATTTGGTGTCGTGAATTATGTAATTCTCTTTTTATCTGACATATTTCTCAAAACGAATAGTGTAGCAATTCGAACCAAGATCTGCACTCTAAATGTACATTGGATGTATTTGGCCTGCACTACTTTTGAAGCATGTAACTCATATAAACACATGCCATCCCATCGTTACAATTGTTAATAAAAGCTATCTCCTTGGTTTATTTCATAAAGAAACACAATGAGATGGTCATTATATATTGGAAAAAGGAAATTTTTTGCCTTGGGTAAGCTTTTGTTATTCTTTTTTGTCAATTCGCATTACAAAAGAAATGAATGGGTCTAATTTCGTACTTGTATAACAAGTGATTATTTTGCATTTTTGGAAAAATGACAGTGTTTTGTGTGTGAAAATTAGCCAGTTTGATAGGCTAATTGAAAAGGCCAATCACATTATTATATTAATGCAAACTCATATTATAGATTACAAATGGGCATACAATTTTTCATCAATTGAAATAAAATGTGTTAATATGTAAAGATTTGGTGTAAATCATATCATCGTTAAAATCTCCTCCAACTTCAAAATCGTTTATATTTACGACTTCCGCCGCATTGCGCGGGTACACCACTAGATCGTCGTCTATCCTCAGTCAAGAACTCATGTAATAAGCTAAAATCGGTTTTGTGATTTGAAATCTGTAATGTAACTTGAAATGATTTTGTGATTCAACAACCCATTTGGAAATGATTTTGTGATTTTCACCACTTTTTCTCACCTCTTTTGTTGATAATCTGAGTCTGATTTGTGAGTCTCAAAATATGATAATCTGATTTGAAATCATTTGTTTGTATCAGATCTATATTTTTTTCATCACTATATGAGATGTGAGTTGTGACATGGAGAGGCTATTTTCTGTTTCTCCTTTTTAGTAACATATGTTGCAAACTGCTTGTCTGATACAACTCATCTCCATGGCATAATGTTTGGCCTTTGACATGATTTGTTTTTGTGCAATTATTGCTTTCCATCGTAATCCCCATCAGTTTCTAATCTTTTTGTTTGTTGGATACACACTAATTCCCTATACCATAAATTTAAGTTTTATGCAAAAATAAATCTTATAAAATGTTGGAGGCACTTTCAGTGATGGCAATAAGATTTGTTTCCGGCCTATATTTTTAGATTCTATTTTTAAATAACTCAAGATTTGGGTAAACAATCCTTTGTCGTGTTGTGTTGTTCACACCTTGCTCACCCGGTGCATTGCACGGGCACACTGCTAGTATATATATATATTTCTATATAGATATACTTATTAATTGAAAAGTCAAAAGAAAATAATAAATATATATATATATATATATATTTATTAAAAGAAAAGAGAAAAATAGAAAAATTAATAAATATATTTTTTTTCTATATATATATTTATTAAAAGAAAAATCAAAAAAAAAATAGATTTTACTGTATTTATTCTTTTCTCAGTTTAGACTCTCAGATATACTGAGAAAGGATTGGATACAAGGGAAATTCTATCCCTATCCCCCTGCCACATTTTGTATACCCCCTTCCTCACACACTTTTTTTTTAATTTTTTATTTAAATGTTACATTTTACACCCCTGTACTTAATTAATTTACTTTATACCTTTTAGTTTTTTATTTTTTATTTTACACTTTCATTATATTAACACATATAATCATATACTAACTAAAATACGTTCAAAAAATACTTTTTATTTTTAACAAGTTACACCATTATATTCGTCTCGTCGATACCTTTGAAATGAGGCTAACATTGAATTTTTTTGATTTAATTATATTATTATGCGTCATACGTTTACGTTATTTTTTTATATTGTTATTCGTCGATACCTTCTTATTTTTTTATTTAATTATATTATTTCGAAATGACCTCAATATTAACTAAAATACGTTAAAAAAATACTTTTTATTCCAACAAATTCCAACTTTGATTACTCATTTAAATCAATATATTCACGAGTACGAGTACGTTCTATATATTCTGTATACATATCTAATCTACGTCTGTATGGGTCGATCCATGTACTTGCAACTTGAAATCGACAACGTGCCCAATGGGGTGTGAGTGTGGGCATTGGGTATTCTCCGTTTAATACCACTTTTATGTAATGATTACCATTAACATGCACTATTGCAATTGACACGTGTTGGGATGGTGACGACGGTGGTGTCCTGAATGGTAAGTATGTCACATTACCTGCCATATTCTTCGTTAATTCTTTGACACTCGTCGCTGCCAATCACAAAAGAGTAATACGGTTGATACCCAGTTAGTTCACGACTGGAAGCTTTCTTACTTTTGTAAACCCCACCATGTTCACACATAAACACGACTTTATAAACAACGTCATTTGGATAAGACTTTGATCTTTTGGTAATAATGTTGGGTCACTTAAGATTTGAAGATGACCTCAGTCTCTCAATTTTACACGGTTCATACTTAGAATAATTTCTAGGTTCTTTACAAGCAGTTTAATTGTATAAAAATGTTCGGTGAAGTCGAAGATCAACCGAAGAAATAAAGTAGAAGTATATCTTCAAGGAGGATTGAAGATAGATTTCTCAACCAAAGATTAAGCTGCTACTTGGGACGTCCTAAGGTTTTAGGCCAGTACAAGGTCCTAAGGTTTCAGGCCAGTACAAGGTCCTAAGGTTTTAGGCCAGTACACTTGAAGAGCAAGGAAAATCTTGAAGACTTGATCGGTAGGATCTCTTGAAGATGTTGAAGACATGATATGCAGGATCTCTTAAAGATGTTGAAGACATGATATGCAGGATCTCTTAAAGATGTTGAAGACATGATCGACAGGATATGTTGAAGATGTTAAAGACTTGATCTCCAGGATCTCTTGAAGATGTTAAAGACTTTATCTCCAGGATCTCTTGAAGATGTTAAAGACATGATCGGCAGGATCTCTTGATGATGTTAAAGACTTGATCTGCAGGATCTCTTGAAGATGTTGAAGATATGATCGGCAGAGAATTCCTTAAGAAAGAATTCTTGAAGATATCTTCAAAGAGATCCTAGGCCAACAGTTTACAACAGGTATATTCCACTTTATCTGCAAAATATATTTGAGATATCTTGAATGACAGAGAGATAATCCGAGGATCAGAAAAAGGTTCTTTGGATTATTTATCTCTTTCAAGAAAGTTCAGCTTCAACAACAGGTCAACGCTTCAAGACAAATATGCAAAGACAAAAGTACATCCCAGTACTTTTCAGAAGACCTGCTTCCATCCTGCCTTCCACGCCCTGCTTGACAAGTGTCCATGCATTTAATGCATGAGGCACTATATAAGGAGATCATCTTCAACCTTGCAAACCACCAGTTTTACAGACTCTCAAGCTTTCAAGTGCTGGCCTTTCTCTCTCAAGAAGTTCATTTGTTTTCTTAGTGTGTTACAATTGTTCTTCATTCTCTGTATGACTGTGTGTTAGATTGTTTGAGTAGATTTTATCTGTTCTGTTCCGCAACAATCAATAGTTTCTGTGTGTAATTCTTATTTGAAGTTTTTCAATTAAAGAATTAAATTATGTGAAAAATTTTGTGTATTGTATTCAACCCCCCCTTTTACAATACTTGTTTACCATTGCTAATCCATAGCTGGGACCAACAAGTGGTATCAGAGCAGGTCAGTTTAATCTAATAAACTTGATCTGCAAAACTCAAATGATGGATCATACGACAATGGCTCTATAGCCAAACCACCAAAGTTTAACCCTAATAACTTCTCTCTGTGGAAAAGTCGTATGATGCTCTTCTTAGAAGGAGTTGACAGCAGATATCCCACCATACTCCATGAAGGACCTCTTGTCCCTAAAGTTTGGGATAGTTTTAATGCTAAAAATAAACTTGAGGATGGTGATGAGTCTTCTTCTGATGAGGAAGAACGAACACCTGCTACTGGGAGATACATTGTAAAGGATCCTAGTAAGTACAATGATAAAGATAAGCGTCTTGTAGCTCTTGACACTAAAGTCAGAGCCATCATTGCCCTCTCTTTGCCTGATGAGGTTTATCATTCTCTTGTAAACTTTTCTACTGCTAAGAAAATGTGGTCCACTCTGTGTGTTCTATATGAAGGTACGTCTGAAGTGAAAAAGAGCAGAAAAAGTGCTCTTGTTAGAAAATATGAACTCTTCTCTTATGAGAAAGGAGAATCTCTTTCAGTCTACTATAATCGCTTTAACAGTCTTCTCAATGATCTTAAACTGTTGGGTCGCATGTATGATAATGAGGAAGTCATGTGCAAGTTTATGGATTGTCTTCCTGATTTTTGGGAAAACATCTGTACTTGTATAAAGACAACCAAGGATCTTGATCACATGCCTCTCACTGCTCTTTATGGAACTCTCTTCAACTATGAGCAGACTAAGCTGCAAAGGAAGTCTATCATCACAGATATAAGGGGCTCTTCTATAGCTCTCATAAGTGACTCTTCCAAAAGAACTATGTGTACTCCAAGAATCACCTATCCATCTGACTCTGAACATGATAGTCAAGGAGATCCCAATGAGCATTCAGAAGCATATCTTAGTGATGCTGATGATGAATGTGAGGAAACTTCAGTTGACAAATTATCAGATGGAATGGCCAGGATGGATGGGTATTCTAAATCCAAATCTCACTTTTCTTCTGAAAAATCTAAGTTTAGTCGAAAACCCTCCTCTTCTCTCTCCAAACACTCCTCCTCAGACAAATCTAATGAGGAATGCTTTAACTGTGGTAAAAGGGGCCATTTTTCTTCTAAGTGTAGAAGTAAACGTTTTGAAAAACCTAGAACTTCTTCCTCAGGCCGATTTTCTTCAAAACCGGGAAGATCCAAATATGATTCTGACCGGGCTGAAAGATACAAAGAAAAATACAAGAGAGAAAAGGAAAGAAACGAAAGACTAGTCAGAAAGGGAAAGGGTCTGCCTGCTAAAACTCATGATCTGGCAGATGAACCCACATCTGAAAGCGAGAAGGACATTTCAAATTTGTGCTTCATGGCCCAGATAAATGACATGGATGATTCTGAAGGTCACCCCCTCTCAACTGCTCTAGTACCAGCTAAGTGTTTCTCATCTCCTTCACAGAATTGACAGGTAATCTACTAAAGATGTCTTTACTTCTAATCCTCACCCTTCTTGTTCCATTCAAACACTCTACCTCCATTTTCTTAAAAACACCCTTCCCATTATTACATGCTAGTTCAATCTCCCTCACCTTCTCTCAACCCTTATCACTACCCTTCTTAACTATACACTCTAACCCTCTCACCTTTCTACCTGACCTCTCACCCTCATTTCCTAAGTATGTCTTTCCTAAGTGTATCATTTCCTAAGTCTATCTTTTCTTCATATATCTTACATCTCCACAAGTCCATACTGAACATCAAAGCTCCTCTGATGATGACTCCTCTTCAAGTCTACCACCTTCTGGAGATCCTATCATTAACAGACTGCCATCATCCCCTCCTACATCTTTCAGGTATCTTCCTCATCCTAACTTCTTTCCTACCTATTCCTCTCCTTGCCTAACACCTTGCCTATCTCTTTGCCTACCAATTCTTGCCTACCGACTTTGCCTACAGACTTTTCTCTCCTATTCTTCTCTTTTCCCATACCTTTTACCAACTTCCCTAACTTCCCATCATACCTCTCACCCTACCTCCCTCCTCCATCCCACTAAATATTCACACTCACCAAATATTCTATTCTCTCCCTTCTATGTGAATCTTTTATCTTTTATAAAACCCAAAGAAATTTGAAGAAGTCTTGGCCGATCCATGTTGGGTCACTGTAATGAAGGAAGAACTCTCTCAACTTGAAAGAGGTCTATGTGAAACAACCTCCTGGTCTTGAAGATCACTCTTGAAGATGACTTGAAAGACCCACATCTGAAGATTACTTTTGAAGATTGAAGATGTTTGCTTTCCTCAAATCTTTCGAAGATCATTGTCAAAATCTTCCAATAGAGAGAGAGAGAAAAGAAAAATCAAAAAAAAGAGATAAAAGAAAAAGAATAATAAAAAAATGTTAGTTTTATAGCAGTTATATCTTTTGCAAATATTTTTATCTGTCTCTTTGCCTAAAGATCTTGGTTGGTTCTTTCCTTTGAACCAAACTCAAGAAAGCCTACACCTCATCCCAACAAAAACAACCTACTTCTACCCTACCTTCAACACTTTTCCTACATTCTCCTTACCATCTCTTTTCTCCTAAACATTTTCCTAAGACCCATATCTCCTCACTTACCACACAAACTATTTCCTTTTCTTTCCTAACACTCTTACCACCAATTTTTCTTTTTGGCCAACACCCATCTCCCACCGACCCCCTACCCCGCCGACGACACCCATCTCCCACCGACCCCCTACCCCGCTGACGACACCCATCTCCCACCGACCCCCTCCCCACCGACACCCCCCCCCTTTTCCCACCGACGCCACTCACCCCTTCCCCCACCGACGCATCCCAATCTCTCCCCACCGACACCTCCCCCCCTTTCCCACTGATGCCTCTCACCCTCCCTCCCCGCCGACGCCACCTACTCCTCTCTCTCCTCTCCACTTTCGGCCAAAGACACCGAATACCCCCCACCTATCGAAACCCTCCATTTTTTTTGGCCGACACCCAAACAAACCCATCATTTTTTGTTTCTTTTCAAAACCCAAGACCAACGATATTTTTTTTAATCACCCTTCTACTTTTTATATACTCCATCCCTCCCATCCTACACACTAAACCTAGCCTCTCCCATCTCCATCTCTCACTTCTTCACACTTCTTATCTTCCACCTTTCTTAAAAAAATATATATAAAAAAAATTGTGGTCTTGTGTTATGGCCGATGTTTCATCATTGATTAGTGTTTTTCCTTCGTCGACCGCTGAGGGGGAGAATTCATCTGAGGGGGAGCAACATCAACCCTCAGTACTCATATCCAGCGTCCAACTCGAAATAAAAATGAGGAAACCGGCGGATCGGTCAAGGGGGAGTACATCAGTCCAGGCAGATCTAACTGAGGGGGAGAAACACAAAGACCGGCTGATCTAACTGAGGGGGAGCAAAACAAAGACAAAGGATGATGATGCTGAACAGGAAGAGCTGAAGATGCCAACAAAAAAAGGAGATTCAAAAGATGGCCATAAGCATCCTGAGGCTGATTCACTCAAACTCAACCCTCCCTCAAAGAATCCTCAAGGCTTTTGATCAAAATGAAGAATCCTTAAGCAGACACAAGTTTCAACTTGTCCCTCCAAAGATGCAAGTAATTTTTGTTCTGTTCATATTGTCTATACTTCTTTTCTTTTTCTTTCATTAGTTTGTACAGCTATACTTTACCATTTCTTCTTACTTGTAAATGTCAGATACAAAAAAAAACCCAAAAAGAACAAAAAGAATGGAGTATGTGAAAAGAACCCAAAAGAGTAAACAAGGGTCAAAAATGAATTATTCAGTGTTTACTTCTCAGATTCTAAGTATGGATGTCATCCTCAAATAGGGGGAGATTGTTGGGTCACTTAAGATTTGAAGATGACCTCAGTCTCTCAATTTTACACGGTTCATACTTAGAATAATTTCTAGGTTCTTTACAAGCAGTTTAATTGTATAAAAATGTTCGGTGAAGTCGAAGATCAACCGAAGAAACAAAGTAGAAGTATATCTTCAAGGCGGATTGAAGATAGATTTCTCAACCAAAGATTAAGCTGCTACTTGGGACGTCTTAAGGTTTTAGGCCAGTACAAGGTCCTAAGGTTTCAGGCCAGTACAAGGTCCTAAGGTTTTAGGCCAGTACACTTGAAGAGCAAGGAAAATCTTGAAGACTTGATCGGTAGGATCTCTTGAAGATGTTGAAGACATGATATGCAGGATCTCTTAAAGATGTTGAAGACATGATATGCGGGATCTCTTAAAGATGTTGAAGACATGATCGGCAGGATATGTTGAAGATGTTAAAGACTTGATCTCCAGGATCTCTTGAAGATGTTAAAGACTTGATCTCCAGGATCTCTTGAAGATGTTAAAGACATGATCGGCAGGATCTCTTGAAGATGTTAAAGACTTGATCTGCAGGATCTCTTGAAGATGTTGAAGATATGATCGGCAGAGAATTCCTTAAGAAAGAATTCTTGAAGATATCTTCAAAGAGATCCTAGGCCAACAATTTACAACAGGTATATTCCACTTTATCTGCAAAATATATTTGGGATATCTTGAATGACAGAGAGATAATCCGAGGATCCGAAAAAGGTTCTTTGGATTATTTATCTCTTTCAAGAAAGTTCAGCTTCAACAACAGGTCAACGCTTCAAGACAAATATGCAAAGACAAAAGTACATCCCAGTACTTTTCAGAAGACCTGCTTCCATCCTGCCTTCCAAGCCCTGCTTGACAAGTGTCCATGCATTTAATGCATGAGGCACTATATAAGGAGATCATCTTCAACCTTGCAAACCACCAGTTTTACAGACTCTCAAGCTTTCAAGTGCTGGCCTTTCTCTCTCAAGAAGTTCATTTGTTTTCTTAGTGTGTTACAATTGTTCTTCATTCTCTGTGTGACTGTGTGTTAGATTGTTTGAGTAGATTTTATCTGTTCTGTTCAGCAACAATCAATAGTTTTTGTGTGTAATTCTTATTTGAAGTTTTTCAATAAAAGAATTAAATTAAGTGAAAAATTTTGTGTATTGTATTCAACCCCCCCTTCTACAATACTTGTTTACCATTGCTAATCCATAGCTGGGACCAACAAATAACAACACAACCAACCGAACGTCCCACATTGTGCACCCATGCAGTAATTTCTTCTCGAGAACTGAACACCTGAAATTATTATATTTTGTTATAACTTTCACTTGTCCACGTAAGTATTAATAAATCTAAATGTTAGTTATCATAATATTGTACCTGGTCGGTGACAAATTCTGGTGTTCGTGTCAAATCTTTTCCCATGTTTGTCATCTGCAACTTTGATATATATATGTATATATATATATATACGAATGATATATAGAGGGAGAGAGTTAGAGTGAGACAGGGAGAGAGTGAGAGTGAGAGAAGAAGAGAATGAAAATGGATGAAAATCGAATGAACGATTCGTTCGATTTATAATGAATTATTTTTACTTTATTTCAAATCAATAATTTTTCTTTATTTCAAATCAATAACTTTTCTTTATTTCAAATCAAATTATTTATCGATATATATATATATATATATAAAGAGTTTTTTTAAAAACTGAACCCAACAATACTAACCCGAGGCAAAAAACTCAAACCGAGCCAACCCGATGTATAATCGATACTATTTTTCACCAACCCGCATATATTGGGTTGATAACGGGTTAACCCCAAGCCAAACCGACCCAACCCGATGTATAGGGGGTAAAATGTAAATATTAAATTTATATTCGGTTTGTGAGATGAATTCGATTGGGGGACAAAAGTTGCAGGGGTTGCAGGGGGTATGAATTGTGCAGGGTAGGAATAGATAACTTTTCTTTATTTAAAATGTAAATATTAAATCACCCATCTTTATTTCAAATCAATAACTTTTCTTTATTTCAAATCAAATTATTTATCGTTCGATATATATATATATATATATATATATATAAAGAGTGTTTTTAAAAAACTGGTTTTTTTGTATATATAACAATTGTACACAATATTCAAAACACTTAAGATAAAAACTGATTTTTTTTGTATATATAATAATTGTACACTCTAACATTTTTAGAGAAAAAATACTTAAAAGATAAATATTTTACTTATAAAACAATATAACAATTTTATTTTCATGCTAAAAAATATTAAGATTTCGTTCTAAATATTTATGTAGTATATATGATATATAATTAAATAATTAAATCAGAAAATATTCAATTTTGGGCTCATTTCGAACGTATCGAAAAGACGATTATAATGGTGTAATTTGTTAAAATTAAAACGTATTTTTTTAACGTATTTTAGCTAATATACGATTTTATGTGTTAATATAATAAAGGTATAAAATAAAAATTAGAAATGTAAAAGGTATAAAGTAAATTAATTATATAACTTCAGGGGTATAAACTGTAAATATGTAATTTGAATTGGGTTTGTGGGAGGAGGGGGTGGCCGACAAATTTGGCAGGGGGGTATGAAATGTGGCAGGGGGTATGCATAGTAACACCCCTACAAGAAACATCAACCTTTTTTCCACTCTCCTCTTTCTTTTCCTACCACCCTCACATAACAAACACAATTCAAATGTTAGTCATCACAACCCTTCCTTTCCCATCCCAACAAACACAACCTAAAACCTCCTATCCTAAATAGCATCTACACATCCTTCTATATATTCTAACCACTCTCTATTCCCTTGCTTTTTCTGCCGACACCACAACAAACAAAACCCTTCTTTTCATCTAATCTATCTCTTTCTCTCCCCTTGCTTTTAGGCCAACACCCACAAAAAAAATAAAAAAAATAAAACCAAGCCTACCCAATTATTCCCTTTGTTTTTTATATAATCCTCACATTCTCTCTCCCTTCACAATTCGGCCGAAATCACAAAACCACAAATCTATCACCTTATTTTTTTTACACCTAACCTATCTCTCTCTCACATATATTTCTAGGTCGACCCCCATAAAAACCCAACCCCACCCCACCGAAACCCCCCCCCCCCCCCCCTCCCACCGACCCCCTACCACCGATCCCTCTCTCTCTCTTTTACCCTATCGGCCAAACTAACCCTTCCTATATATATATATTTTTTTTTGGTCATTTTTCTACAACCTAAATCCTATCCTAACAAACCTCAACCTATCCTCTCCCATCCCCTCCTACTTCTACTTACCCAACATACTTTTCCTTTTGTTATTACCAACCCCACTATAAATACACCATCTCCTCCCATCTCTATTCTCCATTTCTTAAAGATGGCATCTTCATCTTCTCCTCCCAAACTCACTCATGCAGTCTTAGTCTTCAACCCTTGCAATTATCTCGCAAGATTTGCTAATAACCCAAAACATCCAGAACACAACCCGATTTCGTGTTTCCTCCAAAGGTCTCCTCTCCAATATGCTTTCACAAAAAGCATCCGAATAAGGAAAACGCTTCTGGGAAATTTCTGGATTTCTTGCTGTTATGATAAAAATACCGCACAAATCACGGCTTCCATCCTTTCTGATGGGACAATCGATCTTCGCTTTGGGGTTGAAGACATTCGGTCGGCTCTACATCTACCAACTTTTCCTTCTTATGAAAAGTTTCCTCTAGGCAAAGATGATACATCTCATTGAACTTGGTGAGGTGTTTAGTGCAATCCAGTACGAACCCAACGAAAGTGATAAAGCTCGTACAACTCTCTTGCGCAAATACATGGGTCCGGTATGGAACTTCTTCTTTACTCATATTCTTTTATGCCTTAGTCATAAAACAGGCGGTTATGACCAAGTTCCAACTTATGCCACCAAGCTTGCCCATGCACTTTTGTTTCAAAGAAGGATAGATTATGCTCAATATTTCTTTGATGACATAGTTAGTGTAATCAACATTAACAAGAGAGAACATGTAGCCTATCCTAGATTTCTATCTCTGGTCATTCACCACAAGATGGGTGCTGCTCTTCAAGCTGATAAAAAGTCATCTAATCCTAAATTTGTGTATGATTTCTCCGCTCCAACTGTCACCAAGCAAATTCTGCGACGTCAACCGGATAGAACCACCATTCTTCCAGGTATGTCTTATTTCATTAACTCTCCCGATCTGCAATGGGGAGATGTCCGGGATCCTCGTCCCATTGTGACTACCTCCAATGTAGTGGCCCTTACTCCCCCTACCCGAGTGAAACCGGATAGCAAATCCAAAAAATCCAAAACTTCAGGTAGCTCCGCACTCGCTTCTATGACTATGCCACCAAAAGCACCTTTGGTGGCTACCCAAGTCAACAACCATTCCAAGAAGCGGAGTCACTCATCAACCACCCATAAGTCTCATCACAAGAGGCATAAGGATCCTTTGAGGGCCATAACCACAACTCCAGCAACAAATTCTCCATAATCTGAAGCTGTTGAAATTGTCCCTACCGGGCCCAGGGAATTTGCTAAACCCTTAGCTAGCTCCTCCGTCTCCTCCCAACAGGTTTCGGTTGAAAAATTGGAAATCCACAATGCTCCTTCTTCCACCCACTTCTTAGTGGATGAAGATGACTTGGGCCTCTTTCCAGCCCAAGGTACTGCCTTCTCACCGCATAGCCTATCACACGATACTGCACTACTTGATAAGGGAGATACTTGTTTACTTGACTTTCTTGTTGAGGATTCTCCACAAGTCTCACCTAATACTACTGAAGAAGAATCACCGGCTACTTCTGAAGAAGTTCAGTTGTCTCTATCCGATGACAACTCCTCTGAAAGCTTCCATGGCTCACATTCTCCTCTTGTCTTTACACCTCCTGCACCTCCATCTGTATCCACAACACGTCAACTTAACTTCATCCATAGTTCCATCTCTGACTTGAACACTCAAATTTAGTCCCTTCTGGACTCCAATTCAAGTCTCACACTCTCCATGAATGCTATGAAAGCCGCCTTCGATGCTCGTGACCAAGAAGTTCATAGGCTCCAGTCTGAGCTTCAAAGCCAACAGTCCATCAGCTCTCAGCTCCTCAGTTCTATTAAATTTCTTCACCAAAAGATGGATGCTCTTCCTGAAGACCAGGCTCGCACACTGACCTCATTTGCTGGATGGGTAAAACGGCATTACCTGTCTGCCGCTGAGGGGGAGAAATTATCAGACTTATTACTTGTCAGCGACCCACCAGAATGCTCTGACAGACCTGGTCCTTCCCACCCATCCAAATCAGCACAAACCGGTCCATCAGCTCAGGGGGAGCAAATTACTAAACTTGCAGGTGCATTAAGTGAGGGGGAGCAATCTGAGTTCTTAAGAAACTTTGAATGGTGCAAGAAGAAGTTATTTGAAAGGACCAGTATCTCTAAAATCGTTGAAGCCAAACTAGCTACTCACAAAGAATCACACCATGTCTATGTGAAACTTACCCGGACTGACAACTCCATCACACCGGTAAGATTTCATGACCTTGATTCTTATGGTATACTAGAATGGTATGAAATTGAGGCATGTCTTGAAGATTCACAAAGCCCGAACAAAATGAATGCATTCATGTATATCAGAGGACTTTATGAAAATCTAAATAAGATAAGGAGAAAATTCCATCAAATTGTCTTCCAAGATCTTGCTGCAATAGGTATTACTCCTGATCTCAAGAACCTGAATCTAAAGCCCCCCTCACTCCCGGTCAGAAATTCTCCTTCTGTGATTTGCAGACCGTACCCGGGCATCTTCTTCAACAATGCCCAAGGCAAACAACAATTCTTCCGACAAGAGCAGATATCTATTGCTGACTCGATCTTCCTTGAAGACATCCTTGTCATTGCTCCTAACACCTCTGGACTACATCATGCCATCCTAGTTGAACTTCAGAAAAGGAAGGTTTGATTTTCTTCTTATTTTTTGTTTCTGTTATGTACTTGTAAACTTAAGTTATTGCTCTTTCAAGTTTTCAATGCAAGTACATCTTTGTTAATAGTGTGTACATAAATATCTTATTCTTTGATTATACTTGTAAATGTCAGATACAACAAAAAAATGGACTAAGTGAAAAGAACCCAAAAAGAGTAAACAAGGGTCAAACATAAATTATTCAGTATTTACTCTTCGGTTTCTAAGTATGGATGTCATCCTCAAATAGGGGGAGATTGTTGGGTCACTTAAGATGACCTCAGTCTCTTACTTTTAGACAGTTCAAACTTAGAATAAATGTTTAGGTTCTTTACAAGTAGTTTAATTATATAAACTTGTTCGGTGAAGTCGAAGATCAACCGAAGAAACAAAGTAGAAGTATATCTTTAAAGCGGATTAAAGATAGACTTCTCAAACAAAGATTAAGCTGCTATCTAAGACATCTAAGGTCTCAAGCAAGTACAATTGGAGAGCAATGGTAATCCTGAAGAATTGAGATATCTAGGATATCATGGTCGGCAGAGAAGAAAGATTGGTTGCATGCCAAAGTCTTGCATGGAAAAGTCTGCATGCAAAGTCTGCCTACCATCTTGCATGCCAAAGTCTGCCTTCCACATGCAAATTCTGCCTACCATGCCAAAGTCTTCCTACCGCCTTCACATATGTTTGACATAATGTCCATGCATTTAATGCATGAGACACTATATAAAGGCAACATCTTCAGCTTTCAAAACCACCAGTTTACAAATCCTCAAGCTCTCAAGTTCTCTCAAGTACTGGCATTTCTCCTCTCTTAGAAGTTCATTGTTTCTTAGTGTTTTACAAGTGATCTTATTCTCTGTGTGACTTTGTGTTAGATTGTTTAGAACAGATTTTATCTGTTTTATTCCGCAACAATCTTTAAGTTTTCTATGTGTAATTCTTGATTTTAAATCAATAAAGAATTAATTAAGTGAAAAAATTTGTGTATTGTATTCAACCCCTCTTCTACAATACTTGTTTACCATTGCTACTCAATAGCTGGGACCAACAACCCTCCTGTTGCCTATACCCTTTTGCTACTAGTCTTGCTTTGTTTCTCACAATTATGTCGTCTTCGTTTTTCTTGTTTTTCAAGACCCACTTAGTACCAATGACTGTTTTACCCTTGGGTCTCTGAACTAGTCTCCACACCTTAAGAGCTTCAAAATGATTCAGCTCTTCTTGCATCGCAATTAACCAATCCGGATCTTCTAAGGCTTGTTGAACTGCTGATGGCTTAACTTGACTTAGAAAAAGCGTGTATAGAACTTCATTTGCGGATGCAGATCTGGTCTTTACTGGTTCAGACACCTCACCAATCACCTGATCTATTGGGTGACTATGTGTCCACTTCTTGGAGTGTGGATGGAGAGAAATAGCACCTTGATTGGGGTCTACTAGGGTAGGATCTTTATCAAAGTTCAACTCAATCGTCAATGTCGGTTCCGGATGTGAGGCTGGTTGGTTGTCAGAGGTGAAAATTGGCACTGCCTCGGGAACTGATTCAGTTGATTTTTCAGGAATGTTATTAGTACCCTGATCATTGACATTTGAAGTTGCACCAGATGAAGAAGCACCATTCGTAGATACTTGTTGTCTTGCTTGCGTAGATCTCATGGTTGTGTTCCTTGGAGAAGTTGCAGAACTAGTTGCACCAGTATTGGATGAAGTCAGCACCGGTGAAGGCCTTGACATTGTAGCTTGTACTGGTGGTGTATCAACTTGATTCCTGTTGTTTACAGATGAAGAAGATTTATTACTTCCAAAGAAATCATCATAAAAATGTTCAAACAATATATCAAGTTCGTTAGAAGTAGAGTTAGAAGTGGAAGCTTAATCCTTGTTTGACGTTCTGGTCATCATTGGACGGATTTGTCCAGATGCTAGTACTCCGGATATTGCGGGTTCTGTACTGTTTTGCACATAAGCCATCTCTTCAGTTTCGTCGAACTTGACGTTTATGCTTTCCATCACAGTTCTAGAGGACTTGAGATAAACTCTGTATGCTTTTGATGTGAGCGAGTATCCGATAAAAACACCCTCCCTTCCCTTAGGGCTGAACTTGTTCAAATTTTCTTTATCGTTCAGCACGATACACCTGCACCCAAAGACACGAAAGTAGTGTATTACAGGTTTTCTATTGTTAATCAATTCATATGGAGTTTTGCCAAACCGTCGATGGATAATTGAACGGTTTTGTGTATAGCATACCGTCGAGATAGCTTCAGCCCACAGAAACAAAGGTAGATCAACATATGACAGCATCGTTCTGGCAGCTTCAACTAGTGTACGGTTTCGTCTTTCAACGACTCCGTTCTGCTGAGGTGTTCTGGCCGTAGAATATTGATGACATATTCCTAATGACTTAAAGAAGTCATCAAAAGTCTTGTTTTTAAACTCTATCCCGTTATCTGATCTGATGGTTTGAACTGATTGTTGGAGATTCACTTGAAGTTGTTTGATTAATGAGTTGATCAAATCAGGTGTTTCATCTTTTGGTCGTAGAAACTTCACCCATGTATATCTCGAATAATCATCGATGACGACTAACACGTATCGTTTGGCACTTATGCTCTGAGTCTTCATCGGACCGCAGAGATCCATATGAAGGATTTCCAAAACTTTTTGTGTGCTAGGCTCAGGTTTTGGTGGGTGAGGAGCTCACTTCATCCTCCCCTTCTCACAAGTGGTACAGAAGTTATCTTTCTCAAATTTCAGCACTGGTAGACCTATGACTAATTCTCCCAACATCAGTTTTTGAATGTAACGGAAGTTGAGATGAGATAGTCTATTCCACAACCAACTTTTCTCCAATGATGCTTTAGACATTAGACATACGTCATTCTTAGGTTTGAGCTTTGATAGATCAATGGCGTAAAGATTGGACTTCCTCGAACCAACTAGAAGCTCATCTCCTCCGTCGGTTAGAATCGCACACCGGGTCTTCTTGAAATGGACTTCTAGATCTTTATCACAAAATTGACCTATGCTAAACAAATTGTGTCCTAAACCTTCAACGTAATTGACTTTAGTAATTCTGACATTGTCTTTGACGATATCTCCATAACCCAGAATTGGAGAATACTGATCATTCCCAAACTTAACCCTACCACCATACTTTTCCACAAAATTACGCAGCAGCTCCTTTCTACCAGTCATGTGCTTTGAGCAGCCTGAATCTAAATACCATACATGACTGGGCTGCAAAAGAGAAATTAGATGGTTTTAGGTACCCATTCTTAAATAGGTCCTTTCGGATTAGTAGTTTTGGACTTGACATTCTGATATCTATAACCTGTGTTAAAGTAGTTGTTTGAATAAAACCAACGGTTATAATCAGATTTGCAGATAAAATCATCCACACCACAAGAAGAACAGCAAATTTGATCATGTGCTAAATTAATCAGTTGTCGCATTGAATAAAGCTTGTATGGGATTACAAGTTTTTGTCTATTGCCAACATCATGATTACTAACAACTGAAACAAAATTGTTTTTCTTGGAATTTAAAGCAACGTGGGATGATTTTCTCTGGGCCACATCTTGTGTGGACTCCTTTATTCTCCACTCAAGATACGTATTGTTTCTCAAATAACGATCTGAAATACCAGAAAGATAGGAGTTGTAAGCTTTGGAATTCTGAGCTTGAAAGGAATTATTTTGCTTCTTTCTTTTTGTTTTTGTTTTCTTTTTCTGTAATGATCGTTTGTATTTATATTTTGAATAATAATCATTAGCAGAAGGTTTTTCAATAGATTTTGAAGATTCACCCTTAAAGAAATTCTTCTTAGGTGTTTCTTCTTTGATTATAAAATCAGAGTGATCTCGAAGCTTTGAATTAAAGTCAAATTGTACATCATTTTCTTGTGCTTGCTTACTCTTCCCGTCACAAAGAATCTCAATATCACAATCAGACTGACTATCCAATGAAGTATGAAAGATACCATAAGACTTCGGATAGAGAAATTCATCTTGTTCTTTTCCAAGAGCTTTTTCCTCTTCTGTAGAAAAATATATCTCAGGAGGAGCTTTGACAGATTGACTTTCCAAATCCCAAGTTTCAGAGTCATCTTGATCATCAACCGTCGAGCTCTTAAAGACAGTATTTCCCATAAATGCTTTACACGAAGAAATATCTGACTCTGAAGAATGTTTTTCTTTTAAAAATTTCTCATCAGACATTTCTTTATGTCTAGCTTCCATTTCATTTAAGCTTTCTGAAATTACTGTAAGCATAACTTCCTTTTCGATCTTAAAAGCAAGTTTTTCGTCATTTCTGACTTCTTGAATAGTACTTTTAATCTTGCTTTCGAGATCAATGAGTTTTTGTTCAAGAAACATTAGTGGAAAATACCTTTTACCCTCAAAAACTGGTTTTTCATTAGTTTCGTTTTGAGTATTTTCCATCTCCTTTGGTTGTTCAACAACATAACTCTGAAAATCGTCATTAGGCAAGGTTTTTTCGTTTTCTAATGCCTTCGCATTTTCGAAACCATACCAAAAAGGAAGCTGCATCTTGACAGTGGTTTTTCTTTTTACTTCTTCCTCAACCTCATAGTCATCTTCATCCATTTTAAGCCATTTAATTTGATAGCTCGGATGTAACAATGGAAGAATAAACCAATCAAGTTCATAAAGAGTGGGGGCTTTTAATAAGGCATTCTTCAGGTAATGTGGATTGTCATATCCTATGCCCCACTTAGAATTGAAATACCGAAATTTATTGGGCTTATTCATATGAATTGTTTGTTCAGTTTAGCCTGCTTTATAAAATTTTTCTTCCAGACCTTTGACGTTATCGCTCAGCTCAGTGTTCCTATCTTTATAGGCATGAAGAAGATTTTCAAACTCATTCTTCTTTGCTTCTTAACTCTCTAACATTTCTGACAGTTCAGTTATTCTACTTTGAAAATATGCTTGACCCACATCAAATTCAGTCTTTTTCTTTTTCAGTTTTTCAATGTGACCCAATTGTGATCTCAGAACAAGTAATCAATCAGCTAATAAACTCAGATAGCCATCCATATATTCAATAAGCAATCACCAAGTACACAAGATGAATTGTAGAGAAAAAGTGCAATGTGTGTACTAGTGTGTGTGTAATTGATGACCTCTCTTGTTCTATCAATCTTTCTCTTTGAGATGAAATTAATTCATCTCCTTTCTCAAATTATTTGTTAGATCAGCTAATTGCTTTTGTAGATATGCTTGTTGAGTAAAAAATTGACTATAAAGATCGGAATGTACCTCATTTGTCTCTGAAGTAGATTCTGACTCTTCTTCATCGGTGTTTTTAGTCATGAAACACATCTTTGTTTGAGCTACCGTCTCATCATCCGCTTCATCATCAGTTTGATCAAGCCAATATTTCTCTTCAACCAACAATGCTATCCATGATTCCTTTTGCTTATCAAGCAGCATCTTGTTCTTATAATAACCAGAATCTTTGACTTTTGGCTTCCAACATTCGTTGGCGAAGTGTCCAGTCTTCCCACAGTTATAGCACTTTTGTTCTTCATCCCTTTTCTCAAACACCTTTTCATCAATTCTCTTGTCATCCCTCTTGTACTTGTCCCTTTTCTCATCAAACTTCTTTCTTGACTCGACACGATCTTTGTACTCAAAATTCTTGGAGCCTGATGCATATCTCTGATTATTAGAACCGGGCCTTGTCACGAACTATTTTTGAAAAGCTTTAGTAAGAAGTATCATTGCATGTTTCACGCTTTCAGCTTCTTCCAGTCCATCTCCTTCATACTGTTCTTCATCAGACTCATTACCTACATTCTTAGAATATCTCTTGGTGGATTTGTTAGATATCAAAGCAATTGGATCAATCTCTTCTTCTTTAATTTCTTTCTTCTCATCCTTCTTCTCTTTCTTCTCTTTCTTCCTTTTCTTATTCCTTTTTGTATCAGCATCATCCTCATCTTGTTTCAAAGTTTCATACATTTGCTGTAAAGGCAATTCAGCTAACCTAGCATTTTGTTTCATCCTGTGAGCATACTTCTTCCATGCAGGTTGTAGAACGCTCAAGAATTTCACATTGTGCTCGATTATCGTCTTGTTTATGTTGTACCTATTCAGCTCAATCAATATTGTAATGAAACGATCGTACGTATGATCAAGTGCCTCGCCTTCTTTTTGTCTAAAATTTTCGTACGTGTTTATGGCATTGGAGATTTTCATCTGATTTTCCACCTCAGATCCTTGATACAGTTTGACTAACTCATCAAACATATCTTTCCCAGAAATGTTTTTGCTATCCACCTTCTGACAAATATCATTAGTCAAGGCTTGCATAACTAGTGATTTTTTCGCTTTGTCTGCATCGTAACGTTTCTTTTGTTCAACATCATAGTGCACTGGTTGAATTTCAACCCATTTTGGAGGTGGTTCACCATCAGCAGCTAGTCGTCTTCTTCTCACTATCCCCATGGGACCATTCTGAAGTGAATGAACAATGTAGTCCCCATTTTCTTGACGTTCGACGTAGTCCATAAATCTGTCTTTCCATATTTTGAACTCCTTAGGAAAAAGGACAGGTGGTTTGTCCCTTGACCCAATAGTCAGTATGTCTCTAGCTGTCATTTTAGATTACTTGTTAATGATCGATAAATACCCTTCTGATCTGATTAGTAAATAGTTGTTCACACGGTTTTGTCGCAAGTCACTTTTATCTTAACCCAAGTCTTGTCGCAACACAAGGTTTATCTCAACTCAAAAACTTATCGCAACACAAATCTTGTCTCAACCAACACTTTGTCTCAACCCAAGATTATCGCAAGAGCAGAGTTTGTCGCAAGCTACTTTATCGCAAAGGGAAGTTTTGTCGCAACAAAGAGGTTGTGATGAACTCAAAGATAGATATTATCGCAATAGAGGGTTGCGATAATGTACTGTTCACACGTAATGAGTTGCGATAAAAACGGCTTATCGCAAAGGGCAGTTGCGATATATTAGTGTTCACTATTTGAATGTTGCGATAATGAAGAACACCCGAGGTTGCGATAAAGATGAAGATTCAAACAGTCTTAAGTCTAATCCTCAAAAATGATCCAATTGTGCTGAGATTTTGTACGCAGGTTCGCACTACGATTCTGGACAACTTTAATACAGCAAGTTTTGTCCAAAAACCAACAGAAAAGTGATTTTCAATCCCAAAACAGTATGTGCAAAGTAAAAGTCCGAAAATGGTGATTTTGCTCAATCTGAGTCCAATCCTGGTGATTTTGCAGAATTAATCACTCTGGTATTACCAACAAACACTCATTGATCAATTCTGATCCATTTGAAGCACTCAAATGGCCAAAATCAATCAATAAGATGAAAAATGAAGAACACTCAAACTTTTTGCAAAATACCTCAAAAATCTAATCTGATCAGAATGATGTACTATGCTCTGATACCAATTGTGATCCCAGAACAAGTAATCAATCATCTAATAAACTCAGATAGCCATCCATATATTCAATAATCAATCACCAAGTACACAAGATGAATTGTAGAGAGAAAGGCAATGTGTGTACTAGTGTGTGTGTAATGGATGACCTAATGTCAAATGAAATGAAAATGAAAATATATAGTTTGTAACTTGACAATTACACAAAAGGTCCCTCTACTTGGTACAATTAGATAAATAGTGCACTAACAATCTGAACCCTAGTAAAAATTTATGTTGCAACCCGTTATCTGTATGTGATTATTGAAGATTTTCTCAAAGATCCTTGCATCATTCAATCCGTATTTCGGATTCGTCCATCTCTGAGTCAAGGATCTAATAATAACACACACAACTGATCAGGTTGTGCACGTTAAGTTAAAACTTCAACTTGAATGACCAAACCAAAAAGTTAGCAAAAAGTGGTAACATCCAACTGTTACATTTTACCTATTGGGTTCGGCTGACACTGACATTTTACCTATTGGGTTCGGCTTACACTGACACCCAAAGGGTGTTTAGTTCAAAAATGAAACTCCAAGATGAACTCCCAAGCCTCAATATATAGGTAGAGGAGGAGAGAGATGGGAAAGGGACTTGAGAAAGATTTAAAGAACCTTGCATGGATTGTTTTCTTCCTTATTTTTGTCTTCATATTTTTGTCTCTTTTTCCTCCTCTTCCATGAAAATCCCAGAGTTGACCATGGCTCAAACATGCTCCTTATTTCACTACACTAGAAATAGAATATGCGAAAAATCTTTCAGTTTGTTGTTCGCCACAGTGGTGATATTGTGGCCCCAATGGTGCACCAACTCAAAATCCAAGCTTTCAATTTTTTCTCAACCTTAGAATTTTTTTGGACCAAAGAAATATTGAAAGGCTCAAATGGGTGTCAAAAGGGTTTAAAAATGGGTTTAAAAGAGTGAAAAATAACTCTAAAAATCAAAGGTTACCACTAGCTTCCCGATAATTTAATGTTATAAAAACAAAGAAATCGCACAAAGAATACCTTCCTTCGACATGGGGTTGTCGGCCATGTCACATAACCCACTATTTCTTGGGGCTGCTCGTGAATTGTTGCGCCACTTGTGGTCGCGGGCAAGGTCATCCGACAACTCTTGGGCGCTTCAAAGCCCATTTTTTACGCTATTGCTCATTCTTTCCATTTTCTTCCATATATTCTTCTTTATTTCTCTCCCTTCATAAAAAAGGTTGGTGGAACATTTAGAGCTAATTTTGAAGGATCTTGGGAGCATTTAAGCCTAGGAATCAAACTTCAAGTTCTCTTCTAAGATCTAGGGTTTTTTGCTTGTTTTTCTAGGTTTTCTATAAAAACCTAGAAAGTAAGCTAAATCTCTTTTTACCCAACTATATACATTTCAAAATCTTACTACTTTGAATGTTTAGATGCTTCATTCATAAATATTTTATCAAATATAAAGATATTTTGATTGTGAATGTTATTGACCTATATAATAATAAAGTGTTAATCCAAACCCTCGGTGATTTGATAATGACCCTCTCTTATATACTTAGTGAAAATTGTAAGTAAACAATATGTATGAGTTTCACTATCGCTGATAAGTACTAAGATCTTACAGTACCGCAGATAGGAACTCTCGCTCTTTAAATTAAACATTCAGCGAACACTGTTCACCATTAATGCTCTGAGTCTGTTCAGTCATTATGATGATCGCTGATAAGTTAGTTGTTTACTTTTGATCCCTGAAGACAAGTTTCACGTCAACAAAGGTTCTACGCTGAAGTCGAAGATCAAGCTCAAGAACCAGCGACAAGTCTCCTAATGAACTGATGCGGATCAACGAAGACTCAGATTTGTCCACTCAACGTGAAGTATCAAGTACAAGACTTCAGCTATCGTTGAACTTTATCATTCGCTGAATAGAAAATGATAATGCTCTGAATCAACGAAAGCTGATCATGAAGTCCTCCGTACAAAGTACTTTTGTCTTAACCCCCCCTTGCACGACTCCGTACGAAATGTCAGAAAAGAACCTCCGACTGTCTGAAATCGTACAAACACTCTGATACTACACTGTTCATCCATGCGGCTACTAAGGTTGTCAACCAAGGTCAATGACATGCAACCAACCAGCTGATGACACGTGTAAAGTGTATACTGACTTGCATTAAATGCATGCAGTATATAAAGAGATGAACCCACTTCATTTGAAGTAACTTGCTAACTCTGGACAAGTTCAATCTCTTATCTCAAGATAGGTTATTATTAGTAATTTCCTTATCTCTCTTAGTGCAAGAAACCTTAGTGTTCCAACTTGTTTAGATTTAGGTTTATCCTTAATCTTGTTTCCGCAACAAGCTGTAAATTGTTAATGATTTATCAATAAACAATTTAGAAAAGTAAAATCTGTGTGTTTGTATTCAACCCCCCCCCCCCCCTTCTACAAACTTGTATAGGCCTTCGGGACCAACATAAAGGTCCTTTATTGGGTGATTTCTCTTGATTTTAAATGATGTGGTATGATATCAAAGGTGATTTTGGTTCTTAGGATGTTTTGACTTCAAACATCAAATTATTTTTCCTACCACAAAAAGGGAATAAAATATGCTAGCAGGATTTAGAACAACTCACATGTGATATTTACACTACATTGGGGAAATTATGGGGATAATTAGGAAATTAATAATTTTGATAATTGTGAGATCCAATCTAAACCACATATTAAATGATAAATTAATAATTTTGGTCATTTCGAATTAAAATTTTAAGTAAAGGGCATTTTAGGTATTTTAAAATATCATCTATCATCTCTCCGGTTAACCTTATTCCGGCGAATATCACATGAAAACAAGATACACACCATGATACTTAGAAAAAGATCAGCATTGTTAAAAAAAGATACATATAAACGATACTCACTGTGATACGTAAGATACATACAAGAGGCAAACTCTGCTACCTAATATACATACAAGATACACACCATGATATTCTTTGTTATATAACGAAAACTCAGATTGTGATACGTTGTGATACCCATCATAAAATACGAAAATAAATATTGTGATAAACTTTATATACACATTATGATACAAAACAAGATCTAAACAAGAAAGGTCCTTTAAAACTTCATATCTAAATCAAAAAAGCCTAATTTGTTTTATTTAGGAAACCAAAAAATAGAGAGAGAGAGAGGTAGCGTTTGGAAACCATATATGTACAGTTGTCATCGTATTTGAGAGTTTTCAGATAACAAGATTAAACCAATTAGAACATAGATTGAGTGAGAATTGAAGAAGATGAGAATTTAGCCCTAATCCTCTCTCTAGAGGTTCATGCCTCTTTCACACACACACCTTTGGTATTTTCTCTATTGTGTGCACTCTCTCCTCACAACCCTTACAATAGGGTATTTATACCTTTGACTAACACTAACAAATACCTTGACTTTGACTATTGTTGACTAATTACAATTAGCCCTAAATCTTGGATACATTGTGTACTAACAATCTCCCCCTATGGATTCAAGATTTAGAAAAATAATGATGATAGTCTTCAGCTCTTTAATCTTCAGATAGGCTTTATCTTAAACAATCCACTTTGGCGGCTTTAATCTTCATTTAGGCTCTTTAAATTCAAATAGTCAACAAGTCTTGAAAACACGAACTTCAAGTTTGTGTAGTGTTGATCAAGGTCTTCAAAACAAACTCTTCATATCTTCATATCTTCTGATCTTTGCAGCTTTGACTTTTGAAAAATTCTTCAGTCTTTGAACATGAACGGGATTTGAGGTTTCAACGGGCTTTGAGCTTTAAGACATTCTTGAATAATCTTTAAGCATGAGTTGTCTTTGTATCTTCACGCATATGAACAATAATAATCTCTGAACATTGAAGTATCTTGAGTTGAACTTCTTCTTCTTTGACAAATATCTCTTTGACTCTTGGAAATTGAAATATTCGAATTATCTCTCTCTTTTCTTATGTTTAATAATTCTCCCCCCTTTTGATGATTGTGAGCATCATGATCATCAAAATTCTTTTCAATTTTAGCATTCTCTTTGAGTACCAAAAACAGTCTCCTCCTCTTGATCTATTTAACCGTCAATTCCAAAAATGTTTATCCGAATCTTTTCAAATTCAGATAATATGAAAGTTGTAACCCTGAATCAACGAATGAGACAGTTAAAATGCCTGTAAGTTGCATAAAGCCACTTAGTACAACGAATGTACTTTGGAAAGGAGCTTTTTGATGTTCACTCCTCCAGGGCTTCCATTCAATCATCGAAAAGCACTAAGGAATTTCTATGAACGTTATGACAAGAAAACATATTCCCTGTGTGTACGTGCTAGTGTAGAAATGATTGAAGCAACTTATGCTTGATTAATAGGCTCAAATTGTGTAAACTGTTGAGACAGCAACAAGTTTTCCATGGACTCAATGTGCATGATTGAAGTGCGAAGGTGGGGCAAACTTCCTTCTTTTCAATATCCAAACCTTCCGAGTGAAGATTAGATAGATAATATGTTGTATCCCCAAGAAAATTCAAACATTTCTTTGTTGAGAAAGAAATGAGTAGCTGGTGGGGTTTAATGCAAGAGTTGGCATGGGCTAATTGCCTGTTTCAATGATGGTCACCAAAGAGTGTGAACCAATCAGTAATATGGTTGCCCGACTCAAAAATTGGTTGGTGCAGAGTTCTCGTATTCTTTTAACTCTGTTCTCACACCCTCTTTCTGTTTTTAATCAACTCACTGCTAACCAAACTCTCATTTTCATTTTACCTCAGCACAATGAGATTACTCAACCAGATGAGTTATCTCCCCCACTCTTTGATTTCGACCCCTCACCCCTCAATCACTCAAGGATAACTTCTTAGGTAGGAAACGCTGGTTAACGTGGATCCATAGAAGTTCTTTTAAGCTCTCACACTGATTCCCATGAAATGTTGTCCTAAAAGATATGTTGCTCAAGAGTTTAGCTTGAACAAATAGGAATATTTAGCATTTGAATAACATTGTCATCAGAATGTATGTTCCTCAAAAATATTCATGAAATATTTGAGCATTTGAACGTTGAAGATTTCTCAAAACAAAGATATAGAATGAAATGAAATGAATTCGTAGGACTTGTTTGAGAATCTGAAAATGTATCAATCAGATCAAATATGAAGGATAATCATGAACGGTTAGGGTATCAAAGAATTGAATTTTGTTTATATGAACAAATATAAACAATCTTTGAATGAAACGTTTAAGTTTTCACGCTGAATGAATGTATGATGCTCAACAAACTTTGAATTACAAATGGGAGTATGGCCATCAAAAAAATGTTTCGTTTTGAGACATGGTAATAACAAAGTCAATAAGAAGCTGAACCGGTGTATATGAATACTTGAAAGTATATAGACAAGATAATACGCAAGTATTAATCTTTGGAAACACACGGTCAGAAACAATGATATAACAATCCAAGATATACATGAAAAACATTTAAAATCACACTTATAAAATCTATTTGAATTAGAGAAGTGGTTTGAACATTTAAGAACAGGTTTTTCATGCTTGAAAGTCTTTTTCTTTCAAACAGTCTCAGATTAAGTTCAGAAGATACTTACAGTGCTAAACATTTAAGCTCCCCCTCAAATTATGATCGACTGATTTAAAAATCGGATAAGCTCTCCCTCAAAATCTGCAAAGATCCTAATTTGAAAAAATTAGCACATGTAACAATCAAAGTCTATTTTTTATTATTTATTTATTTATTATTATTATTATTATTGTTATTAGAGATTGAGAACGAGTCCTGATCTGATATAATCAGAAGTCAAAACTTGTAAGCCCGGGTTCTAAACTGAGGTGTTTAGAAACCATAAACATCATTGAAGTGCGGGTTCTGAACTGAATTATTCAGAAACCATAAACTCATTGAAATCCGGGTTCTAAACTGATGTGTTTAGAAACCAATATTGTGTATGCTCACCCTACAAAGAAGCATACAGAAAGATATATCAATAAGCACAAATAGAAATCAAAAAGTTTAAAATTTTCTCCCCCTGAAATTGTGCATATGGTTTCAGCACATGTACTTTTCTTCAAATTGCACACTTCTCTTCTGTTTTACAGTCATGTGTTTGGTAGTAATTGGGCATTCAGCACTACACATGATAAACCTGCAAAACAAATTAAGTAGATTTTGGTACCCAACGGAACTTGGGTCCTGGCTTGTTATGTGCAGTTCGATTTGAAGAAATATTATAAGTACCATACCAGTACTGAACATTTTCTTTCTTGACAAAATCATGCGTTCCACAATAAGAACAACAAATTTGCTTTTGTGCCAACCTAATCAAATGATTTGCAGAATAAACAAGATTAGGTTTAACAAAAGACTTACCTTTTGGAGCGTTGTTCTTCTTGTTCACCTTAAGTGGAGGAACATATGACTTTGGGACTAAGTAACAATTCATCAAATGTCTGCTTTGTGTCAGATGACACGGCCAAAAGAAATTGGTTGTGGCACAAACGTCTATCTCATCTGAACTTCAAAACACTCCATAAAATCTCAAACAAAGAGCTGGTGACTGGCATGCCAAAGTTGAACTTTGTTAAAGAAAAGTTGTGTGATGCATATGAAAAAGGGAAGCTCACCAAAACATCTTTCAAAACCAAGCAATGCTCCTCCATCACTCTTCCTCTTCAAATGCTGCACATGGATCTATGTGGACCAGTCAGCACTCCCAGTCTTGGTGGCAAAAGGTACATTCTTGTAATTGTTGATGAATTTACGAGATATACTTGGGTGTCTTTTCTCAGGTATAAAAGTGATGCAACTGAAGATATCATCAACTTTGTCAAGAAAAATGAAGTTCTAAATGGGCAACTTGTATGATCGGTGAGAAGTGACAATGGCACTGAATTCAGAAACAGTGCTCTTGAAGACTTCTTTAATGAGAAAGGAATTTCTCAAAATTTCTCTGCTGTCAGAACTCCTCAGCAAAATGGAGTGGGGGAAAGAAAAAACAGAACTCTGTGTGAGGCTGCTAGATCCATGCTAAGTGAATCAAACTTACCTACCTATTTCTGGGCTGAAGCTGTTAATACTGCTTGCTTTACCCAAAATAGGTCGGTGATATCCAAAAGACATGATAAAACCCCATATGAAGTTTTCCATGGCAGAAAACCAAATATTGGCTTTCTTCATGTTTTTGGCTGTGTGTGCTTTATTCTAAATGATCGTGACAATCTTGGGAAGTTTGATCCCAAAGCTGATGAAGGAATATTTGTTGGATACTCTCTGTCCTCCAAAGCATATCGTGTGTATAATCTCAGGAGAAAATGCATTGATGAGTCTATCCTTGTCAAATTTGATGATCTCAGATCATCATCTCTTACAAATGATGATGATGAACTTCACAGGTGGATTTCCTCATGCATAGGTGATGCTCCCATAGTCATCCCTACTGTTGCTTCCTCATTCCCTCCTTCAAATCCATCTACTTCAAATAACCAAGTTGGGTCACCTCCCTCAGTGCATCCTTCCACCGACATTAATCCTCCCACCGTCTTTCACCTCTCAACCGATCCCATGCCTTCCACCGACCCTATCCCTTCCACCGAAGATTCTGCCTTCCACCGAACCTTTGATCCCACTACATCAACTCATCTCATACAAAATATTCCACCACCTTTGCCTCCTACCTCAAAATGGACCAAAGATCACCACATTGATCAAATCATTGGTGATCAACAAACTGGTGTCAAAACTCGCAGAGGAGCTGGAAATATTTGTCTCTATGTGAACTTTCTTTCTCTCATTGAACCTAAGAAGATTGATGAAGCTCTAACAGATCCCTGTTGGATCACTGTCATGCAAGAAGAACTTTCTCAACTTGAGAGAAACAAAGTTTGGAGATTGGTTCCCAGACCTCCAAAGAAGACAATCATTGGAACCAAATGGATCTTTAGAAACAAGATGGATGAAGAAGGTACAGTCATCATAAATAAGGCCAGATTGGTTGCTCAAGGATACCGACAGGAAGAAGGCATTGACTATGATGAAACATTTGCTCCTGTTGCAAGACTTGAAGCCATAAGAATCTTTCTAGCCCATGCTGCCTACCGGAAATTTCAGGGTCTTTCAGATGGATGTCAAAAGTGCCTTCCTCGATGGGGAACTTGCATAGGAAGTCTATGTGAAACAACCACCTGGCTTTGAAGACCCAGCTCATCCAGACTATGTGTACAGACTTGACAAAGCTCTATATGGGCTCAAGCAAGCTCCACGTGCTTGGTATGACACATTTGTTGTCTTTCTCTTGAAGAATGGATACTCTAGAGGTACAATTGACAACACTCTTTTTCTCAAGCACACCTCAGGTAATCTTATTCTTGTTCAAATCTATGTGGATGACATCAACTTTGGTGCCACTGATGAATCACTTTGTGATGAGTTTTCCTCTCTCATGAAAAGTGAATATGAGATGAGCATGATGGGTGAACTGACATTTTTCTTAGGTTTTCAGGTAAAACAAACTTCAGAAGGAATTTTCATAAATCAAAGTAAATATATTAAAGACCTTCTGAAGAAATTTGATTTTGAAAATTGCTCTCCCATGAAAACTCCAATGGCACCACCTTTGAAGATTCATGCCGATTTAAATGGTGTATCTGTGGATGTTACAAATTATAGAGGGATGATTGGTTCTCTGTTGTATTTAACTGCTAGCAGACCGGATATTATGTTTGCTACTTGTCTTTGTGCCCGTTATCAGGCCAATCCAAAGAAATCTCATTTGGATGCTGTTAAACGGATTTTCAGGTATCTAAAAGGTACCACAGGTAGCTGCCAACTTCTCTGTGGTAAATTAGTAAGCTGGTCCAGCAAGAAACAAAACTTTGTGTCAACCTCTACTACTGAGGCTGAATATGTAGCTGCTGGAAGTTGCTGTGCTCAGATCCTGTGGATGAAAAATCAATTGAGGGACTACAACCAAGTCTATTCCAAAGTACCAATTCTGTGTGATAATTCAAGTGCAATAGCCATTGCAAATAATCCAGTTCTACACTCCAGATCAAAACACAGAGACATCAGATATCATTTCATCAGGGACCACATCTCCAAAGGTGACATTGAGCTACATTTAGATGAAGTCAGGTTTAGTTTCCTGATAAGTGAACTTGGCATGTGCAATCTTCAATAACTGTGTGTCCTCATTTTCCACCGATCTCACATCGGTGGACACTTTTTCCCTCTCTCTACTTAAAATCCCTACCGAAGTCGGCATAAATTCTTCCATCTAAATCTCAACGGTGGACACTTTCTTCTTAACTTTGAGATTTCGGCATGAAAGATGTTTCTTTCCTCATCAAAATCCTTTTCTAAATATCTACCTGTTGGATCACCAAAGATTTGAAATTGACTCACCGATGTTTTCCCCTAAAATCTTACTTAGAATATTTTAGCATGGTTCTTTAAATAACTTGTACAAGATAGCAACTGTTCGGTGAAGTCGAAGATCAACCGAAACCAAGCTTGAAGAGATTCTCTGTGCGGAATCAAGAAGACTCTTCTCAAGATATATACAAGTTATTGTCCATCGATCACACATCGGTGGACATCCTCTCCACCGATGGTGTGCTCAACAAATCGGTGGACTTCATCTCACCGATGAGGATACTCAAATTGGTGGACTTCATTCCACCGATGTTGTCTTCAGGAATCGGTGGACATCATCCCACCGATAAGGATACTCAAATCGGTGGACTTCATCTCACCGATGAGGATACTCAAATCGGTGGGATCTTCGTGTAAATGGATTTTCTTGCAGATGATTTTCAAAGACCAATGACAGTTACTTCAGTGGAATACCTTCGGTGTGACTGTCTTGGATTACACATTAAGAAGATCATTTATTATAGGACAAAATCTAATGCCAGGTAAAAGTGACATTTTGTCCTTTTATCTATTTTCAGCTAAAGTCCCTTTCAGCATGGGTTCTATTCCTTGTACCAAGGAAAAGGTGATCTTGACATATTAACTTTTCAGAAGTCCAATGGTATGTCCACTGGTACGTAGCACTTCCCTTGAAGACATGTGTACCAAGCATTTAATGCTCAGTACCTTTATCCTTACTATAAAAGAAAGTAGAAGCCTCCATGCAAACTACGCTTTCTGGAATTCTCTCAGTGCAAGAAATCTCCATATTGCTTGAAAACTTTATAGCTTTGTTCTAAGCGTTCTTAGTTGTTTTGTTAGTATACTTATTGTAAGATTGTTAGAATAGTTTATTTGTTCTTTTCCGCAAAAGTCTTAAGTTTTCTATGTGTAATTCTTGTTGAAAGGTTTTCAATAATAGAATTAAAATTGTGAAAATTTTGAGTATTGTATTCAACCCCCCCCCCCCCCTTCTACAATACTTGTTTTAGCCATCTGGGACTAACACTACCTTTATCAACAATTTCTTTGAAAGTTTCCATGTTTTTCTTTTGAAAGCTCTTCTTTTCTTTTTCAAATATATCTCTCTTTTCAGCAAACTCTTTTCTCTCTATCTCCAAAACGTTTTTCAAATCAGAAAATTTCTTTGAAAGCTCAACACTGTTTGTTGCAAGAGATTTTCTTTCAATATCAAACTCAGACATCTTTTTCTCAAGCTTTTCCTTTTCTAAAAATAAAACTTTTTCAAAATCAGAATTTTGTTTTGAAACTTTTATGCATCGAAGCTCAATAGCTTTCTTTTCCTCAATACATTTCTTTGAAAAATCAGAAAACTTTTGTTTAAACATCTTTCGTTCATTTGCAAAAGTATTTCATTCATTTTCAAAATCTCGTCTCTCTTTCGCACAAGTATCTCGTTCATTTTCAAAATATTTTTTCTCTTTTGCATAAACTTGTGTTTCTATTTGAATCTCGTCATTTGCTTTCTGAAAATCTGCCTTTTATTTTGCAACCTCCATTTGCAACTTAGAAATTTTCTTGGCAAACTCAGAATTCTTATGCTTTAACTCAGCATTTTCAGTTTCTAAAGCTTTTGCTTTTTCTTCAGTCTTCTTTATCTCATCCCTTTCTTTCTCAAATTCTTCTCTTTCTTTTCTCATCACTTGTTCAAAATCAGCTATCTTCTTTGTCAGCTCAGCATTCTTTTCTTCTAAAGAAATCATCAGACTTGCTTTAGATTCACAATTACATTTCTTCACATTTGTTTGTGCTTGCAGCTCAACAAGTGCTGTTCTCAAACAAACAATAAATCTACTTTGTTTTGCAATTTGAGCCTCATTTTTAAGTTTTTCACTATAAAGTGTGCTAGTCCTCATTTTTGATGTTTCAAGTTCTTGTTCTAAATGATTTATCTTTTGTGTATCACACCACCAATTTGGATATTTCGACATTGTTACCTGAAATAATGAAAAATACATGATCGTTAACAGATACTTCGTGAGAAATAGAATTTGTGCGCTTAAACGATCAGATAAAACACGATTAAAGTTAGAAAAAATTTCAAAAATAAAATTTGAAAAACAAATTGTAAATTTGTCTTCCAAAAAGTTAATGCGGAAAATTGGACTTTAAATTGTCAAACCTGCAAAACACAAGAAAAATATGTCAGTTATGGTTAAATGCACGCAAAAACTGATAAAATCGACAAAAAATAAAAAATAATGAAGAATAGGGACTAAAAATGACAACTTATGAAGCTAGAAGTCTAGGGACCAAACTTGACAGTAATTAAAACCTAAACTATAGGGACTAAAACTGACCAACCCTGAAACTAGAAGTTCAGGGACCAAAAGTGACACAATCTAAACTTGCTAACTGGACTTAACGGAGAACTTAACTAAGGACCAAATTTGTAAGAAAACTAACGGAAAAAACTAACGGAAAAGTTAACTAACACTAACTAACCTATCTAACTTCGACTTAACTAACTTAGGACCTAAAATGTAACAAAATTAACTGAGAAAACGACGACTCTAACGGAACTAATGGAAATAGGACCAAAATTGTAACAAATCTAACGGAACTAACAGTAAGTCGTCAGTTACTATTCATTATCTTTCTCAAAAACGATTTGGATGTTTCTAATTCGTTTTTCTTTGCTTTCTTACGTCCAAATCAGGTTGCTTTCGGTTTCTATATGATTTTAAAACATCAACCAATTGTTTTCACGAAGAAACGGATTCATGCAACATAAAAACGATCGAGAAACACCAAACAAATTCAACTCCGGTGAACTTGAATTTTCCGGCGAGATTTGGATTTTCCGGCGAAGTTGGTTGCGACCAAAGTTTATCGCAACTGCAGAGTTGCGATAAAGATTGTGTTGCCATAAAAACTTGCGATAAAGTGAAGTTGCGATAAAGAATGATGATGCGATAACAATTATCTTGCGATAAAAATGAAGAATCCGGCGAAGAAAACCGTTTTTCCGGCAATGAACAACAGTTTCCGGTGACACTTTCAGCTCACTTAACTCCTTGATTTCTCGATGCTTTTCGAACCTGAAAGTTGTTGGATGATTGAAAAACAATAACGAATCGATCTGTGTAGAAATAATCGATCAAACAACACTTAATCTTAAAATTCGATCTCCATTTACAAACAAACCTTCGAAGAACAGTTTTGAACCCAGAAAACTTGAAAACTCAGATTTGTTACTGAAAATGGATTATGGAAGCAGTATTATGTTTGTAATTGCAATTCATATCGATTTATGATAAACAACACAATTAAACCACACTCAAACTTTGGATATATCTACAAAATTCCATGAATACATCGATGAACACAATGAACACCCACTGTTGAGAATTTTCAGTTTCCAATGTTAGGATCCAAGCGCTTACCACTACGCCAAAAGCAATTGCTGGTGGAGAAGGCGCAACTTATTTCCATATAGCGTAGCAGCCAGCGCCACGTTTCAATTTAGGGAGATGCTGGTCAATGACCCAACAATCCCCCCCCCCCCCAGCATCTGCCGGCACTCTTGGCTGCACAACATGCCTTTGGCATTATAATGCACTCCATGGGATTCGAACCCGTGACCTGCTCTGATACCACATGTTAGGATCCAAGCGCTTACCACTACGCCAAAAGCAATTGCTGGTGGAGAAGGCGCAACTTATTTCCATATAGCGTAGCAGCCAGCGCCACGTTTCGATTTAGGGAGATGCTGGTCAATGACCCAACATCCAAAAACTTGATTTGTTGATGAAAAATAATTTTGTAAATTGCAAATTTGTTTCAATCAACAACTAAAATCGATCTATGAACTTGAATCAATCCAAAGCTCAAACGATTTCCAAAATTTTGAAAAATTTCAATAAAATCTCAAAAATCAAAAACTCGTCAATTTCTCAAAAATTGATAAAAATCAATGAATGATGCACAAATTCAGATCTGTTAGGCTTTGATACCAATTGAGAGTTTTCAGATAACAAGATTAAACCAATTAGAACATAGATTGAGAGAGAATTGAAGAAGATGGGAATTTAGCCCTAATCCTCTCTCTAGAGGTTCATGCCTCTTTCACACACACACACACACACACACACACCTCTTCAATATTTTCTCTATTGTGTGCACTCTCTCCTCGCAACCCTTACAATAGGGTATTTATACCTTTGACTAACACTAACAAATACCTTGACTTTGACTATTGTTGACTAATTACAATTAGCCCTAAATCGTGGATACATTGTGTACTAACAATATTATAAATCTGAAACATGAGAGAGAACGGAGTTGGTTCGAAAACATCCAAAACTAACGGTCATAGTTCCCCCCTTCATCAACTTCCCCGTTAACAGTACTCACAAATGGTAGCGCAAACGACATTGATTTCTTCTTCTCTGTTTATGTCGCCAACTCTAAATCAATTGACAAAACCTTCGTATTCTTTGTCCCCGTCCATGTCGGAGACCTCCAGATCTTAACTAAGAATAAGGTTAGCGTACGCCGTATTCTTCGTCCCAATCCATGTCGGCGACCTCTAGATCTCTAACCAAGAATAGGGTTAGTGTGTGAGAAAAAAGGGTGAAAGTATGAGACAAATTTAGAGAAAGGTGCATATGAGAAAAAGTCCGAGAAAGGTGAGAAAGATAGGGTATTGATTATTTTATGAGTTGTCAGTTTTTTTTACTAAGATACCCTTTGAGTTATTTAAAAATAATATTAAATATCTTAAACGAGTGGCTCATATTAGATTTTACGGTTATCACAAACTATCAAGTTCTCATTTTATTAGGCCCATGTATATGTTTATATATAAGTGAATAAGGTTATTGTGAGTAATGACTAATGGCAATTTCTATGTTTTGGAGTTGGAAAAAGTTTGGTAGAGGCACCATTCCATACTATCTGTTATTTTGGTAATAATTTGGATTTCTTATATTTTATAAATTCCAAGCTAGGTATTGTGATGCTATAACCCTTATGCATGAGGGTTAGAGATTTTGTGTTATCTAGAAGGTTGTAGTTGTACGTATCTTCAATGCTAGTAAATAGAACTAAAGGTTGAATGAGAACCTTGAGGTGACAGTTTAATAGATAATGGGTTGGCACTAAGATTCATTATCCTTGAGGTGAAACTCTTAGGAGTAGACAATAAAGGTATTGGAGGCTTAAGGTAATGTCATGATTAGGTGTGCACTAAAATTATAGAACCGAAGGTGTAACCCAATGTTATCGATACGTGGCAATACTTTTGTGGTCCTTCCACATTCAGTGGATACAAGTCTCCCCAGTCATTGAAAGATGTTTGTTTAAATTGCCAGGTTTTTATCGTTTTAGATTATTCCTATGTATAAATATTACCATTTTTGAATAAGATCATGTTGTATACATCTCTCGCTATTGTTGGTTTATTATTTGAAGTTTAAATGTTTAAACTCATTAGACATAAGCCTAACACTTTATATTGTCGACATGTATATCAGGTCTTCAACAACGGATCTAGGACTGTTTAAGGCATGACATTGGTGCAGCTTAGCAACACCGAGGGAATTGTGATTTTAGGATGCCTTGGGAGTTACAGATTTAGTAACACTCGATTTTTAATGTACTTCTGATCAAGATTATATTAGTGGATTGTTAGTTTCAATCCTTGTTTACGCTTGTATACAAATGGGATTAAGCATGGTTGTAAGTTATGCATTTTAGGGGTGTTACACTTCATAAATAAGTATGAATATCCAACATATTCATAATTTTGCCACCAAGTACTAATACCACTGATTTAAATGAATGGATGGCTCAAATAATTTCTTTCATTATCTCAAAGTAGCCCATTTGAACATTTCATATATGGGCTTAGCCTATTCTCATTTGAACCATCCCTTACATAGGAATTGATTCCTATGAGAATGACAATGTTTTGTGAAAATAGAAACATTTAATTTTACAAATCTTTATTTACCTTCATTATATATTTCCATCACAATGACTAAAACCTTAACATTACTGCATAAGTGATGGAAGGAATGTAAAAGTTCATGGAAGTGATTAAGGAAGATGAAAATTGATGAAAGTAGATGAATGTGATGTAGGTATATAAAGGTCATTGTTTTTTATTTTGTCACCCATCAAGTGAAGGACGACACATTATTGTTGTTATAAAAAATTCAACTCGTCCAAAAGCTCAGAAATGTTCTCACCTTTCAATGAAAATGGGTTGTTCTCAGATTATCCTAACACTATATATTGAGAAGATCGAATACAAGCTAATAAATATTACAAACCGGTTTTTTGTGGTGTTTCATATATGAAATATGACGTGTGAAACATAAAATGTTCATATAGTGTTGTTTCATATATGAAATGTTCAACTATTTTGCATGTGGAAAAAAGAGGAAGATACTTTTATATATGAAACACACACATACATCATTGATACACATACAAAAGAACAAGTTAAACAATGTGAATCATAACTTAAAATATATCAAACTGATTAAATGTTTTGGATTGGTTTTCACAGCTTTGATTATATACACACACATGGAGTTGGGTTCCCATGGGAAATAATCATTTCATAATAAGTGTAAGAAATGTAAACCTTCAGAAAATATGATGTAAACTTCATGTGAAACATGTGACTATTACTTTATATTGTGTGAAAGCATGTGGAGATCACAACTTTTGCAATATTTTTTCAATATAGGTCCATGTGAAGGTTACCACTTTCATATATATATTCACCATTTCCATGCTCTCCACGAAAATGAAAATTTCTCTTGTGATCCCATATGTAAATATGTACATATATAACACCTAGATGTATATGTATTTGGACAATATAAAATAGACAAACGTTACATTTTCTTCAACAATTGTTCCCAAGGCCTAGAACAAACGTCAACAAGCTAAGTCCAACAAAAACTAGGAATGATGTGTTTTGTGGCAAGGTCGGTAAACCGACACCGACATTCCAGTCCTTAGAATGGTAAAGCAACATTGACATGTTTGCCCCTAAGCAATAAGGAAACTAACAACAATGTACTTGGTCCCAAGACTTACCTCGAGGCCCTCACCTACTCGAGGGCATAAGCATGCCATCGTCATGAATCCTATATGAGGGAACACTACAACAAAATAGGGTTGGTAAAACCAAACAATTATTCGTCCTAAAAGTGTTACAGTAAGTTATAGGACATTTTGGGCATTTTAATATATTTTTTATGACAATTTTGCAATAAAACGTCCTATTAACCTTTTTTGTATGCCATTATTTGAAACTGTTAGTGCACATTTATCTTGTACCAAGTAGAGGGACTAGTTGTGACATTTTGGTAAACTTGTAATAGGTATATAATGTTTGCTACTTTCCCCTTTGGGAATTAGGTCATCTATTCTACACACATTAGCCACACACACTAGTATTGCTTTGCATTCATCTTGTGAGCTTTTGGATCATCATTGGAATATAGAGATGGCTTCATTTGTTGTTTATGTTGATTGATTACTTGTTCTGGGATCACAATTGGTATCAGAGCTTGTATATCATATTGATCATATTAGGATTGTTAGAGTTTTTGGCAAAGTTGAGTGTTCTTCAAGTTTTTCTTCTTTTTGGGTGATTTTAGCCATTTGAGTTCTTCAAATGGATTAGAATTGATCAAGGGTTGTTAGTAGACATTTCCTGGGTGCTTTTATTCTGCAAAATCACTAGGATTGTAGGTCAGTTTGTGCATTTACCCATTTTCGAACTTTTGTATTTCTGCACTCTGTTTTGCTTCGAAAACCCACTTTCTGTTGGTTTTTGGACAAAACACGAAGCATTAAAGTTGCCCAGAATAGTGTCACGAACATGCGTACCATTTTTTAGCCAAATACGATTAGTTTTGAAGATTCGACTCAAGAACACCTTGAATCTTCATAACTATCGCAACCTTCATAGTTAATCCTTATCGCGATTGAACAGTATTATATCGCAATAGTCACTTGCGACAAGAGTGTATATCGCAACTAGTACCTTGCGATAAGACGGTTTTATCGCAACCTCCTCCGTGTGAACAGTAACATATCGCAACCTACTGTTGCGATAAGATCAATTTTACCTTTGCGACAAGAATTACCCTTGCAATATACTTACTTATTGCGACAAGATTTTGGGTGCGATATCAGTGAATTGCGTTATCCTTATGTTGCGAGAAGAAGTTTGTTGCGACAAAACAATGTGTTGCGATTTCATTGGGTTAAGACGAGTTTGGGCTGCGACAAGACAGAGTGGTTGAGACAAAAGGTTGTGTAATTATTTTTTCCTAATCAGATCAGAAGGATATTAAAAGATCAACAACAAGTAATCTAAACATGTCTGCAAGAGATATTTTGACCATAGGTTCAAAAGATAAACCGCCAATTCTATTCCCTAAAGACTTTAAAATATGGAAAGACAGATTTCATGACTATGTGGAACGGCAAGAAAATGGGGCTCTAATCTATGATTCCTTGAAAAACGGGGTACAACAAGAAGTATATCAAACAGACCCAAATGGTACTAACAGAAGACCTCTTGACCCGAAAGACTACACCGGTAATGAACTATTGAGACACAAAGCTGATAAAGCGGCCAGGTCACTGGTTATGCAAGCATAACCAATAACATATATCAGAAGGTTGACAGTTTGAGTGAAACCGGGAAAGGAATGTTTGATGAGCTGATCAAGTTGTATCAAGGTTCAGAAGTGGAAACTCAAATGAGAGTTTCAAACGTCATCAACAAATATGAGAATTTCAGGCAGAAGGATGGTGAGAATCTAGACGATGCATATGATCGTTTCACAACCATCCTAAATGAACTCAGCAGATACAGGATAACGAAAATCATCATCGAGACTAATGTGAAATTCTTGAGCGTGCTTCAGTCCGAATGGAAGAAGTATGCTCATAGAATGAAACAGAATTCTAAGTTGGATGCTCTTCCGCTACAACAGATGTTTGAAACATTAAAGCAAGATGAGGATGATGCTGATCTGAAAAAGAAGAAGTTGATGAAAAAGGAGAAGAAGACAGAGGTGTCTGAGAAGAAAGAAGAGGAGGATGAGTTTGAGAGTGAACAGATAGCTTTGATGTCAAGAAAGTATGCTGAAAAAGGTAAGAGTATTCAGAAAGAGGATTATGGGATAGACCAGGATGATTTGGATGAGGCGGAAAGCTTAAGGCATGCAATGATACTTCTAACCAAGGCCTTTCAGCACAGATTTATAAAAACTCCTGGATCAAACAACCAACGTTACTCATCTGGTTCTAAAAACTTTGAGCACAAGAATCGGATTGAGTCAAAGAAACAGTTTGATGATCACAAGGAAGATGGTAAAAGGTCAGAGGTGAAGAAGTTTGGTGAAAGAAAGGATGAAGATTAAAAATGCTATAATTGTGGTAAGTTCGGCCACTTCTCCAAAGAGTGCTGGAAACCAAAGGTAAGGGATTCCGACTACTACAAGAAGAAGGTGCTATTGGCAGAGCAGAAGGAGTCTGGAATTGCACTACTGGTGGAGGAAGAGTACTGGTTGGACCAAACTGATGATGAAGGAGAGGAGGAGACGGCTGCTTTAGCAAAGATGTGCTTGATGAGCAAGGAGGGTGAGGATTCAGAAGCTGATGCGGCGCCTGAGACAAAAGAGGTAGATCTTTGCACTATTAATCACTATGCTATTCAGTTTAAAGTCTTCCAACTAAAACAAGATGACTTAAACGAGAAACTCAAAAATGCGCATAAGATGATAGAATCGCAAAGACAGCTAATCATTGACCATAACAAGTTAAATGATGGGTTGAAAAAGGAACGAGTTGAGATCGAACAATCTCGAACTTATTTCCGGAACAGAATGGATGAAAAGGAAGAAAAAGTAAGAGTTTATGAAAATAGGAAGAATGAGCTTGAACAATTGTTGCAATCCTATAAAGATATTAACAACGAATTGACCGAAAAAGCAAGTGGTCTGGAAGAGAAGCTGTACAAACTTGGTCAATCTGAACAAACCATTTTTCTAAACACGCCTAAGAATTTCAAATATTACAACTCGAAATGGGGATTGGGATATGACAATCCTCATTACTTGGAAAATGCTTTGAAAAAGGCACCTTGTCTTTACAAGTTTCAATGGCTTCGCCTTCCATCCATAGAACCTAAATACAAAATCAATTGGCTTAATGAGGAAGAACATGGGGCCGAGGAAGCGCTTAAGAGAAAGACGACTGTGACAATGCAACTTCTTTTTTGTTATGATTCTGCTAATAGGAAGACACTGGTTTGGAATTGGAAACAAACCTTGTCTAATGACTATTTTCGGAGCTATGTTGTTGAAAAACCAAAGGAGAATGAAACAAAACCCGTTTTTGAAGGAAAAATCTATTATCCTCCTTTGGTACTAGAACAGAAGCTTGTCGATCTTGAGTTAAATATCAAGAGCAAAATTGAAGAAGTCAGAAATGACGATTAACTTGCTTTTGATATAGAAAAGGAAATTATGTTCACGGTCATTTCAAATGGTTTAAAAGAGATGAAAGCAAACATAAAGAAGTATCTGAAAAGAAAATTCCAAATGAAAAACATTCTTCAGATTCAGATGCTTCTTCATGCAAAGCTTTCATGGGAAATGCTGTTTTTAGGAGTTTGACAGTTGATGACCAATATGATTCTGAATCTTGGGATTTGGAAAGTCAATATGTTGAAGCTTCTCCTAAAATACATTTTTATACAGAAGAAGAAAAAGCTTTCGAAAAAGAACAAAATAAATTCCTCTATCCAAAGTCCTATGATATCTTCCATACATCTCTATCATGTGATGGTCAGTCTGATTGTAATCTTGAGAATATTTAGATCTCTTGTGATGGGAAGGGTAAGAAAGCATAACAAAAAGATGTTCAATTTGACTTTGGTGCTAAACTTCCGGATCACTCTGATTTTTTGATCAAGGAAAAGGAACCCAAGAAGAATTTCTTCAAAGAGGAATCTTTTAAAACCGTTGAGAAAAAGAAAAAGAAAAAGAAGAAAAATAAGCGCAAATCTAAATCTTCTCTCCCTCAAAATTCCTACGCTTACGATTCTTACTTTGATGGCATTTCAGATCGTTATTTAAGAAACAACTCGCGGTTAGAGTGGAGAATAAAGGAGTCCACACAGGATGTGGCCTAGAGAAAATCATCTAATGTCGCTTTTCATTCCAAGAAAAACCCTTTTGTTTCTACTGTTAGTAATCGTGTTGCTTACAACAAACAAAAACTTGTTATTCCGTACAAGATTTCTTCAATGCAACAACTGATTAATTTAACACATGATCAAATTTGTTGTTCTTCATGTGGTGTAGATGATTTTATCTGCAAGTCTGATTATTCTTCATGGTTTGGTTATAATTTCTATGGTTCCAATCGTTTTTACACAAATAGATATTATAACCACAACACTTCAAAGAAACATGCTAACCCAAAACCAGTTAATTCTCCTAACACGAAAGGACCCATTTGGCAATAAGAAAATGTGTTTATAAAACACTTCTCAAAGGTGTCCTATAAAAAAGCTAGTAAGACACTTTATTTTAAAAGTATCTTCAAAACTTGTCAAGATGTACCAAAATGTGTTATAAACTTCCTGTAAGTGCATAGTTGTTTGGTCCTATATATAAACTTAAGAACAGTCTATTGGAACAATAAGACATTTTATGTGTCATCCACAAAATAGAATTTTCAAATCACAAGTTACACGTTGAAATCTCTTATCAACTCGATACAGACCATCAAACCAGTAACCTCTGCTCTTTCTATATGGCTCATTTAGAGACAATTAATGAGGCTTCACATATTCTAACATGGTATAAGAGACAATTAGGGTGCGTTTGGTACGCAGACAGGATAGAACAGGACATGACGGAACAAGACAAAACAGAACATGACAGAATAATTGTTCAGCGTTTGGTAGACAGGACTGGACAGAACAAAACATATAACATTAGATGAAATAAAATAAAATAAATTTAGAGAATGAGTGAAATATAAAATAGAACGTGTATTTGATGTTTTAGGATAGAATTAGATTTTATTTTGAGATTATATTGGTAAAACATAAGTATGTTCCATGGGGTAGGGGTGGAACATGCCTGTTCCACTTTGTTTCTGTCTGTTCCACATAAAAGTCCTGTCCAGTGTACCAAACGCACCCTTAATGTCATCACATCCATGGACATGACACATTTTGTGCTCTATTCTAGGAAGCACTGTCTAGCTAGCCTTTGTTTGAGGGAGTGTGTCGAAATCCCACATCAGCTAGACATGTATCATCATACTTTTATATACATGTAAGAGCCTTTCCTCTATTTATAAGGCTCTTTAGAAAGAAAATCGAAGGCCTTTCACGTATTTTACTCATACTAAAAATGACAAATAACATTAATCAACTATGTATAACTGAGAACTTTGATCCATGAAAGTCACAACCTATAAGATGTTAAAACCTTGAAAAAGGACGGAATATACAAACTGATGGCATAACAACATATTAACGCAAACAATGTTTGGAGCGTTGGTTCTTATATATATATAACTATTTTAAATAAAGTTATGAGTCGGGTATGTGTTTTCATACCCGTTATAATCGTAAAAAAGTTTCTCACCTTTTACAATGTCACGGGTAGCGACCAGGAGAACCCGAACTTCTCCCTCGACATTGTATCTTATGCATTTCACATTCTGTTTCTTCCTCCATCCGCTGCAAATTATCGTATCGATTTAAAGAAAAATTGCTATATACAAATTAAAGATACTAAATTCAAGATTGAGTGTTTGCCTTTTTGAATATCAAACTTGATTTTGTGCTACAAAATTATTTTTCTTACCAAAATGGTAAAAAGATAATGTAGTGTGCAACTGTATGAGCACTTTAGATAAATTATATAAAAAAAAGGCTTGTGCATCTTTTTTTTTTCCAAAATCATTTAATGTATGCAAAACGCAGGGTTTTGTTTTGCTTTTTACAAGAACGATAATTGTTTGCAATTAGAAATGTCATCTAATCAATCAATTAAACTTTAACAAGATCACTTACGGCTTGTGGTTGTTTATTCCGCTCAAGAAGCGGGCAACGTTTGCTCGCCTATCCGGGCAAATCACTAGACTCGTTGCTGGATCGGTTGTTAGAAGAAGAGACATCATGCTATCACCATCATCGTTTTCTCTGTTTTCAATGTAATCCACGTCTCCCGCATATTCTGCAATTAAAGTCAAATCCTTTATTTGGTCATCGGCTTCAACTGCGTACCTGTTTCCAAATAAAGCATCAATCATTGACATAGATAAGAACTTAGACATAAGTAAACCAAATGGATTATAAGTGTGCGAAAATTTAGTAGAATTTATTACTTACCCTAGACAGGAATCATAGACTATGACTAGAGGAGGGCACTCGCCTCTCCTCGCCATTGCTCGGCATTTCTCTAGGGTTTCGGAGTCCTCTTTTGATAGGACCTTGAAAAAAATCAAAATATAAGATATATAGTAACACATGATAAGATGAAAAACAATACTTAAATCAACCGTATGCAGTTTAACCGATGGAGGTGTTTGTTTACCTCTTAATAGCTACATTAAGAGGCAAAATCTGAATCATTAGGAGGTGAATCTTGTTTGGCAAAAAAAAAGTCTGCGTGTTAATGGTTCTAAAATTAATCCTCTGAATGATTTTGTACCTTGGGTCTCCCTTAACCAATGAGCGCCCTAATTTCATTATTAACAATTACGAAACAACCATAGTTCGTTTTATCATAAAAATCTCTTAATCATTCTAACCACTTAATCATTCTGCACCAAACCATTTAGCAACCACCAACTTAAACAAAACCAACTCGACAAATCTCACTTGAAAGTAAGATTTAGGATGAGATGTATACAAACCTGACTTCTACATTAAAAAGTAGAGCGTTTGTTTAGATGATAACTCGGGTCGAAAGAAATTTTCTACAGTTTTAATTTCCTTTATATTTTGCAAAAATGTCAGTTTTGTGACTCAAACTCTCGACCTTCCTATCACAAAGGAGTGATGTTGCAGTTTTCGGGATCTAGATTGCTCAAAGAATTGTAGGGATTAGGGCCTATTTCACTTTTCTAAAGGTGTTCTTTCTTACATGGACTGGTATAAACAAGAACCATGAGATTCTTGACATAAGAACCCTGTGATTAAATCTAGACATAAACAAAATAAAGCGATAAACTTAAATGAGTAATGGGAATCGATGCTAACCTGCATTCCTCCATGCTCCAAAACAGCCTGATTTGCGGATCTAGGAGCCATGCCCGGGGGATAAGTAAGGTCATCGCTAAACTCCAGGTTTAACTTTGTCAAAGCATGGGCAAGAGATTGCATTTGCTTTAGTCTGCAATCAGGGTCTCGGCTTGGTACATATGGCAAAAGCCTGCGCTTCCTCTTATGATGCACCGACACACCACTTCGCTTCTTCCGTTTCCTAGAATCTAATAGTTCAATTGTACACAACACAATGAAGCAGTTAGAAACCAAAAAAGAAAATCTTGAAAGTGAAAAATGACATAAAATGGTATTTGAGTAATGAAGTTATCTAATGGACAGTGGACAAATAATTAATCTTAATGTTATCAGCATTTTTTGGCTTTTTTCTTTTTGAAACTATCAACAAACAGTTAATGATGTTTCAGGAAAGACTTAAATGTGTACAGAGATCCTTAGATCAATCTGGATTATAGGCCAGCAAGCCCGGAACCAGCAAGTGGGAGCCTGCTGGCAAAGAGAATGTTAGTGAGTCTTAGCCATGATCAGACGAATGGTGTCAAAGACGAGAAAGAAGAAAGAGGAAAATGAGACATTCAATCATGATTTAGCGGGGGCAGTTAGAAAGGATATTCTAACTTTTCCATTATATCAATCAGCGGTTGCTTAGGCCGGTTCATGAATGGGCACCATTGCGTGATCCACCCCAACATTATAAATCGAAGATATTTTACCTACGGAAAATTTCCCAAAGAAATTCATCGCTAAAGACGTGATTCAACACAAAACTGTCGCAAAAGTTGGTGGGTGAACTGTTGGTGGAAAATTCAAACCAATGATAGATTACCTAAGATAGTGATCCGTGGGTGATCACCAGATCCATTGACATAAATTTCTCTAGCTGATTTGTGTGGGTAAAAGTCATTTGTTTTGTGGTATTACAAGTCTTCTAACTTGAGCAGGTCACTTTCTATGTCAAAAAGCATTAATTTGAAGAAAAAACATAGCCTAGAACTTTCATTGCCCCTCAATTACCTAGATGATCACACTACCCTTAAATCAAACCAAATAGAACTAATATGTCCCACTATAAAGTAGGGTTTGGAGGATTAATACTACCCTTCTATAAGTAAATTAGAATTGTACTCAAGTCTTCAGTACTAACTATTTGACAATGTTTTTCACCACAAAAATATTGAAAGGCAATAAGAACCAAACTTTATTTGTTGAACCTAAATTATCATTTTATGTGTATGTAGCAATAAGACAGATTTTGATTTAGAAAATATGGGATTTAGCCTCATTAAGATGAGATTATCTGTTGTTATGTGTATTGAATGTCATTATTGTGCATTACACTAATGGGGTGTAGCTGCATTTTCTTTACAGTTAACAAATCAAGCTTCTGTGTAACCTATGATCTCACAGCAAAAGATTGAAACCTTAAGGAATATATATATATAGAGAGAGAAATGTTCAAACGAGGAGCGTAACAATTTACGAGAAACGCGAGGAGCACCGTCCATGTACTGAATCACATGTGATTCACTACTGCCGAATCACATGTGATTCACAACTGATCTGGGGGCTTCCGCCCATGTAGTGGATCACATGTGATTCACAACTAAAATCATATGTGATTAAAATTCGGACACGCGCGGTATGTCCCGCGGTTTGCAAAAGCGCACGGTTTGTGTAGTGAATCACATGTGATTCAGTACATGGGCGGTGCTCCTCGCGTTTTCCTAAATTGGTACGCTCCTCGTTTGAACTCGTCTCTATATATATATAAGGTCCAGTAAGTTGAATATCTACTATGAATAAGGGACCCATTTATATATGATGGTTAAAAATAGCATTTTATGCTTAAAATAAACGGAGTTAATTGAAACACAAATCAAGAAATAGGGAACACAAAATAGAAATAAATAACACAATGAGGTTGTCTCTCACACACACACATATATATATATATATATATATAGAGAGAGAGAGAGAGAGAGAGATTTTTTGGTTCAAGTGAAAACCTCCAAAAAACGGAAAACTAAAGAACAACACTCTGGTGACCCTCTATCTGGACGGTATGCACTGTGCATATAGGTAAATTATGTTATTTTTTGGTTTTTATGCACAAGTGTATTATGCATTTGTGCATATGCACAAATGCATGTTACAAATTTCCATGTATGCACACCGAATGAAGGGCTACCAGTGTGTTCTTTAGTTTTTAATTTATTTGAGGTTTTCCCCTAACCATGACCCTATATATATATATATATATATATATATACTTTACCTACATAACATAGATAGACCTATATACAGAAGTTAGAAACCAAAGAGATAGAAGTGATGTATGCAAGCACATTGTCGTTACAAAAAAATATGAAAAAAGGATTTGATCCCGAAAGAGATTTTGATTCAGGAAATAAAACACAATATGAAAAGAAACTATGGCAAGTTACGCTAACGAACATTTGATTAAAGTGACTTCAAAAATGTAAGATTCTCGATGAATACTGGATTTCACTATTCAGAATCATCAATTCGATATCAGGAATATGAAGTCGTTGAAAAAACCATAAAACTTCGGAAAAGGTAACCTCATATCAGTGTAGGGAATCAAGCAGCAAGATTTTAATTACATCCAAGTGTGTGTTATTTTTTCTTAACTATAAAACAACTTATGAATCATTAGTGTAGTAACCTCAAGCAAGTAATTAAAGATAAATGTTTCAAGACAAGCTAGTAAGATGGAAAGTTTTTCAGTAAATACTGTTTGGATGAAAATTAAATGTATGAACAAACTTGTGAACTTTTTCAGTTGCAAAATAATCATAGAACGTACTAAAATAGAGTTTAAACATTGTTATGGGCATTTCTTGTTATTTTTGCAATGGTTGAAATCGCAAAATTAAAAAATTCCCTAAGTGCAATATATAATCTCTATTTTAGCAAGCACAACGATTATTTTGCAACCAAGTGACGCGTACGATGGGTTAGAATCTCCTTTACTCAAAATATGATGATTAAAAAACACGATTGAAGGCGAATAAATACATGACTTACTTGTAAAAATCTACATATATATATATATATAGAACCTAAACACTTCATTTTTCGTATTGAAATGAGTTTAAATGACAACGGATAACTTCAAACCCCAAAACTTCATAATACCATGTGAAGCATTGCATAAGTAACCTTTTAGTGATCAGAATACGACCAAACGATAACTAGACACCGAAAGACTTCAAAATACTAAGCTAATAGTTATTCACTCGCGGTTAATTAAGTGAAATAAGCATTGCAGACCATATATAAATCCTACTTATTATACGAGAAAATTATATTTTCAATCATCGATTGTACTTGTTTCTTCGTAAAAAACGACATTTCTATACTAAATGTGTGAAAATTAACTCCACCAATGCAGTTTGTATATTTTTGTACAAAAAATGCTTTGTAAGCTAGTATCTTGCTAGTATCAGTTTTATAAAATTCGTTTCTCCCTGTCAAAGAAAACATCTATGTACCAAAAATTAAAATAGTTTGATGGTTGTTTTGTAATGAAATGACAAGCTTGGTTGTTGAAAACACATAAAACAACAAACTTCAGTGGTTTTTTTTTGTTTTTATATTTTTTACATTTCTCAAATACATCAGTTGTTATCCAAAGATGTGATAAATACCATGTTTGAAAATCTTATTTATGCTTACTTTTAGTTAAAAAAAATTAACATATATTTTCTTCTTTAGATGTCAGATCTGAGTCCAGAAATAGAAGGCAAGTCAATCAGCAATCTTTAAAGTATATTTAAAAATCAATCAAACAGTAAAATCTGCCAAAACCATGGTTGTTTATCGCGTGCAGAAAGCTTCAGAACATTCCATAACCATCAGATTTATCAGTCAGGATCTGAACAACAAATAAAAAATAATTAAAAAATAATAAATAAAAAAATTTATGTATGTACCCTGCGGAGAGATCCTTATCATCGTAGAAGGACTACATTTGTTGATACTAAAAAAATCAAATAAGCTACTCTGCGAGAACCCTGAAACTGAATCAACAAACCACAAAAATTGTTAAGATTCGAAATCCGAGAAGAAAATGAAATAACATATATTTTAATACATTTCATGCATGCATATACATATATATATATATATATATATATAGAAAGATCCGCACTGTACACAACAAGGTTTAATCAGGGGTTGATGTCTTACGGTCATAATTTACCAACCGGTTAGTCTAGGCATAGCCTTTCCAAAAAAATATATATGACTGTAAGACATGGAAAGAGTTATCGGAATTACATACTTGTTAGAGGTGGAGGTTGATCGGAGCAATTAGGGCAATACCAATTCCCATTCGGAATCCGAGCGACAATTGGTCGAACGCAAAGCATGTGATAACCTTTATCACATTTATCGCATAGAAGAATATTCTGCTGATCATCGTCACCAGATCCACAAATAACACAACAGATCGGATCGCTGTATTTTTCATCATCATAATTCACTACCACATGTTTCGCCCTTTCCATGATATCTTTCATCGATCTGTACTTCTGCTTCCTCCGTTTTCTCGGCGTCGATGGAATTCGACGAGCAGCTAACGCCATTGTAGATCGATCAGCGGCCATAGGAGTCAACAACTTAGGGGAAAATTTGGGAATTTTTGGGATCGAAGGAGGGTAAATTGGGGAATAATGCAGAGATTTTGAATGGCGATATTTGTGATGCGAGTGCAAGAAAGGAAGGATATATAAGAAGGGAGCTGGAGGTGGGGGTTAGGGTGCAACGTTAGTATTTGACGTGGCAGTAAATGATTGGATGATGCTAATGTGCGCAGTTAGTGTAGGTGTAATGAACCACCGACCGAAAAACCGGGTGGTTTTGAACCGTGGTTTTAGGTTTTGGGCATGGGAGATGCAAGCTTGAACAAGTCTTTCTACTATTACCACTTCCATCATTTTCCTTTTCTTTTATCTTTTTCAATTTTTGTTTTCAATTTCCTTTAATTTTTTTCGTTTTAATCGGTTTACCATTAAGGGTGAATAAAATTCGGTTCAAACTTACTCAAGAACCGAATTAGGCATCTGAAAAAATCATACATAGATCGATTATGTTAGTTTGGTTTTAATTAGGCTCAATTTTTATTTCCGAAATAAGTTTTACGGTTTGGCGTGGTTAACAATCGAAATACGACTATTGTCTTTTACAGATTTTAAACAATGTTGTTTGAGACTTATTTTTTTTCAAATTAAAATAAGCTCAAATGTGCATCTAACTCAATTGTCCGGTTTTGGGAACAAACCATTTGCATTAGTTCGATTTCCAGTTCTGTAATTTTATACATATAGTTTCGGTTTGTTGTGGCCCGGACGTTGTCAGGGATTGTTCATTATCTGATTAACCTGACAGATGGATTTGGGAGCTTTCTACAAACGGTCTTTTCTCTGCTAGTTCACTGCGTTCCTTCATGGAAAAACGTTTTTTGGGCACTGGAGACAAGGAAACTATTTGGAATCCGTTGGTTCCACCTAAAGTTAACATCTTCATTTGGCGGGTCATGTTGGACAGACTTCCAACTCGCGATAACCTTTTACGGATAAATGTGGATCTCGATTCTACTCTATGTCCGATATGTAGAGAGGTTATCGAAACTTCTCAACATCTGTTATTCGAGTGCTCTATCGCTTCGGAGGTTTGGAGTTTTATAGAAAGGTGGTGGTCTACTACCTTTCGAGGACTCAGATCGTTCTTTTCGATGACTAACGGTATTAAAGCAGCGTCCAACAATGGTCTTGAGAGGAAAGCGCTGGAAGCAGTGTTTTTTATTTCCTGTTATATCCTGTGGGGTTTTCGAAATAGGTATGTTTTTGACATAATCCCTCCCCGAAAGGACTCTATTCTTGATTCGATCGTGGAGAAGTCGTTATGTTGGGTGTTATCTAGGTGTAAGGGGAGTGAAAAAAACCCGATTATATGGAGATGTAACCCTTCTGCCTGTATCAGAACCATGTAATGTTTTTGTTTTGCCGCTAGCGGCTTGCTAGCTTTTAATATATTGTTGGTTGCTGTTTAAAAAAAACAAGCGCATACCCTAAATATTCACCAAAAATCAACATAATATAGCGTTATTTTGTTACCAAGAGATAGATTTGGTGGTTCTAATTTCTAAACGCAAGAAGTTATAAGCTTCAACGTTCTTCTCGTAGGTAAAATTAAATGATTACGAATTTAATTCACTCTTTTTCACTGTTTTTAGTTATATTTGTTCTTTATGTTTTTAAAACAATATTGGTTTCTTATGGTATGGAAACACATAATTAGTAAGTTAAACGTTGTATTCGATCCAAGTGATGCTTCGAAATACCTATTCGTAGTTATGATAATCATGCCTTGCTTCATCGTTATATATAGGGTTTACCTTCGTATATTTTCTTCAATATATTCTCATTTATGTGTGTGCACATTACACGCATATATCGTGTCTGGCTTTACTGTCGAAATTGTTGGTGATTTTGTGAAATCATCAGTCTATTTTATGTAATTGGATTCACCGGAGAATATGGGTGACTAGTTAAGCTACAACATGGACTTGGATGTGTGAAGCAAACACTTTGTAAGCTAACTAGAACCGGGGGTCTTCACTCAATGGCGCCTTATGGCATGGGTGAAGGGGGTGGCGCCTCCTTACGGGGTGCTAGGGACAGTGCCTCTAGCGGGGTGCAAGGGGCAATGGTTATTAGTGGTATTTATTAGTGTTTGCAAACACGAATGAATGATGCAAGAGATGGTTTAGCAACCTATATACATCAATTGAGGAAACTACCTACTAATATGATATCAGCTGATCGGTTAGCAGTTGATGGTCTCCCACTTATGAGTTATCGATGGTCAATAGCTGATGATTTCGCACTAATGGGTTATCGACTAATAAGTATCCCACCAGTTCTATAACTACTCTGTTCGTAAACGTCCATTATTTATTTCCATCGACCATTTTATTTAATGGATGATTATTCTCGACATTAATATAAGAATGTTATGATTCTCTAGTTTAAAAGGTAACTAATTTTTCAAAACTCGATACGAAGATTTTTAAATTATCATCGAGTTGATTTTGTGGTATATACCCAATGTTCTAAATGTTGTGAAGCGTGATGTGGCGGCGAGGCCAAGTCTCAAGGCTTAGGAGTCACGATGTTTTCAAGGCGTGACTTGTGACATCAAATTTCTTATTCATATATAGGTTTATATACAAAAACATATGTTTCGTAGTGTTATTCAATGAGTCAATAATAAGAAGCAAATTAATTAGGTTATATATTTAAAATTTGCAAATAAAACATTAAAAACGTAACGAAAAATCAAATATCGTATTACAAAAACTGCGCATTAGGTCATAGCTTGCTACAGGCTTAACGTGGCATGAGACACAAGTCTTGTACCATGACGCACCATAACAATTGTGCGACGAGTTTTTTAGAACAATGTATATACCCATACAAATTAGGGTCAACATGCAACATAAGGTAAACGAGTTCTGCCACAATCTCAAGTTTCATCTAGGCTACACGTACCCTCATAGGAGACTATAAAAGTACTCTTTACTTGGCCGAATATCACAAAATTTTATTAGATGATCGAGTTAAAATGGTTGTCAAAATTTGAGATACAAATTTGGGATGTTTCGAAAGATAAATTCCAAATTAAGGTTACACTTACGCGATAGCTTTTTTTTTTTTTTAACCACGCGTGTCCGGATCAATGCATATATGTGCATCTCGACTAATTCCATGGGGATCTAAAAATAAGAGTTAGAGCATCTCCAATGGTCATTTGAAAATGACTTGAAGAATAACTTGAAGAAGAGTTGACCATTGGAGTGATGACTTGAGGATGAGTTTACTGATTAAAGACTTGGTTACTCTCAAGTCTTTGAAAATTTACTTGTGAGAGGCAAGAGAAAGAGAGAATACGTTATGATGGGACCAAATTAACTTTTATATTTTTTTATTACTCTCAAGTCATTCATCCTTGAAAAAGATTCTATTGGCCTATTGTGAGGATCCCCTACGCCTCCCTTTGTGTTTATGTCAAATCTCGAATAATGTATTTGATGTGTAAATGAAATTGAAGAAGTTGGTAGTTATCTCGGCAAGCATGTCATGTCTGATCTGAAAATTTTACCTTTGAATCATTGATTTCATCCGAATTATTGTATCAAAAGAATTTTAAATTTGGCTGTCTTTTGTAAAACCGATTTTATATATAAAAACAAGTTGATTTTTTACAATATGAAAGAGTTAAACGTTTAAGTATCTTATAAGAATAACCTTTTTAGGTGATTTTACCATTTTGGTTGATATCTTTTGAAAATCGAATATTAGTTGAAAATGTCATAAATAAATCATGTGTAAGTTTACTTTTACCATTTTGGTAATAAAAAATCAAACTTATACAACAAAATCAGATTTTTTTTAAATGCACCCCTTCTATTTTATTACACCTCATTTACCTTATTTGTCCTTATTTTTCTAATCATACTATTAGTACTTTTTATTTTATTATTAATATAAGTGGGATACTAATAGATTCTTAAAAAGGTTTGTTACAACAGGTGTTTTGTGCATCATGATATAAGTTGATCAAATTGAGATTCAATGGATTTTACTGGATAATAATAATAATAATAAAAATAATATAATATAATATTAATAGTAATCGTAATAATAATATAATAATATAATGAAAAATATATATAATAGTAACAATAGTATGATAAAAATAACAATATATTAATAGTAGTAGTAATAATAATATTATAATAAAATACAATAAATATCATATTATAGTAATAATAGTATATTAATAATAATAATAATATAATAAATAATTATAATATTAAAAATACTAGCGGATTTCTGGCGGACAACCAGTAGGGACTAGGGAGTGAATTACCAACGGTTATATCCGCCATAAACTTAAATTTTGAATGTTTAAAAAAAGGCGGAGTTTTCACTACCTAAAAATGTCAAATAGGCAATAAATAAAAATATGCTGCCTAAGAGGAGTCTATGTGTTGTCTAAGAAGTGTTGTCTTCTCAATGTTGCATAAGAACCTATGCAAACATCATATGTTGCATAAACGGACTCCTTAAACAACACGCAACAAGTAATGTTGCCTACGGAAATAACATATGTTGTACCAAACAAACACTAAGACAACATTATTTTATGCATGTGTTGCCCAGGATATCAACTTAGACAACGTATTCTATTTGCATATGTTGCCTTTGAATTGTGATTAAAATAATATAATATTTCTCTTATGCAACACTTATATTGTTTATAAGTTGTGTAAGAAGTTGATCTCAAAAAAGTTGTGTAAGACGTTTTATATAAAAAAACTATTAGTGCTCATTTTTACTTGCATGTTTTTTACAAACAAATCTCATAAACAAGCAAACAAACAAGTTTTCTACAAACTCCCATAAACGAGCAAACACGCATGAATCGGCAAACAACTCCAATAACCAAACAAAACTATTAAGTTCAATAATTGAAAGATAACATTTTTCCTGAATAAGACCAAAAGCAGGCCACAAGTTCGAAAACACAAAAATAAAAAATTAAAGTAAAGGATTGTTCGTCGGGGTTGTGAGTTGGAGTTTGCATCACTAGTATCGGACATACGCATAAAAAATTCTATTATCTCTCTTTGCTTGGTGGTTTCTTTTTTTGCCTCATTTTGTCCCTTTTTTAGCAATCGAATCTCCTGGTCGCACTCGACAAGTTGTTGCTGCAAATCATCCTCGTTAACCGTAGACACCGGCTTTGAGGTTCCCTTCGTCGGACCTCCCATCCTCGGAGCTCAAACCACCAAGCTACCCATACCTCGAACAACCGTCCTTACAGACAGTAATTAGCCGAAAACTATGTCAAATTAGGTCTCTCATCGGCGCCATACAAACAAAAACCAAAACACAAACCCTCAAACGGTTCGAATGCCACTTGTAATAACCAGGTACGTTATTGGTTTATTTAATTTTTATGATTATTAGTTTAAGGTAAGTTTGGGTTAGTTTTATAAGTTTAGGGGTATATCGGTCATTATAGTAGAGTTCAAACCCTTAGGAGCAATTTTGGTTTATTATATAAACTAATATCTCTATCCCTTTCATTAAGTCGGTTTTTATTTCCTCTGTGTGTGTGTGTGTTTTCCGAAGTCAAAAAGAAAGAGCAGAAGTATCGATCGACTAGGGTTTCAATTGGAATCGTTTGGAATCGTTATTGAGGTATAGTTCCTTTTCATTTGGTGTTTGTAATTGTTAATAGTAAGTTTCTGTCGGTTTAGATTTGTCGATTTTATGGTTGGTATCGATTTCAATCGATTTCTGGGTTGTTTTGGTTCCGAATCTTTTTCCCGGTACGAGTTTCGGTATAGGAGTTCCGGTATTGGAGTTCCGGTATTGGGGTTCCGGTATTGGTTTCTGATTTTTTTTATTGTTACGTACTCGTGTCGTTTCAAAGCGAAATATAGGGGTATGGGTACTCGTTTTGAGTGTAAAATAGCATTTGAACACTTTGAACATGTTTTTATGTGCCAATTACAAACCCAAAGTCTTGTGATTGACGTCGGTTGTTCAGTTTCTAGCTCGGTTGCGATTCGAGGGTGTCCGGTGGGTTGTTAAGGTTGTCAATCGTCGTAGTGAGTCTTATATACATATAATCATAAGGATTTCATCAATGTGTATATATTTCAGGCTCGATTGCCCCTCGCTAGTGAAGTTTAATAGAGGTGTTCGGTTGTATCGTTTGCGCGTGTGTGGCTTCAAACTATTAACAATGTGAGTTTTACTTTAACAATTTTCAAACTGGAATACGTATACGGATTGAGAATGTGATAGATAGTGTGATTATGTGCTTATGTTTGAAATATAATATATTGAGATGTATATTGTATTTATATGAGCATTACACTACACGAATGCACGTTGGCCGGACTTAGGACCGGTGGGGTTTGGCTGTACGGAGGGACAACGGAGTTGGCTATATATTAGTGCAGCGGAGTAAATTGATTAGTTGGCTCGCAACCAACTAATATGGCCATGAGGAAGAATTGTACACAATGCATATGAGTCATGATTGGTATTCAAATATGTGTTATATACATATTGTGTGTTTTACAAATGATTATACACTGACAGGGATTTTCTCACTTAGACCAATTGGTCTAACCCTCATTTTGTTTTCAAAAATATGTATTCCAGGTCGAGGAGCTTTTAATAGCAAAGGAAATGATAAAGTGTAGTATGCGGTTGATAGCTGACGGAGATTAGGAAGTGCTTATGTTTTGTTTTGTATGAATAGTGTTATGAAATATAATGTAAATTATTAGCGAAAAGTTAATACTAAAATATGTATTGTATAGTTTTGAGACTAAGGGACCGTACGTGACTTTTTATGTATCTTTTGTTATGAAACTATGATATGTAAAATATGTTACATGATGTATGTTTAGGACGGGTCGTTATAGATGGTATCAGAGCACTAGTTTAAGGGATTTAGGTATTCGGATCCATACCTAGACTTAAACTGAATGTGAAGTAGGATGTCCCTAATAATTTTAGATACCTTGGGATGTTAAATATAAAAGGGTAGAAGGAACATCATGTAAGGTAATTTCAAATTACATCTGGCCAGTGTAATTATGAACTTACAGGTACATGTTTGAACTGGAATACCTTATTATATGGGGTATGTGCTTACGTGTATATTAACCTTGTTGAAATCAACAGAATGGCGAGTGGTTCTGGAAATATGGATAGAGATGAAGAAGGAAACCCAATCAGGCCAAATACACGAACTAGAAACATCCACGAAATGATGACCGGAACGGGAGGGAGAGGTGCAGGACGAGGTCGGGGTGAAACTGGAGGTAGGGGTCATCCTCACGGCACGGAATTTGTTACTAGAAATGATTTGATGACAGAAATGGAAAGATTACAAACTAATATACAAGCTATGTTCGACCGTACTCGTCACACTGAAACTATAATACCAGATCCTATTTTGGAAGAAGAGACGGCTGTTACCCCTACTGTTATACCGGTGCCCAAGAAGTGTGATTACAAGATGTTTTTAGGCTGCAAACCTCCAACCTACTCAGGGAAAAGAGATCCGATAAAAGGCTATGAGGTGGTTAAAAGAGATAGAAGCTATCTTCAAAACCAGCAAATGTGCCGAAGAAGATAGAGTATTATATGGGACTGCGATGTTGAAGGCTGATGCGTTATATTGGTGGGAAGCTCTTATTACTTCTAAAGGACTGGACGTGTATTCTACTTTTTCCTGGGAAGAATTTGCCATAGCTTTTAAAAGGCAGTTTTGTCCTCAAGCTGCCGTAAGATAATTGGAAGAAGAATTCATGAATCTGCAACAGGGAAAGTTATCAGTTCGGGATTATACTGCGCGTTTTCTGGAGAAGTCCCGCTTTGCCGAATACTATGTTGCTACGGAAGCACTCAAAATGGAAAGGTTCATCTTTGGGTTAAACTCGGAAATCAGAGGTCTAGTAATTGCAAAGGGAACAGATACCTTCTCAGCCGCAGTGGATGCCGCGGAAAATGTAGAAAGAGATAAAGGGAGAGACGTTGGTGATAAAAGTATGGGGAAAAGAAAATGGGAAGGACCGCATTATGATCCAAAGAAATCCAAATCCCCGAGATTTGATAGTCGTCTATCTTTCAGACCAGCTGAAAGACCATGTCCAAAATGCAACCGTATTCATCAGGGAAATTGTTATGTTTATTCCCGAATTTGTTACAAGTGTGGAAAGACTGGTCACATCGCTAAAGATTGTCGGGTAACTCGATTCTGTTTCTCTTGCAACTCTCCTGATCATTTTCAGTCTGAATGTCCACAGCGGAAAGCACAACAGGGTAGTATAACAGTGAGACCAACGGGTGTTAGGCCGGGAGGGATACAAAAGCCTGAAGTACCGAAGGCAAAGGGTCGAGCCTTCCAAATGACAGCACAAGAAGCAGAGGAAACTCATGATGTGGTTACAGGTACATTTTTAATAAACTCTACACGTGCTAAAGTGTTATTTGACTCCGGTGCAAACCGATCATTTATGTCTCCTTCTTTTGTTGATTTTATGCATTTAAAGCCTAAACTGTTAGAGCATGCGTTAATGGTAGATACTGCAAATGATAATCAAGTACCGGTTAAAGAAGTATTTAATAGCTGTGTTATAGATATAGATGGGTGTGGAGTACCTATTCAGTTATTCCCTATAGCTTTGATCGAGTTTGATGTGGTAGTGGGAATGGATTGGTTAGCCGAGAATCAGGCTAGTATAGTTTGTGATAAGAAGTTGATTAATGTTGTCTTACCTGAGAAGGGACCGGTAGTGATTTATGGTGATCGTAGAAATCATCAGTCTTGCCTTATCGCTGTGATGAAAGCTCGTAAGTGTGTTAATAAAGGTTGCTCGAGTTATTTAGCTTATGTGATAGATACTAAGCTAGAACAGAACAAGCTGGAAGATATTTCTGTTGTTTGTGAATTTCCGGAAGTTTTCCCTGAAGATTTAACTAGTCTTCCGCCCGATAGACAAGTAGAATTTGGTATAGATCTGATTCCTGGAGCCGCTCATGTTGCCCGTACACCGTATCGTTTGGCACCTCCAGAAATGAAAGAAATGATGACGCAACTGCAAGATCTTTCTGATAAGGGCTTCATCAGACCCAATACTTCATCGTGGGGTGCACTAGTCCTGTTTGTGAAAAAGAAAGACGGGTCAATGAGGATGTGCATTGATTATCGGGAACTGAATAAACGCACGATCAAGAACAAATATCCGCTTCCCAGAATTGATGACCTCTTTGACCAATTAGTTGGAGCTTGTTATTTCTCCAAGATTGATCTAAGATCTGGTTATCATCAGTTGAAAGTTAAAGAGGAGGATGTTCTGAAAACTGCTTTCCGTACAAGGTATGGTCACTACGAATTCTTAGTGATGCCTTTCGGGCTGACTAACGCCCCAGCTGCCTTTATGGATTTAATGAATCGGGTATGTAAGCCATATTTTGATAAATTTGTTATTGTATTTATCGATGATATCCTTATCTATTCCCAATCTAAAGAAGAACTCGCCCAACATCTTCGTTTGATTCTTGAATTGTTGAAAAAGGAACAGTTATATGCCAAATTCTCTAAATGTGAATTCTGGCTACGGGAAGTTCAATTTCTTAGGCATGTAGTTTCCGAGAAAGGCATTCAAGTTGATCCAATGAAAGTAGAGGCAATTGAAAAGTGGGAACCACCGAGAACGCCAACAGAAGTACGAAGTTTTATGGGTTTAGCCGGCTACTATCGAAAGTTTATACAAGATTTCTCTCGCATCGCTACGCCTCTAACCAAGCTGACCCGAAAGAATGTGAAATTTGAATGGAAAGAAGAGCAAGATAAAGCATTCAGAATTTTAAAAGAAAGACTTTGTAGCGCACCGATTCTGTCACTACCTGAAGGTTCCAATGATTTTGTTGTTTACAGTGATGCCTCCAAACTGGGATTGGGATGTGTATTAATGCAGCGTGGAAAAGTTATTGCTTATGATTCTAGACAACTGAAGGATCACGAAAGACAGTATCCTACGCACGACATGGAACTTGTTGCAGTTGTGTTCACGCTAAAGATTTGGAGACATTATCTATACGGTTCTAAATGTCAAATTTATACCGATCACAAGAGTCTCCAACATCTCTTCGATCAGCGAGAACTGAATATGAGGCAAAGAAGATGGTTATAATTGGTGAATGATTACGACTATGAAATTCTCTATCATCCTGGAAAGGCGAATGTAGTGGCTGATGCACTTAGTCGACAAGAGAGGAGCGGAATAATAAAAGCAATTGCACTAAGAGATGAACTTTTACCTAACATCTTTGACGAATTAAAGAAATGTCAAGAAGAAGCTTTTAAGGATGAGCATTTGAAACTAGAACGATTAGTGGGTATATCAACATCACTCATAAGAGATGATCGTGGGTTATTGTGTCTGGAAAACAGAATATGGGTGCCTCGTTTGGGTAATTTACGTGATCGGGTACTACAAGAAGCTCATCAATATCGTTTCTCTATTCATCCGGGCACGAATAAGATGTATAAGGATCTGCGATAATTTTACTGGTGGCCGGGAATGAAGAAAAGTATTGCCCAGCATGTGGAAGGTTATTTTACTTGTAAGAAAGTAAAGATTGAACATCAAAAGCCTTTTGGTCAGTTGCAACGTTTAGAAATACCTATGTGGAAATGGGACCAGATTACTACAGATTTCATCATGAAGTTACCGAAGACTCCGAAAGGATTTGATGCGATTTGGGTGATCGTCGACAGGTTATCAAAGTTTGCTCACTTCCTGCCAATAAAAAAAACCTATTCATTAGAAAGACTAGCCAAATTATACATCGACGAAATAGTAACTCGACATGGAGTTCCGATATCAATTATTTCTGATCGTGATAGTCGTTTTACTTCAAGGTTCTTGAGGAGTTTTCAAAAAGAAATGGAGACTCAAATAAAGCTAAGTACAGCATATCATCCTTAGACTGACGGTCAGAGTAAACGAACAATTCAGACTTTAGAAGATATGTTACGGGCCTGTATTGTTGATTTTGGGGGATCGTGAGATAAGCATTTGCCATTGATTGAATTTGCCTACAATAACAGTTATCATTCCAGCATACAAGCGGCACCGTTTGAAGTTTTGTATGGTAGAAAATGCCGAACGCCTCTGTGTTGGAACGAAGTGGGAGAGAAACAATTAGCAGGGCCAGACATAGTTCAGTTAACTGCGGATAAGATTACTCAAATTCGTGAACGATTGAAAGTGGCACAAGATAGACAGAAAAGCTACGCTGACAGACGCCGAAAACCATTAGAATTCCAAGTTGGAGATTTTGTAATGTTAAAAGTCTCGCCTTGGAAAGGAGTCATTCGATTTGGGAAACAAGGTAAACTTAGTCCAAGGTACATAGGACCGTTTGCAATTACAAAAAGAATCGGTGAAGTGGCTTACAGGTTAGAACTCCCGCCGGAGTTAAGCGGTATCCACAATGCATTTCATGTTTCCAATTTACGAAAGGGTTTAGTTACACCAGATCAAGCAGTTTCTCTACCAGATATACAGATTGATGAAAAGCTGAACTTTGTGGAAGAACCTAAAGCCATTGATTACCGTAAAGTTAAAGTGTTGGGGAACAAAGAGATCAAACAAGTAAAAGTTCAGTGGCGATATCATAAAGGTCAGGATGCTACTTGGGAATCAGAATTAGAAATGAGAACTAAATACCCTCATCTTTTCGCCTAACCGAATTTCGGGAAGATATTCTTTTAAGGGTGAGATGTTGTAATAACCGGGTACGTTATTGGTTTATTTAATTTGTATCATTATTAGTTTAAGGTAAGTTTGGGTTAGTTTTATAAGTTTAGGGGTATATCGGTCATTATAGTATAGTTCAAACCCTTAGGAGCAATTTTGGTTTATTATATAAACTAATATCTCTATCCCTTTCATTAAGTCGGTTTTAATTTCCTCTGTGTGTGTGTTCCGAAGTCAAAAAGAAAGAGCAGAAGTATCGATCGACTAGGGTTTCAATTGGAATCGTTTGGAATCGTTATTGAGGTATAGTTCCTTTTCATTTGGTGTTTGTAATTGTTAATAGTAAGTTTCTATCGGTTTAGATTTGTCGATTTTATGGTTGGTATCGATTTCAATCGATTTCTGGGTTGTTTTGGTTCCGAATCGTTTTCCCGGTACGAGTTCCGGTATTGGAGTTCCGGTATTGGAGTTCCAGTATTGGAGTTCCGGTATTGGGGTTCCGGTATTGGAGTCCCGGTATTGGTTTCTGATTTTTTTTATTGTTACGTACTTGTGTCGTTTCAAAGCGAAATATAGGGGTATGGGTACTCGTTTTGAGTGTAAAATAGCATTTGAACACTTTGAACATGTTTTTATGTGCCAATTACAAACCCAAAGTCTTGTGATTGACGTCGGTTGTTCAATTTCTAGCTCGGTTGCGATTCGGGGGTGTCCGGTGGGTTGTTAAGGTTGTCAATCGTCGTAGTGAGTCTTATATACATATAATCATAAGGATTTCATCAATGTGTATATATTTCAGGCTCGATTGCCCCCTCGCTAGTGAAGTTTAATAGAGGTGTTCGGTTGTATCGTTTGCGCGTGTGTGGCTTCAAACTATTAACAATGTGAGTTTTACTTTAACAATTTTCAAACTGGAATACGTATACGGATTGAGAATGTGATAGATAGTGTGATTATGTGCTTATGTTTGAAATATAATATATTGAGATGTATATTGTATTTATATGAGCATTACACTACACGAATGCACGTTGGCCGGACTTAGGACCGGTGGGGTTTGGCTGTACGGAGGGACAACGGAGTTGGCTGTATATTAGTGCAGCGGAGTAAATTGATTAGTTGGCTCGCAACCAACTAATATGGCCATGAGGAAGAATTGTACACAATGCATATGAGTCATGATTGGTATTCAAATATGTGTTATATATATATATTGTGTGTTTTACAAATGATTATACACTGACAGGGATTTTCTCACTTACACCAATTGGTCTAACCCTCATTTTGTTTTCAAAAATATGTATTCCAGGTCGAGGAGCTTTTAATAGCAAAGGAAATGATAAAGTGTAGTATGCGGTTGATAGCTGACGGAGATTAGGAAGTGCTTATGTTTTGTTTTGTATGAATAGTGTTATGAAATATAATGTAAATTATTAGCGAAAAGTTAATACTAAAATATGTATTGTATAGTTTTGAGACTAAGGGACCGTACGTGACTTATTATGTATCTTTTGTTATGAAACTATGATATGTAAAATATGTTACATGATGTATGTTTGGGACGGGTCGTTATAGATGGTATCAGAGCACTAGTTTAAGGGATTTAGGTATTCGGATCCATACCTAGTCTTAAACTGCATGTGAAGTAGGATGTCCCTAATAATTTTAGATACCTTGGGATGTTAAATATAAAAGGGTAGAAGGAACATCATGTAAGGTAATTTCAAATTACATCTGGCCAGTGTAATTATGAACTTACAGGTACATGTTTGAACTGGAATACCTTATTATATGGGGTATGTGCTTACGTGTATATTAACCTTGTTGAAATCAACAGAATGGCGAGTGGTTCTAGAAATATGGATAGAGATGAAGAAGGAAACCCAATCAGGCCAAATACACGAACTAGAAACATCCAGGAAATGATGACCGGAACAGGAGGGAGAGGTGCAGGACGAGGTCGGGGTGAAACTGGAGGTAGGGGTCATCCTCACGGCACGGAAATTGTTACTAGAAATGATTTGATGACAGAAATGGAAAGATTACAAACTAATATACAAGCTATGTTCGACCGTACTCGTCACACTGATACTATAATACCCGATCCTATTTTGGAAGAAGAGACGGCTGTTACCCCTACTGTTATACCGGTGCCCAAGAAGTGTGATTACAAGATGTTTTTAAGCTGCAAACCTCCAACCTACTCAGGGGAAAGAGATCCGATAAAGGCTATGATGTGGTTAAAAGAGATAGAAGCTATCTTCAAAACCAGCAAATGTGCCGAAGAAGATAGAATATTATATGGGACTGCGATGTTGAAGGCTGATGCGTTATATTGGTGGGAAGCTCTTATTACTTCTAAAGGACTGGACGTGTATTCTACTTTTTCCTGGGAAGAATTTGCCATAGCTTTTAAAAGGCAGTTTTGTCCTCAAGCTTCCGTAAGATAATTGGAAGAAGAATTCATGAATCTGCAACAGGGAAAGTTATCAGTTCGGGATTATATTGCGCGTTTTCTGGAGAAGTCCCGCTTTGCCGAATACTATGTTGCTACGGAAGCACTCAAAATGGAAAGGTTCATCTTTGGGTTAAACTCGGAAATCAGAGGTCTAGTAATTGCAAAGGGAACAGATACCTTCTCAGCCGCAGTGGATGCCGCGGAAAATGTAGAAAGAGATAAAGGGAGAGACGTTGGTGATAAAAGTATGGGGAAAAGAAAATGGGAAGGACCGCATTATGATCCAAAGAAATCCAAATTCCCGAGATTTGATAGTCGTCTATCTTTCAGACCAGCTGAAAGACCATGTCCAAAATGCAACCGTATTCATCAGGGAAATTGTTATGTTGATTCCCGAATTTGTTACAAGTGTGGAAAGACTGGTCACATCGCTAAAGATTGTCGGGTAACTCGATTCTGTTTCTCTTGCAACTCTCCTGATCATATTCAGTCTGAATGTCCACAGCGGAAAGCACAACAGGGTAGTATAACAGTGAGACCAACGGGTGTTAGGCCGGGAGGGATACAAAAGCCTGAAGTACCGAAGGCAAAGGGTCGAGCCTTCCAAATGAAAGCACAAGAAGCAGAGGAAACTCCTGATGTGGTTACAGGTACATTTTTAATAAACTCTACACGTGCTAAAGTGTTATTTGACTCCGGTGCAAACCGATCATTTGTGTCTCCTTCTTTTGCTGATTTTATGCATTTAAAGCCTAAACTGTTAGAGCATGCGTTAATGGTAGATACTGCAAATGATAATCAAGTACCGGTTAAAGAAGTATTTGATAGCTGTGTTATAGATATAGATGGGTGTGGAGTACCTATTCAGTTATTCCCTATAGCTTTGATCGAGTTTGATGTGGTAGTGGGAATGGATTGGTTAGCCGAGAATCAGGCTAGTATAGTTTGTGATAAGAAGTTGATTAATGTTGTCTTACCTGAGAAGGGACCGGTAGTGATTTATGGTGATCGTAGAAATCATCAGTCTTGCCTTATCTCTGTGATGAAAGCTCGTAAGTGTGTTAATAAAGGTTGCTCGAGTTATTTAGCTTATGTGATAGATACTAAGCTAGAACAGAACAAGCTGGAAGATATTTCTGTTGTTTGTGAATTTCCGGAAGTTTTCCCTGAAGATTTAACTAGTCTTCCGCCCGATAGACAAGTAGAGTTTGGTATAGATCTGATTCCTGGAGCCGCTCATGTTGCCCGTACACCGTATCGTTTGGCACCTCCAGAAATGAAAGAAATGATGACGCAACTGCAAGATCTTTCTGATAAGGGCTTCATCAGACCCAATACTTCATCGTGGGGTGCACTAGTCCTGTTTGTGAAAAAGAAAGACGGGTCGATGAGGATGTGCATTGATTATCGGGAACTAAATAAACGCACGATAAAGAACAAATATCCGTTTCCCAGAATTGATGACCTCTTTGACCAATTAGTTGGAGCTTGTTATTTCTCCAAGATTGATCTAAGATTTGGTTATCATCAGTTGAAAGTTAAAGAGGAGGATGTTCTGAAAACTGCTTTCCGTACAAGGTATGGTCACTACGAATTCTTAGTGATGCCTTTCGGGCTGACTAACGCCCCAGCTGCCTTTATGGATTTAATGAATCGGGTATGTAAGCCATATTTTGATAAATTTGTTATTGTGTTTATCGATGATATCCTTATCTATTCCCGATCTAAAGAAGAACTCGCCCAACATCTTCGTTTGATTCTTGAATTGTTGAAAAAGGAACAGTTATATGCCAAATTCTCTAAATGTGAATTCTGGCTACGGGAAGTTCAATTTCTTAGGCATGTAGTTTCCGAGAAAGGCATTCAAGTTGATCCAATGAAAGTAGAGGCAATTGAAAAGTGGGAACCACCGAGAACGCCAACAGAAGTACGAAGTTTTATGGGTTTAGCGGCTACTATCGAAAGTTTATACAAGATTTCTCTCGCATCGCTACGCCTCTAACCAAGCTGACCCGAAAGAATGTGAAATTTGAATGGAAAGAAGAGCAAGATAAAGCATTCAGAATTTTAAAAGAAAGACTTTGTAGCGCACCGATTCTGTCACTACCTGAAGGTTCCAATGATTTTGTTGTTTACAGTGATGCCTCCAAACTGGGATTGGGATGTGTATTAATGCAGCGTGGAAAAGTTATTGCTTATGATTCTAGAAAACTGAAGGATCACGAAAGACAGTATCCTACGCACGACATGGAACTTGCTGCAGTTGTGTTCACGCTAAAGATTTGGAGACATTATCTATACGGTTCTAAATGTCAAATTTATACCGATCACAAGAGTCTCCAACATCTCTTCGATCAGCGAGAACTGAATATGAGGCAAATAAGATGGTTAGAATTGGTGAATGATTACGACTATGAAATTCTCTATCATCCTGGAAAGGCGAATGTAGTGGCTGATGCACTGAGTCGACAAGAGAGGAGCGGAACAATAAAAGCAATTGCACTAAGAGATGAACTTTTACCTAACATCTTTGACGAATTAAAGAAATGTCAAGAAGAAGCTTTTAAGGATGAGCATTTGAAACCAGAACGATTAGTGGGTATATCAACATCACTCATAAGAGATGATCGTGGGTTATTGTGTCTGGAAAACAGAATATGGGTGCCTCGTTTGGGTAATTTACGTGATCGGGTACTACAAGAAGCTCATCAATATCGTTTCTCTATTCATCCGGGCACGAATAAGATGTATAAGGATCTGCGACAATTTTACTGGTGGCCGGGAATGAAGAAAAGTATTGCCCAGCATGTGGAAGGTTATTTTACTTGTAAGAAAGTAAAGATTGAACATCAAAAGCCTTTTGGTCAGTTGCAACGTTTAGAAATACCTATGTGGAAATGGGACCAGATTACTACAGATTTCATCATGAAGTTACCGAAGACTCCGAAAGGATTTGATGCGATTTGGGTGATCGTCGACAGGTTATCAAAGTTTGCTCACTTCCTGCCAATAAAAAAAAACCTATTCATTAGAAAGACTAGCCAAATTATACATCGACGAAATAGTAACTCGACATGGAGTTCCGATATCAATTATTTCTGATCGTGATAGTTGTTTTACTTCAAGGTTCTTGAGGAGTTTTCAAAAAGAAATGGGGACTCAAATAAAGCTAAGTACAGCATATCATCCTCAGACTGACGGTCAGAGTGAACGAACAATTCAGACTTTAGAAGATATGTTACGGGCCTGTATTGTTGATTTTGGGGGATCGTGGGATAATCATTTGCCATTGATTGAATTTGTCTACAATAACAGTTATCATTCCAGCATACAAGCGACACCGTTTGAAGTTTTGTATGGTAGAAAATGCCGAACGCCTCTGTGTTGGAACGAAGTGGGAGAGAAACAATTAGCAGGCCAGACATAGTTCAGTTAACTACGGATAAGATTACTCAAATTCGTGAACGATTGAAAGTGGCACAAGATAGACAGAAAAGCTACGCTGACAGACGCCGAAAACCATTAGAATTCCAAGTTGGAGATTTTGTAATGTTAAAAGTCTCGCCTTGGAAAGGAGTCATTCGATTTGGGAAACAAGGTAAACTTAGTCCAAGGTACATAGGACCGTTTGCAATTACAGAAAGAATCGGTGAAGTGGCTTACAGGTTAGAACTCCCGCCGGAGTTAAGCGGTATCCACAATGCATTTCATGTTTCCAATTTACGAAAGGGTTTAGTTACACCAGATCAAGCAGTTTCTCTACCAGATATACAGATTGATGAAAAGCTGAACTTTGTGGAAGAACCTGAAGCCATTGTTTACCGTAAAGTTAAAGTGTTGGGGAACAAGGAGATCAAACAAGTAAAAGTTCAGTGGCGATATCATAAAGGTCAGGATGCTACTTGGGAATCAGAATTAGAAATGAGAACTAAATACCCTCATCTTTTCGCCTAACCGAATTTCGGGAAGATATTCTTTTAAGGGTGAGATGTTGTAATAACCGGGTACGTTATTGGTTTATTTAATTTTTATCATTATTAGTTTAAGGTAAGTTTGGGTTAGTTTTATAAGTTTAGGGGTATATCGGTCATTATAGTAGAGTTCAAACCCTTAGGAGCAATTTTGGTTTATTATATAAACTAATATCTCTATCCCTTTCATTAAGTCGGTTTTTATTTCCTCTGTGTGTGTGTTCCGAAGTCAAAAAGAAAGAGCAGAAGTATCGATCGACTAGGGTTTCAATTGGAATCGTTTGGAATCGTTATTGAGGTATAGTTCCTTTTCATTTGGTGTTTGTAATTGTTAATAGTAAGTTTCTATCGGTTTAGATTTGTCGATTTTATGGTTGGTATCGATTTCAATCGATTTCTGGGTTGTTTTGGTTCCGAATCGTTTTCCCGGTACGAGTTCCGGTATTGGAGTTCCGGTATTGGAGTTCCGGTATTGGAGTTCCAGTATTGGAGTTCCGGTATTGGGGTTCCGGTATTGGAGTCCCGGTATTGGTTTCTGATTTTTTTTATTGTTACGTACTTGTGTCGTTTCAAAGCGAAATATAGGGGTATGGGTACTCGTTTTGAGTGTAAAATAGCATTTGAACACTTTGAACATGTTTTTATGTGCCAATTACAAACCCAAAGTCTTGTGATTGACGTCGGTTGTTCAGTTTCTAGCTCGGTTGCGATTCGGGGGTGTCCGGTGGGTTGTTAAGGTTGTCAATCATCGTAGTGAGTCTTATATACATATAATCATAAGGATTTCATCAATGTGTATATATTTCAGGCTCGATTGCCCCTCGCTAGTGAAGTTTAATAGAGGTGTTCGGTTGTATCGTTTGCGCGTGTGTGGCTTCAAACTATTAACAAGGTGAGTTTTACTTTAACAATTTTCAAACTGGAATACGTATACGGATTGAGAATGTGATAGATAGTGTGATTATGTGCTTATGTTTGTAATATAATATATTGAGATGTATATTGTATTTATATGAGCATTATACTACACGAATGCACGTTGGCCGGACTTAGGACCGGTGGGGTTTGGCTGTACGGAGGGACAACGGAGTTGGCTGTATATTAGTGCAGCGGAGTAAATTGATTAGTTGGCTCGCAACCAACTAATATGGCCAAAAGGAAGAATTGTACACAATGCATATGAGTCATGATTGGTATTCAAATATGGGTCATTACACCACTGCCCTCCCCTCCCACCAGCGACGCCGACCGATGCCACCACCAGCGACCTACCCTTCCACGTACCAGAAGCCGACGCCACCACCGACGACCCCCTCTTCACCCCTTTCATCCAATTTTTGGAAAAAATTACATTTCTTGTCAATTTCTGCCCATTTTAACCATTTTTCTATTACATGAATTTGTAAACAAAAGAACATAAATTAACATAAATAAGCATAACTTTTATAAAATATTAACTTATATGTTCTTTTTTCTTCTCCAAAATAAATGAAGTTATCAAAGTATATTCTCTATCCTTCAAGCTATAATTTTGGAAATTTCTTTTTCATTTGGAGAAAAAAATTCTTTCACTCTCATCTTTTCTTTGTTTTGAAAAATGTTTTGAAGAGTATATTTGTTGGTCACTGAAAGCTTTTAAAATCCAAATTTCATCCGCTTTGAATAAATACTTTATTATGTATAAATCAAACAAAATTATAGTACAAAAAAATGAATTAAATTACTCTAATTTTATTTAAACATAAATTTCAGCATTTTTAAACAAAGAGTTGCCTTAATTTATTATTAATTATTGGATTGCAACAAAATATTAATTAAACCTTAAAAAGGGTAAAAACAAGAAAGTCTGAAAATAAGTTCACCAAAGACATAGATATTACATACTCATCCCTACATAAAATCTAACCTAAAAAAGGTCAAACCAAATAGAAAGCATAAACTAAATCCATCAATCCACATCCATGAGTTTGATCTTCTTCATTCATGCTCCTTCTTAGATTTCTTCATCTTACCAGCTGCAATTTAAAAACTAAATTCAGCCAATGTATTTTAAATAAAAAAATTAATAGGAAACAATAATATTACCAAATCAGTTTATTTAGTTTAATCACTTTTTTCAAGAATTAAAGTTGGTCTTCTCACTAGTACCAAATTGAAAGATATACCAAAAACCCTTACCATACATAAATATAGTAAAAATGTGAATAAAAATTTAGAAAATTGGATTCGTTACAAATTAGTGACGGATCCGTCATAACAAATTAATGGTCATTTTTCTAGTAGAGGTGAGGGTAAATATATGATCATGTGAGACGAATCTTAGCTAGATCATTCAAGTAAGTTGACAACTTTGAAGAAATAAATAATTAAGAGAACTTGATATATGCTTTTAATTAGTTTCAATAAATATTAAAAATAAATACTTGTTGCATGAATTGAAAGTTCGATAAATTTGTTTTACCAAATGACAAGTTCAAGGATATGATTAAAATCTCAAGAAATTGCAAATTCATAAATATATATACCTTGCAATTTAATAAGAAATCCCCCAAATTCTTGTTTATTTTTTATTCTCAAAATCAATGAATCAAACTGTTGAAGTAATTATAACTAAAAGTTTGCAGAATATATACCATATAACTGTTCGTCGTCCAGCAGCTCTTGGATCTTCCTCTAAAAGTAAGAATGCAGAAAAAGATTCAGAACTTTGAATTGGTATGAAACTCATCAGACAGAAGCTCAAAAAAAAAATCAGAAAAAAATAATTATTATAATAATAAATATATTATATTATATACCCTGCGGTTCTGTAAGGAAGCGCGACATTTCTTGAGGTTGCTGGACCCTGAAACAAGTTTCAACAAATGGCAGAAATTAGAACACAGTCCAAAATTCGAGAAGAAAATGATATGAACTCTTCTGTTATATATACATTTCAGCCGGCAAATTAAATAACACTACAATAAATTTAAGTTTATAGTATGCCTAAAATAAATAAACGTCCTAATAGAGTGTTTTATAGGACTTTGATTTAGAGGAACAAACAAAAAAAATGTCTTATCTAAAAGTGTTACAATAAGTATATAGGACGTTTTTGGGCCTCGTAACAACATTACGACATATTTAAAAGAAAGTGTCGTATTAGCTAATTTTCTAAGACACTTTTGAAAACTGTCCTATAAACCCATATTTTTAGAAAACACTTGTGTTTATAGGACATTTTTTCAAATAGTGTCCTATAAAATAATTAATAGGACACTTTATTTGAAAATTGTTCTAAAAAACTTGTTACGACGTTCAAAGGTGTCCAATAAACTTTTTGTAACACGTTTAGATAGAACGTGTTTTTGTTTGGTCCTATAAAACACCCTATTAGAACTCTTATTTATTCTAGGCGTTCTATAAACTCAATTTTGTTGTAGTGGATTTACATAAGAAGTAAAAGGAAATGAATTGGAATCGCGTACTTGTGAGAGGGCGAGAAAGATGGGAGCAGGAAGGGCAGAACCAGGGCCCATTCAGAACTTGAGTAATTTTAGGGCTGACACAAGAGAAGTGATAACCTCCATCACACAAATCGCATAGGAGGAGTTGGCGTTTGTCGATCGAGCCACATTCCAAGCAGATAGCATCTTTGATCTTATGAAGTTGTTGTTTTGGGTCCATTTGATTCTTTCGGTGAAGGGTTATGACGATGTGGGATTGATCGTGAGTCATACTGATCAACTTATGAGTGATTGAAATTCCCAAATGATACTATGCAGAGATTTTGGGCGATAGCTAGTTTCAGGTGAATAAAAGAAAAGAAATATATATATATATATAAATAAAGGAAGGAAACTGGAAGTAGGGTTTTGGATTGGGGGAGGGTGAAGGTACTTTTGAGGATGACGAGTTGTGACAGCTTTTGCAAATCTTTCTTTCTTTTATTACTACCAACAACCTATTTCTTTTTCCATTTTTTTTTATCCTTTTATGAATATTTTAATTACCCAAATTAGTGTATAAAATTAGAGAATCTCGAACAGATTTTCTATAACTTTTCTAAAATATAGTCTTTAAAAAGAGCTACATTCATCTTCAATAAATTTTATATTTCTAAAGCAGAAAAATAATTAGTTTTTATTCTCTAAACTTCTTCAACAATTTTACTATCTTGTTCTTTATAATGTGGAAAACTTAAAAAAATTCTAAGTTTAGAGAATTCTCTAAAACTTGATAGTAGAAGAGATAAATGATCATTTTATTTAATCCACCAATGAAATTAAATTTTTATCATTTTATATTAAATTTCAAAAAAAAATGTATTAAGAAGATAAATTAGATAATAATATATTATATAACTTGTGTTAAAATCTTAAAATTAGAAAACTTATTGAAGATAAATGTAACTCTCTTTAGAGACTATATTTTAGAGAATTATAAAAAATCTGTTCGAGATTCTCTAGAATTTTCTTTTAAATAAAATTTTATATTGAAAATGTAAAATGGAAAGTTTAATCCAAGAATAAATTCCATCAACTAATTTGTTGTAAATTAAATTATATGATAATGTTAAATTATATTCCATCATCATATATCAAATTTGAATGATCTGAAATAGTATTTGAAGTCTCCACTAAATTAAAGTCTAAATAGATGACTATAAAAATATTTCACCTTTACTGTAATATAAAAACACAATTCTACTTCATCTCCTCTAAAATGAAGTCAAAAGCCAATTACACTAATATTTTCTTTCCACTAGTTATTGGTGTGATAAATTATTTAGGGAAATTAATTAAAATACCCCAAAATGGAAGTTGTGTTACCAAAATACCCAAAAAAAATTCAAGTTTACCTAAATACCCTAAATTTCCGCGATGATGTCCGCGATGTCCCGCGGTGGCCCGCGATGGGGACTAAAAGTGTAACTAATTTTGAAAAAATTATCACTTTCAGTCCCTGACCGCGATCACGGGCACTCAACGCGGAAATTTAGGGCATTTAGGTAAACTTTGATTTTTTTTGGGTATTTTGGTAACACAACTTCCATTTTGGGGTATTTTAATTAATTTCCCTTATTTATGTTCTTCTAATTAACCATCTACATATTACAAAATACATTTTTTTCCATTTATTATGATACTAAAATTTAAATGGTTTTCTAAATTTATTTTCATAAATTATTGAGAAATTTTGAAATGAAGAAATATATTCAATTTTGAAATCAATTTTTTTTGAAGAATTAAACCATTAATTACTAATACATATAATATCCAACAAATATTAAAGAAAACTATTTAACAAACTATTTATAAAATATTAATATATCTTCTTTTTAGTCTCTCTCTTCCACAATAAATAAATATAAACAATTGAAGTGTATATTCTTTTTTGGGAAATTAATTAAAATACTCTAAGTCAAACCAAGTGTTACCAAAATACCCAAAATCTCTCACAGTTTACAAAAATACCCCTTTTTTCGCGATGGGAGCCCGCGATCGCGGGCCAGGGACCATTTCTGACACTTTTTTAAACTTGCAGGGACCATTTTTGAAAAATGGAATCCCGCGATCGCGGGCTCATCCCGTGATGGGGTACTTTTTGGGACTTTTCAATTGCAAGGGACCATTTTTGAAAATTTTCAGGGACCATTTATGAAAAATTGAACCGCGATCGCGTAGAATCCCACTGTTCACCCCGCTTTCTTTCAATTTGATGAATTTAAAATAAAATGTTACACTTTCAACCCCTATACTTATTTACTAAATTTACTTTATACCTTTTACTTTCATTATTTTAATTTTACATTTAACACATATAATCGTTTATTAACTAAAATACGTTAAAAAATACGTTTTAATTTTAACAAATTACACCATTATAATCGTCTCTTCGATACGTTCGAAATGAGCCCAATCTTGAATTTTTTTGGATTTATATATTTTAATATATATCATATACAGTTATACACTACATAAAAAAATATTTTTTATATTTAAAATTCATACCCTTATAGTTAATTATTTAATTTGTGGTTTTTAATGTATTGTTTCCTTTCCATTTTAATGTTTTTAATATAGAAATTCACTTAAGTTATTTAACAAGGAAATTAATTAACAACATCATATAAAAATTATTGCAAATCATCTTCCCAACCGAAACGGATACAGTGCATGTAAACAAATAAATCTATTACTGGAAGGCGTCCTGGAGTCCTGTGATCAAGTTAACCTTTTCCTTGATCACGTCCTCCATTCTTATGTAGTCCGATTCGAGTTTTTCTAGTTCCTCTTCAGCTTCCTTAATCTCTCGTTGCAGGTGCCGAACGTGAGCCCTAGTCATGGCCAGTTCTCGTTTCTTCTCCGCTAGATACTCCATTTTCCCCTGCTGAATCCCCCTGTTATGGTTCCACATACCCTTTACCTTTTCGATACCGGCGTTCGCCTCATCAATGGCTTTTTGCACTGCGGGAGTAATTCGTTGACTTTGTCGAAGACCCGTCGGCATAAAATCATACATTGGTGGGGTTCTCATGCCATTATCGAAGTAGTAATTGTCGGATGCCATCTCCCAGTCTGTTTTTATAAAAAATTGTTAAGGGTGTGTTTTTATAAAAAAATTGTTAAGAGTGTGTTTTAAAAAAAAAACACATTTTTAACAATTTTTTATAATAACACACTCTTAACAATTTTTTTATAAAAAAACACTCTTAACAATTTTTTTATGAAAAAACACACTATAACAACATACACATTATAACATACAAATATCACATTCAAACATAAAACCATAAAACTATAACAATTTTTTATAAAAACACACTGTTAACAATATTTTATAAAAAAAACTGTTTTTATAAAAAATTGTTAAGGATGTGTTTTTATAAAAAAAATTGTTAAGAGTGTGTTTAAAAAAAAACACATTTTAACAATTTTTTTATAATAACACACTCTTAACAATTTTTTTTATAAAAAAACACTCTTAAGAATTTTTTTATAAAAAAACACACTATAACAACATACACATTATAACATACAAATATCACATTCAAACATAAAACCATACATATCATGTTAACTGTATCACAATACTTTAACAAAATAAGTTAATACTAAAAATAACAATTATTTAATGTTACATAAACAACCTAACTACTTAGACAATGCGCATAAATTGACTCCGCCATATGTCGGCGGAAATCCATTGCCTCATCGTCGGTTTCGTTAGGGGGTACCCATATCTCCTCGTTATTTATCAACTTTTGGACATTACGACATACCCATACACCGCAATCCGCATATAACCCGGTCTGCTGGGGTACTTGGCCGGCCATCTTTGTGCGAAAGATACTTGACATTTCGCGACGTCTATGATCCCCTATCAATGAAAAGAACGTATATAGTTTTGCTTTAAACGATTGCATCTGCTCTGTCAATTGTTGTTTGCAGAGACCGTCCTTTTCGCTGTCATATAGGGTCATGACCATAGTGTCAAGTTCAAACACTCCAAGCAGCCAATGTCTGGGATGCAAGCATATGGGGATGTACACCTGAAATATTACAATATATGTCATATATGTTATTAAATAAAATAACAGTAAAACGATTTACATACCCTATCGAGGAGAGTCCAAGAGGTCCCTTCCGAGCCATTGCATATTTCGACCACGGAGGCGGGACCTTGATGGTCCATCAGTATACACTGAAAGAACATAGTGTGCATGATGGTCCACCTCGTGTCTACGCCACGATGTTTTTGCAACAGGCTAACCCAAGAATCGACGTGCTATGCATAAAAAATAGATGGTTAGACATGTAATATAAATATATTTGATTATATATGACTATAATTTAACTTCATACTAACCGTATCGTCTAAGTCAGAGTTCACAGGGTCATCCGCAAGCAATGTTTCAAAAAACGAGGGGTTGATTTCTAAGCCCCCGTAAGGGGTGAATGTCAAGTTGGGGAGGCGACCAGTCCGGCACATCCTCAATATTTCTGATGCCGGTTGAGGCTCCGGTGAAGGCACATTTCCCTTTTTCTTTCCTCCCTTCTTTCCCCCCGCTTTCTTTGCTTGTTTTTTAGCGGGCGGTGGTGTTGTAGATCCTTGTTGGCCAAACGGGTGACGAAACCATTGTGAAATTTTATGCGACCGCTTTTTAGGGAGCGGGGTCACCTGTGGTGGTGGATCTACAACATCCATCGAGTCATCGTCAGGCTCCGAGAAGTGCTCCGAGAAGTGATCCTGGATAATAGGAGACCCCGTCTGAAAATTACGTTACTCAATGTTTTAAGTACAATTTAGGAAATGTTCACAATTAAACCAAAACTACCAAAATAACTTACAGTATGCATTTCCGGCCTGTAATAGTCATCGGCCGAACCGCCAAAGATGTTTGTGATTGATGTGGTGGCGAACGGCGACGGCATCTGCGAGGTGTATGCCCCCGACATCCCGGCCTGCGTGACATTGATCATTAAAATAGTTACAAAATTAGGATTATCGATATATAACTATAATGGTTACTCAGTGTCACTAACACTCTCCGGGATAGTAGAATATGATGTGGTGGCGAACGGCGGCGGCATCTGCGAGGTGTATGCCCCCGACATCCCGGCCTGCGTGACATTGATCATTAAAATAGTTACAAAATTAGGAACAAACATATAACTATAATGGTTACTCAGTGTCACTTACACTCTCTGGGATAGTAGAATAGGATGTGGTGGCGAACGGCGTTTGGGACATCCCGGCCCCCGACATCCCGGCCTGCGTGACATTGATCATTATAAGAGTTACAAACTTAGGAACAAACATATAACTATAATGGTTACTCAATATCACTTACATTTTCAGGGAATGACGGATGGGATGTGGTGGCAAACGTCGCCTGTGCCCCCTGTCCGAACGGAGCGGGGATCGGTGTCGTACTCGACAGCTAAAACAAATTTAGAACGTAATATTAATATACAAACTAAATAAACGTGGCCAACAAATTAAGTTAAACACTAACATTGACAGCGCTAAACTGTCTGTAGACTTCCTCCAGATAGTGTACACGTGTCTCTAGCGGCCCGTGGACGTAGTCCCACAGGACTTCATGTGAGCCACGCTGTGGCTCGTAGGAAGGGGCCGCCTGATATGGATTGTAGGAGGAGGAAGGGGGCGCCTGGTAGGAGGAGGAAGGGGGCGCCTGGTAGGAGGAGGAACGGGGCACCTGGTAAGATGAGGAACGGGCCGGCTGGTAGGAGGAGGAAGGGGGCGGCTGGTATCCACCGGAAGGGGGCCTGTCGTCGTCTTCCTCATCTTCGGAAGTAGGGGGACGTCGAGCCCTTTCCGCCTCTGCGTCAATAAAGGCCACGCTGTCTCTGTACCAATCTGTGCCCATCTCGTCGACAGTAGGCACAAGGCGATCGGCGGGCAAGAGTGGCTGCTAAATATATGATAAAACATAAAAGAAATTAATAAGCGGGACTAACGTATGCAAATTGTAAACATAGTAAAAGAACTTACATTTCTAGACGCTTTGAAGAACTCAATCCAAAGCGACCTACTTAGGGTAACACGCTTGTCCCAACGGGTTCCCCTAAGTACTCGATCGTCGCGCTTGACGAAATATCGGATTGATGCGGGAAACATCTCCAAGATCCATATCTGGAATTAGACAAGAAGAGCAAGTACGTAAAGAGAAAAGCCAAACAGTTTGTATGTATTATTAACAATTGTTATACTACGTATCTAACCTTGAAGGCGTATGTAAAACCACAAAGATTCATCTTTGCATGTCGATCGGCGCGTCTGCCTATGGCTCGGTGCAGATTAGAGTAGCAATGTGTCCAGATATGGCTACCCCACGGGTAACTGTTAAACAGCTCAAGGTCCTCAACGGCCCTAAGGACCGTCGATGAAGCATGCTGGCTATACTCACGGCCCAGGAAGCCCATATCCACGATCACCACCAAGCATACATGGACAACATCGTCGTCGGTTAGGGCACTAAGGCCCTCTTTCATCTTTTCCCGGGCTGCCTTCAGCTTCAAACGAGATGCTGAAATGCCGAAAACCCTAGGAACGAAGGAGCAGTCTTCTAAGGGAGGAAGGGGGGAGCCTTTCCAAAACGTAGTCCTGTAATTAGACAGAACTCACGACGCCCAAAATGCAATTGAGAGCCGAAGAAATCAAAATGCATCTCCTCCGGCTCAGCGTTGGCGTCCTCGACCTCCAACTGTAGAAACATGTGTACTAGCGTAGGGTCGCCACCAGAGTAAGACACATCCATCCATGGCCCGAACGGTGTCCCTCTATAGATGGTCTCAAGGGTATCTGCGCGATCACCTAATCCCCTAAAGAGCGCTCCTAATTCCTCGATGTAGGAAACTTTGCACCTTAGCGTCAAGTCGATGTTAAAGAAATCCTTCTACATAGTCATTCACAGATGTTATAGTTAGTGTTATATATAGATGCTGCAGTTTATTTTATTTCAACGTATAATAGTGTTATATATAGATAAAGTGCGGTGGTATTTTATTTCAACGTATCATATTGTTATATAGAGATAAAATGCGGTTTATTTTATTTCAACGTATAATAGTGTTATATATAGATAAAGTGCGGTGGTATTTTATTTCAACGTATAATAGTGTTATATATAGATAAAGTGCGGTTTATTTTATTTCAACGTATCATATTGTTATATATAGATAAAGTGCGATTTATTTTATTTCAACGTATAATAGTATTATATATAGATAAAGTGTGGTGGTATTTTATTTCAACGTATCATATTGTTATATAGAGATAAAGTGCGGTTTATTTTATTTCAACGTATAATAGTGTTATATATAGATAAAGTGCGGTGGTATTTTATTTCAACGTATAATAGTGTTATATATAGATAAAGTGCGGTGGTATTTTATTTCAACGTATCATATTGTTATATAGAGATAAAGTGCGGTTTATTTTATTTCAACGTATAATAGTGTTATATATAGATAAAGTGCGGTGGTATTTTATTTCAACGTATAATAGTGTTATATATAGATAAAATGCGGTTTATTTTATTTCAACGTATCATATTGTTATATATAGATAAAGTGCGATTTATTTTATTTCAACGTATAATAGTGTTATATATAGATAAAGTGCGGTGGTATTTTATTTCAACGTATCATATTGTTATATAGAGATAAAGTGCGATTTATTTTATTTCAACGTATAATAGTGTTATATATAGATAAAGTGCGGTGGTATTTTATTTCAACGTATAATAGTGTTATATATATATAAAGTGCGGTGGTATTTTATTTCAACGTATCATATTGTTATATAGAGATAAAGTGCGGTTTATTTTATTTCAACGTATAATAGTGTTATATATAGATAAAGTGCGGTGGTATTTAATTTCAACGTATAATAGTGTTATATATAGATAAAGTGCGGTTTATTTTATTTCAACGTATCATATTGTTATATATAGATAAAGTGCGATTTATTTTATTTCAACGTATAATAGTGTTATATATAGATAAAGTGCGGTGGTATTTTATTTCAACGTATCATATTGTTATATAGAGATAAAGTGCGATTTATTTTATTTCAACGTATAATAGTGTTATATATAGATAAAGTGCGGTGGTATTTTATTTCAACGTATAATAGTGTTATATATAGATAAAGTGCGGTGGTATTTTATTTCAACGTATCATATTGTTATATAGAGATAAAGTGCGGTTTATTTTATTTCAACGTATAATAGTGTTATATATAGATAAAGTGCGGTGATATTTTATTTCAATGTATAATAGTGTTATATATAGATAAAGTGCGGTTTATTTTATTTCAACGTATCATATTGTTATATATAGATAAAGTGCGGTTTAGGGACCCTAGTTGTCATTCTTAAAAGTTTAGGACCTAATTGGCATTCTTAAAAGTTTAAGGACCTAAGTTGTCATTCTTAACATTTTTTTATAAAAAATTGTTAAGAGTGTGTTTTTTTATAAAAAATTGTTAAGAGTGTGTTTTTATAAAAAAATTGTTATAGTTTTATGTTTGAATGTGATATTTGTATGTTATAATGTGTATGTTGTTATAGTGTGTTTTTTCATATAAAAATTGTTAAGAGTGTTTTTTTATAAAAAAATTGTTAAAAGTGTGTTTTTATAAAAAAATTTGTTAAAAATGTGTTTTTTTTATAAAAACACACTCTTAATAATTTTTTTTATAAAAACACACTCTTAACAATTTTTTTTATAAAAAAATTGTTTTTATAAAAAATTGTTAAGGGTGTGTTTTTATAAAAAAATTGTTAAGGGTGTGTTTTTATAAAAAAAAACACATTTTTAACAATTTTTTTATAAAAACACACTTTTAACAATTTTTTTATAAAAACACTCTTAACAATTTTTATATGAAAAAACACACTATAACAACATACACATTATAACATACAAATATCACATTCAAACATAAAACTATAACAATTTTTTTTATAAAAACACACTCTTAACAATTTTTTATAAAAAAACACATTTTTAACAATTTTTTTTTAAAAACTGTTTTTTTTAAAAAAATTAACAATTTTTTTTATAAAAAAACACATTATAAAAACCATAAAACTATAACAATTTTTTATAAAAACAAACTGTTTTTATAAAAAATTGTTAAGGGTGTGTTTTTATAAAAAAATTGTTAAGAGTGTGTTTTTATAAAAAAAAACACATTGTTAACAATTTTTTTATAAAAACACACTCTTAACAATTTTTTTATAAAAAAACACTCTTAAGAATTTTTATATGAAAAAACACACTATAACAACATACACATTATAACATACAAATATCACATTCAAACATAAAACCATACATATCATGTTAAACATTGAACATATTCAAACATAAGCTATAAACACTATAACAACCTACAAATCATATATCTTAACTTAAAATAACATACAAAAAATAACAAATAACATAAGGAAAACATACCAAAGAGGTAATACGAGACATCTTCACAAAACCCGAACGCGTATTCCACACGAGAAAATTGAGAGAGTGGGAGAAAATTGAGAGAGTTTGATTAAAAATTGAGAGAGTGATTAAAAAAATTGAGAGTGGCCGTGTCTTGTTCCCCCCCCCCCCCCCCCCCTTATATAGTGCGGCCGAAGAAAATTTAGGGTTTAGGGTTCGTCAAAGGGATTTTAGGGTTAACCCTGTGCCGACACGTGGCACAGGAGCCCGCGATCGCGGGAGGTCAACGAAAGTCAATCGCGGATAGGGACCAAAAATGCACACGCGGGCATTCTTGAGGGGGGAAAGCTGTACCGCGGGCATTCTTGAGGGACCAACGCGGGCAAAGTGGCCAAACTTTGGTGACACGTGTAGCCCGCGATCGCGGGGTCAATGAGTCAATCGCGGGCAGGGACCAAAACTGCACACGCGGGCATTCTTGAGGGGGGAAAGCTGGACCGCAGACATTCTTGAGGGACCAACGCGGGCATTCTTGGTGACACGTGGCCTGGAGCCCGCGATCGCGGGCTCCATCGCGGATTTTTTGGGTACTTTTGTAAACTGGGAGAGATTTTGGGTATTTTGGTAAGAGATGGTCAAACTTAGGGTATTTTAATTAATTTCCCTTCTTTTTTAGTATTATATGATTTTGAAGATTTTTTCTTCCTCTTCCAAATATAGTAAAAAAGTTATTAGGTTCTTATCTTTTCTTTATTTTGAAAAATGTGTTGGAAAGTTAATTTGTTGGAGGATAAAAGAACCCCAAAATCTCTATTTTATCTATTTTAGTATATTATGTTGGAGATGCTTTATTACAAAATTTTATAACTTTTAATTTGACATATAATTTATATATTCAAATTCATATATTTTTAATTTGACATATAACTATAACTATAACTATATATATATATATTTAAACTCATATAGAAACAGTAACTAAATAAAAATAAGAGATTGTGAGAGTTTCAGATAACAATGATTAAGCAATATGATCTTCAATAGATTGAGAGAAATACAAAGATGATGAATTAAGATCTATTTCTCTCTCTAGAGGGTCATCCCTCTTTCACACACACACTCACGGTATGTTATTCTCTCTAATGACCTCTCAATGTGCTACCCCTACAATTCCCTCACAATACACTATTTATACCTTTGACCTTACACATTAGATACCTTGACTTTGACTATTGTTGACTAATTACATTTATCCTAAATCTTTAATACATTTCGTACTAACAATCTCCCCCTATGGATTCAAGATTTAAAAAATTTATAACGGCAGTCCTCAGCTCTTTATGATCTTCAGATCTTCACCACTTTAAACTCTTTTACGAATCTTCAGATAAGTTTTATCTACAAGAATCCACTTTGAGAGCATTAATCTTCATTTGGCTCTTCAGAAACAAATAGGCATAAAGTCTTGAAACACGAACATCAAATATGTGTAGCGTTGATCAAAGTCTTCAAAACAAAATCTTTATATCTTCGAATCTTCGTATCACTGATCTTTGCAGCTTTGACTTTTGGCAAATTTCTTCAGTCTTTGATCATGAACAGGCTTTGAGGTTTTAACTGGGTTTGAGCTTTAACAACATTCTTGTATTATCTTTAAGCATGAATTGTCTTTGTATCTCCACACATTTGATCATCTTGAACAAACTGTCTTAAACTTATTTCTCGGAAACGATTTATCTTGAACTTCTTCAACTTTGACAAATATCTCTTTGACTCTTGGAAATTTAAATATTCGAATTATCTTCCTCTTTTCTTCTGTTTGATATTTCTCCCCCTTTTTGATGATTGTGAGCATCATGATCATCAAAACTCTTGTTCAATTTCAGCGTTCTCTTTGAGTACCAGAAATAATCTCCTTCTCTTGATCTGTTTAACTGTCAATTCCAAAAATGTTTATCCGAATCTTTTCAAATTCAGATAATATGAAAGTTGTAACCCTGAATCAACGAATGAGACAGTTAAAATGCCTGTAAGTTGCACAAAGCCACTTAGTACAACGGATGTACTTTAGAAATGAGCTTTTTGATGTTCACTCCTCCAGGGCTTCCATTCAATCATCGAAAAAACACTAAGGAATTTCTATGAACGTTAAGACAAGAAAACATATTCCTTGTGTGTACGTCCAATTGTAGAAATGATTGAAGCAACTTATGCTTGATTAGTAGGCTCAAATTGTGTAAATTGTTGAGACAGCAACAAGTTTTTCACGGACTCAATGTACATGATTGAAGTTCGAAGGTGGGATAAACTTCCTTCTTTTTCAATATCCAAACCTTTCGAATGAAGATTAGATAGAATATATGTTGTGTCCCCAAGAAAAATTAAAACATTTCTTTGTTGAGAAAGAAATGAGTAGCTGGTGGGGTTTAATGCAAGAGTTGGCATGGGCTAATTGCCTGTTTCAATGATGGTCACCAAAGAATGTGAACCAATCAGTAATGTGGCTGCCCGACTCAAAAATTGGTTGGGGCAGAGTTCTCGTATTCTTTTAACTCTGTTCTCACACCCTCTTTCTATTTTTGATCTGCTCACGTCTACCCAAACTCTCATTTATATTTTACCTCAGCACAATGAGATTACTCAATCGAATGAGTTATCTCCCCCACTCTTTGATTTCGACCCCTCACCCCTCAATCACTCAAGGATAACTTCTTGGGTAGGAAACATTAGTTAACGTGGATCCATAGAAGTTCTTTTAAGTTCTCACACTGATTCCTATGAAATTTTGTCCTAAAAAGATAAGTTATTCAACAGTTTAGCTCGAACAAATATGAATCTCAGAAAATAAATGACATTGTCATCAGAATGTATGCTCCTCAAGAATATCATGAATATTTGAGCATTTTAACTTTGAAGATTTCTCAGAACAAGGATATTGAAAGAATGAAATGAATTCGAAACACTTGTTTGAGAATCTGACAATGTATCAATCAGATCAAATATGAAAGAGAATCATGTAAGGTTTAGGGTATCAAAGAATTGAATTTTGTTTATATGAATAAATATAAACAATCTTTGAATGAAACGTTTAAAGTCTTACGGTGAATGAATGTATGATGCTCAACAAAAGTGAAATACAAACGGGAGTATTACCATCGAAAAATTGTTTCGTTTTGAGACATGGTAATAAAAAAGTCAATAAGAATCTGAACCGGTGTGTATGAGTACATGAAAGTATAGAAAAGATAATACGCAAGTATTAATCTTTGGAAACACGCGCTCAGAAACAATGATGTAATAATCCGAGATATACATGAAAAACATTTAAAACACACTTCTAAATTTATGAAAGTCTGTTTGAGAATTAAGAAGTGGTTTGAACATTTAAGAACACTTTTTTCATGCTTGAAAGTCGTTCTTCTTTCACACAATCTCAGATTGAGTTTAGAAGATACTTACAGTCAAATGTATCAGCTCCCCCTTAAATCATGATAGACTGATTAAAAAATCAGATAAGCCCCCCTCAAAATCTGCAAAGAATCTTAACGAAACAAGATTAGGATAAGTAGAAATCAAAGTATAAAACAATGATGTACGAGTTCTAAACTGATGTGTTTAGAAGTCATAATCTCTTTGAAATCCGGGTTCTAAACTGATGTGTTTAGAAACCATTATTGTGTATGCTCCCCCTACAAAGAAACATATAAAGATAAGTCAATAAGCACAATATATCAAAAGTTTAAATTTTCTCCCCCTGAAATTATGCATATGGTTTCAACACATGTACTTTTCTTCAAATTGCACACTTATCTTCTATTTTCCAGTCATGTGTTTGGTAGTAATTCTGATATTCAGCACTACACATGATAAACCTGCAAAACAAATTAAGTAGATTTTGGTACCTAACGGAACTTGGGTCCTGACTTGTTATGTGTAGTTCGATTTGAAGAAATATTATAAGTACCATACCAGTACTGAACACTTTCTTTCTTGACAAAGTCATGAGTTCCATAATAAGAACAACAAATTTGTTTTTGGGCCAACCTAATCAAATGATTTGCAGAATAGATAGGATTAGGTTTTACAAAAGACTTACGTTGATAAGCTTTGTTCTTTTTGTTCACTGAAGGTGTAGGAACATATAACTTTGGCACATCTCTTTCAGGTGAAGAACCTTTCACTTTCCAAACCATCTTTACAGGCTTAAAGATTGGTGTATCTGAACTTGTAGCAGCATGGTTGTAGAAAAGATTAGAAGGACGTATCTGTAACACCCCGAAAATTGGAAATCCGAATTTTGGAGTTGCGGACGTCCGCATGGGCGCAAGGCCGGACGCCCGCGTAGCACGGAAGTCCGCGGGTCATTCGCAGAAGCAACAGTGGATTTGGGGAGTGTCGGTCTGGTTGAGAACGGACGTCCGCGAGATGCATCAGTCGGACGTCCGTGATAAGTCTGATGATATTTTTGTTTGCTTTTATGGCCTTTCCCTCTCTCATCCCTCATTTCATTTTCCAAACCCCAACTTGTTGGTGCAAGTGTACCACATCTCTATATATTTATATATATTTATTTTGATGATTACAAACACACCGTATTATTGTTTATCTAACAATCCAATCCAAGTGTACAGTTCTTGAAGAACACGAAGATTTTATCTGAAGAGTTCAAGACGGAAGATTTACGTTGTCATTAGTGTTTATAATTTATAATGATAAACACCCTAAAATAATATACCACTTGGATATTTCTAAAAACCAAATAAATGATTTTAATTAAATATGGTTTATTGAGAAAGATTGGTTGCGTCCTGGAAGCTGCCTATTCTGACGCAGGTATACCGCGAAGAATGCCCGGTATACCGCGGGTACATATTTACGTTCTGTTTTGCAGGGTGTCCTTTTTTCTCTGGCCGGTATACCGCGAAGGTACAGGCGGTATACCGCGGTAGGCGTGGTGTACAATTCTGATTGGTTGGAAGCTACTTTTACTGCACGGTATACCGCGTGCTTTTGGCGGTATACCGCAGATGCTTATATCCGTTGGAAGAGGTGCTATATAATGCATGCGAAGGTGGAGAAGAAATAACATACAGATACAAACCAACAGCCATCTCCTCATCTGATCTCTCCCAACTAATATTCCATACTACATATTATCACTACATATTTATTTTATAAAACGTTTTTTATAAAATATCCAAGTGATAAATATTATACAAGAGTGATTTCCATTGTGAGTTATACTCCTCTTGTAAGTGTTTGAATAACGGGTGTGTGATCCTGTATATCTCAATAAGCTAGAGCTTGAGAGCCTATTGCTTTCCTTTGTATTTGGTTTGTATTCTACCGTAAAGAATACGTTTATTGGATCGTGTCGGGAAGTGTCTCGGCTAGTGATTTACCAAGTTGTGGTAAATCACTAAATCTCCGTGTCAAGTATCTCTATCCCTTATCTCTTTATATTTCCGCTGTGCATTTAATTATATCTGTTTATATAATTATTGTATATTCATTGCATTTATACTCTGCTTTATTTACTATATTTATACTATCCTGTATTTATACGTATCTGTTGTGTTTTCATATACTCTGTTGTATTTACATTATTAAGATATTTTTATAAAAGAATTTTTGAAAGTAAAAGTTTTAAATACAACCTTACCCCCCCTAGGTTGTCTAACAATTGGTATCAGAGCAGGGCTTTCAAAATTTTTCTGCTTAATTTTTTTTTAAAAAATTATTCCTTCTAAAATGACTCAACAAACTAATATTGTGTTTTCAAAACCTCCTTTGATAGATACTGAAAAGTTTGGCATTTGGGCCGAGCTATTTGAATGTCACGTGCGTGGCAAAAATCAAAAGATTTGGGATATTATAGAAAAAGGGAATTTTAAACCCACCATTGTGAAAGATGATGTTTTTATTGATAAACCTATAGATGAATGGACTACTTCTGATGAAACTCATTTTTGTTTAAACTTTGAAGCTAAGAATATATTATATGCTGCTTTAACAACTGATGAAATTGAAAGAGTATATACATATAAAACTGCAAATCAAATATGGGAAAGTTTAAATAATACTCATCGTGGAAACACGGAAGTTAAATCTAGTAAAGTGAATATTTTAGTTCACGATTATGAACTGTTCGAAATGAAACAAGATGAGTCGATTGACTCAATGTTTAAAAGATTTAACCTTATTGTGACTACGTTGAAAGGTTTGGATCGCACTTATCCTAACGAGGACTATATAAGGAAAATCCTACGAGCCCTTCCTTCGGAGTGGATGCAAAAGATAACATCTTTAGAAGACTCCCGTGACCTTTCCATAATGAAGATAGATGACTTGATCGGTAATCTTAAAGTGCATGAAATTGCACTTAAAAGAAACAAAGATCGGGAGCAAGTTAAAAAGAAGTCAATCGCTCTCAATGTCTCAACACCAAAAGTCGAGAAGAAAAAGGAGAAAGCTGGCTCCTCAAAAGATCCATCCGAAACTCTCAATGAAGTCGCCATGTTGGTAAGAAACTTTTCCAAGTTTTTTAATAATAATAAATTTTCTAACAATGGCAGATTTCAAAGAAACGGTAACTACCGTCGTGGTGGTGAAAACCGAAGTCGTAAGTTCCATAAACGAGACGAAAAAGTAAAGAACAATGACGACTCAAGTGACGACGAAAAAGCCAAACCAAAGAGAGGTTATTGTTACTCATGTGGTGATAAAGACCACTATGCCAACGAATGTCCTAAAAAGAACAAATTTCAAAATAAAAAGGATAAAGCCTTCGTTGGAGGCTCGTGGAGTGGAAGCGAAGAAGAAGACGAATATCAAGCTATTTGTCTTATGGCCGAAAGCGACGATGAGGTAAAATCTTCTTACTCAGATTATGATAGTGATAATGAAAATAATCTTGAAGAATTATATGAATCTTTTCACAAAATGGCTGCTCTTGCAAATCGTTACCAAGACGAAAATTCTAGATTAAAAGAAACGATATCTGCATGTATTAAGGAAATTAATGATGGCAAACAAAAATCTGAAAATGATATGAATATAATTGCTAAATTAGAAACTAAATTAGGAGAAAAAGATTTTTGTAAATCTTGTGATGCTCTAAATAAAGAAATTGCATGCTTAAATAAAAAGTCACATGAAAATATTATTTGTACAAAATGTGATATTCTTGAAAATGAAATTGCATGTTTAAAGGCTAAATGTGCTTCATATGAAAAAGATAACATGTTAGCTAAAGCCTTTGAAAGTAGTAATGAAAAAGTTCTTAACATGCTTAATATGTCGAACCGTATAAATTGTAGAAAAGGTATAGGTTCAAATACATGTGTTGAAAAATGTAATTGCATGCCTATTAAAAGATGTTATGAACCACCTAAGTTTAATACACGAAAGCCGTATATGCAAAAACCTCCGTATGTACCTAAAATGCATAATGTAAATTATAATACGAGAAAACCGTATGCTCGCATGTATAACGATAAGTATTCTAAACCTAAAAATAATGCGAATATAAATGCTTGCTTTTATGTGTATGATAAATACAATCGCAAAATTAAAATGATAACTAAATGGATTCCAAAAGGAATGTTTAATAATGATAATCCCGGTGGTATGCGTTTATGGTTTTAAATGTGTTATATATTATATATATATATATAGTTTAAATATGATATATTTTCTTGTATATATTATATATAAGTAATATATTGTTATATGTACTTTTGTTTATATATATATATATACATACGTACTACATATATATATATATTCTTTTTGATCTATTATATATATATATTTTGCTTAACTTTATATATATGTTGGTTGTTATCTTGAAACTAATTTAAAAGGACCCATAAGAAAAGGGTACCACGAAAAATTTTCTTTGCCTTTAATACGTGTTTCCTGACGAGGATATAATACGTGTTTCCTGACGAGGATATAATACGTGTTTCCTGACGAGGATATAATACGTGTTTCCTGACGAGGATATAATACGTGTTTCCTGACGAAGATATAATACGTGTTCCCTGACGAGGTCATAATACGTGGTAATTTTTTTGCTCACATAAAATTAACCGAAAAATCGAAGCCTTAAGATCCTTTTTTGGTGCAAGTGTTTCTTTTTTGGTTATTTTGTTTCATGTCAATTATATGCATATTTTGAGGGGGAGCATCTCTCGAGGGGAAGCATACCGTCTTTCTTGACCCTTTTTGTTTCGACAAACGGGGGAGAGAAACCGCATATGCTCATGCTTAGCGGTTGTGTTTGTCATCATCAAAAAGGGGGAGATTGTTGGTGCAAGTGTACCACATCTCTATATATTTATATATATTTATTTTGATGATTACAAACACACCGTATTATTGTTTATCTAACAATCCAATCCAAGTGTACAGTTCTTGAAGAACACGAAGATTTTATCTGAAGAGTTCAAGACGGAAGATTTACGTTGTCATTAGTGTTTATAATTTATAATGATAAACACCCTAAAATAATATACCACTTGGATATTTCTAAAAACCAAATAAATGATTTTAATTAAATATGGTTTATTGAGAAAGATTGGTTGCGTCCTGGAAGCTGCCTATTCTGACGCAGGTATACCGCGAAGAATGCCCGGTATACCGCGGGTACATATTTACGTTCTGTTTTGCAGGGTGTCCTTTTTTCTCTGGCTGGTATACCGCGAAGGTACAGGCGGTATACCGCGGTAGGCGTGGTGTACAATTCTGATTGGTTGGAAGCTACTTTTACTGCACGGTATACCGCGTGCTTTTGGCGGTATACCGCGGATGCTTATATCCGTTGGAAGAGGTGCTATATAATGCATGCGAAGGTGGAGAAGAAATAACATACAGATACAAACCAACAGCCATCTCCTCATCTGATCTCTCCCAACTAATATTCCATACTACATATTATCACTACATATTTATTTTATAAAACGTTTTTTATAAAATATCCAAGTGATAAATATTATACAAGAGTGATTTCCATTGTGAGTTATACTCCTCTTGTAAGTGTTTGAATAACGGGTGTGTGATCCTGTATATCTCAATAAGCTAGAGCTTGAGAGCCTATTGCTTTCCTTTGTATTTGGTTTGTATTCTACCGTAAAGAATACGTTTATTGGATCGTGTCGGGAAGTGTCTCGGCTAGTGATTTACCAAGTTGTGGTAAATCACTAAATCTCCGTGTCAAGTATCTCTATCCCTTATCTCTTTATATTTCCGCTGTGCATTTAATTATATCTGTTTATATAATTATTGTATATTCATTGCATTTATACTCTGCTTTATTTACTATATTTATACTATCCTGTATTTATACGTATCTGTTGTGTTTTCATATACTCTGTTGTATTTACATTATTAAGATATTTTTATAAAAGAATTTTTGAAAGTAAAAGTTTTAAATACAACCTTACCCCCCCCTAGGTTGTCTAACACAACTCATACTTTTCTCTCTCTAAACCCGATTTCTCCCAAGAAAAACCTCAAACCCTTCCTTCTCTTCTTCATCTTCTCCACCCAAATCGAACCTACTTCCACCATTATTGAAGATATAGAAGCTTGAAGCTTTTGTGGAGACTAGGAGCTTTTATTTGAAGGATTCAAGTGGTGAAGGTAATTTCTCTCTACCCAAAAGCTAGGGTTTTGTTGTTTTCACCATCTATTCCATTGTGGGCTTTATTGGTGTGATTTTGGTGATAATTGGTTAAGGAAACCTTATTTTCTTCATCTATGAGAACTAAGGTTTTGGTATAAGTTGGGTTTTTTGATGTAAAATGTTTGGGAAATGATTCTACATGGTTAGATCTGGATATTTATGGTTGGAAACTTATGGATCTAGGTTTTGGAAGATTTGGACTTGAAGATTCGTATTTCTTCAAAGGAGCTTACGTTTGGGAAAATCTAGATTTAGCCTAATCTAGCAAGGTGAGTTTAAGTTGATTTGTGAAAACGTTGTACATGCCAAAATGTTTATTTTAAAGTATTTGTGTGCTTTATATAAAATTATCTCTTGTTGAGTTATTTAGTGGGTTTTGATTTAATCAAAGTGTTAAACTTTACAAATCTTGTAAAACACCCACATTTGGGGATTTTGAGTGATTGATAAACAAATCAAAAGTGAAAGTGTTTTGTTGAATTTATTGCATAAGTGAAATTTGTTTGGTCAAAATACACTTCTAGTGTTTGTTGAGATTATGCAATAGTTATGATATGTTACATTTTGAAAATGTGAACGTGTGAGTTGAGGATTTTGGTCAATCTCGACCTTATGAATATTTTGAGAGTTGCAAACCTTTTATTTTGGGTCGGAGGCCAATTGAGAATGAAAAGGCAAATATTTTGAATAACGAGGTATTTTGGTTTACGTAATCGTGTGGGCAAAGCGTATTTAGCCAAACGTTCATTTTGCCTTTAAGGGCTTGATTAATTTATACTCAAATGGGTCTTTTGAGTGTTTTCCGGTTTTAGTAGCTCGAGGTGGAGCCGTGGATGTGTTATGTGATTAGTTGCATTTTATTCGAGTATGTGCCCCTTTGAGGGTTTTGTCTTATATGTGAAGACAAATTGACGATTATGTATACGTGGTGCCTTTGGGTCTAATCAACCACTACAAATTTTGTGCATTGTCATGTTATAAAGGATTTGAGTATACATATACACATATATATGCATGTATGGTTGACTTCATTGGGAAAGTGGCAATGAAGGGGTTTTGAGTTAATCATGCCTCGGAGCATGTGTTTGCATGGTGTGGGTTAGACACACTTCATTTGCATGAGTTGACTTTGATAAATGACCATTGGATCTTTTGAGCTTATGGCTCGGTTTTGGACTCTGTTGAGTCGCGAGGGCATTTTCCCGGTTTTTATAAGCTCGACGTGGGCTTGGGTTATGTTTTGCATGAATTGCATCGTATTTGAGAACTACGTGATTTGAATGCATTGATTATTCTTTTGGGGTCATGTATAAATTCTAGATTAAGTAAGCTTGTTTTGGATGGTGGGATTCCAAGGTAAAGATCCGGTCGGGTTGAACTTGGTGGGTTTAGGCTAGAGATCCAGTTTGGGTTGATGCCTCAATAGACTAGAGATCCGGATTTGGTGGATGTCTTCGTGGACTAAAGATCCGGTTTGGGTTGATGTCTCACTAGGCTAGAGATCCGGTTTGGGATGATGCCTCACTTAACTAAAGATCCGGTTTGGATTGATTCACAATTGACTAGAGATCCATTTTGGATTGATGTCACAATAGACTAAAGATCCGGTTTGGATTGATGTCTATAATTGACTAGAGACCTGGATATGGTTGATGTCATATGTTTTGCCATCCATGAAACATGCTTGTATTTTATAATTGTGGTTTAACTTGTGTATACGCCACATTCGATGAAATCGGGTCTCCCCCGTCACCGAAGGGTATTGTTTTCGGGTATTTTGTTTATCCGTGTTGTCGGTGTCGTATTATATGCATATGGATTGTTTTCCATGATTGATGGACGGTATTTTATGTCTCATCCTTGTTTGGATGTTTTCCACTATTGGAGTATTATTCGCATTGATGATGATTTGGGAATTTATTAGTTATTTTACTTCTTGAGTGAGTTTTGGATTTGAGTCCATTGTTGAGAAATGATTTTTATTGGAAGTTTTCCTCACAGAAATTGTGTACGTTTGGAAATTGGGTTGTCGGTGTATTTTATACAAACCTCTTTTTGGGAATCATGAGTCAAATTGAATCTTTTGGTCTATCAAATTATTTGCTCATGATATAAAATCTTGAACTCACTAGGCGTTAGCCTAACCTTTTAATTGTCGGCATGTGCAACAGGTTCAGGTTGGGAATAGCTTTAGCTACACTGTGAAGTGATGAGTGCTAGTAGAGTGCACAAGAAGTGAGTTCGCTTAGTGAAGTCTTCCACACTTATTTGGGATTAGCAACTTGTAATTGTATTAAGTAACACATGTCCTGAGTTATTAGTTGTGGAAACTATGATGTTTAAATTTTGAGGTATTTTCAAGGATGGTCTGTAGAAATGATTTTATCCTCTTTTGGTTATTTATCGAAATTAAGTTAGTTGCACGTTCAAATTTTGAGGGTGTTACAAGTTGGTATCAGAGCATAAGTTTGAGAGAATTAGGTGTTGATTTTTGGGATACCTAGACTCAAACTAGCGTTCTTTAAGTAAATGAGAGCGAAATTGCACCATTAGGCACTCTAAGATAGGATATTTGGAGGTTGTTGGAGTCACTAGAAACGAGAAGTCACGTCATGAGTAGCAAGGATGATCATGTATGACACGTTCATAATTGCACCTGGCCAGTGTTATGGTGAACCTATCGGTTACATGAGAGTACTTGAACGACTCTAGTGTGATGACCGTTGGGGTAGTGAAGGAGTTCTAAGCTAGTGGTCGTTAGAAGGGGTTGACGAAGTGGCGGTAAGCATGTTGATTGCATTAAGTGGACCGTTCGGGTCGAAATTGATGGTTGGATTGGAGCCGTAGAGTTATTGAATTGACCTTGATTCGAGGAGAAAATTGTAAGATTAGTTGATGTGACTTTCGATTTTGCGTTAGGATGTTGAGCATCCGGATGACGATAGAGTGATCGGGGGAATTGGAGGAGTGTGACCTGGACGTTGAGTGCCGACTAAATATATGCACGGAATTTATTTTATTTTTAAAATAAATTGCATCAGTTATTTCTTGTGTTTCAAATCGTCGTATAGACGACATTGTGGAATCTTGGAAAACGTTTAGCACACACACAAGATTTTAAACCATGATTTTGGAACATGCATGAAATTACTTTTCGACAGGCAGTTGTAAACCTGGTCGAGACTTACTTTATTCTTTGTGGATGTCCGCTGCTACTTTCGGATACTGTGGTATCCATATTTTTATGTCGTTTATGGGTTTTGGACAAGTAACCGCGACTTACGACTTTAACATTGGATCTCCTCCACATATATTAAGGTTTGGACGGAGAGTTACCTTCCCTTGTGTCGGTATTGAGCTTTAATGGGAATTTTGATTTTTGCGAGTCTTGATGAAGAGGTGTTGTTTAATTTTGTGTTGCAACAAAAAGGAGATTTTTGGAATTATGATGATTTGTCATAACGTTGTTTTATGCGATTTGATTATTGAAAACGAAAACTTTGGCGCCTTTTAATTAATTGGTTGGATGTCGTTGAGTTCCATCGAGTTTGATGGAAGTCTTGTGGAGTATGATGGAATTTCGTTTTATGACGTTTTGTGTTGCATGGGTGACACTTTGTCGTGTGAATACTTGAATGATTGTGTGCGTTAATCCATGGGTTTTAGTGAGTATTGCGTGTCATACGAATTTTGTTGAGAAACGTGCTTTATGTCGTATTGCATCAAAAAGAGTGGTTTTGAAGTTTTGATGCCACATGGCTTCTCCTTTGAGAATCGTGGTAGCATATTGTGTTGCAACTTGCTAGGTGTGCGAATTGATTTATACGTGGCGTGAGTAACGCATATAAGAGCATCATGATAGCACGTCTTTAATGTTCTGTTTTATGCACTCTCGTTTGTTGGCATTTTGATGCCCTTTCTCGCAAATGCACTATATTGATTTATTGACATGAATAGTTTTGTAGCCACTATTTTGGGGCGTTAATGTGCATCGCTTGTGCGGTTTAAGGTTTGAAGTTGATTTGAATTATTTTATGTGTCGGTCAAATTATGTGCACGTATTGTTTTCCGGAGTTTTGAGAAAAACACGCTGATGTGTGCGAGCATGGTCAAAAGGATTTTGTTTACTTGACATTATATGACTGAATGAGAAGTTTTGAAATTTGATTTAACGAATTTCTACTTTGAAAATTTAGTATTGACTATCTGGTATGTGCTATACTATTTCAGAGTGACTACTAAGAAAGTGTTACAGATCGGCATGCAAAATTTTGATTTAAGATTTGTTAATGTTACATTATCTTGTACCATGTAGTATTATAGTTGAGGGACCAAATGTGACATGTTGTCAAACTTTGAATAGTATATATAGTATACTATCTGTATTTTTAGGTCATAACATACAACATACAAAATACACACGCCTCTATCTTCGCAGCCTCCTTCCACTTTGTAAACCTCTCAACCTTCTGTGAAGTTGTAAGCTGCAAGTTCTTCAATCATATATAGAGGTGTACTTCTTTGATTCATATATCTTGTGTATTTACTCTTATTACTTGTCATTGTGGGATCACAATTGGTATCAGAGCTTAATATCATTTTGTTCAGATTTGTTCTTAAAAGTTGTACGTATCTGTATTCTTCAAGTTCAATTTTTTGGTTGATTTTGGTCTCTGGAGTTCTTCTAGTGGTTGGAATCGATCAAGAAGTGAAAATAGAAATTTCCTGTGTATTTAATTCCGCATATCACCAGGAAATTAGATCAATACGTGCATCTTCTCTGTTTTTCACGAAGTCTCTGTTTTGAGTAAAACTCACTGTTTTGCTCATCAAATCAAGGTTAGGTTGGTTTTTAGACAAAACTCAAGGTTATAAAAGTGCCCAGAAATTACCCAGGAACACTCGTTCAAAATTTCAAGCATTTTTTAGTTCATTTGAACATCTGCTTAAAAATCATCATAACCATCGCAACCAACTAATATTCATATCTCTCGCAAGATTCAAACCCCTCGCAATCTTCTAGAAATTAAGACTGCGAGCCTCGCAACCTTCTAGAATTCTGGACTGCGAGCTTCGCAACTTTCAGGATCTATGGACTGCGATCCTCGCAATTTTCAATTGCGATCTGTTTCTTGCCTCGCAATCTGTTATTGCGATTTGTTGGTTTGGTGTTTGCCTCGCAATTGTTGACTGCGAGACTTAGTTTCGATCGCAATTGTTCACTGCGATCCAATTTCATTGCGATACTTTGTTTGCCTCGCAACAGATTGTTGAGACTTTTTGTTGCATCGCAAACAGTAGCCTCGCAACCCATACAAAGGCAGAGACAGAAAGAGTTTGTTGAAAAAGAAAGCTACTGAACAAGAGATAAATCGATCAGACAAGTAATTAAATGACTACAAGAGATGTGCTATCCATTGGTTCCAAAGACAAACCTCCAGTTCTCTTTACATCAGAATTCAAAATTTGGAAAGACAGATTCCTAGACTGGGTAGATAGACAAGAGAACGGAGAATTCATTATCAATTCTCTAGATAATGGACCAATGAATCCTATAACAAGAAGAGGGATTGCTATTGATGGTGATCCAATTCCAGATATTGTTACTGTTCTACCGATTCACTACTCTGTTGAACAGAAGAAATTGTACCAAGGAGATAAAATGGCGAAATCTCTAATTATTCAGGCCTTGACCGATAATGTCTATCGGAGGGTAGACAGCAAAAATCAATCTGGTAAAGCCATGTTTGATGAACTGATAAAGTTATTTCAAGGATCTGAAGTAGAGAATCAAATGAAAATCTCAACCATCATCAACTCATACGAATGCTTCAAACAGAAAGAAGGAGAGACTCTTGACTCTGCTTATGTACGCTTCACCACAATATTGAATGAGCTAAGCAGATTCAAAATAGAGAGGAAGGTTATTGAGCACAACGTAAAATTCCTGACCGTTCTTCAACCAGAATGGAAGAAGTACGCTCACCGAATGAAGCAGAATGCTAAGCTATCAGAATTACCTCTACAACAGATGTTTGAAACGTTGAAGCAGGATGAAGATGATGCTGAAGCGAAGAAAGTGAAGAAGAATAGGAAAGTGAAGAATGAAGATAAAAGAGGGATGAAGGATGAAGAGCAAGATCCACTTGCGTTGATTTCAAGCAGAGGATACTCCCAGGATGAGGAGAACCAGTCTGAAGGAGAAATGGAGGAAGCAAGTGGGATAGAAGAAATAGAGAGAATGAAGGATTCTCTGGCTCTGCTTACCAGTTCTTTTCAGAGAAAATTTGGGAAAAGTCCTGGTTCTAATAATCAGAGGTATGCGTCGGGCTCAAAGAACTTTGAGCATAGGGCGCATGTTGAATCAAGCAAAAGAGCAGAATACAGGAGGTCGGAAGAGTACAAAAGGCCTACTGAGTATAGACGGCCAAATGATTACAAGAGGCCAGAGGAGAAAAAGATTTTTGAGAAAAAGGAAGAACCACAGACTTGTTACAACTGTGGGAAACCTGGTCATTTCGCGAAGGAGTGCTGGAAGCAGATAGTGAAAGATACCAATTACTACAAAAACAAGTTGTTGCTTGCTGAAAAGAAGCAATCGGGTATTGCACTAAAGGTAGAAGAGGATTATTGGCTTGATCATTCTGATGATGAAGCTAATAATGAGACTACTGCTCAAACAAAGATGTGCTTCATGACCAAAGAAGCCGATGATGAAGGAGCAGAGTCTACTTCAGAACAGGTATATTTCGATTTCTATAATCAATTTATTTCTAAACAAGCATGCTTAACACAAAGGTTAGAAGAATTAAAAGCTGATGAGAACATTGCTAATGAAATAATTTCAACTCAAAAGGAAAGACTAATAGAACAAGACAGTCAAATTACTGAATTGAAAAAGAAAAAGACTGAATTCGATATTGGTCATGCGTACTTTCAAGATAGAGTATCTGAACTATCGGAAAAATTAATGAGTTCAGAAATAAAGAATAGCGAGTTTGAAAGTCTTTTACATGCTTATAAAGAAAGAAATGAAGAGCTGAGTGAAAATATCAAAGATCTGGAAAATAAACTGTACAAAGCAGGTCAAACAGAACAAACAATTCAAATGAATAAGCCAAACAAATTCAGATACTATAACGCAAAGTGGGGTATTGGATATGACAATCCTCAGTACCTAAGGAATGCCATAACTAAAACTCCCACTCAGTATGAATTTGAATGGTTTATGCCTGTTACACATCCTTGCTATCAAATCAAACAACTTCATGAGGAAGAACAAAAGGCCGAGGAAGAAACAAAAAGAAAAATCACTGTTAGAATGCAACTTCCTTTTTGGTATGGTCCAGAGAATGCCAAGGCATTAGATAATGAAAAAACCTTACCAAATGATTATTTTGAGAGTTATATTGTTAAAGAACCAGAGGAAAAAGAAAATACTCAAAAGGATAATCCTGAAAAATCTGTTTTGGAAGGAAAAAGGTATTTTCCACCAATGGTTCTTGAACAAAAGCTCATGGAGCTCGAAAGGAATATAATTTTTAATGTTGAAGAAATCAGAAACGAAGATCAACTTCTTTTTTATATTGAAAAAGAAGTTATCTTTACTGTTTTGTCATATAGCATAAATGATGAACCTGAAAGCTTTGAAGAAAAGAAATCTCTAGAACTTAGATGTTTGGATCTTTCAGATCAACTATTTACTTTTCAGAAAACGCTTTTTCTTGAAAGACAACTAATAGGGAAAGAAAGAGAGAAACTTAAGTTCGAAAAAGAATCTCTTGTATCTAAAAATACCGTTTTCTCACAAAGAATATCCGAAAGCAAGATTGAAGACATTCGCGATGTCGACAGACTTGTTTTTGAGATTGAAAAGGAAGTTGTGATCACAGTTCTTTTAGAAAACTTAATTGATATGAAAAGAAAACTTGAGGAAATATCTGATGAAAAGGTTTCAAACGTAACACATTCTTCTGATTCAGATCTTTCTTCATGCAAAGCTTTCATGGGAACAACTGTTTTGAAGGGTTGTAAAATAGATGACCAAGAAAAAGAAATAGATGATTTTCTTAGTAAACCAACATCTCATGGTTATGATTTTTGGAATTTAAAGGAAAAATCTGTTAAACATGCTTCATCAGAATTTAATGAATTTCATTATCCTAAGTCTTATGGTTTCTTTTATGCTTCATCAGAAAGTGATTCTGATATTGATAGTATGGATGTTGGTAAAGGCAAAGGCAAAGTTGAAAATGAATTGCCTGTTCTATTTGACTTCAGTGCAAAACTTCCAGATCACACTGTTTTTTTGATATAAGAAGAGGAACCTAAAAAGATCATTTTGGAAGGGGAATCTTCCAAGTCTTCAGAGAAAATTTCTGTCAATGATTACTATTCTAAATCTAAATCAAAACAATCATTTCAGAAAAAGAAAAGAAAACCAAAACAGAAGAAGCATGCTAAATCTACTCAAACTCTATATTCAAAATCTCACAACTCTTCTTTGTCTGGTGTTTCAGATCGTAATTTAAGAACCAACAAGAAACTTGAGTGGAAGATAAAAGCATCCACACAAGAAGTGACAAAGATCAAATCATCCAAAGTTCCTTTAAATGTTTTAAATTTCAAGAAGGACAAGTTGTTTTTGAATGTAATTAATCATGCCGTTGACAATAGAAAACTTGTAACACCTTGCAAGATTTATACAATGCAACAACTGATTAACTTGTCTCATGATAAAATCTGTTGTGCTTCATGTGGTGTGGATGATTTCATTGGCAAATCTGACTATAACTGTTGGTTGTATACACCTAATTACTCTAACAATGGTAATAGAAAGAGCATTGCCAATTTGAAATGGCTACCTAGAACTACAAAGACTCCTAACCCAAAAGGACCCAATTGGCAATGGGTACCTAAAACTGTTTAAATTCCTTTTTGCAGCTCCGTCATGTGTGGTACTTGGATTCTGGTTGCTCAAAACACATGACTGGAAGAAAGGAACTCTTGAGCAACTTTGTAGAAAGAGATGGAGGGAGAGTCAAATTTGGAAATGATCAGTACTCTCCTATCTTAGGTTATGGAGACATAGTAACAGATAAGGTCAAAATAACCAAGGTTAACTATGTTGAAGGATTGGGACACAACCTGTTTAGTATAGGTCAATTCTGTGACAAAGACCTAGAAGTACATTTCAAGAAGACTCGGTGTGCAGTTCTAACCGATGACGGAAATGAACTTCTAGTTGGGTCGCACAATTCAAATCTTTACACCATTGACCTATCCAAGCTAAACCCCAAGATGAATGTGTGTCTGATGTCAAAGGCGTCGTTTGACAAAAGCTGGTTATGGCACCGAAGACTATCTCACCTCAACTTTCGATACATTCAAAAGCTGCAGACAGGTGATTTAGTTACTGGTCTACCAGAACTGAAGTTTGAGAAAGACAACTTCTGTACTGCATGTGAAACAGGGAAGATAAAGCATGCTCCTCACCCACCAAAGCCGGAACCCAGCACAAGCAAAGCACTAGAAATTCTTCATATGGATCTCTGTGGTCCGATGAAGACTCAGAGTATCAATGCCAAACGATATGTGTTAGTTGTTGTTGATGATTTCTCAAGATATACATGGGTCAAGTTTCTTCGTTCAAAAGACGAAACTCCAGACTTGATCATCTCGTTAATCAAACAGATTCAAGTGAATCTACAACTATCAGTTCAGAATATCAGATCAGACAACGGGACAGAATTCAAAAACAGAACTCTTGATGACTTCTTTCAGTCATTAGGAATTTCACATCAACATTCTGCGGCCAGAACACCTCAGCAAAATGGTGTAGTTGAAAGACGAAACCGAACACTCGTTGAAGCGGCCAGAACGATGCTGTCTTATTCTGATCTACCTCTGTATCTGTGGGCTGAAGCTGTTGCAACGACATGCTACACACAAAACCGTTCCATTATACATCGACGGTTTGGCAAAACACCATATGAATTAATGAATAATAGAAAACCTGTAATACACTACTTTCGTGTGTTTGGTTGCAGGTGCGTTGTGCTGAACGATAAGGACAAATTGAACAAATTCAGTCCTAAAGGGCTGGAGGGCTTCTTTATCGGATACTCGCTCACATCAAAGGCTTACAGGATCTATCTCAAGTCTTCAAAGAATGTGAAAGAAAGTGTCAATGTCAAATTCGACGAATCTGAAGAAATGGATTCTGTCCATAACAGTACAGAACCCGCAATATCAGGGATCCTAGCATCCGGACAAATACGTCCGATGGTGACTAGGACATCAAACAAGAATCAAGCTTCCACTTCTAACTCAAAGCCCAGTGATCTTGATTTACTGTTTGAATACTTTTATGATGACTACTTTAATAATGATAACTCTTCGTCATCTTTAAATAACAGGAGTCAGGTTGCAACACCAGCTCAGGCTTCGTTGTCGGGTCCTTCATCGGCACCCTCAACAGATGCAACGACTCAGACAACATCTTCGAGTGACAGGCATTTGGTTTCTACACAAGAAATCATCATGAGAAGTAGACGACAACGTGAATCCACACATGGTGCTTCTTCGTCGGGTACAACTTCAAATGTCAATGATGATGGGTCTGTAAACATACCAGAGTCATCTTCTGAAGCAGAACCGGAGGCAGTTCCTGTTGACACATCTGTCAATGAACCTGTCAAAACACCGGAACCTATCTTGACAATACAGTTGAACTTCGATAAAGACCCTACCTTGGTGGATCCAAATGTAGGTGCTGCATCTCTCCCACACTCAACGAAATGGACGCAGAGTCACCCCATTACTCAGGTTATTGGTCAAGTCAACGAACCAGTCAAAACAAGATCGGCAACGGCAAACGAGGTCCTATTTGCGCTCTTTCTTAGTCAAGTTGAACCTACATCTGTTCAACATGCCTTAGAAGATCCAGATTGGATAATTGCCATGCAAGATGAGCTGAACTCATTTGAAGCTCTAAAAGTATGGAGACTTGTTCCTAGACCAAAGGGTAAAACGGTCATTGGTACAAAATGGATCCTGAAGAACAAGAAAGACAGTGAAGGGATTGTGATAAGAAACAAAGCACGCCTTGTAGCGAAAGGGTACAGGCAACAAGAGGGAATAGACTATGATGAGACATTCGCACCGGTTGCTCGCTTAGAAGCAATACGGATATTTCTTTCATACGCTGCCTACAGAAACTTCACTGTTTATCAAATGGACGTGAAGACAGCATTCTTGAACGGCGTTTTGAAAGAAGAAGTATACGTTTCTCAACCAGAGGGTTTTGTGGACACAGATTATCCAGATCATGTCTACATACTTGACAAAGCTCTCTATGGTCTGAAGCAAGCCCCTCGCGCCTGGTATGAAATCCTATCTACCTACTTACTTGGTGCTGGCTTTCGAAAAGGTAAAATTGACACAACTCTCTTCACTCTGGAACAAGAAGGTGATATTCTTTTGGTACAAATTTACGTCGATGACATTATTTTTGGTTCAACTAATCCTGGATTATGCACGTGGTTTTCGGGTTTAATGATGACCAGATTCCAGATGAGTATGATGGGAGAAATTAATTTCTTTCTCGGATTACAAGTCAAGCAGTTCTCGACAGGTATCTTCATCAACCAATCAAAATACGTGTTTGACATTTTGAAGAAATACAAAATGGAAAACTGTACTTCGATTGGTACACCTATGGCTCACCAATCAAAAGTTGGTCCTGATCCAAACGGTGTAGATGTCGATGTCAAGAACTACCGAGGGATGATAGGTTCATTAATGTACCTCACTGCGAGTCGTCCAGATATAATGTTCTCTACAAGTTTATGTGCAAGATTTCAGGCACAACCAAAACAATCACATCGAAGTGCTGTTACAAGGATCTTTCGATATTTGAAAGGGACACCGTACCTTGGACTTTGGTACCCAAAGGGATCAGGATTCGAGCTCACTGCATACTCAGATGCAGATCATGGAGGTAGCTTGCTAGACCGGAAGAGCACTTCTGGTCATGTTCAGTTTTTAGGGGAAAAGTTGGTCAGTTGGTCATCGAGGAAACAGAACTGTGTTTCTACATCAACTGCGGAGGCAGAGTATGTTGCTGCGGCCAGTTGTTGTTCACAAGTTCTGTGGATGAGGACTCAACTGCAGGACTACGGCTTCAGATACGAGAAGATCCCTATCAACTGTGACAGCAAAAGTGCAATTGCCATTACAGCAAATCCGGTTCAACACACAAAGACCAAACACATAGATGTCAGGTATCACTTCATAAAAGACTATCTGGAAAAAGGTACGGTTGAATTATATTTTGTTCCAACAGAGCATCAACTTGCCGATTTGTTTACAAAAGCCTTGGATGAAAAACGCTTTAATTTCTTAATATCCAAGCTTGGCATGTTGAACATGAAAGTGTAATATCTAATTTGATCACTTAATGGATGGAAATATGTATCTTTCAATCTAGATAAATCTATCTAAATTGATACACTCATATTTTCATCACATTCTATTATCAACATAAGATATTTCAATTTCATGTATTTGTTGTGTTTCAAAGTTTATTTTATCGTAACGATACAATTGTGATGATATCTATGTGTGCAAAAGACTTGTTCATAGTCTCAGGAGGAGTACAGGAAATGGAGAATGCACAAAAAGAGGGGGAGTGTGCATACATGACAGAGTAAGTAAAAGGTATTTCCAAATACTTACTGCTTGAAGATAACAAGGTAAGTGCTTCTAACTTGTATTTTTTACAAACCCTTATGCATCATTTAAGGGGGAGTGAAAAATAGTCTTGGAAATTACCTAGTTTAAATAAACAATTGGAAGTTGGACATCTTCCAGTGGGCTAAAATTTGGAAAAAGATCAAAAATGTCAAAATGTCAAAATTAATCAAAATTCCTCGCAATAGAAGACTGCGATGGAAAGATTCCATCGCAATAAACTGTTGCGATGCGAAGATTCCTTTTATCCAAAGATTCCCTCGCAATTGTTAACTGCGATCCAAAGATTCCCTCGCAATCTTATATTGCGAGGTTTGGGATTTTTCATTGCGATCCGTTTTTTTTTAATTTTGGGCAAATCAGGTAGTGACACGTGTCACGGATTTCAAATGTTTATATATACTTGCGATCTTTGACTTAGTCTTTATTTCAAAACCTCTCCATAAAAGAACCCTCGTTTTTCTCACGATACTGAACATTGCGATTCGACCAAAGGAGTATTATTTGTTGATTCTATTCCGTGTAATCGACTACATTCGATTAAGAGGTATGTATTCTCGATTCTTATTACATTTCATCCGATAAAACTCCTATTTTAATCGATTTTGCATCTAGGGTTTAAGGGGTTTTAGGTTAGGTCTCTGTCACATGCTAAAACTTGATTGATTGGTGCTTGTTAGATGTTTTAAATGATTAGGGTTTACTCACAAACTAAAACCGAGCATGCTAGTATCAATTTTAACATCTATACATGCTTATTTCGTAAATCTGGAAAATCACATGGGTTTTACTGCTAATGTTCATAAGCCTCGCAATCATCTGACATTCAAACGCCTCGCAACACATACTCTTTAAGACTGCGATCCTCGCAACCTTCCAGGTTTTGCGAGCCTCGCAATCTTCTACATCTGTTGACTGCGAGCCTCGCAATCGTGCATTGCGAGGTTTCTTACACTTTGCATTTTTTTGGGATTTTTTTTCAAGAAAAATACCTTTCTGTTTGAATTGCTTAAATCTGTTCTAACATGTTAAAATACCTTACAGATGGCTGAACAACCTGCTGAATATGCATCCGATGACAACATCATCATCGCCTCGCAACGCTCTTCACATCCGTCCGTCAATGCCGTTGACCCGGATGAAGAAATCATGCCAAGGGCCAGCTTTCTAGCAATCCGTGAAAATAATCATCACCTGGATCTTGAAAGCAACTTCTCTCACCGGATAATTCTAGAGATCATCCGTGGTCATCCAATTCGCACTGCACTGACAAGGGTCGAGAGAGTGCCTGCCATTTATTTACAACAATTTTGGCACACACTCCGATTCAATCCTACGGCTCTACCACAGCGATTCAATGCTAATATAGACCATTTCGAAGTAAGGATCACACTACAAGGCTTACGTCGTGCTCTCGAACTTCCAAGACGCGACAACTTCGAAGATCCAGCTGTTTCTGAAGAATTATTCACTGATATCCGCAGCCTTGGATATCAAGATCCGAGAGTCCCCGTACTCACCGGTTCATCATAATTCAGAAGACAACATCTACCGCCGGTGTGGTACACCCTATGCTCAATCCTCAATCGCTGCATGACATCTAAGCATACTGGCCTAGATAAGACGAATCTAGCGATCCTAAAGATGTTTCATGCATTCGCCTTCAACCGCAATATAGACTATGCTGTCCTTATCTGGAATGAAATGGTGGAAATTGTTGCAGATCAGCTCAAACCCAAAATGAGACGCAACTTTGTGCCATTTCAACGGTTCTTCCAAATCCTGATTCATCAGGCTATGCAAGACCGACCGGAAATCCCAAGAAGAGAGGAAGCTGAGCGAGGACCAGCAAGCTGGATGCACCGCCTTGTACCGCCAGCACATGAACCATTCGTACATACCGCCGTTATTCGACCAGAGGTACTGAATTATGCCGACCAGGCTAGTTGGGTAGTGATTCAGTATAGGGAGCAAAACGCATTAATGGACCAGCCAGATCCGGCTGGACCTGCCCAAGATGCAAACCCAGTAGGTGGTGAGGGTCCTATTGTCGAGGGGGTTCAGGAACAAGGGGTTCCTGAACAACGAGTGGTGAGAAGAACAACAAGAAAGAGAGTGGGGGGTAGGACTCGAAGTACTGGTCGTGCTACATCTTCACGCTCTGGCGATCAAGCAACATCTTCTTCAAGCCAAAGAACAGAACCATTCCATCCTCTTGTTGATTTTGGTGATTATGAATATGACTCAGATCCAGATGCAAACTTGTTACCAAGGCAAACAAGAAAAAGGCCTCGCGTTGAAACACCTGGTGCAGGTTCATCTAGTCAACCAGAACCTATGGTTACTTCTACAGTTGCTGCTGTTGATACTACACTTATACAAGAAGAAGTAGACGTAGATGATGAAAACGTGTCTAATAGTAAGGAAAGAGGGAGAAAAGAAATGAGCGAAATTGTGAAAGAGTCGGAAAAAGTTATAACTACCGACTCTTCCCAAGCCGATCCAAGCCGGGCAACCACATCTTCTGCCAACGTGCGTTCGTCGCCGTTGAGCATTGAAACAGCCATGGTCCGCCCAACCATGCAGTGCACACCCCCACCAAGCCACTCATCGGTCTCTCAACAGGCCGGTGTTTCATTCAGCACAGGGGAATATGCACAAAGTCTATCGGCAACACATTCGGTGTTCGCTGGTATTGAAACAGGTAGGCCCCTGCCCCGGCCACCGACTTCATTTCAGAGCACATCGAGTCTAGCGCCTTTTGGAACAACTTCTTTTCCTAGGTCACTGCTATTTGAACAACACCTTGTTGGGAGCTTTCGTGCCCCAACCGGAACACCCAGAGTGCCACCCTTTGTTGGTGCGTCACGAGGATCGGGTGGAAGTCCTGTCATTGCTAACACTATGCCAGCTTTGAACACAGGCAGTACGGTTGCTTCAACCGATACTTCAACCAGTAACCTAAGTGGTCTGGGTGTTAGTGCTGAACTCGAACGAGCGTTTAGTTTGGTTGGCCCTCCTCCGAATAGATTCGTGCCACTTACTCTACTAAAGCATTTCGTCAGATCTATCGACAACACATATCAGGCTCATACTGACAAAATGAAAGCAGAGTTTCAGAAATTACGTGATGATGTAATCAGAGCGGTGAAAGGTAAAGGACCGGCTGAATCTTCTACATCTGAACCTCAACCGACTAGAGCCGAACCCGTTCAACAAGATCCAACATCGATCCCGTTAAATCTTGCTCCTGAAGATCTACTCAAGTCAGAGCTGCTTGCACGACTTCTTGCCAAACACGATCCAAGACCAGGCGAGGATGTCGATCTTATTAGCTTGCTTCGTCAACAAACCGCACCTCCACCTCCACCACCGCCTCAAGCTTCATCAACCACCAATCCACTGCTTGTTCCCCAATTTGAGCAACTAAATACCTCAATCTCCAACATGGCAGATTCCTTTTTGGCTGGCTTTCATTCGATTGTCAAAAGGGTCGAAGTAGTCGAACTGGCTTGTGGTGTTCAAGCTGAAACCGCTCAGAAAAGAAGACATAATGATCAGGATGATCCAGATCACCATGAGGGGGAGAGTACAGGTACAGGTACAGGTGTTGGAACAAGTACAGTTGCTGCTTCTGAGAGCACTGCAGTAGAGAAAGAAACTGAGACATCATCCGGTAAAGCGTCCGAGGATACAAGTAAAGGAGCCACTGACTCAGAGAATCTCGATATTCTAGCTGATGTCATAGCTGGGGTTGAAAAGCCTTCGGCTAGTGACAATAGAACAGAAGATGATTGGACGACAGACGTTATAATCATAGATTCAGATGAAGAGCCCGAACGAACAACGGTGCAGATCAAACAAGATATTGCAAATGTGTTTGATTCTTCTGATACTATGATGGTTGCTCTAGATTCAGAGACTGAAGCTCCAGGATCTTCTATTCAACAAACAGATACTTCAATAACTCCAGCTCAAGCTCAAGTAATTCAACCGCAAGATCCGATCGTTATCAACCTACAACCTGCTGAACATCTCAGAGATCCAACGCTTCAAGCAGAAATCAGACTTCTCCAAGACATTATCCAGAATGAACCAGGATTTGTGGCGACTGGCCTACGAGTCAGAATTATGACTCCCTTTCAGGAAATCTTACGAAGCAATATGTTTGTAAGGGTCATGCAGCCAATCACTTGGGAAAAAGTCTACGGGATTGAAGACTGGCCAGAAAAGCACATAACTGAATATCTCTATTTCATGAGATATGAATCGCTGAACGCCAATGCAATAAAGTCTGACAAACCGATCAGAAGAGTACTGAAGATAGAATCGCGAAAGCTTTCAAAGGTTTGGTACCCAGTATTTACCGTTCAGAGATCAGATGATTCAGAACTAGTCTTTAATGAGGCAGATTTTCAGAAACTACAACTCAATGACGTTTGCAACTTGTATGAAATCCTGTCTCGAGATCCTAAAAAGAAGGGAGAATGGTCAGATGCTTATCAAAGTCTGAAGAGGTACATGAAGAACATCCTGAAGTTTTCATATCTTAAGGATTTTCAAATGGCCTTGGAAGCGCGTCAAGAACGAGTCAACATCAGACCTCCGAATCTAGATCTGGCAGATATTCAGAGTGTTCAAGCTTACACCGTGCTGAGCAAACCAGATCTTGGAGTTGTGTTCATTGACTCAGCCTCAGAGAAGAAATTCATGAGAGTCACTGATGCAAATAAATTCAGCGACGGAACTTTCAAGATGATTCAGATTCATCTAGTGAGCAGATTACGATTGGATGCTAAAGGAGAAGAGAAGCTGTCGAAGAAACAAAAGGCGTTGATAAAGGAAGTAATGGATGCCGTCAAATATCGAGTAGACTACCGGAACGCGCTAAGAAGATTCGAGTTGATTTTCGGGCTTCGGAAGACACAAGTGGTTCCAATGAATGTCTAAAGCTTATGGCTCTACATTGGTACAAAGGGGGAGATTGTTAATGTTACATTATCTTGTACCATGTAGTATTATAGTTGAGGGACCAAATGTGACATGTTGTCAAACTTTGAATAGTATATATAGTATACTATCTGTATTTTTAGGTCATAACATACAACATACAAAATACACACGCCTCTATCTTCGCAGCCTCCTTCCACTTTGTAAACCTCTCAACCTTCTGTGAAGTTGTAAGCTGCAAGTTCTTCAATCATATATAGAGGTGTACTTCTTTGATTCATATATCTTGTGTATTTACTCTTATTACTTGTCATTGTGGGATCACAAGATTCCTTTTCGATGTTTAAACCGATATTTCCAAATGATGAAAATATCCTGTTATTCGATTTAAATTTGGGAGATGGCCTAAGTCATGTCATGTTTTAACCAAGGTATGTATATGAATTTCTTTGTTTCTCTGCGAACAAACTGACACATGCGAAGTTGCTAATGAATTACAGTTCATGTCGTTTTATGGTTAAAAAGAGAATTTTGGGAATTGATGTCGTGTAAATCCTTCTTCTGAAGTTTGTACAAACAGGCTGTTGAACGCTATTTTAATGAAGGAAATTAATTTGCGTGTTTAACACAAGTAAACACGTGTTGGGACCCAAGCGGTTCATTTTAAAGGTTGTCGAGTACATTTTTATGTTTCGTTAGTAAACTGATTTGCGATGAATTAGTTTTCAAAAATAATTTTTCATATGTGGGACGAGTGTGTCCATGTTTGTGCATCTACAGGCTAGGTAGTGGTAAGTTTTTGTACGTACATTATGTTGGTATAAAGACCTTCGTGTTGAAAAATCTGGTGAAAACTTTATTGGCATATTTGTTGAGTCTGTCACTTGAAAGCCTTGAATTCTTTAGGCTTGGTGAGGTTGAGCAACCCCAGTTAGGGGTGAGGGCGTGTAGAACCTTTCAGTGAAAGATTGGGTTTCTGACGCGTGTTATTATCGTGAGCCGTATGATGTCGTTTGCGGTGTCGAATTATTTCTTGTGGGCAACTAAAAGGTGGGACTTGCGGTGTCTCCTGTTAGTGCTTTTGGTAACCGTTCACGTCGACAACCTTGTTGTGAGTTGTTGATTTTGTATAAAGGTCGTGTAGGACCCTTTAGACCGTGGGGATGACCATGGATTGGTGGGGATGTTTGAGGAATGAAGCTCGTGTGTAGAGCTCTGTGATGGGTCGAGTTTTGGGTGGTGTGACTAGGTGTCAACGGTTGGATTTCAAGGCCAAGAACCACTAGTGTGATTGGAAGGTGTAGTACAAATTTTAATAATTGTGGGATCGGTTGTGATGATCCGAAGAGGTTCGATTGTGATAAATAGTTTTAGCGGGATGACCCTCCTCATGTGGTAAAAGAATCTGTCGACTGGATGATTGGTAAATAGACGTGTTTTGGAAGTGGTGTAATTGATGGGTCAGTGACGACCGTCGGTGTTGGATTCTAATGGGACTCGTTAGAAGTAAGTGCCAGTTCAACAGCGGGAACCTTAGATTTGGAGGTTCGTTGGTTTTAGATGTAATCAAACCTTGGACTAATTGGATAAATTTAAGAGTGTATGGGCACGGATTTATTTAGAGTCGGGATCCGTCGTCGGGGAAGTATGGAACACTTAAGGTTGGGAGACAACCGAAGTCATTTTTTTGGAAGTTGCTATAGTAGATTGACCTTTCACCCGGATATAAGTATAATGTACCTAAGCGGACATTGGTCGTGAGTATCTGTATGAAGTTGTCATAGTAGTTCTGTATGAAGAAGTTTGAATTTCAACGGGGACTGAGGAATCATGAAAAGCGTGGAGTTCAGTAACCGCGGGGTGTAGGGGTATTAGATTTCGAGGACGAAATCATTCTAAGGTTGGGAGGATTGTAACACCCCGAAAATTGGAAATCCGAATTTTGGAGTTGCGGACGTCCGCATGGGCGCAAACCAGACGTCCGCGTAGCACGGAAGTCCGCGGGTCATCCGTGGAAGCAACATGGGATTTGGGGAGTGTCGGTCATGTTGAGGCCGGACGTCCGCGATAAGTTTGATGATATTTTTGTTTGCTTTTAAGGGCTTTCCCTCTCTCATCCCTCATTTCATTTTCCAAACCCCAACTCAGACTTTTCTCTCTCTCTCTAAACCCGATTTCTCCCAAGAAAAACCTCAAACCCTTCCTTCTCTTCTTCATCTTCTCCACCCAAATCGAACCCACTTCCACCATTGTTGAAGATATGGAAGATTGAAGCTTTTGTGGAGACTATGAGCTTTTATTTGAGGGATTCAAGTGGTGAAGGTACCCTCTGTCTACCTAAAAGCTAGGGTTTTGTTGTTTTCACCTTATATTCCATTGTGGGCTTTATTGGTGTGATTTTGGTGATGATTGGTTAAGGAAACCTTATTTTCTTCATCTATGAGAACTAGGGTTTTGGTATAAGTTGGGTTTTTGATGTAAAATGTTTGGGGAATGATTCTACATGGTTAGATCTGGATATTTATGGTTGAAACTTATGGATCTAGGTTTTGGAAGATTTGGACTTGAAGATTCGTATTTCTTCAAAGGAGCTTACGTTTGGGAAAATCTAGATTTAGCCTAATCTAGCAAGGTGAGTTCAAGTTGATATGTAAAAACGTTGTACATGCCAAAATGTTTATTTTAAAGTATTTGTGTGCTTTATATAAAATTATCTCTTGTTGAGTTATTTAGTGGGTTTTGATTTAATCAAAGTGTTAAACTTTACAAATCTTGTAAAACACCCACATTTGGGGATTTTGAGTGATTGATAAACAAATCAAAAGTGAAAGTGTTTTGTTGAATTTATTGCATAAGTGAAATTTGTTTGGTCAAAATACATTTCTAGTGTTTGTTGAGATTATGCAATAGTTATGATATGTTACATTTTGAAAATGTGAATGTGTGAGTTGAGGATTTTGGTCAATCTCGACCTTATGAATATTTTGAGAGTTGTAAACCTTTTATTTTGGGTCGGAGGCCAATTGAGAATGAAAAGGCAAATATTTTGAATAACAAGGTATTTTGGTTTACGTAACCGTGTGGGTAAAGCGTATTTAGCCAAACGTTCATTTTTCCTTTAAGAGCTTGATTTATACTCAAATGGGTCTTTTGAGTATTTGTCGGTTTTAGTAGCTCGAGGTGGAGCCGTGGATGTGTTATGTGATTAGTTGCGTTTTATTCGAGTATGTGCCCCTTTGAGGGTTTTGTCTTATATGTGAAGACAAATTGACGATTATGTATACGTGGTGCCTTTGGGTCTAATCAACCATTGCAAATTTTATGCATTGTCATGTTATAAAGGATTTGAGTATACGTATACACACATATATATATATATATATATATATATATATATATATATATATATATATATATATATATATATATATATATATATATATATATATATATATATGCATGTATGGTTTGACTTCATTGGGAAAGTGGAAATAAAGGGGTTTTGAGTTAATCATGCCTCGGAGCATGTGTTTGCATGGTGTGTGTTAGACACACTTCATTTGCATGAGTTGACTTTGATAAATGACCATTGGATCTTTTGAGCTTATGGCTCGGTTTTGGACTCTGTTGAGTCGCGAGGGCATTTCCCCGGTTTTTATAAGCTCGACGTGGGCTTGGGTTATGTTTTGCATGAATTGCATCGTATTTGAGAATTACATGATTTGAATGCATTGATTATTCTTTTGGGGTCATGTATAAATTCTAGATTAAGTAAGCTTGTTTTGGATGGTGGGATTCCATGGTAAAGATCCGGTCGGGTTGAACTTGCTGGGTTTAGGCTAGAGATCCAGTTTGGGTTGATACCTCAATAGACTAGAGATCCGGATTGGGTGGATGTCTCCGTTGACTAAAGATCCGGTTTGGGTTGATGTCTCACTAGGCTAGAGATCCGGTTTGGGATGATGCCTCACTTGACTAAAGATCCGGTTTGTATTGATGTCACAATTGACTAGAGATCCAGTTTGGATTGATGTCACAATAGACTAAAGATCTTGTTTGGATTGATGTCTATAATTGACTAGAGACTTGGATATGGTTGATGTCATATGTTTTCCCATCTATGAAACATGCTTGTATTTTGTAATTGTGGTTTAACTTGTATGTACTCCACATTCAATGAAATCAGGTCTCCCCCGTCACCGTAGGGTGTTGTTTTCGGGTATTTTGTTTATCCGCGTTGTCGGTGTCGTATTATATGCATATGGATTGTTTTCCATGATTGATGGACGGTATTTTATGTCTCAACTTTGTTTGGATGTTTTCTACTATTGGAGTATTATTCGCATTGATGATGATTTGGGAATTTATTAGTTGTTTTACTTCTTGACTGAGTTTTGGAATTGAGTCCATTGTTGAGAAATGATTTTTATTTGAAGCTTTCCTCACGGAAATTGTGTACGTTTGGAAATTGGGTTGTCGGTGTATTTTATACAAACCTCTTTTTGGGAATCATGAGTCAAGTTGAATCTTTTGGTCTATCAAATTATTTGCTCATGATATAAACTTTGAACTCACTAGGCGTTAGCCTAACCTTTTTATTGTCGGCATGTGCAACAGGTTCATGTTGGGAATAGCTTTAGCTACACTGTGAAGTGATGAGTGCTAGTATAGTGCATGAGAAGTGAGTTCGCTTAGTGAAGTCTTCCGCACTTATTTGGGATTAGCAACTTGTAATTGTGTTAAGTAACACTTGTCCTGAGTTATTAGTTGTGGAAACTATGATGTTTAAATTTTGAGGTATTTTCAAGGATGGTCTGTAGAAATGATTTTATCCTCTTTTGGTTATTTTATCGAAATTAAGTTAGTTGCACGTTCAAATTTTGAGGGTGTTACATTATCTGATCTTTTGAAGGATTGCTTGATTTGACGGACCTTGTCGAAGAAATATGTTCACGAACTGAACCAGAAGCAGTCTTGAATGAACATTCCGAAGCAGTTGAATCATCATACGACGATTGAACAATAGTATGGCAGTAAATTGTTCAGATAATTCAACTTTGAAGTTAATTGCTTCCAGTTTCTGAACTTTGTCGGACAGAACATTCCTTTCTCGAGAAATCAAATCAAACTTCTTCTGTAGATCAGATTTGAGCTTCTGCTCTTTCATGACTTCCGTTGCTAAAGTAGACAACTTCCTCATTAGCTTTGAGATTTCAGCCTGAAAGATGTTTCTCTTCTCTTCAAAGTCTTTTCCCAAATATCTTCCTTTATCAGCAATTTCTTTGAAGATTTCCATGTTCTTCTTTTTAAAGCTCTGCTTTTCTTTTTCAAAAACATTATTCTTTCCAACAAACTCTTTTCTCTCTTTCTCCAACACCTTTTCCAAATTAGATATTTTTAAACAAACCTCAGCACTTTTTGATTCAAAAACTTTTCTTTCAATATCAAACTCAGACATCTTTTTCTCAAGCTTTTCCTTTTCTAAAAATAAAACTTTTTTAAAATCAGAGTTTTATTTTGAAAGTTTTATGCATTTCAGCTCAACACCTTTCTTTTCTTCAATTGATTTCTTCGAAAAATCAAAAAACTTTTGTTGAAACATCTTTCTTTCATTTGCAAAAGTATTTCGTTCATTTTCAAAATCTTTTATCTCTTTTGCAAAAGATGTTCTTTCTTTTTGAATATCGATTTTAACCTTTAAGAACACACTTCTTTCCTTTTGAACATCATCTCTTTCTTTTGTCGTCACCTGATCAAGATCATATATCTTCTTTGTTAGCTCTACATTATTTTCCTCTAAAGAAATCATTAGACTGGCTTTAGATTCACAATTACATGTCTTCAGATCAGCTTGTGACTTCAGGTCATAAATTTGTTGTTGGAGATCTTGATTATTTTTCTTTAAGTTACGGATCTTGTTAGGACCATAAATGTCCTACATATTAGAAAGATATATAAATAATTATATAGTGCTTAATTAGTTTAATTAATCTTTTTGTAAAAGCCTTTAATCATAAATGGGCTTAGTTTAGGCTTAATGGGCCATGGGCCTTAGGATTCAAGCCTAAGTATAAATTGTTTTGTTAGCCTTAGTTTTAGGTGAATCGTCCCAGTCGTCTTTATTGCTTTTCTACTCTCATATTGTAAAACTCTCTGATTGAAAGCAGTATATGGATGACCAGTTGAAATCATAAACTTTGTGTTCATATCTATTGATTTCATTGTTCGTTGCACGGATCTGAGACTCACAATTGGTATCAGAGCAGACGGACTACATCGATTCAAAGTGTTCAATTCGATTTCTGGTAAGTTTTCTGAACAATACGGTTGTGTTCTTGAGTGACATTCTATTTTTTTATTCTGCTAAAATTGATCGATTTCGTTTATTGGGTATTGTTAGTATCATTGTTATTAGTGATTCTGCAAATTTTCGTACCTTAATTCGATCATTTGAGTGATTTCTAAGCAAATTAAAGTTCAAAAGTTTTGGTTCTGTTCTTCATAAAAATCAAATTTTTACCATCAAAACTTGTTGTTTTTGCTTTAAAATCGATTTGGGTAGTGTTATTTTTGTGTTTGGTCGAGTTCCTAACCTTTCAGGAACGATTTTGAGCAACCCTAGTCAATTCCCAATCGATTTTGATATTCCAGCCGCACTTTCCGGACACACAGCAACAGTTTCCGGATAATCCTTAAATCTTTCCGGGTAAGTTGATTCTTTTCGTTACTTTCCGGGTAAATCAAAAGTATCCGGTAACTTTCCGGATACTGGTAGTCTCCGGACAACTCTCACCCTGTAACATAAAGTTTCTGGGTACTCTGATCTTTCCGGACATCTATCCGGATTCATTTATTACCGGTAACTTCATTCTTATCCGGTCACCTCACATTCGGTAAGTCACACTTTCCGGACATCAGCTTCAGTACCCGGTAAGTTCTTCTCGTCCGGTAACCTATTTTTTATCCGGTATCTATACTCTATCCGATAACTGAGATCTTCCGGTAACCTCTAGTTATCCGAAAACCACTGTTTATCCGGTAACTTCAATTTTCCGGATTTCTTATCCGGAAACCACCCTCATATTTCAAAATTTTCTAGGGTCGCTGCCCCCAGACCCCGCAAGGGCGTTGCCCCTTGACCCCACCCGCTAACCGAGTAGCGGGACCCCCGTGCTAAGTCGCAGGAGGGGGACATTTAAGTATCCTTGATATTGTTCCACTTTGAATCGAACCATCGTCTGACGATCACATTAGTGCAACCATCGAAGATGTCTCGAGATGCTTTTGCAATGAGTAACCACACCACGCCTCCAGCTCTTGGAGAATCATGTCAGGTATGTCTACCATCTCATAATGCTTTAGTTGATAAAATTAAATTGCTTGGTCAAAAGGTAGAGTCCTATATGGTTTCCACGAATGAACAACTACTTGAAATTAACTCGTTAAAAGCAAAGTTAGATGTTCAAACAAAGATAACAGAAAAGTTTAAATCTGACAACACCTACCTAAAGGAAAAGTGTGCTAATCTTTCTATAGCACCAAAAGATCTTCGAGCCAAGATATCTGAACTGACCTTAAAGCTAGATCAGTGTGAGAATGAGAAAGCAGAAATTGAGTATCAATGCTCTTCTCTTCAAATTCAGCACAAGGAGTTTGTTGCTAAAATAGTTGACCTTGAAACCAAACTCCACAAAAGAGGTCAAACTGATCAGACCATACACATGAATAAACCCAAGGAGTTCACTTACTTCAACAAGGAGTGGGGAATCGGATACGATAACCCACACTATTTGAAAAAGGGTTTTTGGAATACACCAACACTGTATGATTTTGGCTGTTTAGGATTAGACAAACAGTATCCGGAATATGCGATTAAGTGGACTGGTCCTCTTGAACCTGAAAAGGAAGAGAAACTGAGGAATACAAGCGCACAAACACGTCCAAAATGCAACTTCCATTTTATTATGAACCGTTGAATTATTCCTATCAAAAGAACAAAAAGTACCTCTCGAATGACTACTTCGATTGCTACAAGGTTGTAACGCCCAAGGATTCCTCCAAAAAGGATGAGGTCCAAACAACTGAGCCCAAGACTGAGAAGGATGAGTTCAAACTCTATGTTCCCCCTCTCATCTTGAAAGCAAAGATATTCGAGTTGGAGGAGTCACTCGAGAAAGAAAGGTCGATTTTTCAAAAGGAAAAGCAAGTGCTAGTCATTGGTCTTGAGAAACTCAAATCTGAGAAAACCGAAGTTGTGTCAAATGAAGAAAAGGAAACTTTTAGGTGTGAAATCAATAAGCTCACATCAAAATTGTCTGCCATAGCAAATGAAACGATGAAAGAGCACTTGAGAAATGGTCAACTCCAAGAGCAGATTGACCTACTCCAAACTCAAAAGCAGATTTCACCTGATCTTTCCTCCAACTCATCTGACACATCCTCGTGTAAAGCTTTCATCGGAAATATCTCTTCTCAAGAAAGTAAAGAATCTCAAGATGCGTGTGTTGTAAGGAATTTAAACTCTGATTTTTTAAACGCTTTCGCACCGAATTCCTCAACGCACACTAGCACAAAGTGTTCCTCGCCTTCCTTGACCGATCCAAGTCCCACTATCCCGGATATTGACTTTTCAGAATATATGAACCCCGAAGGCCATTCAGATGAAGGGTTTGAATTTTTTCTATTTGACAAACCTCTTCCGAGTCACACCGACTTTCTTTCTAAAACGGTAAATCGCCCGGTCAATTTTCTTAAAGGCGAATGTTCTTCAAAACCAAAGAGCCCGGCTGTGAACAAAGTTTCTAAAACTGATTCTCGTTCACAAAATCATTCACATCCGCGGCAAAAGACCGGTCGGTCGAATGATAGACATCCTTCCCACTCACGCTCTACTGATCATACCTTTAATAATAAGTCAGATAATAATGGTCGGAGAAAGAGGTTCAAACAAGTTTGGGTGGTAAAGGGATCAAATGAAAGCAAAACGAATGCAAAGTCATTCAAGCCAGTTTCGCATGTTAGGACATACAATCGCAATCATGGTGTTTTTAATTCTCGTACTTCTGTTGAACAAAAGGTGATGTTTCCCTTAAAAGTTTACTCAATTCAACAGTTGCTTCAACTTTCTCATGATTGTATCTGTTGTTCTACATGTGGTTCGAATGATTTTGTTGATCGTAAATTTGAATCTCATTGGTATGGTACCTATAGCATTCCCGGTCCTCACTATAATAGGGCATCTAACCGTCAAGGATCCATCAAAGGATGGATACCAAAATCCCTCTAATCTGTTTTGCAGGAATGTCATGTGCATTTAAATTAGAAGACCCTTTTCACATGACAAGCATTCAAAGGTTATGCCAATTTAGAGGGGGAGTACTATCTCATGAAAGGTAAGTGAACTTCTAAGTGAATTCAAAGACATTGTCAATTCATTCCGAATAACTTACTTGCGTTTGTTATTATCTAAGTTTAACTTCCATGATTGCCATGTCCAAAACTCTCTTGATTTAGTTATTTCCATGTCTCAAATGTTTGTTGATTTTTCGATGGAAATACACTCGTTTGAATTCCTAGTTGTTTTTCAAGTTCGCTATTTCTTGCAAATGATTCCATTCTTATCTGATATATTAATTGTGACTTGTTCTTCACAATTAAACTTTCTGATCATTGTCTCATTTCTTGAAAAATACTGTGCTTACTGAGTCATTCTGTTTTGCGCTTGATTTTGTTTCTTGAAATTCCATATTTCAAATGATTTAATGACTTCTGATCATCTCAGATCAGGACTCGCACTTAAATGCTTTGACTTTTAAACATTTCAGTTTAGAACTCGTATTTAAACGTGTACTTCACTGTTTTTCGAAACTGATTTACTCGTTGCATGAAAGGAGTATTAGGAATTTTATCGTTTCTATGGTCTATCCAGAACCGAAAGGACCTACCCAAGAAACACATCCCCTTTAGACTACAGTGATGGGTCTAAGTTGATAGATGAGTTTGGAGAGAAAAGAATATGGTGAGGCTGTGACATGACTTAAAAGAAATATTGGTCCTTACCAAACCGAGTCAGTTATCCGGGTAACCACACAATCTATTCATTCTCGTTCTTTGGAGATGAATATTAAAATAGACATGGACCCAGTGTCGATAACTCGTGTCACCCCACCCAGCCACTCAAGTATCTCTCAAAAGATGCTTGTTTCATATATTCACGGAGAATTAGCACATAATATATCTATTCCTCACTCGGAGGTCTTAGATATTGAAAAAGGAAGACATCAGCTCCGGTCTCCGAACTTCATATTCTATTCACTGTGTCAATTGATTTTAACTTGCGTCCCAAGTTAAATCAATATTTTGAGCCAAAAAGATATAATTATTTCTTTCACACATGCACGAGTCTTTGTGATTCCATTTGCATATCTTCGTGATATTGTCGGAACAGTTTGAGAGGTTAATTTTTAAAATTTTACTTCAGTGATAACTGGAAGTCCTATCAGAGATACCCCATTGCCAACTCTGAACATAGGCCACATAATTTTTAAATTGTTGTGATAACAGTTACTACGTGTTTCTGTGTTAACTTTTTACCCCATGTAACTTACTGTAATGTTCTATCTGGATTTTTTGCTACTCGTCACTATTGTCTTTGAACGTGCATGATGCTCCGGATGCTCCTACTCATCATGAGGGGGAGAAAGGGTACAGATTCAAAGACACCGAATATCAAGTTGAGGGGGAGTTAGCAAAAGCCGAGGGGAGTAAAGAAGTCCCATGCAAAAGTCAAGGGGGAGTAACTGTGTTCTGATTGAAGATGAGATTGCAAAGATTAAATCCGAGGTTGAAAAGGTTTTGATTTACAGTTTGGAGTATTTGTTTAAAATTCTTCTCATTCCTTATCAAGTGGTGTTCGCTTCAAATTATTTCCTCCATCGAGCATACTGGTTCTACAAGTTCTTAAAGTTGAAGATTTGAAGACTAAGAGCTTTATTCAAGGGGGAGCGGTAAAGGACATGAAGACAAGCAACGCCGAAATGTTTCTATGATTCAAAAAGAAGAGAAGATCAAGACTTGAAGGTTTCAAGACCGATTTTTATTTATATATCTTTAGGGGAGATTGTTAGGACCATAAATGTCCTACATATTAGAAAGATATATAAATAATTATATAGTGCCTAATTAGTTTAATTAATCTTTTTGTAAAAGCCTTTAATCATAAATGGGCTTAGTTTAGGCTTAATGGGCCATGGGCCTTAGGATTCAAGCCTAAGTATAAATTGTTTTGTTAGCCTTAGTTTTACGTGAATCGTCCCAGTCGTCTTTATTGTTTTTCTACTCTCATATTATAAAACTCTCTGATTGAAAGCAGTATATGGATGACCAGTTGAAATCATAAACTTTGTGTTCATATCTATTGATTTCATTGTTCGTTGCACGGATCTGAGACTCACCGATCTCTTTTATCAGCAAATTTTCTGACTCTACTCTTTCCCTTTTAACCTTATCAAGATTATACCTAAACCACTTTTTCATATCATCAAGCTCTTTTGATTTGAGATCAAATTCTTTAGCCTTCTTTTTCAAAGAACTAATTTTGTCTCGTGTATGAACAGGTAAATTCTTAAGAAAAAGACAATTTCATCTGTGTGAAAATAATCATCCATCGTTACCTGAAATGTTAAAATGCAAGATCGTTAACAGATACTTCGTGAGAAGTAGAATTTGTGCGCTTGAACTATCAGAGAAAATCGATAAAAGTCAGACGATTTTTCAAAAATAAATTTTGAAAAGCAAATTGTAAATTTGTTTTCCAAAAATTAATTCTGAAAAATTAATGGAGAAAACTGGACTTTTAATCGACAAACCAGCAAAATATGAGAAAAATATATCAGTTACGGATAAATGCAGGCAAAAACTGATAAAACCGATGAAAATTGAAAAATAGCGAAGAATAAGAACTAAAAATGACAACTTACGAAACTAAAACGAACAAAGGACTAAAAGTGTAAAATACTAAAACTTAGAACTAAAAGGATTGAAAATGACAAAAACAGAAACTTAAGACTCAAAGGACTAAAAATGAAAAATTCTAAAACTTAACAACTCTAGCGACTGAAATTGACAAATATTGAAAGACAAACTACAAGGACTAAATCTGAAATAAAAGAAACTTAAACTACAGGGACCGAAAATGACAAAACCTAAATTCTAACTATGGAGACTCAAAGTGACAAACCCTGAAACTATTAACTATACTTAACAGACCAACTAACGAAGGACTTAAAATGAAAGAAACTTAACGAAAACATGTAACAAAAAGTTAACAAAAATATACTAACCTAAGTAACTGACCCTAAACAGAATTAGGACTGAAAATTAAACAAAAATGACAAAAAATAACGGAAACAATAATGATTCCTAACAAAACTAACGGAAAAGGACCAATTTTGTAATGAATTTAACATAGTACTAACGGAAGTTCGTTAGTACCGTTCATCGTCACCAACACATCGATTCCAGATTTCAGCTGCTGATTTCTTCGAGTTCTCACGTTCAAATAACTTGATTTTAGTGCCATTACGTTGTTAGATCATCTTCAAGTCATATTCCACGATGAAAGCAAAACATGCAAGCAAAAACGAGTGTTGCGATAAAGTCCGGCGAGATGAAATTTTCCGGCGAAGATGTGACGTGCGATGAAAATTTTATCGCAAACAGGAAGTGCGATAAAGATGAACGTGGTGGCTTGCGATAATAATGAAGTTTTATCGCACCAAAACACTTGCGACAACAATGAACATGCGATAAAAAGATGTTCCGGTGATTTTCACGTTTTTTTCGGCGATGTAAGCAGATTTCGGCGATGACTCCAAAACACTAATTTCTCAACGAATTTTGATTCTGAAAGTTGATGTATGCTCGAAACTTGACAACAAACAGATCTGTGATAACAAAAGCGTTCAAATCACACTTAAAATGCTCAAACAATCATCACACATAACCTCATCATCCAAGAACACTGTTTGAACCCAGAAAACTTGAAAACTCAGATTTTTTTTTTGGAACCAAAAAAAAAACTCGGGTTTTCAAGTTTTCTAGGTTCAAACAGTGTTCTGAAAAACTAAAGATTTTTTTTTGAAAACTCAGATTTGTTACTGAAAAACTAATCTAAAACTTGTAAAAGTGTTCTAAATCAAAAATAAAATCGATTTATAAACTTGAATCGATCCAAAACTCAAACGATTTCCAAAATTTTGAAAATTTTCAATAAAATCACAAAATAAACTTAAAACCATTCAATTTCTTCAAAAATTGATAAAAATCATTGAATTGATGCACAAATTCAGCTGCTAGGCTCTGATACCAATTGAGAGTTTCGGATAACAATGATTAAACACTATGATCTTCAATAGATTGAGAGAAATACAAAGATGATGAATTAAGATCTATTTCTCTCTCTAGAGGGTCATCCCTCTTTCACACACACACTCACGGTATGCTATTTTCCTCTAATGACCTCTCAATGTGCTACCCCCAAAATTCCCTCACAATAAACTATTTATACCTTTGACCTTACACATACCTTGACTTTGACTATTGTTGACTAATTACATTACCCTAAATCTTGAATACATTTGGTACTAACAGATTGAATAAAAAATATCATCTTACATAAAATTTTCCAAAACTAAATTCATAAGGAATAAAAATCATTCAATTATTTAAAAGTTATTGAAGACATTTTTTTAAATTCTTATTTTACCTTTTTTGTGATTTCAATAAGATTTAATTGTTATAAGATTTTTATTTTCTGTTTAAAGCAGCTAAAATAATCCTAATTTAATTTTTATTGGAAGAATGTTTTATTCAAAGCAATATCTTAAAAAAATTCAAACGTCAAAATCACGTGTGGTTTTCACTTAATTGACCTTTTTTCTAAAAAGAATCATGATATGATCTAAAACATGGAAAACAGTAATTTCAATTAAACATTGAAAAATAAAAAAATAATGGAAGTAAAATTACATATGTGATGTTGTAGATAACTTACATTTCTTAAACATATTAAATTTATTATGATTAACTTTTTGTCCAAATTTCTCATCTAATATTTTGATGAAAGGTAGTGAATTTTATAGAAAATTATAAAAAATATGTAAATAAATTACTTTAATAAAAAAATAAATACTTTAAAAGAAAAAGGGAAATTAATTAAAATGCCAAAAGTCCAACTTTGTGTTGGCAAGTTTAGCCCCTACCTGCGATAGGGCAAATTTTTTTTACATTTTTGGTCCCTGTTTTTTGTGTATTTGTTCAGTAAAAAAAATATAAACTGTTCAAAAGAAATTTTAGCAAAACCGAGCTGCGTGAGCACAAGATTTTGGAGCGGCATTCGTGTCCGCATGTCGCGCTCGCACACAAGTTCGACGATTTTAGCCTACGAAATCGTCAATCGGCACCCCCCCTGCACGCGCGGGTAGGTGTTGGAGTAAAACCATGCAAGGAGCTTGTCAACTCCCCTCACTTCTTTGCTTATAAACCAATGAAAGTTTAATCCTTCTTCCTATGTGGGACACCTTCCCACACCCAACTTGGTTTTTGCTAATTTCATGGTTTTTAATCAACTTTGAGCATCGATATCTCATTCACAAATACTTCATTTTGGACGCATTATATATCGTTTCGAAGCTCTCATATAGGAGAACATAAACCCGCCAAGAGTTAATTATATATACCACATATATATATATATTTAAATGTGTCGTAAGTTTAGTAAAAAACCATATATATGGGCAATTATAAACTAATATTTAAGGTGTTATGATTACACTGGTTTTGGACTTCTTTTTCCCTCTAATCTATTACTCCATGTCTCCATGTCCAGATGGTATGGATATGGTGTTTCTTTTGTTAGTTCACAAATACTATGTGGTAAACAATTTGAGAGTAAAAAGTAAAAACAATCGTTGCTTCTCTTTGAGTAGTACTTGTTTGTTTGAAATTGGCATATCTGTATATATTTGTTTGAACCTCAATGTTTTGTTATTCTTGTTTTAAGGAACCTTGGATAAGTATTTAACAAAAAATAAAAATAATTGTGGATGAGGTTGATAATGAAGACATCATATACAGATAATTTTTCAAAAAATAAATTTTGAAAAGCAAATTGTAAATTTATTTTCCAAAAATTAATTCCGAAAAATTAATGGAGAAAACTGGACTTTTAATCGACAAACCAGCAAAATATGAGAAAAATATATCAGTTACGGATAAATGCACGCAAAAACTGATAAAACCGATGAAAATTGAAAAATAGCGAAGAATAAGAACTAAAAATGACAACTTACGAAACTAAAACGAAAAAAGGACTAAAAGTGTAAAATACTAAAACTTAGAACTAAAAGGATTGAAAATGAAAAAAACAGAAACTTAAGACTCAAAGGACTAAAAATGAAAAATTCTAAAACTTAACAACTCTAGCGACTGAAATTGACAAATATTGAAAGACAAACTACAAGGACTAAATCTGAAATAAAAGAAACTTAAACTACAGGGACCGAAAATGACAAAACCTAAATTCTAACTATGGAGACTCAAAGTGACAAACCCTGAAACTATTAACTATACTTAACAGACCAACTAACGAAGGACTTAAAATGAAAGAAACTTAACGAAAACATGTAACAAAAAGTTAACAAAAATATACTAACCTAACTAACTGACCCTAAACATAATTAGGACTGAAAATTAAACAAAAATGACAAAAAATAACGGAAACAATAATGATTCCTAACAAAACTAACGGAAAAGGACCAATTTTGTAATGAATTTGACATAGTACTAACGGAAGTCCGTTAGTACTGTTCATCGTCACCAACACATCGATTCCTAGATTTCAGCTGCTGATTTCTTCGAGTTCTCACGTTCAAATCACTTGATTTTAGTGCCATTACGTTGTTAGATCATCTTGAAGTCATATTCCACGATGAAAGCAAAACATGCAAGCAAAAACGAGTGTTGCGATAAAGTCCGGCGAGATGAAAATTTTCGGCGAAGATGTGACGTGCGATGAAAATTTTATCGCAAACAGGAAGTGCGATAAAGATGAACGTGGTGGCTTGCGATAATAATGAAGTTTTATCGCACCAAAACACTTGCGACAACAATGAACATGCGATAAAAAGATGTTCCGGTGATTTTCACGTTTTTTTCGGCGATGTAAGCAGATTCCGGCGATGACTCCAAAACACTAATTTCTCAACGAATTTTGATTCTGAAAGTTGACGTATGCTCGAAACTTGACAACAAACAGATCTGTGATAACAAAAGCGTTCAAGTCACACTTAAAATGCTCAAACAATCATCACACATAACCTCATCATCCAAGAACACTGTTTGAACCCGGAAAACTTGAAAACTCAAATTTGTTTTTGGAACCAAGAAAAAAAAACTCGAGTTTTCAAGTTTTCTGGGTTCAAACAGTGTTCTGAAAAACTAAAGATTTTTTTTGAAAACTCAGATTTGTTACTGAAAAACTAATCTAAAACTTGTAAAAGTGTTCTAAATCAAAAATAAAATCGATTAATAAACTTGAATCGATCAAAAACTAAAATATAAACAGCAGGGGTTCATACAGAAAATAACCTTATTAAAGCTGAGAATAAGTCTAAATGCCAAAAAAATAGGAGTCTTCTATCCCCAAGATGCAAGCTCCAGCTCACACCTTCCCTTTCCCTTTTCCTGAGTCTTCAACTTGATTACCTGAAAGATTTTTAGTTTTGAGCGAGGGTTAGACCCTAGGGTCTAGTGAGTTCCCCCAAAATCCATGCCACAAAATAATACAGTTCAAGTAAAAGCTTTCGGTAAAAGTATTCAGATAAATTCGTTATGAGCACACAGTAATGGCCAGCACACTATGACAAGCTAATGGCACACACTTTGGTCACACCCACCGTGACAGCAAGAAGGGCACACACCGCCATATATGAAACACATTCATATATCCACACGTATGGGACACACCCCCATCTCACACATTTGCCATAGTTCGTCCACACATAGATAGATATCTTCCACACAGTTAAGTCACACTTCTCATTCATGAACATTCGATAAAACGAACACTTACCATATAAAATCATGCATGAGGTTCCACACTTTAAAAGGATTAAGTTAGAAAGACTCACCTGTCGTCCCGCTTAGTCCTCACACTAGATAAGCTCTCCCTTCAACTGCACCTATAAGGTACATACTACCACGATAAGCCACTTGATGGAATTACATACTCAACAACCTGCACTACTAAGTCACACTACACCCTTTCCGGACACCGTATCCGGATAGCCAAAACTACCCGGACAACCAGACTATCCGGACGTCATATCCGGATAACCAAACAATCCGGACATCTTACCCGGATACCCCAACAATCCGGACATCTTACCCGGACACCCCAACAATCCGGACATCTTACCCGGACAATAAGCCATCCGGAGACTACTTCCAGGGTTCTACCCGGACACCACCAATCGTCCGGACACTACCCTAATTTGAGGGTTTCCGGACGCGGCGTGCAATACCAAAAACGCAGAAAATTGCACAATCCCATGTCCCAATTTCCTCAACACTTCCAGATTGATAGATACATACTGTCCCATACCACTACTCCTTTTAAACAGATTAGATGAGGAAACCCAATAAACTCATAAAACCCACATTTCTCCTCCAAATACACACAAAACATGCTAACTTAAAGAGGAATAAGATTGTATTACCTGGATGATTTGTGATTCTGAAATCCCTCTTCAAAACTCAGCTGAAATCGATGCTCCTCTTCCTCTATTGCCAAAATTCCTCTCTTGCTTTTTTTCTCCCAGCCACACACACAACACACACTAGGAAATGCTTAACATGAGCAACTAGGGTTTTTCTTATTCTTTATATACTTTCCTCCAAAAACACAAAACTTTCAATTTTTCCACTTGGACCACATAGCTTCTAAATTTCCGAATTTCACCAAAGATTTCCCAATTATTGGCTAAATGAAAACCGGTTATTACAACATCCACCTCTCAAAAGAATTCCGTCCCCAGAATTCCATTTTCAAACAAACGAGGATATCGAGCCCTCATGTCCGACTCCAATTCCCAAGTTGCCTCTTGCCCTTTGTGGAATTGCCACTGAACTTTCACTAGAGATACCTCTTTATTCCTCGTCTTTCGAACCTTGCAATCCGAGATTGACAACGGTTCCTCTTCGTAGCTTAACTTCTCATCCACACAAATGTCTTCCAACGGTACCGCCATACTTTCTTCGGCCAAGCACTTTCTTAAATTTGACACATGAAAGGTCGGGTGTACTCTCCGAAGTTCCTCCGGCAATTCTAACTTATACGCCACTTCACCCACACGCTCGGTGATGGCGAACGGCCCGACATACCTAGGCTTTAGTTTTCCTCTTTTCCAAAACGTACAACTCCTTTCCACGGTGACACCTTAAGCATCACTTTATCTCCTACCAAGAATTCGATCGGCTTTCTTCTTTTATTCGCATAAGCCTTCTGCCGATCCTGGGCCACTTTCAACTTTTCCCTTATCACGCAAATTTTATCGGCCGTCAACTGCACCAGTTCCGGCCCCGCTAATAGCTTCTCTCCCACCTCGTTCCAACACAAAGGCGTCCGGCACTTAAGCCCATACAGTGCTCCAAATAGCGCTGCTTGAAGACTAGCGTGATAACTATTGTTATATGAAAACTCAATCAACGGCAGATGGGATTCCCACGAGCCCTTGAAGTCAATCACACAAGCACGCAACATGTCTTCCAAGGTTTGTATAGTCCTTTCGCTTTGCCCATCCGTCTGAGGATGATAGGCAGTGCTCATCAATAGCTGCGTTCCAAGCTCTCGCTGAAGACTTCTCCAGAAAGAGGACGTGAAGCGGCTATCGCGATCCGAGACTATAGACGATGGTACTCCGTGCCTCGCTACTATTTCATCCACGTACAGCCTTGCTAACCTCTCTAGCGAATCTTTCTCCCGAATTGGTAGAAAGTGAGCCGACTTGGTGAGACGGTCCACGATCACCCAAATGGCGTCATATCCCTTCGGGGTCCTTGGTAACTTCGTGACGAAGTCCATTGTGATACAATCCCACTTCCACATGGGTACCTCTAAGGGTTGTATCTCCCCGAACGGTCTCTGATGCTCCGCTTTGACTTTCAAACAAGTCACACACCGCTCGACAAGATAAGCGATGTCCTTTTTCAATCCTGGCCACCAATACATCTGCCTCAGATCTCGATACATTTTATTGGTTCCCGGATGGACTGAATACCACGATCTGTGAGCTTCCTCCAAAACACGCTTTCACAGGCCTCCCAGCTTAGGAACCCACACTCGGTTCTCCAAACACCTCACACCACTACCGTTAGATACTAAGGATGTCACATAACCGACAATTCTCTCACTTTTCCACTTCTCTTCCTTTAAAGCTTCCTCTTGGAACTGCTTAATCTCTTCCAACAGGTCAGGAATTACGTTGACTCGGAAGGCTACCACTTTAGTCGGCTCCCTCCTTTCCTTCCGGCTCAATGTGTCGGCCACGACGTTCGCCTTTCCTGGATGGTAGAGGATTTCACAATCGTAGTCGCTTAAGAATTCCACCCAACGACGTTGCCTCATATTTAATTCCTTCTGATCGAACAGATGCTTAAGACTTTTATGATCAGAATAAATCTGACACTTAACCCCGTAAAGGTAGTGCCTCCAAATCTTAAGCGCAAAAACCACAGCCGCTAACTCCATATCGTGCGTGGGGTAATTCTTTTCATGCTCCTTCAATTGACGAGATACATAGGCGATTACCTTTCCACTCTGCATTAGCATACATCCTAGACCCCGCTTGGACGCATCACTGTAGATTACGAATCCTTCCGACCCGTTAGGCAAGGACAAAATCGGAGCACTGCTCAGCTTGTCCTTCAGCTTGCTAAACGCCTCTTCTTGAGCCTCCGTCCACTCGAACTTAGTACTCTTCTTGGTTAAGGCGGTCAGTGGCGTAGCTATCCAGGAAAAATCCTGGATAAACTTTCGATAGTAGCCCGCTAAACCAAGAAAACTCCTAACTTCCGATGGCGACCTTGGTTGCTCCCACTCCTTAATGGCCTCCACCTTGGCTGGATCAACTTTGATACCTTCCCCCGACACTACATGGCCCAAAAATTGGACTTCTCGAAGCCAGAATTCGCATTTGGAAAACTTTGCATACAGCTTTTCTCGCCGTAGCAATTCTAACACCACACGAAGATGCTCTTCATGCTCACTCTGGGATCGAGAGTAGATGAGGATGTCATCTATGAACCTTATCACACACTTATCCAACCACGCGCTGCACACACGGTTCATTAAATCCATGAAGACTGCCGGAGCATTAGTCAAACCAAAGGGCATGACTAAAAACTCATAGTGGCCATACCTCGTGCGGAACACTGTCTTTGGCACGTCTTCTTCCCTTACTTTCAACTGATGATACCCGGACCTTAGATCTATCTTCGAGAAGAAGCTCGCTCCTTGCAACTGGTCAAACAGATCATCGATCCTTGGAAGCGGGTATCTGTTCTTAATAGTCACCTTGTTAAGCTCACGGCAGTCTATGCACGTTCGCATAGACCCATCTTTCTTCTTGACGAAAAGCACTGGCGCTCCCCAGGGTGAGGAACTAGGGCGTATAAACCCTTTATCCAACAACTCCTGTAGTTGCGTCATTAGTTCCTTCATTTCCGCCGGTGCCAACCGATACGGCGCACGCGCTATCGGGGCCGCACCCGGCACCAAATAGATTCTGAACTCAACTTGGCGATCCGGGGGTAAACCTATCATGTCATCAGGAAACACCTCCGGAAATTCTCTCACCACGGGAACTTCTTCTAGTCCCTTCTTCTCTTTCTTAGCGTCTAACACATACGCCAAGAACCCCTGACACCCTTTCTCTAGACAATGCCTCGCTTTCATAACCGAGATAAGACAAGACTTACTCTCTCGTCTATCCCCATAGATTACCACCTCCGACGAATCCGGCAAGGTCATACGAATCATTTTCTTATTGCACATAATGCTAGCATTATTACTAGCCAACCAATCCATCCCTACTACAATATCAAACTCTCCCATTCCCACGGGGTACAACCGCAATGGGAAAGAGTGACCCTCAACCTCTATATTACATCCAACATACATTTCTCTAACCAAAACCCGCCTATCGTCAGCAATCTCTACTTCAAACTCACACCCCAACCGTTTAGGCTTAACACCCAAACGTCGGGCAAAATCCGGCGATACAAAAGAACGATTTGCACCCGAATCAAACAACACTTTGGCAAGAACAAAATTTACAAGAAAGGTACCTGTTACAACATCAGGTATCTCCACTGCCTCATCAGCCGTCATTCGAAAGGCCCTTTCCCTGGTCTGAGCTGGTTCCACTTTTCTTTCTCCCCCTCTTCCTCCTTGTTTACCACCAAAACCACCCAAATCCCCTCTTTTCAGTTGAGGGCAATCCGGCCTCAAATGCTCCACTGATCCACACTGATAACATGCTCGGGGGTTCCGACAGTCACGCGCCATATGCCCCAATTTCCCGCACTTGAAACACCCCTCAGGTTCAGCACATTCCCCACGGTGAACTCGATTACATTTCCCGCACGGTTTTTCTCCAAATTTCGACCCTCCTCGGAACTCCGGCTTGAACACTTTAGCCCGTTTCGAGTCACGTGCTGGTACTTCCCACTTTCTCTTTTCCTTACCCTTTTCCACATCTTGACGGTTCTTTTCCTTTTCAACCAATTCCGCTGCATTGATGGCTGCCTGAAAAGTAGTTGGGTTTCTAGCCGTAACCAGTTCTCGCACACTACCTTTCAACCCGAAAATGTACCTCTCCACTCGGCGCTCTTCATTCGGTACATATAGCTCGGCAAATCTCGCCTTCTCCATAAACTTTGTGGTATATTCCCTCACCGACATTCCACCTTGTTCCAAGCCCAAGAACTCTTCGTCCAATCGCTTCACTGCCACCAGAGGGAAAAACGATGCTTTAAATTTTGAGACAAAAGTCCCCCACGTCATACTCTTTGCAATCTTTGACCCTTCTCCTGCAGTCTCCGCATCCTACCAGAACACTGCTTCCGACTTTAGCATGGACAGCGCATACATCACCCTGTCGCTATCAGCACACTTACAGGTGTCGAATGCTAGTTCCATTTCTCTGATCCATTTCATTGCCAACACAGGATCGCATTCTCCCTTGAAAGTGGGCGGCTTACAAGAAGCGAATGCCTTGTAGCTACAACCTCCACCCATCACCCGATCATTTACTGCCAAAGGATTGGACTGCAAAGGACTTCCCGAAGCAGAACCATGCGAGCTAGTCGCCCCTTCTTTACTACCACTTGGCTCTTTACTCCCCGATGCCGACTTGTCTAGCTTTGCCAACAATGCTTTCAACGTATCCTGGATTTCACCCAAAGCAGTGGCGAAATTTTCTTGAGATACAAAAGCTTGGGCACGACCACGCCCACGACCTCCGCCCCGACTCGCTCCCCGTCTGGACGCGGAGCTCTCCTGTTGAGACGCCTCGGGTTCTTGCGGAATTCTTGCACTCCTTGTCCCACGAGTAACACGAGCCCTTACTACAGCTCCTTCCGCATTCTCATTCACTTGGGTAGCCGCACGCCGGGGTACCACTCCCCGTCCTCTTCCTCGGCCCCTTCCTCGGCCCCTACCACAGGTAGCCGCCGGTACAGGGGGTGCTTCCATCTCGATTTCCTCATCAACAGGTTCCGATGCACCCCTCATGGATCTCCTCAACATGATTACAGACTGTCGAGGAAAACACAAACAAATATTGAATCTGCTGCTCCAAATTAATAAGGCAATTAAGCACATTCATGTACCTGTAAGTTCGTAATTACACTGGCCATGTGTAACCGCCAACTTACCTTACATGGCAGTTCTCACTACCCCATTAATCTTTCTACCCAGTCTCGCTAAGGTCCCCCTAGTTCTCAGCTGTACTACTTGACTCCTACAGTTTAAGTTTAGGCCCGTCCGGTCACCTAAATCCCTTAAACTAAGGCTCTGATACCAACTGTAACAACCCAAAACTAAAAGTAGACAACCACTATATTCATAGATAAGTAATAACTGCCAAACCTGGCAATACCAAAATTCAAATATAAACAGCAGGGGTTCATATAGAAAATAACCCTATTACAGCTGAGAATAAGTCTAAATGCCAAAAAAATAGGAGTCTTCTATCCCCAAGATGCAAGCTCCAGCTCACACCTTCCCTTTCCCTTTTCCTGAGTCTTCAACTTGATTACCTGAAAGGTTTTTAGTTTTGAAAGCTAGGGTTAGACCATAGGATCTAGTGAGTTCCCCCAAAAGCCATGCCACAAAATAATACAGTTCAAGTAAAAGCTTTTAGTAAAAGTATTCAGATAAATTCGTTATGAGCACACAGTAATGGCCAGCACACTATGACAAGCTAATGGCACACACTTTGGTCACACACACCGTGACAGCAAGAAGGGCACACACCGCCCATATATGAAACACATTCATATATCCACACGTATGGGACACACCCCCATCTCACACATTTGCCATAGTTCGTCCACACATAGATAGATATCTTCCACACAGTTAAGTCACACTTCTCATTCATGAACATTCGATAAAACGAACACGTACCATATAAAATCATGCATGAGGTTCCACACTTTAAAAGGATTAAGTTAGAAAGACTCACCTGTCGTCCCGCTTAGTCCTCACACTAGATAAGCTCTCCCTTCAACTACACCTATAACGTACATACTACCATGATAAGCCACTTGATGGAATTACACACTCAACAGCCTGCACTACTAAGTCACACTACACCCTTTCCGAACACCGTATCCGGATAGCCAAAACTACCCGGACAACCAGACTATCCGGACGTCATATCCGGATAACCAAACAATCCGGACATCTTACCCGGACACCCCAACAATCCGGACATCTTACCCGAACACCCCAACAATCCGGACATCTTACCCGGACAACAAGCCATCCGGAGACTACTTCCAGGGTTCTACCCGGACACCACCAATCGTCCGAACACTACCCTAATTTGAGGGTTTCCGGACACGGCGTGCAATACCAAAAACGCAGAAAATTGCACAATCCCATGTCCCAATTTCCTCAACACTTCCAGATTGATAGATACATACTGTCCCATACCACTACTCCTTTTAAACAGATTAGATGAGGAAACCCAATAAACTCATAAAACCCACATTTCTCCTTCAAATACACACAAAACATGTTAACTTAAAGAGGAATAAGATTGTATTACCTGGATGATTTGTGATTCTGAAATCCTTCTTCAAAACTCAGCTGAAATCGATGCTCCTCTTCCTCTATTGCCAAAATTCCTCTCTTGCTTTTTTCTCCCAGCCACACACACAACACACACTAGGAAATTCTTAACATGAGCAACTAGGGTTTTTCTTATTCTTTATATACTTTCCTCCAAAAACACAAAAATTTCAATTTTTCCACTTGGACCACATAGCTTCTAAATTTCCGAATTTCACGGGCTAAATGAAAACCGGTTATTACAAACAATAATGATTCCTAACAAAACTAACGGAAAGGACCAATTTTGTAATGAATTTAACATAGTACTAACGGAAGTCCGTTAGTACTAAACATCGTCACCAACACATCGATTCCTAGATTTCAGCTGCTGATTTCTTCGAGTTCTTACGTTGTTAGATCATCTTGAAGTCATATTCCACGATGAAAGCAAAACATGCAAGCAAAAACGAGTGTTGCGATAAAGTCCGGCGAGATGAAATTTTCCGGCGAAGATGTAACGTGCGATGAAAATTTTATCGCAAACAGGAAGTGCGATAAAGATGAACGTGTTGGCTTGCGATAATAATGAAGTTTTATCGCACCAAAACACTTGCGACAACAATGAACATGCGATAAAAAGATGTTCCGGTGATTTTCACGTTTTTTTCGGCGATGTAAGCAGATTCCGGCGATGACTCCAAAACACTAATTTTTGAACGAATTTTGATTCTGAAAGTTGATGTATGCTCGAAACTTGACAACAAACAGATCTGTGATAACAAAAGCGTTCAAATCACACTTAAAATGCTCAAACAATCATCACACATAACCTCATCATCCAAGAACACTGTTTGAACCCAGAAAACTTGAAAACTCAGATTTTTTTTGGAACCAAAAAAAAACTCGAGTTTTCAAGTTTTCTGGGTTCAAACAGTGTTCTGAAAAACTAAAGATTTTTTTTTGAAAACTCAGATTTGTTACTGAAAAACTAATCTAAAACTTGTAAAAGTGTTCTAAATCAAAAATAAAATCGATTTATAAACTTGAATCGATCCAAAACTCAAACGATTTCCAAAATTTTGAAAATTTTCAATAAAATCACAAAAAAAACCTTAAAACCTTTCAATTTCTTTAAAAATTGATAAAAATCATTGAATTGATGCACAAATTCAGCTGCTAGGCTCTGATACCAATTGAGAGTTTCGGATAACAATGATTAAACACTATGATCTTCAATAGATTGAGCGAAATACAAAGATGATGAATTAAGATCTATTTCTCTCTCTAGAGGGTCATCCCTCTTTCACACACACACTCACGGTATGCTATTTTCCTCTAATGACCTCTCAATGTGCTACCCCCACAATTCCCTCACAATAAACTATTTATACCTTTGACCTTACACATTAGATACCTTGACTTTGACTATTGTTGACTAATTACATTACCCTAAATCTTGAATACATTTGGTACTAACATATTGAATAAAAAATATCATCTTACATAAAATTTTCCAAAACTAAATTCATAAGGAATAAAAATCATTTGATTATTTAAAAGTTATTGAAGACATTTTTTTAAATTCTTATTTTACCTTTTTTGTGATTTCAATAAGATTTAATTGTTATAAGATTTTTATTTTCTATTTAAAGCAGCTAAAATAATCCTAATTTAATTTTTATTGAAAGAATGTTTTATTCAAAGCAATATCTTAAAAAAATTAAAACGTCAAAATCACGTTTGGTTTTCACTTAATTGGCCTTTTTTTCTAAAAAGAATCGTGATATGATCTAAAACATGGAAAACAGTAATTTCAATTAAACATTGAAAAATAAAAAAATAATTGAAGTAAAATTACATGTGATGTTGTAGATAACTTACATTTCTTAAACATATTAAATTTATTATGATTAACTTTTTGTCCAAATTTCTCATCTAATATTTTGATGAAAAGTAGTGAATTTTGTAGAAAATTATAAAAAATATGTAAATAAATTACTTTAATAAAAAAATAAATACTTTAAAAGAAAAAGGGAAATTAATTAAAATGCCAAAAGTCCAACTTTGTGTTGGCAAGTTTAGCCCCTGCCCGCGATAGGGCAATTTTTTTTTACATTTTTGGTCCTTGTTTTTTTGTGTATTTGTTCAGTAAAAAAATATAAACAGTTCAAAAGAAATTTTAGCAAAACCGAGCTGCGTGAGCACAAGATTTTGGAGCTGCATTCGTGTCCGCAGGTCGCGCTCGCACACAAGTTCGACGATTTTAGCCTACGAAATCGTCAATCGGCACCCCCCCCTACGCGCGGGTAGGTGTTGGAGTAAAACCATGCAAGGAGCTTGTCAACTCCTCTCACTTCTTTGCTTATAAACCAATGAAAGTTTAATCCTTCTTCCTATGTGGGACACCTTCCCACACCCAACTTGGTTTTTGCTAATTTCATGGTTTTTACTCAACTTTGAGCATCGATATCTCATTCACACATACTTTGTTTTGGACGCATTATATATCGTTTCGAAGCTCTCATATAGGAGAACATAAACCCGCTAAGAGTTAATTATATATACCACATATATATATATATATATATATATATATATATATTTAAATGTGTCGTAAGTTTAGTGAAAAACCATATATATGGGCAATTATAAACTAATATTTAAGGTGTTATGATTACACTGGTTTTGGACTTCTTTTTCCCTCTAATCTATTACTCCATGTCACCATGTCCAGATGGTATGGATATGGTGTTTCTTTTGTTAGTTCACAAATACTATGTGGTAAACAATTTGAGAGTAAAAAGTAAAAACAATCGTTGCTTCTCTTTGGGTAGTACTTGTTTGTTTGAAATTGGCATATCTGTATATATTTGTTTGAACCTTAATGTTTTGTTATTCTTGTTTTAAGGAACCTTGGATAAGTATTTAACAAAAAATAAAAATAATTGTGGATGAGGTTGATGATGAAGACATCATATACAGATAATTTTTCAAAAAATAAAATTTGGAAAGCAAATTGTAAATTTGTTTTCCAAAAATTAATTCCGAAAAATTAATGGAGAAAACTGGACTTTTAATCGACAAACCAGCAAAATATGAGAAAAATATATCAGTTACGGATAAATGCAGGCAAAAACTAATAAAACCGATGAAAATTGAAAAAATAGCGAAGAATAAGAACTAAAAATGACAACTTACGAAACTAAAACGAAAAAAGGACTAAAAGTGTAAAATACTAAAACTTAGAACTAAAAGGATTGAAAATGACAAAAACAGAAACTTAAGACTCAAAGGACTAAAAATGAAAAATTCTAAAACTTAACAACTCTAGCTACTGAAATTGACAAATATTGAAAGACAAACTACAAGGACTAAATCTGAAATAAAATAAACTTAAACTACAGGGACCGAAAATGACAAAACCTAAATTCTAACTATGGAGACTCAAAGTGACAAACCCTGAAACTATTAACTATACTTAACAGACCAACTAACGAAGGACTTAAAATGAAAGAAACTTAACGAAAACATGTAACAAAAAGTTAACAAAAATATACTAACCTAACTAACTGACCCTAAACAGAATTAGGACTGAAAATTAAACAAAAATGACAAAAAAAATAACGGAAACAATAATGATTCCTAACAAAACTAACGGAAAAGGACCAATTTTGTAACGAATTTAACATAGTACTAACGGAAGTCCGTTAGTACTGTTCATCGTCACCAACACATCGATTCCTAGATTTCAGCTGCTGATTTCTTCGAGTTCTCACGTTCAAATCACTTGATTTTAGTGCCATTACGTTGTTAGATCATCTTGAAATCATATTCCACGATGAAAGCAAAACATGCAAGCAAAAACGAGTGTTGCGATAAAGTCCGGCGAGATGAAATTTTCCGGCGAAGATGTGACGTGCGATGAAAATTTTATCGCAAACAGGAAGTGCGATAAAGATGAACGTGGTGGCTTGCGATAATAATGAAGTTTTATCGCACCAAAACACTTGCGACAACAATGAACATGCGATAAAAAGATGTTCCGGTGATTTTCACGTTTTTTTCGGCGATGTAAGCAGATTTCGGCGATGACTCCAAAACACTAATTTCTCAACGAATTTTGATTCTGAAAGTTGATGTATGCTCGAAACTTGACAACAAACAGATCTGTGATAACAAAATCGTTCAAATCACACTTAAAATGCTCAAACAATCATCACACATAACCTCATCATCCAAGAACACTTTTGAACCCAGAAAACTTGAAAACTCAGATTTTTTTTTGGAACCAAAAAAAAAACTCGAGTTTTCAAGTTTTCTGGGTTCAAACAGTGTTCTAAAAAACTAAAGATTTTTTTTTGAAAACTCAGACTTGTTACTGAAAAACTAATCTAAAACTTGTAAAAGTGTTCTAAATCAAAAATAAAATCGATTTATAAACTTGAATCGATCCAAAACTCAAACGATTTCTAAAATTTTGAAAATTTTCAATAAAATCACAAAAAAAACCTTAAAACCTTTCAATTTCTTCAAAAATTGATAAAAATCATTGAATTGATGCACAAATTCAGCTGCTAGGCTCTGATACCAATTGAGAGTTTCGGATAACAATGATTAAACACTATGATCTTCAATAGATTGAGAGAAATACAAAGATGATGAATTAAGATCTATTTCTCTCTCTAGAGGGTCATCCCTCTTTCACACACACACTCACGGTATGCTATTTTCCTCTAATGACCTCTCAATGTGCTACCCCCACAATTCCCTCACAATAAACTATTTATACCTTTGACCTTACACATTAGATACCTTGACTTTGACTAATTACATTACCCTAAATCTTGAATACATTTGGTACTAACAGATTGAATAAAAAATATCATCTTACATACAATTTTCAAAAACTAAATTCATAAGGAATAAAAATCATTTGATTATTTAAAAGTTATTGAAGACATTTTTTTCAATTCTTATTTTACCTTTTTTGTGATTTCAATAAGATTTAATTGTTATAAGATTTTTATTTTCTATTTAAAGCAGCTAAAATAATCCTAATTTAATTTTTATTGAAAGAATGTTTTATTCAAAGCAATATCTTAAAAAAATTAAAACGTCAAAATCACGTTTGGTTTTCACTTAATTGACCTTTTTTTTCTAAAAAGAATCGTGATATGATCTAAAACATGGAAAACAGTAATTTCAATTAAACATTGAAAAATAAAAAAATAATGGAAGTAAAATTACATGTGATGTTGTAGATAACTTACATTTCTTAAACATATTAAATTTATTATGATTAACTTTTTGTCCAAATTTAAAATCTAATATTTTGATGAAAAGTAGTGAATTTTGTAGAAAATTATAAAAAATATGTAAATAAATTACTTTAATAAAAAATAAATACTTTAAAAGAAAAAGGGAAATTAATTTAAATGCCAAAAGTCCAACTTTGTGTTGGTAAGTTTAGCCCCTGCCCGCGATAGGGCAAATTTTTTTTTACATTTTTGGTCCCTATTTTTTGTGTATTTGTTCAGTAAAAAAAATATAAACTGTTCAAAAGAAATTTTAGCAAAACTGAGCTGCGTTCGTGTCCGCAGGTCGCGCTCGCACACAAGTTTGACGATTTTAGCCTACGAAATCGTCAATCGGCACCCCCCTGCGCGCGGGTAGGTGTTGGAGTAAAACCATGCAAGGAGCTTGTCAACTCCTCTCACTTCTTTGCTTATAAACCAATGAAAGTTTAATCCTTCTTCCTATGTGGGACACCTTCCCACACCCAACTTGGTTTTTGCTAATTTCATGGTTTTTACTCAACTTTGAGCATCGATATCTCATTCACACATACTTCGTTTTGGACGCATTATATATCGTTTCGAAGCTCTCATATAGGAGAACATAAACCCGCTAAGAGTTAATTATATATACCACATATATATATATATATTTAAATGTGTCGTAAGTTTAGTAAAAAACCATATATATGGGCAATTATAAACTAATATTTAAGGTGTTATGATTACACTGGTTTTGGACTTATTTTTCCCTCTAATCTATTACTCCATGTCTCCATGTCCGAATGGTATGGATATGGTGTTTCTTTTGTTAGTTCACAAATACTATGTGGTAAACAATTTGAGAGTAAAAAGTAAAAACAATCGTTGCTTTTCTTTGGGTAGTACTTGTTTGTTTGAAATTGGCATATCTGTATATATTTGTTTGAACCTCAATGTTTTATTATACAAGAGAATTTCATATTCAATTTGTAATTGATAAGTTATTTCCTTAATATAAAATCACTAACAATGCAAAAAGGCCACCATATTTTGCAATTTCTTGCATTTTGACTTAAAATTAAGTTAGCAAGTGCAATGTTTAAGAGGCTAACAAACTCAGTAATTGAACAACGTTAGAAATTGCACATTGTTAGGACATAAAATGTCCTAATTATATGATAGTTTTGTAAAGAGTTATAATTGTAATATGGGCTTGGGTTATTGTAATATGGGTTTGGGCTTAAATGTGTAACAAGGAGTATATAAGGATTAGTGTGTGTGTTCTAGAGAGAGAACAAGTAGTTCTCTTACATTTGAATAATACACCATTCCTATTATATCTCATCTTGTTACTATCTTCATGATTCTTGAATTGTTGCTTGTTTTAATGGGACTAACACACATCTCGATAGTTCCTTTTTTGGGTAGTGTTCTACTCGGCAATCCCTAAAATGTTTATCAAAATAAATGCAAACAGTTCAATAATTGTATATACCTAATTAAATGCTTGCAGATAATCCTATATGTTTGTTGAATGCACAAAAAGTTGATCAGAACTTTCAATAGGTAGAAAACTCATATGACATAAAGACTGAAAGAAAAATCGGAAATGGTAATTAATAAGATAATATATGTATATATATACCCTTTTTGGCAACAAAAAAAAAGTCCGGTGATGAAGCACAAGATCTTTTGACCTAAAGAATTTTTGAAACATTTTTCAAGAAACGACATAAATTAGTATGCAATCCACAATTTGAAAAGAATCGCGAGAGAAGATTCAGGAGTTGAATGATGGAATTTGAAGTGTGTATTTTCAAGTAACGGGTAAAACTTGGAGAAAGTAGGGCAGTAGCATGGACCAATCAGAAGACGATCACAAATAGGGCGGTGAGCCGGTGACAAAACATGTGATAACCTTCATCACACATGTCACATTGAAAAAGTTGGTGGTCGTTGTCGCCTGAGCCACATCAACGCAGATATCATCGTTATAGTGAACTTTTGTCACTACCCTTGGTTCATGATGTCGTCCACTGACCGATGCTTTCTTCGGTCATTTGTAACATCCCAAAAACATAACAAGACAACCAAAGCATTAAATCATACTCTGTAATAAAACTGGGTCCCAAAAATTCAGTTACATCATTCCCAAACTAAGGTTGGCGGAAACAACCTATACACAACTGAGAACAACTACTACTACAAGTGGCATCAGCACAGTCTCTAGCTGCATCCGTACTCAATCATGCTCTTGCTCACTTACTTGAGCCTCTTACTACTTGCTTACCTGAAAATGGTTTAGTTTTGAAAAGCGAGAGTTACACCAAAAGGTCTAGTGAATTCCCTCCGAAAACAACATATATAAACATTGGGAAAATCGATTATAAAATTCATCATCAAACTTCACATAACGTCAAACATGGTACTGCACCGTGATGAGGACCGCATAAACTAACCACGATCGGGGCCCAAGCAGACTCCCCTCTCGCCGCGATCGGGGCCCAAACAGAATCCCCTCTCGCCTCGTATCGGGGCCCAAGCAGACTCCCCTCTACCCGAATAGGAGGGAAACAGATTCCAACCTATCGGCTCATCACCCATGTCCAAGGGATCATCGGATCCCAGAGCATACCGATCCCACGGTGCAGACCGACTCCACATAGCATACATCACATGTCATACTTCATACAACTTGGAATCTCGTAAACCATATAATCATTTCAACATGCTAAATATTCTTTGAATAAAGTATGAGCTTTCAAGTAAAAACATGCATATCGATTTGGTAAACATTTCGTGCTCAAAGTGAACCATTATCAGTTAAAAGAACAATTAACACATTGTGTCGTAAATAGGTTTAGGGAACTCACCTTGATGACGCTAAACGCTCTTCTTGAAATCACCAAGCTAATCCAACCGAACACCTAAGGGCATTGAATTCGAATCAGATAAAATATCTCAGCCCTACACTTATCCGGACACTACACTTATCCGGACACCACACTTATCCGGACACACCACTTATCCGGACACATCACTTATCCGGACACACCACTTATCCGGACACACCACTTATCCGGGCAAAACTACCCGGACACCTTCACGAGACACTTACCCGGACACATGCAACATATCCGGACACCACCAAACACTGGTGTCCGGAAAACGCTGCTGTTTGAACTTAGAAATTCTAAAACCGCTTTAAACTCCGATTTAAGCCATTAGTTTGATTAGATAACCTCAAGGGTTCATTCACTAACCCCAAATACCCAATTAAACCCACTTTAATCCCTTAAAATCGATTACTAGGCCAAAAACCCTCAAAACCCACTTCCAAGGAGAAAGTGATGAAAACTCAATGAATCTCTACATTCAGACTTACAAATCCAGATTGAATACGAGGGGAAAACTACATCAACAAGGAAAACGGAATTAGGAGAGGTTTACCTTGTTGACTTCTTCTTTGATTTTCACTTCTTGATTCCTCTCCAAGAGTTTCCTTCTTCTCTCTTTTCTTCTTCTCTTTTCTTCCTTGAGCCGCCAAACACACACACCACAACAATACTGAATTGTGAAATGGAGGCTGCCATAGAAGTTTGAGTCTATAAATATCTTTCACTAATTGCAAACAAGTCCCTCAACTTAACTTTCATTTATTGCATAAAGGACACTAAACTTTCATATCTCAAACTTGAAATTCAGGTTGTTACAACACTCCCCCCTTAAAAGAATTCCGTCCCCGGAATTCCTTATTAGGGAAAAGATGCGGGTATCTTGCCCACATCAAAACCGACACTTCCCAAAGTAAAGCCATATATGACTCAGTCAACCACCTCATTAAACTCGAAACATGTAACCTTGGGTGCGTTTCCTTCAGTTCTTACGGTACTCCTAACTCGTAGGCTATTGATCCTACCCGATCGGTCTTGACAACAGAAGATTAACTAAGGCTTCTCAAGCATCTATACTTCCTTTAAGGAGGAACCTGGCTAAATCTCCGTCACAACATAGTATTCACTTACCAAGAGACAAACACACACTTGACAGCTTGGCACCAGACCAAACCCGTACGTCCCGACAACTCACAACCCAGAGTTCCTTCGTCGCAATACAAGCAATCCTATATTACTTCCCTCAACCAACAATCGTCTAAGCGGTCAACATTTCCCTTACTCAGACCACCTCGACCACAGTTCGTCAACCAACTCCCTTATCCTCATCACTTCACCACTACATACTTATACGCAACTAAGAGTAGGAACCTCCAAACCCATCGTTGAAGTGTTCACCTACTCAAATTAAACTTATCCTGAAACACATAAATTCCTCGTTGATTGCCACGTTCGCTCAGACATATAACACATAACTCCGGTTATCCTCACTCATCTGGGAGGCGTAACCATGGTCACACCATACTATTCTCACTAGCTCAATCACTGCACGACCAATTCATTTATACATTTCTCACAAGGTCACTTAACTTAACTCATTCAGTTGTCTAATCCACTTCTTTCCTGCACAAAATCATACACAAATCCCTTCCTCAAAACTCGTTCCAACAGTTCGCACATTTATCACTGACAATCTACAAAACACAGCACCCTTCTGGTAATACGGCCACATTTACTACTTCCAATTTACTCACTTAATCCGATATACTATCTTCACCTCCCCACGTTAGCGTGGAGCACTGCTCATCAAACATTACTTGCCCCTCTCTCCTGACCTATCCACATGCTGATAACACTTTCTCAATACTTGCCTAACCAAACAGTTGCACCACGATCTTATTTTAAGGCATTCAACCAAACCGTCTTGAAACGAGACCAGTGTTCGACATCACTACACATTCTTTAATCTCCAACTTTTACCTTCTCAGACATTTCTCTCACACATAAGCAACAATTCACATTCTTTAACACTTTCTCATCTACTATACTACAGCTCGACTAATCTATTCATCATCTTCTTTAAACTTACTCTGCCTTCAAGAATATACTTAACAACATACATAACCACAAAGCTTGGTCTCACAGCTGGGCAATCACCCAATTCTGCCACGACATTCCATTCCGATAACAGTCAAAATAAACACCAACTTACAAACCACGTACTTCACAACTGGGGTTGCAAAACGTACATTCCACCCGAAAATCCCAAACGGACTTCCTTCTAATCCTTCATCTTTCTAACATCACCTTACCAGATCACCGGCTGATACAGAAATCTTGGCAATTGAAGCTATTATTAGCTCGTACATCCACCACTCCTATCATCACACTACCGACCAAGTCTCTCATGGTCATTCGTACACAATTTGAACTTGCCTTCACATTTTCTCGCATACACAATCGAGTCTATCTCGCTACTTTGTCCTTTCTCACTCTAGCTGAACTATAACTTCCTAGTTCCCAATTAGCTCAATGTAAGCGTTCTTGTTCGCTCCTTACGATCCGAGGCCTTACATAAGCTGGACACAGTCCCTCACTGGACGATAGAAACTACACACTTGCTTTGCTCGTGTTACATTCCTCATCATTTTACGAACCCTCCATACTTCGTAAATAGAACGCTTAATCACCACAATAACTTCTCATCCTCTTAGCACCTCTACAAGGTGTTCTATCAACTTTCAACCTTCTGGTTCAAGTCTTCGGCCTCAACCATCTTGCACAACAGTCGACTTCTACATCAACTGACAACCCGTAACTACCTTCTTAACTTATTCTATAACCCTTACGGAACCTAATCCTTCCACATATCATAATCAACTTCATGATCTGCCTCCCTCTTTTCGAAACCTACTTATGTAACATCAACATTACGAGCTCACCTCAAAACTCATACTCCCACGCTATAGACATTTCATTCTTCCTCATCACACTACTCAAAACGAGTTGCAAAAAAACATCACCTAGAAGGCTTCGAGTCCTTCCTCCGGACACAACCGTCCCTTGACAACCGTACTTCCAGTTACCGAACAAGGGTGCATACCCTCATACAACCGACACTATAATCCACTTCCGACTCTACCCCTGTTCACCTTTCCTCTTGAACACAAATACTAAGGCTACAACATTCTTTCCTGATTTGTCCGGCACTTCTTCACTCTTGAAGTTCTTCCTTAGCTTAACATGTAACATCCTACGACCGAGTGAGTTCATAGCCTTCATGTATGACAACGCAAAAGACAAATCATTTCGTACATTTTATCATTTTAAATAAACAACATTTAGAAACAACTCGGGTACCCGTGACCCCATCGCTCTTATAACTTCAAAACTCTGCACAACGATTCGAGAATCATTGGCATGCATCTTCCCGTGAACCCCAATCTTGCTCAATCCGTACAATGTTATTACGAGGGTAATAATTTGCATGAAAATCTTTTCATATGAGACAGTTCTGAAAGAATTACCGACACAAAGTAAACCAATCGGATCTCACACTCAATTGTATGATATCAAAAAGGTCAATAAGCATTTTGGTTATAAGTGAATTGTAGGTAACCATTTCCTTGGCCATTTTTGTAACAATTCAACTTATCATTAAAAGTGTGGAATACTTTGCAAATCGTTTACCTCAAAATTTCAATGTGCGACGTACTGAAATCGCTTTTTCTTTAAACGTGCACTCGTACAAGCTGACTCATTTTGTTCAAAGTTGACATTTACATTCTTATTTTAAATCGTGAAAATTTCATGTTACATAAAAGAACGCCATGCATGAGACTCTATTTGCAATTGAAGGCTACTCACTCTAACAAGGTCAACCGCTTTAATTACGCAACTTATCCTTGACACTCCACCTACGACCAATGGTCGTCCTTTCGGTCACGCAACAACTTGCTGAACACACTTTCCACCTCTCACTTACTCAACCCCTTTCATACTATTTCGCTTTGAACAACTATCTCACTTTCCACTCCTATATTCTTTCATTTCACTATAGGTATCTTATTTCATTTACCCTGTCCTTGAAAAGCTCGAATAAGAATTCAAAGCTCCATTGGCACTTTCAAGGTTTCGACATCGCCCTTTCTTACCATCCCGACCGATCTATCCCAAGATTTCTAGAACTGGGACTCTCCCGAAATAGGAGTCTTACTCAAACTCAACATCCATCCTCTTTGAATCTATGAAGAGTTACCTCTATCCGACTCATAACGTTCTATACAACATTCTTTCTCTACGATGTATACATACATCACGTCATAAGTGACCTCTCAAGAAACTTCCCCAACAAGGGGTCTCAGTCTACCCTCAGGGATCTTGTTGACAATCTAACGTACTGGAACACGACATGAGCACTAGGTAGGTTAATAAGGTAGGTTAAGCACATACATGTACCTGTAAGTTCGCAATTACACTGGCCAAGTGCAATCTCAAACTTACCTTACATGACAGTCCTCAGTACCTTATTAGTCCTATCTCCATAATAGTGTCCTCCTAACGCATTTCCTGTGTCTACATTAGTGCCCTCTTAACGCGTTTCCTGATTCTCAGTTGTGATCTTCTACTCCCAAGTTTAAGTTTAGGCCCGTCCGGTCACCTAAATCCCTTAAACTATGGCTCTGATACCATTTGTAACATCCCAAAAACATAACAAGACAACCAAAGCATTAAATCATACTCTGTAATAAAACTGGGTCCCAAAAATTCAGTTACATCATTCCCAAACTAAGGTTGGCGGAAACAACCTATACACAACTGAGAACAACTACTACTACAAGTGGCATCGGCACAGTCTCTAGCTGCATCCGTACTCAATCATGCTTTTGCTCACTTACTTGAGCCTCTTACTACTTGCTTACCTGAAAATGGTTTAGTTTTGAAAAGCGAGGGTTAGACCAAAAGGTCTAGTGAATTCCCTCTGAAAACAACATAAATAAACATTGGGAAAATCGATTATAAAATTCATCATCAAACTTCACATAACGTCAAACATGGTACTGCACCGTGATGAGGACCGCATAAACTAACCACGATCGGGGCCCAAGCAGACTCCCCTCTCGCCGCGTATCGGGGCCCAAGCAGACTCCCCTCTACCCGAATAGGAGGGAAACAGATTCCAACCTATCGGCTCATCACCCATGTCCAAGGGATCATCGGATCCCAGAGCATACCGATCCCACGGTGCAGACCGACTCCACATAGCATACATCACATGTCATACTTCATACAACTTGGAATCTCGTAAACCATATAATCATTTCATCATGCTAAATATTCTTTGAATAAAGTATGAGCTTTCAAGTAAAAACATGCATATCGATTTGGTAAACATTTCGTGCTCAAAGTGAACCATTATCAGTTAAAAGAACAATTAACACATTGCGTCGTAAATAGGTTTAGGGAACTCACCTTGATGACGCTGAACGCACTTCTTGGAATCACCAAGCTAATCCAACCGAACACCTAAGGGCATTGAATTCGAATCAGATAAAATATCTCAGCCCTACTGTCCGGATACCCCTTCCCGGACACAACACTTATCCGGACACTACACTTATCCGGACACCACACTTATCCGGACACACCACTTATCCGGACACAGCACTTATCCGGACACACCACTTATTCGGACACACCACTTATCCGGACGTACCACTTATCCGGACACACCACTTATCCGGACACACCACTTATCCGGGCAAAACTACCCGGACACCTTCACGAGACACTTACCCGGACACATGCAACATATCTGGACACCACCAAACACTGGTGTCCGGAAAACGCTGCTGTTCAAACTTAGAAATTCTAAAACCGTTTTAAACTCCGATTTAAGCCATTAGTTTGATTAGATAACCTCAAGGGTTCATTCACTAACCCCAAATACCCAGTTAAACCCACTTTAATCCCTTAAAATCGATTACTAGGCCAAAAACCCTCAAAACCCACTTCCAAGGAGAAAGTGATGAAAACTCAATGAATCTCTACATTCAGACTTACAAATCCAGATTGAATACGAGGGGAAAACTACATCAACAAGGAAAACGGAATTAGGAGAGGTTTACCTTGTTGACTTCTTCTTTGATTTTCACTTCTTGATTCCTCTCCAAGATTTTCCTTCTTCTCTCTTTTCTTCTTCTCTTTTCTTCCTTGAGCCGCCAAACACACACACCACAACAATACTGAATTGTGAAATGGAGGCTGCCCTAGAAGTTTGAGTCTATAAATATCTTTCACTAATTGCAAACAAGTCCCTCAACTTAACTTTCATTTCTTGCATAAAGGACACTAAACTTTCATATCTCAAACTTGAAATTCAGGTTGTTACATTTCATCAACGATGGAGGAATTCAGCGAGAAATTATTACCATGTTGGACTGACTAACTTATCGGTGAATTTTTGATTGTTCGGGGATTCAAATAGGTTAAATTTATTGGACTGACTAACTTATCGGTGAATTTTGATTGTTCGGGGATGCAAATAGGTTAAATTTATTAACGATGCACAAGATTTGATCCTTCACGATGGAAATTCCCTTCAAGGTGCTTGCTTCCACCGGTGGCGGGCGGGCGAAGGGTCCAACTTGTATGTGAAAAACATTTCGTACTCGTAATTGATCCTTTCCTATCAAGATATTCTTGGCTAATCCACTCTTCCTTGAAACATGGAAATCGCCCTAGGGGAATAGTTCTCAAGCATGTACAAGAGACGGAGGATATATATATATATAGGAATTGAAGCCGGATGGTTTTGGGTAAAGTTAGATTTAAGAATGATGTGACAGAAGATGCCACTTTCAGTGTAATTTTGACGAAGAACCACCGACCGAAAATCCATGTGGCATTGGCGATGAGGGGGGGGGGGGGGGGGGGCTTTGGAGACGGTATCTTATATTCCCATTTAGGTATTTATTTTTTTGTGCATGTTTTAAACATCATGTGCTCCTTCAACGTTGGGATATTGTTTCATACATTTTCTTTAATAACTTTCCTTTAAATCATGTTTTGTTTGCAATCATCTGATAATTATTTGAATCCCGACTTAAGATTTAACTTGTACATGTAACAGATACTTGTGCTTATTATACTTTGGTTTTATGATGATTTTCTAATGTTATGTCATGGCGATAGTCGGCTAATACTATTGTTGGGTTATAATGGTTGTATTCAAGGTCTAGTGGCTAAAATTGTATTTTGCTCAAACTTGTAATGTCAAAGAGTTTGACCATTGACTTAGTATAAATTGTTTGTCCTTTTTTTTGTAAAAGGGGACGAAACCCGGGAAAGGCTTTATTCAAAGCAAGAAAGAACTACAACATACTAGGGGCATACCCCAAGAAAGAACAACAACCCAAAAAATGTTTGGGAAGGACAACTAAAGAGGGCCTAACTCTAAAACCAATAATAGAGTTTAAGACCCAATTACCACAAAAATTACAAGCCATAAAATAACAATCAAAATACACTTTGGGCTTGCTCCACTTATAGGTATGGCTTCTGTCCAAAATTTTCTCCTGGAGGCCAACCACTTCTTCAAAATATTGGCCCAAGTAAAGTAAGGTTGCTCCATGGACCTCATAGTTTTAGCCATGGTCCGAATAAAAAGCCCATTTCCAATATAACGATAACAAGAGCTGGGCCACAACTTCCACAACCCCAAAACCCCTCCACATTCGGTCAAAGAAATCCCAAAGCCCAAATTCCATCCATGGCCTAGGTTTGTCTCCTTGTGTTTATTTAATAAAATTAGAAGCCCTAATAGACCAGCCTAGTTATCAACACAGTCCAGCATCCGTTTGGGCTCCCTAAAAATCCCGAAACAATCCCCTAACCAAACTCTAAGGGTGTGTTTGGTTTACGGGAATGGATTGGATTTGGATTTCAAATCCATTTCAATCCCACGTTTCCATAGAATTTGGAATTGGAGGGTTTTGAAATCCTTGGATTTTTTGTTGAAATCCCATGTTTGGTGGATTTTGAAATCCTTTGGTGAAGGTTGGGATTTGAAATCCAATCTGGACTGGATTTCATGAATAGAATTTAGCTGTTTTTTTACTTCCCATGTTTGATGATGAAGATGAGGGAGAGCACGTGAGGCATGTTTGTGAAGCATGTGGGGTTTATTGAAATCCAATCCATTCTCGTAAACCAAACGCACCCTAAGTGTTTTATCCACCCTTTCCAAACAAGACCTAGGGTGTTTCTTCCGGTAAAAAGCATTCGAACACCATCTTTCCCCATAAATAACCGAAAGCAGGGGTATAAAGTTATAAACTTTTCCCAAATTCGATTTTCCTTAATATCACCCCTCATCATTTCCACTATGCCCTGCTGACTTAAAAAACTATCTGAATCATTAATATATATGCGATTACCTCCCAGAATGAAATTAAACCAAAAAAATGGCCGAAAGCAGAATGGGAAGCAAATAGGGGCCACTAAAGAGATATTAACCAAGAAACAATCAGAACTATGGGTGAGTCCAATCTTGGATAAAAGCATGGCCAGATCAAAATTGATCAACAGCCAATCTCCCAAGAAGCCTAAAAACCATTGGACATAGGTACACACAAGAGTGGGATCAAAGATCAACCACTTACTTAGTACCATTGAATTGGACCAAATAAATAGAAAGAAACAAAATATGAAAGGCTTAGAAGGTGAAACAACAAATTTTAGGGACCAAATTAACCTAAATAGGAACCATTCCTCCCACAAATGAGTATAGTCAGGATCAAACAGGCCAGAACCAAAAATAAGAGGAAGACCATCCAAACCAATTCTTCCCAAACTTAGAAAAGAGGAGGATAACCAACCTGGGCCAATCAAAACTGTCCTAGGTGTAGATATTGTGGTGCCTCCATAATTCCTTCACATGATCATCCCAACATCCAGAATCTTTATCCTTGCTGACATGAGGCAGGAGCTTTAATCTCCTATTCCAGTGGCCAAAAGGAGAAAGTAGAAATCTCCTTTTAATCCATCTTTCCAGCAGAATATTCCAGTAGCAAGCCTGGAAGTCCAGATTCCCCAAATTCCTCCACTTATCCAAATTTCCTTAAAAGTCTTCTGCCTCCCAGAGTTGCAAGAGACATCTAACTCCCAAACAACCCATTGAATTTTGAACAACACTTCACGAATAAGCAAAATCAAATCCTTTCTAGCCACCAAATTCCTTCTTTCCCAACTATTGCACTCCACAGCAAGAATTTCCACCATATTGTACCTGTACTGAAACTGAAAAATAAAACAAAAGTATTTCCCGGTCCCCCCGAAAAAACCCAATAATAACCAAAATTTCCCACCCCCCCAAGAAACCCCACGAATTGGATTCTCAATGGCGAAGAAATTGAACTCTCTAAAACTTACAACTCTCACATCCTCATCTAATTGATTGTCAATTTTCCTCCGCCACCACTTCTTTCCTCCCATATCCATCTTAGCTTTGATTGATATCATCATGATCAAGATTGATTTCCCAAACTTTCAACATTTTCCCCCATGAAATATTCTTCTTAAAATTTGCCCCCAAAATTTTCATCCTTATGCACCAGATAATATTGTTGCACAACCCTTCACTAGTTCTCTCTTTCCCTTGAAACATTCTGGTGTTTCTTTCTTGCCATATAAAATAGATGATAGCCCCAACAACCTATCTTTGAACCAAACTCCAATAAGAGGTACCACACGTGATTTTACAAACATTACGGATCAGATTCTGCCAACTATTCCCGTCTTCACTTCTCCCCCATAGAACAAACTCAAGTCTGGCAAGCCCAACCATTTTCTTCCAAATCTCTTTGGTATACGAACAGTCTACAAACAAATGCCCATGAGATTCATTATGAACTTTACACAACACACATTTTTGATCTTGATTGTTATTCCAAATAGCCACTCTATCACAAGTTCTTAATCTTTCCTTTATAGCAAGCCAAAATATAAAGGAGTGCCTAGGAGTACATTGGTGAAACCAAACTCTTTTATACCATGGTACTTTATCCCCATGCACTTTAATATCCTCCCATACAATTCCAGTTCCAAACTCATGATATCTGCCATTTTTATCCTTCCACATCATTTTATCTTTGACTCCCCCTCTAATAGTAGGATTGGAGTTACCCAACAGCCATCCATATTTAATTATAAGATCCTGAGGCCACATCCATGAGCTACCATTCCACAAATCCCCAACTTTGGTATAGACATTCAAGCCTGCACGGTAAATATCTATTTTTGAAATAAATTTACATAGAGGTCCAGCAGCATGCCAACTGTCAAACCACAAATATGTATTATTTCCATCACCAATTTGGTGAATTATATGACCTCTAAACAAACCTCTAATTCTGACTATTTTCCTCCACCCCCACGCCAAATCATTAACCTCGTTCACATCCCAAAAGCTCCCCCCTTTGAGACGATATGTATGAATCCATTTAACCCAAAAGCTCCAAATATGTTTAGCAATAAGCGCATGGTTCCAATCTCTTAAAGATCTCAACCCAAGAAACCCCTCACTTTTATCCATACACACCACCTTCCATGAAACCTTGGCTTTACCTTTTGTAAAATCACCATTATTCCATAAGAACCCCTTCATAATAAGCTCAATTTCTTTAAGAACCGAAACAGGAATAACGAAAAGAGAAGCCCAATAAACTTAAATAGATGAGATGACCAATTGAAGAAGTTATAACCTTCCAGCAAACGATAAAGCTTTGTTTCTCCAATCCATGACCCTCTTCTTAACCTTATCAATCAAACTCTTACAATCCTTATGAAATAATTTCGTGGAAATCAAGGGAACCCCGAGATACCTAACAGGCAGTTCACCCACATTGAAAGGAAGAACTTTCAGGATATCTTCTCTATTAGGACCGTTGATGTTGCCCAAATATGAAGTACTCTTTCCCAGATTTGGTTTAAGTCCCGAAACTTCACTAAACTCCTCCAAAGCAGCTTTCATGATACTCACCGATCTCATATCTCCATTACAGAACATCATGAAATCATCCGCAAAACACAGGTGCGTCAAAGGCATCTTCTTGCACTTAATATGGAATTTAAAGCCCCCCAAACTCTTAATCTTTCTCTTGAGAATAAGATTGAAAACTTCCATAACAAGAGTAAATAAATAAGGAGATAATGGATCCCCTTGCCTAATACCCCTCTTACCTGGAAAGTGTCCAACTTGATCACCATTGATATTTATCGCAAAAGACGTAGATGAAACACACTTCATGAGCCAATGGAATACACGGGTGGAAACCAAAGAATTTAAGACAATTCTCTAAAAAATTCCAATTAACCGTGTCATACGCCTTTTCGATATCTATCTTAAAGGCACATCGTTTCACACCCTTTTTACGATGGTATCCCCTCATTAATTCTTGGGCAAGAAGAATGTTATCACCAATTTGGCGTTGTGAGATAAACGCTGACCGATTTTCATCCACCAATAAATCCAAATATCCTTTAATCCTACTAGCTATTATTTTACTGATACAATTATAAATAACGTTGCAGTAAGTGATAGGCCTAAAATCCCCAACCGATGACGGAGATTGAATCTTAGGCACCAACGCAATGAGGGTAGCATTTACCTCATTAAGGACATCCTCAAAGAATTGTCTAACAGCCTCACAAACCTCTGAACCAATAATACACCAAGCCATTTTGAAGAGTCTAGCATTAAACCCATCCGGTCCCAGAGATTTATCATCTTCAATGCTAAAAATGGCCTTCCTAATTTCATCATTTCCAACTTCTCTCACCATGTGATCAGCGTCTTCTCTGGACAACTTGTTAACAAACAAATTATGAGTCTCACAAATCTCTTTTACCTCCACACTCTTGCCCAAAAAATTGTCAAAGTGCTTAACAAATTGCTCAACAACATCTTTATCGATAAAAAAATTCCCATCAGCATCCTGAATCTTCTCAATTCTGTTTATGTTAATTCTTCCTTTGATAGTCTTATGAAAGTATTTTGAATTACAATCCCCTTTTAACCACGAAACCTTAGCCCTTTGTTTCAGAAATAGTTCTTCTTTAAAAAGAGCATCTTTATACGCATTCAGGTACGAAACCTCTTCAAACCTCAAAACATCATTCTCAGGATCAGTCATAACATCTTTTTGAATTGAATCAAGCTCAAAATGCAGTTTTGTCACCAATTCTGAAATTATACCTTTAACATTGCAAAGTTTCCTCAGAGGGGTTTTCAATATTTTCAATTTAGTCACCACCGAAAACCTAGCACAACCCTCAACATAGCAGTCCCAAACAGAAGCAACCGTAGGTAAGAATTCCACAAATTCAGTAATATGATTATTAAAATTGAACGGGTTGGGACAACATTTCAGCAGACCTGGTAAAGAAATCAAAATTGGAGAGTGGTCTGAAATGTTATACGGCAAGAAAGTCACATGAGCACGAGGAAATCTGTCCAAAAAAGTAAAGGAACCCAAAGCACGATCCAATTTCTTCAGAACCCCTCTAGCAGGACCAACCGCATTAGGCTTCTGAATCAAAGTGTAGTGCATACCAGAGGAGTTGATATCAACCAATTCAATGTCATCTAAGCATTCTTTAAAATCAGCCATGCCCCTAGAGACAGATGACGAGCATGACGAACAATCTGATAGATTAAGAGCCACATTAAAATCACCTGCAATGATCCAAGGATCATCGTTAATAGTCGATTTCTGCAATCTGGTCGAATCCCACAGTTGACGTCTCTCTATATAATTATTAACCGCATATATGAAAGTACAGAAGAACCACTTAGACGAGTCGGTTAAACATACTCTACATAGAACAGCTTGTTGTCCACAATCAATCACTTCAATTTTTCAAACACTTGGATCCCAACCAACTATTATTCTAGTCCTTCACATACCACTATTCGAGTTAGATATCCATTTCCAATTACCAAAGACATCAAGACAGACTTTGGGCAAATTAATGGAGCACACCTTAGTCTCAATGATACAGCATAACGAAACTCCATGTTTCTTGATACGATCACGAACAACCTTCCTTTTCGAGGTCTCATTAAGACCTCTTATATTCCAACAAAGAAGACTAGACATAGTGAACTTCTTTAAGTCCTCCTCCCATATCCATTACATCAACCGTATCATCCACCAGAAACTCATTATAGTATTTCACTTGTCTCTCATCCCACTAATCCAAGACATTTTTTGAGGGTTTCATATTGCAGTTAATAAAAACATCCACCATCCTTTTCTTCCTTTCCCAATTGATAGCATCTTCTTCAAGCTCTTTCAACACTGCGAAAGGATTTTTATTAACAATAGAGGAGCACTCATGGGGTTCTTTCTTAATACAACTTGGCCCACTCTTAATATCAAACTTCTTTCCATCAGACTCCAACAAAGAATAATCAATAGAAGAGACATTGGCATCCTTATCTTGTGATTTTAAACCAATTCCATCCTCTTTCAAAACAGGACCAGTCTCACTACCCCCTCTTTTAAAAATACAAATTTTCTGCAAACCTTTTGAACTTAGCGTTTCTCCCTCAAAAGTTTTCTACCCCACACCTGAATCTTTCACCATCTCTTTGTCTTTAGCTTGATACTTCATCTCTTGCATTCCAGACCCTTGTCCCTTGCCTTTAATACCCCCAAACAAAGAAGAGACAACACCATTACCTAGCCCCTTGTTTTGCCCCCCACCACTTTTCACACCAGAAATTTACCACTTAAAGATCCCACCAAACGATTTACTACCAGAAGATTGCCCCTTGAATTGATATCCCCCGTTAAAATTTCCTCTCCAACCATTATTTTGCCCAAATCTACCCTGTCCATTACTACTTGGACCCCATAAAATTCCAGTACCAGAAGAAACCCCAGCATTTTGTTTAACCACTTTATTCTTTTTCCCACTAGCAAAAAACCATCGTCACCACTGTTTTTCACTCCACCATCTTCATTAGAAGTAATTTTACCCACAGTCAATACAGCTTCAGATCTAGGTCTCTTAACACATGACAAATCATCATGGCCAAAAACCTTACAAAAATTACAGTATTCGGGTTTCCATTGGTATTCAACCCTAAGAGAAATCTCGTCCACTTCATCTTCATCACAGCTAGGATATCTAACCACAATCTTTTCAGGTAGCCAATCTTCAGCTTCAACTTCAACCATGACCCTCGCAAAAAGCAACTCTCCCCTTTTCTAACAAACACCTATCCTTTGTAGCTTTATCAAACGTTTAATTGGAAAATACCTTTATGGTTCCAACATTCCAAAAGGACCCCAAAGATACTTATCCAAACTGGAACACGAGACAATTATGGCTTCTTCCTACACAAACATTTTCCCCATTTTCTAATAAAAAATGGAACTCCATTAATAACCCACGGACCACTTTCTAAAACATCAGACATACCTTTTTTGGAATTGAATTTCATCAAATAGAAACCCTCGTTATTGATTTCCACCTCCAATAATCCGAAATTTCTCCACATTCTTCTAAGATTCCATACTAACATGGTATATGGCAAACCATTTCCTACGAAAAAACCATATAAGCAAAGCGCCCCTTCCTCTTTGCCCTCTAAAATAACATCCTCAGACAAGAGAACAACATTCTTACCATCAGCTTGCCGCACAGGCTGATGCAGTAAGATTATGCGTGGAACGGACCGACAATCGTCGAGCCTTAAAAGGAGACAAGTTTACAAACGTAAACCCAAAAAGTAATTAAGAAGCCTTGAATGTCAAGAACTAATATTAATCTGAATGAAAACTAAATGATAAACAATGAATACGGAAACCCTATTTATAGCTAAACTAAATAGGATAACTATGGAAACTAAGTTGAGATCAATCCATAAGGGAAAGAACTCTTATTAGGAAACAACACTAAATACTGGAAAAGACGAAATACTGATAAGTGCACGTGGCTGAGCCGCGTGGCTTGGGCCACGGTTTTAACTCGCGTGCCAAGTCGCGTAATTTTCTGTTTGTTTTACTCGTCCAGGGGGATGCGCGGTTTGTGACGCGGCTTCAGGTCGCGCGCTAAGCCGCGTATGTCCCTGTTTCGGTGTTCTTTAGCTTGGTCCATTTGCTCTTCGTATCAGGTTGCTTGGCGCTCTATATCAGTCTCCTCCACCTCCGAATAACTCGACCCCGAGTTCTCATAAAAAAGAGATGAATCATCCGGGTGGTAATTGTAGATATCCGCTATGTTGAAGGTGTTCGATATATGGTGAGAGTCGGGAAGTGTAACCACATAGGCATTGTCGTTAATTTTTTGTGAAATCTTGAACGGGCCATACTTCCGCGGTTGTAACTTATTGTAGGTTCCAACGGGAAAACACTCTTTTCGCAAAAAGACCATGACGTCATCGCCTACCTCGAAAGTTTTGCGGCGTCGGTGCATGTCGGTGGCGGTTTTGTTCTTTGCGCCCATGAGTTCGAGTCTGGCTTTGACCTCTTCTTTGACTGTTTGTACATCCTTGGCCATATTTTTGGCGGCGAGGCTAGTACCCGAGAGTTGTGGTAGTTTGACCAAATCGACCACATGCTTGGGAATCGATGTATAGACCAAGGAAAAAGGAGAACAACCCGTTGCTATGTGGGATGCACTGTTATAGGCGAATTCGATTTGCGAAAGAGCAAGGTCCCATTGTTTAGGCTTGTCCCCACAAATACACCGAAGCATATTGCCTAAAGTGCGATTAGTTACCTCAGTTTGGCCATCCGATTGGGGGTGAGCGGTGCTGCTTTTGTTTAGTGTGGTTCCGAATAGGCGCCAAAGAGTGATCCAAAGTGACTTAGGAACTTCGTGTCACGGTTGGAAGTGATGGTTTTCGGAACCCCATGTAGACGGACTACTTCTTTGAAGAATAGCTTGGCAATGTGGCTTGCGTAGGTGGTCTTTTTGCAAGCAATGAAGTGCGTCATCTTGGAGAAACAGTCGACTACCACAAAGATAGAGTCGACTCCTCGTTGTGTGCGGGGTAGTCCCAAAACGAAATCCATTGATAGATCTTGCCAAATATCATCGGGAATTGGTAATGGTAAGTAGAGACCGGTGTTTTGGGATTGGCCTTTAGCAACTTGACAAATGTAGCATTTTCGGACAATTGCCCCCACGTCGTGCTTTAGGTGTGGCCAATGGTATCGGTCGAGTACACTAGCAATGGTTTTGTGTCGGCCTAGATGGCCGCCTAATCCTCCTCCATGTAAGTCTCGGGTTAATTTTTCACGAAGAGAAGAGTTAGGGATGCATAATTGGTTACCTTTAAAGAGGTAGCCGGCATGGATATAGTAGTCTTCTATTGGTGTGCCCGTGTTGCATTTACTCCAAATATCCTTGAAGTCATCATCTTCTTCGTATTGATCCTTTAGGACCTCAAATCCGACAATTTCTTAGGCTAGTGTGATCATTAGTGTGGCTCTTCTACTCAAGGCATCGGCCACACGATTGAGGACTCCGGATTTGTGTTTGATGACAAAAGGAAATTTCTGAAGGTAACTTACCCATCGCGCATGCATTTTGCTTACCGACTTTTGGCTATTGATGAACTTGAGGGCTTGATGGTCGGTAAAGAGTACGAATTCTTTTTGCACGAGATAATGTTCCTATTGCTTCAAAGCTCAGAACACGGCGTAGAACTCTTGATCATAGGTGCTCCACTTTTGACGAGCATCACTTAGTTTCTCGCTAAAGAAGGCGATGGGACGCTTTTCTTGGGAGAGGACAGCGCCTACTCTTATTCCGCTTGCATCACATTCAACTTCAAAGACTTTGTCAAAGTCGGGTAGAGCGAGTACCGGTGCGGAGCTTAGCTTGCGTTTGATTTCGGCGAAACTTTTGTCTTGATCGGGCCCCCATTGGAACTTTCCTTTTTTCAGACATTCGGTCATTGGTGCGGTGATGGTGGCGTGGGGATCATAGATGGTTTACAATGCGCATTATTTGAAAAACACAAATGTATGAGTCGTTGACATTGGTTAATTTTGATTTGCCGAATATTTTGGAAAATTGAAATCTTTCTTGTACTTGGAGGAAATGTGTATTTTGAGTGTTGTTTTAACAAATACATTTTAAGCATTGGCATTTTAACGTTTTATGTTCCAAGTACAAAACTTTGAGGAAATGCTTCGTGATGAAGATTTTAGAAAATTGTTTGTATAAAACTATAGTACGTGGAATTTCTTGTATTTTGAACATTGATGCGCACCGTTGGTGCAATATTGGATTTGAAAATAGGTTTGAACATTTTTTTGGGGTCAATACATTATTATCACTTATTTCCTCGTATGTTTTGGAAAAACGCATTGTTGTGTGCGAGTTTGCCAAGAACGTTTTATTCAAATGTCATTATGTGATCATTTGAGGAAATTGTTGGAAAACAATTTAAAGAATTTCATCTCTTGAAATTTTGGTGTGAGTTATTTGGTGCATGTGTGTCATTACGAGAACTTTCTAGTAAGTGTTTCAAGTTCGCATGCCTACCCAATTTGAAATTTTATGATGTTTTAGTCGGTATTTTCAAGTGATGGAAACGGATTGGTTTTTGTCTTTAAATTTAAAACTTACACAAGTTAGTTTGTGTTTTGACTAAGGTGTAATTATAAATCGTTTCATCGTTTTTGTGTAATAAACTGACGCGCGCAAATTTGATTGGTAAATCTTGTTCCATGTCATTTTATGGTTAGAAAGGACATTTTGGAGTCAAATGTCGTTTGGACTTCTTTTGAAATACGTGCATGCCTTTTGTTGCACCATGTTTAAAGTCGGACAGTTACTTTACGTGCATGTCATGAGTCAATCCATACTAGAACCGTGACGATTAATTTTAAAGAAGTTGTTGATTACGCTTTAGCGTTTTGTTAATAATCTGAACTGCAATGAAATAATTTTCAAGTATGATTTTCATACGTGGGACGAGCGTGTTCGTTTTGCGTAACTACCGAATTAAGGATAGTAGTTTTTCTATGCGTACGATTTAATTGATATGAAATTCATTGTGTTGAAAATTTTGTGAAAATTTTGTTGATTGGCATATTTATGGAATAGTGCACTTGAAAACCTTGAACTCGTTAGGACCTTGGAAAGGGTGAATAACCCAGTTAAGAGTGAGTGTGGGTTGCACCTCGGCGGGGGAAGGTTGGGAATCCCACGCGTGACAGTACTGTAGGCCGAATGGTATCGGTTGAGGGGGATGATGCCCTTTTGTAATTAAGAGAATAAATTTGCGGTAACCTATATTGAGGTAGGTGGCATATTTAGGTGTTGACTTTTTGGGGCTTGAGGCCAAGCACCGTTGGTGTAATCGCTGGATTATAGCCCGATTTTAAAAAGAATAATGATAACGGTTGTAGTAACCTTAAGATGCTCAATTGTGATGAGCGGTTTTGGTGGAATAACCTTCGTGTATGGTTAATGAACTTGTCGGTTTGATGACTAATGTTGAGATGGATTCTTGGAGTCTATTAGAACTCGTTGGTTGTAGATGGCAATTAATGGTAGGATTAATCGGAATTGATGATTCTGTTGGGTTCGTTAGTGAACAACCTTGGAGTGGTTAGAGCCTGAAACTGAAATCGAGATGTATGGAACATCTAAGGTTGGGAGACAACCGAAGATGTCTGACTAGGAGTTATTCCAGTGGTTAGAGTGTTCTTCCGGACATACGTACAGTGTACTTGAAGGAGTTTTATGGGTAAGAAATTGCTCGAGGAATTGTCTTTATAGACTGTGTGGGGAATTTAGATTCCAGTTAGGAATTGATGAATTATGGTCGACGTTAAGACGGTTAGCTTTGGGTTGTAAAGGATATAGATTTCGAGGACGAAACCGTTTTAAGGTTGGGAGAATTGTAACACCCCGAAAATCGGAAACGGAAAACTGGGTCACGGATGTCCGCGAGGTGATTGCCGGACGTCCGCGGGTCTTCCGCGGAAGCAACAGAGCAAAATCGGATATTTGGGATTTTTTGGGCCGGACGTCCGCGAGGTTCTTGGCGGACGTCCGCGAAGCAACTGATCGAATTATTTAGTTTTCTTTTAAGACTTCTCTCTTTCTCATTCCCTCATTTCACCCCAACCCTAATTCCATTTCCCTCTCCATCTCTCTGCTGCTTTCTCTCAAGAACACCATCCCCTCCCCTCTCCTTCCTCATTTCTTCACCAAATCAAACCCTCTTCCTCCATTGATGAACGTTTGGGAGCTTGGAGCTTTTGTGAAGATTAGGTGCTTGTTTTTGGAAGATTCAAATGGATAAGGTAATCTCTCCCTACCCAATAGTTGTTATTGTTATTGATTTCATATTCTTTCCATCTTGTGATGTTGTGGATCAAATTTAGTGATGATTGGGTAAGGAAATCTTGTTTTCCTCATCTTCAAACTAGGGTTTGGTATAAGTTGGGTATTTTGGTATATTATGGATGGATGATGATTCCTTATGGTTAGACTTTGGTATTGATGGTTGGAAACTCGTAAATCTAGGTTTTGGAAGTTTTGGCTTGAGGATGCAAACTTCATCAAAGGAGCTTACGTTTGGAGAAACTCTAGATTTAGCTTAAATCTAGCAAAGCGAGTTCAAGTTACTTTGCGAAAACTTTGTACATGCCAAAAAATAGTATTTTCCAAATATTTGTGTGTTTTACTTGAAAATGTATATGGTTGAGTTATTTGGATAGTTTAACTCTTTTGAGGTATTTATCTTCATAAATGTGTAAAACACCCATATTTGGGGTTTTTGGATATTTGGATGGTTTGAAACCATAAATTGTCTTTAAAGGATTAACTGCTCAAAATGAAGTTTATTGATGGTTTAATCATATTGTTGTAATTGATTTTTTAAACCGTTTGGGAAATACACTTCTAGTGTTATGGGTCATTTTATGAATAATAAGGGTGTGAGTCCTTTGGGAAAACCCTTTTGTTTAACCCGTGTTGTATTTTGGGGTAAATGATGGTTTTTATGGTACTTGTTTACCTAAATAATGTTTAAACGCGTTTTATGCGATGATGACCGACATTATGGGTCTAGCAAGCTTGGAGCACTTTGCTCGGTTTTGACTTTGAGATAGTCTTGGGACATTTGTCAGGTTTAAATAGCTCAATGTGGAGTCTTGTTTATGGGTTGCTATTATCGCACCATTTTGCATAATATTGCACGTTTTGATATTTACATGCTTGGGTGCGTGAGTCATTCCGGGATAGGCATGTTGTTGTAGGCTCTATTGCATTGGATCCATAGGCATGTTAGTCAGTCATTGGTAATGGTCGATTGGGTATCTTGAGGACGAACCTCGGAACTCATGTTTTATGACCTTAACTTTACGAGTAGGCATTAGGAGGATATATCTTGGGCACAGACCTTGGAGGTGTGTAGAGATCCACGCCGCTTATAGAGGGTGCCTTGGAGGTGATCCTAAGCGTGTTGGGCCTTGGGGCGTTACCAAGTGGGTAGACGTCAAGGTGTATCCTCAATTACGGTGTAACTCGGTTTCGTAGAGCAGAGTCGTGGAATAGGTATATCGTAACTTGTAATTCCCGATTTCGTTGGAAGGACAGAGATAGGCATAACGTAACTTGTAATCTCTACTCCCAGTTGTGCGATGAACGTTGTATGGGTGGTATACTTATGTGTTACCTCCACCTTCAACGGATAAGGGTCTATGGTATTTGGATTTTAATACATTTTACGTTTGCGTGAGTTTGGCTTCGTATTATGTTTCCAATGAAAGGTTATATTTAAATGGATGGTTTCCATGTTTTATGGGTTGAATATGTATTGTCAACCGTATTTGAAGGTTTTGCCTCAATTAGATATATTTACGTATTTGGGTGAATTAGGATTTGTAACTCATTTTGGAAAATGCTTTACACCTTTCGGGTATGGTTCCCATGGATTTTGAGTGCGTTGGAAAATGTGTCATTTATACCGTTTAGGAAACTCTTTCGGAAACGATAGTCGTTGTCGCAAACTTTCATTAAAAGATTTATTTAAATAATGACTATAACTACTACCTTTCGATTTATGATTTTATATAGTCATGATAAAATGCTTGAATGCTAGGCGTAAGCCTAACCCTTTTTATTTGTCGGCGTGTGCAACAGGCTCAGGTTGGGGTAGTTCTAGCTACATTATGAAGTGGCGAGTGCTAGTAGTGTGCACGTGAGGTGACTTGAGTAGTGGAGACTTCCGCGCTTATTTGGAATTAGTAAAGTGTGTTATGTTAAGTAGCACCCGTTTAAGTTATTTTATTGTAGGAATTATAATGTTTTAAATTTCGAGTTATTTTGAGGAATGAATTGTGGAAATGACTTCATGTGTTCAGTTATTTTGTTGGAATTAAAGTTAGTTGCTCGTTTCAAAATTGAGGGTGTTACAAGTTGGTATCAGAGCATAAGTTTGAGAGATTTAGGTGTTGATTTTGGATACCTAGACTCAAACTAGCGTTTGTTTAAGTAAATGAGAGTGAAATTCACCATTAGGCACTTTAAGATAGGATGTTTTGAAGTTGATGAATGTTATTAGAAACGAGAATCACGTCGAGAGTAACAAGGATAATCATGTACGGTGCGTTCATAGTGACACCTGGCCAGTGTCATGGTGAACCTACTAGTACATGTGCATATTTGAATTACTTTAATGTGATGATCGTTGGGGTAGTGAAGAAGTTTCTAAGCTAGTAGTCGTTGAAATAGATGGACGATTCTAGTATTAGTCACTTGGAGTGACGATAAACATGATATTTGCTTTAAGTAGACCGTTTCGGGTCAAAATTGATGGTTGGACTAGAACCATAGGCTTATTGAGCCGACTTTGACTTGAGGAAAAACCGTAAGGTTAATTGATGTAATTTCCGACTTAGCCTTAAGAGGTTTGAATATCTGGATGACAATAAGTGGACCAGAGGGTTTTGGAAGAGTATGAGTTGAGATGTTGAATGCCGACTAAGTCATGCACAAAGTTTATTTTGAAAATAAATTTCATCAACTATTTCTTGTGTTTCCAATCCTTATATGGATTGTGTTATGAATTTTGGGAAATGTTTGGCACACACACAAGATTTTGAATCATGGTTTTAATGTGCATGAAACCATTTTATTGCGAGAGTCGCAAACTCCGCTGGGATTTGTTTTGCCTTATTTCATTGTTGTTCAACATTTGTTTTGGATATAATGATAATCATATTTTATGATGTTTAAGATGTTGGGCAATAACTACGGCTTGTGACTTTAACATTGGATCTCCTCCACATATGTTAGAGTTTGGACGGAAAGTTATTTTCCATTATGTCTATGTAAAGTTATTTTGGGAATTTGTTTAATGTGAGTTGTTAAACAATGTTGTTTATATGATATTACCCTAGAAGGGGATTTTTGGGATTTTGGCGTCGCATTCATGATTTTGCTTATAGCGATTTGGCTTTGGAAGCATGATGTTTAGCGCCGTTTTATTGACTTGGAGTCATTGAGTCCATTGAGGTTCATGGAGTTTTGTTGTACGACGTTTTGTGTCGTGTGGGTACAATTTTACAATGTGCATACTCTATTTACTTATGTGAAAAAGTTTATGAGTTTTGTTGGGCATTTGGTCCCACTCGAGTTTGTTGAGAAAAGTTAATTTTATGCCAGAAGGCGACTAAGAAGAGATGACTTTGGAACTCTAGTGTCGCGTAACTTTCTTTCAAAAGTTTGTGTTACTAAGTATTTCGTTGCAAATAGTTCAGTGTATGGATTGATTTATACATGGCTTAAGTGATGCATGAAAGAACATTTTGAGTGACATTTCATAATAAATTGCTTGGTGCGCTTGCGGTCAGTTAAATGTTTTATTATCATTTTCAAGTAAATACGCTATATCGACTTAGGGGTATGCATAGCTTGGTAACCATTGTTCTCGACACTTTGATAAACGAGTCGTGCATGAAAAATTTTTAGTTACTCCTTGTATGAATGAAAGACCATTAGGTCAAAGCATGTTTAGTGGGGTGGGGATCACGGATGGTTTACAATGCACGTTATTTGAAAAACACAAATGTATGAGTCGTTGACATTGGTAAATTTTGATTTGCCGAATATTTTGGAAAATTGAAATCTTTCTTGTACTTGGAGGAAATGTGTATTTTGAGTGTTGTTTTAACAAATACATTTTAAGCATTGGCATTTTAACGTTTTATGTTCCAAGTACAAAACTTTGAGGAAATGCTTCGTGATGAAGATTTTAGAAAATTGTTTGTATAAAACTATAGTACGTGGAATTTCTTGTATTTTGAACATTGATGCGCACCGTTGGTGCAATTTGGGATTTGAAAATAGGTTTGAACTTTTTTTTGGTGTCAATAAATTATTATCACTTATTTCCTCGTATGTTTTGGAAAAACGCATTGTTGTGTGCGAGTTTGCCAAGAACGTTTTATTCAAATGTCATTATGTGATCATTTGAGGAAATTGTTGGAAATCAATTTAAAGAATTTCATCTCTTGAAATTTTGGTGTGAGTTATTTGGTGCATGTGTGTCATTACAAGAAATTTCTAGTAAGTGTTACAAGTTCGCATGCCTACCCCAATTTGAGTTTTATGATGTTTTAGTCGATATTTTCAAGTGATGGAAACGGATTGGTTTTTGTCTTTAAATTTAAAACTTACACAAGTTAGTTTGTGTTTTGACTAAGGTGTAATTATGAATCGTTTCATCGTTTTTGTGTAATAAACTGACGCGCACAAATTTGATTGGTAAATCTTGTTCCATGTCATTTTATGGTTAGAAAGGAAATTTTGGAGTCAAATGTCGTTTGGACTTCTTTTGAAATACGTGCACGCCTTTTGTTGCACCATGTTTAAAGTCGGGCAGTTACTTTACGTGCATGTCATGAGTCAATCCATACTAGAACCGTGACGATTAATTTTAAAGAAGTTGTTGATCACGCTTTAGCGTTTTGTTAATAATCTGAACTGCAATGAAATAATTTTCAAATATGATTTTCATACGTGGGACGAGCTTGTTCGTTTTGCGTAACTACCGAATTAAGGATAGTAGTTTTTCTATGCGTACGATTTAATTGATATGAAAATCATTGTGTTGACAATTTTGTGAAAGATTTTGTTGATTGGCATATTTATGGAATAGCGCACTTGAAAACCTTGAACTCGTTAGGACCTTGGAAAGGGTGAATAACCTAGTTAAGAGTGAGTGCGGGTGGCACTTCGGCGGGGGAAGGTTGGGAATCCCACGCGTGATAGTACTGTAGGCCGAATGGTATCGGTTGAGGGGGATGATGCCCTTTTGTAATTAAGAGAATAAATTCGCGGTAACCTATATTGAGGTAGGTGGCATATTTAGGTGTTGACTTTTTGGGGCTTGAGGCCAAGCACCGTTGGTGTAATCGCTGGATTATAGCCCGATTTTAAAAAGAATAATGATAACGGTTGTAGTAACCTTAAGATGCTCAATTGTGATGAGTGGTTTTGGTGGAATAACCTTCGTGTATGGTTAATGAACTTGTCGGTTTGATGACTAATGTTGAGATGGATTCTTGGAGTCTATTAGAACTCGTTGGTTGTAGATGGCAATTAATGGTAGGATTAATCGGAATTGATGATTCTGTTGGGTTCGTTAGTGAACAACCTTGGAGTGGTTAGAGCCTGAAACTGAAATCGAGATGTATGGAACATCTAAGGTTGGGAGACAACCGAAGTCGTCTGACTAGGAGTTATTCCAGTGGTTAGAGTGTTCTTCCGGACATAAGTACAATTTACTTGAAGGAGTTTTATGGGTATGAAATTGTTCGAGGAATTGTCTTTATAGACTGTGTGGGAAATTTAGATTCCAGTTAGGAATTGATGAATTATGGTCGACGTTAAGACGGTTAGCTTTGGGTTGTAAAGGATATAGATTTCGAGGACGAAATCGTTTTAAGGTTGGGAGAATTGTAACACCCCGAAAATCGGAAATGGAAAACTGGGTCACGGACGTCCGTGAGGTGATTGCCGGACGTCCGCGGGTCTTCCGCGGAAGCAACAGAGCAAAATCGGATTTTTGGGATTTTTGGGGCCGGACGTCCGCGAGGTTTTTGGCGGACGTCCGCGAAGCAGCTGATCGAATTATTTTGTTTTCTTTTAAGACTTCTCTCTTTCTCATTCCCTCATTTCACCCCAACCCTAATTCCATATCCCTCTCCATCTCTCTGCCGCTTTCTCTCACGAACACCATCCCCTCCCCTTGTATAACCCGAAATTTTAAGTATGTATTGTAAGTTTGGTGGCCGATGTCTAAAGAATGCAAGATAGGTTAAAGGGCCTTTTGGCAATTGTTGGGAAGTATTTAAAGCTCCTTTTCCCTAGGGTTTTCATTTTAGAAATCAGTGTTTTGGCCCTTGTGTGTGCTTAGTGACTAGAGAAGAAAAGAGAAGAACAAAGGAGTTTTGGACAAAGAAATCGGTAAGGAGGAAGATTTTGCAAGGTATTCCTTTCTAATTCGTATTCCATTTTGTTATAGTGTTCCTTTTCTTAATTGGATTGAGTTCTTAAGTCTGATTATAAGGATTCAAGAGGTTGTATCCACATTTTTCTTAAAAGTGGGTTTTAAGGGTTTTTGGCTTTGGAATCGATTTAATGGGGTAATTATGGTTTAAACTGGATATTTTGAGTTAGTGGATGAACCCTTGTAGATATCTAATCAAACTAATGACAAAAATCGGGTTAATGATCACTTTTATTAAGTCTGGGTTCGAACAACCGCGTTTTCCGGACACCAGTGTTCGGTGGTGTCCGGATAGGTTGCGGGTGTCCGGGTAAGTGCCCCGTGAAGGTGTCCGGGTAGTTGAAGTCTCCGAATAAGTAGTGTGTCCGGATAAGTAATGTGTCCGGATAATTAAGGTGTCCGGAAAAGTATGGTGTCCGGAAAAGTATGGTGTCCGGAAAAGTGTGGTGTTCGGGAAGGGGTATCCGGACAGCAGGTTTGAGCTATTTATCTGATGTGGATCTATTGCCTTAGGTGTTCTGTGGGTGTAGCTTGAAGGTGTTTAGGAAATGCATTGTACGTCAATCAAGGTGAGTTCCCTAAACCTTTTACGACTTAAAGTGTTGAATGATTTTGACTGATTATGGTTTCATTTACGAGCATGAAATGTTTATAACTGTTACGCTTGTTTTCCATGAAATACCTATTTTACTTGAGGAAAATGTATTGTACTTGATGAACTGAGAATGACGATTTACAAGGGTTTTAAAGATGCATGTTTGTGAAATGAATGACGTGCTATGTGGAGTCGGTCTGTACTGTGGGATCAAAGATGGATCCTCGGGATCTGAGGGTCCCTTGGATATGTAAGACAGACTGGTAGGTTGGAATTTGTTTCCCTCCTATTCGGTAGAGGGGAGTCCGTGGGGGCTCCAAAGAGGACGAGAGGGGAACCTAATGGAACCCTGATCGTAAGATGATATGTGATCCATACACAGTGTAGTACCATGCTTGAAGTATGTTGAGGTTTACGATAATGTTTTCATAAATGCTTTTATATTGGTTACATGTTGTTTTCTGAGGGAATTCACTAGACCTTTTGGTCTAACCCTTGCTTTTCAAAACTAAACCATTTTCAGGTAAGCACGCTATGGGTTCTTCTAGTAAGAACTAAGAAAGATGACGAGGAGGACTTGGAGCTTAGAGACACTCCAGTTTTGGGTTTTTATAGCTATAGATATTAATCGGCTGTGGCTTAGAGAGACTTCCGCTGTTTATGATTAATGTTAACGTTAAAGTTTTTGTTAAGTATGTTATAGCATTGATGTAAGGACAAGCACATTTATGTCTTTTAAATGGTTAATCTCATGACTTGCCTTTTATGGAAGTTGGGACGTTACAAATGGTATCAGAGCCTTAGTTTAAGGGATTTAGGTGACCATTCAGGCCTAAACTTAAACTGTAAGATGAGGAACACAGCCGAGACATAGGATTGCCTCTAGGAACGATCACTATAAATGCGCTTAGGAATAAGGTGCCAAGGACAAACATGTAAGGTAAGTTTGGGATTTCACCTGGCCATTGTAATTACGAACTTACAGGTACATGTGCGTGCTTACAATACCTTACTTATAGCAAATTTGTTGTGTCACGTCTTGCAAGGATTAACTATCGGTTTCTTTCAGTTTAGCGCTATGGCTGGGAGAGCATTGAGGAATGGGTCAGCAAGATCCCTGAGGGATAGACCGAGTTCCATTGCTTGGGGAAGTGTCGTGTAAGAGTCATTATGATGTGATGTATGTAGACATCGTAGATAAGAAACGTTGTAAAGAATGTTATGAGTCGTCTAGAGGTAGCTCTTCGTGGAGTCGGAGAGAATGAATGTTTGAGTTTGAGTAAGACTCCAGTTTCGGGAGAGTCCTAGTTATGGAAATCATGGGATAGATCAGTCGGGATGGTAAGATAGAACAGTGTCAAAACCTTGAAAGTATCAATGGATCCCTGACTTTTTAGTCGAGCTTTTCATAGGCAGGACAAATGGAATAAGATACTTATAGTGAATTGAAAGCATGTAGAAGTAGAAAGTGAGATAGTCGATCAAAGCAAAAATAGTGTGAATTGGTTGAGTAAGTGAGATGTGGAACGCATGTACATCAAGTTAGTGCTTGACCGAGAGGGCGACCCTTAGTCGAAGGAAGAGTGTCAAGGATAAGTTGCGTGGGTAAAGCGGTTAACCTTGCTAGGGTGAGTAGCCTTCAATTGCAAGTAGAGTTTCATGCATAGCTTTCTTAAATATAACATGAAAATTTTCACGATTTAAATTAAATGGGTAAATATTAATTTTGATCGAAAAGGAGTCGGAATGTGCAAGCGTATGTTTAAAGAAAAGGTAATTTCATTCACATTGCACAATGAAATTTTACACTTTTCATGATAAGTTAAATTATTACAAAAGGTCGAGAAGACGTGTGCCAGCAAGACTTTTACAATCAAATAAATTTTAACCGATTGATATCATATAAAAGAATGCGAGAACCGACTGGTTTACTTGGTGTCAGTAATCTCTTTCGAAATTGTGTCGTATGAAAGGATTTTCATTCAACGTAATACTGTCGTAATAACATCGTTCGGAATTGAGTAAGATTAAAGTTCACGGAAAAATGCATGCAAACGATTCTCGAATCGGTGTGCAGGGCATTGAAGTTATAAGAATGATGGGGTCATGTGTACCCAGGCGTTTTCCAAACATTGCTTGTTTAAAATGATCAAATGTGCGAAAAGATTTATTTACTGTATTGTCATGCATGAAGGCTATGAACCTACTAGGTCATAGAATATTACGTTATAAGTTAAGAAGGAACTCTGAGAGTGGAAAGGTGTTAGACAAATCAGGGGAGAACGTATGTGGTTGCAGTATATGTGTTCTAGAGGAAAAGGTGAGCAGTGGTAGAATCGGAAGTGGGTTATAGTATCGGTCGTGTGAGGGTCTGCACCCTTATGCGGTAGCGGGAAGTATGGTTGTCAAGGGACGGCCGTGTCCGGAGGAAGGATTTGAAGCCTTCAAGGTGATGGTTTTAGCAACTCGTTCTGAGTAGTGTGGTGAGGAAGAATGAAATGTCTATGGCGTGGGAATACGAGTTCCGAGGTAAGCTTGTAATGTTGATGTTACATGAGTAGGTTTCGAAAAGAGGGAGACAGATCATGAAGGTGATTATGATATGTGGAAGGATTAGGCTCCGTAAGGAACTCATGTTAAAGGATAGGTTAAGGAAGTAGTTAAGAGTTGTCTTTTATTGTTAAAGTCGGTAACGGTGTATGTTGGCCGAGGCCGAAGACTCAAACCAGATGAGTGTAAGTTGATAGGATATCTTGTAGAGGTGTTAAATTAGTAAGAGACTGTTGTTGTTGAATAGGCGTTCTATTTACGAGGTAAGGAGGGTCCGTAGAAGGACAAGGTGTGTAACACAAGCGGAGTGAGTGTAGACTATACCAGTCAGTAAGAAAATGTGTCGTGTCTAAGAAAGGACTCGGATCATAAAGAGCTAGCTAGGATGTTTGTGTTTGAGCTAAGTATGCACTCGTGAGTCATAGTTCAACAAGTTAGGGGAGAACTAAGTAGAGAGACAGACTCGATTGTAGTATACGGGGGAATATGAAGGAAAGGGTGAATTGTGTTCGAATGACCATGAGAGACTTGGACGGTAGTGTGATGATAGGAGTGGTGAATGTACGAGCGTATAGTAGCTTCAATTGCCAAGATATCTGTGTCAGCCGGTGATGTAGTAAGGCGATGTTAGAAAGATGAAGAATTAGAAGAAAATCCTTATGGGATTTCGGGTAGAGTGTACGTTTTGCAATCTCCGTTGTTGAAGTATGTGGTTTGTAAGTTGGTATTTATTTTGACTGTTATCGGAATGGAATGTCGGGACAGAATTGGGTGATTGCCCAGTTGTGAGACCAAGCTTTGTGGTCATGTATGTTGTTAAGTATATTCTTGAAGGCAGAGTAAGTTTAAAGAAGATGATGAATAGATTAGTCAAGTTTTAGTATAGTAGATGAGAAATCGTTAAAAAAAATGAAAATTGTTCCTTATGCGTGAGGGAATGATCCTAGAAGGGAATAGTTGGAAATTTTGGTTATGTTTAAGGAATGCCATGATGATGATCATGGGTCGGAGTGGTAGTATGATCATTAATTGATTTGAAATGTCATGATAGAGGTGAAATCCTTAAAGAATGTGAATTGTTGCTTATGTGTGAAAGAAATGTCTGAGAAGGTAAAAGTTGGAGATACAAATGTGTAGTGACGTCGAACACCGGTCTAGTTTCAAGACGGCTTGGTTGAATGCCTTAAGATAAGATCTTGGTGCAACTGTTTGGTTATGTGAGTAATGAGAAAACGATACCAACATGAGGAAAGGTCGGGAGAGAGGGGCAAGTAATGTTCGGTGGACAATGCTCCACGCTAACGTGGGGAGGTGAAGATAGTATGTCGGAATAATTGAGTAAGTTGGAAGTAGTAAGCCTGATGGTGATGTCGAAAGGTGCAGTGTTGTGTAGATTGTCATTGATAAGTGTGCGAACCGTTAGAAAGGGTATTGAGGAAGGGAATTGTGTATGATTTTGTACAGGAAAGAAGTGGATGAGACAACTGAATGAATTAAGTTAGTGACGTTGTGAGAAATGTTTAAACGAATTGGTCGTGCGGTGATCAAACTAGTGAGAATGGTATGGTGTGCCCATGGTTACTCCTCTCAGTTGAGTGAGGATAACCGGAGTTATGTTTTTATGTTTTGACGAACGTGACAATCAGCGAGGAATGGTCGTGTTTCAGGATAGGTTTAATTCGAGTAGGTGGACACTTCAGCAATGGGTTGGAGGTTCCTACTCTTAGTTACGTATAAGTATGGAGTGGTGAGGTGGTGAGGAGATGTGTAATGGTTGTCAAACCGTGGTCTAGGTGGTCCGAGAAAGGGAAACGTTTTCGGCAATAGACGATTGCTGGGCGGTATAGGGTTGAGAGTTGTGATACGATGAAGGAACTCTGGGTTGTGAGTAGTCGAGGTGTACAGGGTTGGCCAGGTGCCAAGCTGTCAAGTGGGTGTTGTCTCTTGGTAAATGAACCTCGAGTGATGGCGGAGGATTTAGTTAAGTCCCTCCTTAAAGGAAGTATAGATGCATGAGAAGCCTTAGTTAATCTTCGGCTGTCAAGTCCGCCCGAGTAGGAACAATAGCCTACGAGTTAGAGTACCGTATGAAATGAAGGGCATGCAACCAATGTTCCATGTTTCGAAACTAATGAGGTGGTTGATTGAGTCTGAAATAGTTTTACCTTGGGGGAAGTGTCAGTTTTGGTGTGGGCAAGATACCCGCATATTTTCCCCAATAAGGAATTCCGGGGACGGAATTCTTTTAAGGGGGGAGTGTTGTAACAACCAGAAATTTTAAGTATGTATTGTAAGTTTGGTGGCCGATGTCTAAAGAATGCAAGTTAGGTTAAGGGGCCTTTTGGCAATTGTTGGGAAGTATTTAAAGCTCCTTTTCCCTAGGGTTTTCATTTTAGAAATCAGTGTTTTGGCCCTTGTGTGTGCTTGGTGACTAGAGAAGAAAAGAGAAGAACAAAGGAGTTTTGGACAAAGAAATCGGTAAGGAGGAAGATTTTGCAAGGTATTCCTTTCTAATTCGTATTCCATTTTGTTATAGTGTTCCTTTTCTTAATTGGATTGAGTTCTTAAGTCTGATTATAAGGATTCAAGAGGTAGTATCCACATTTTTCTTAAAAGTGGGTTTTAAGGGTTTTTGGCTTTGGAATCGATTTAATGGGGTAATTATGGTTTAAACTGGGTATTTGGAGTTAGTGGATGAACCCTTGTAGATATCTAATCAAACTAATGACAAAAATCGGGTTAATGATCACTTTTATTAAGTCTGGGTTCGAACAGCCGCGTTTTCCGGACACCAGTGTTCGATGGTGTCCGGATAGGTTGCGGGTGTCCGGGTAAGTGCCCCGTGAAGGTGTCCGGGTAGTTGAAGTCTCCGGATAAGTAGTGTGTCCGAATAAGTAATGTGTCCGGATAAGTAAGGTGTCCGAAAAAGTATGTGTCCGGAAAAGTATGGTGTCCGGAAAAGTGTGGTGTCCGGGAAGGGGTATCCGGACAGCAGGTTTGAGCTATTTATCTGATGTGGATCTATTGCCTTAGGTGTTCTGTGGGTGTAGCTTGAAGGTGTTTAGGAAGTGCATTGTACGTCAATCAAGGTGAGTTCCCTAAACCTTTTACGACTTAAAGTGTTGAATGATTTTGACTGATTATGGTTTCATTTACGAGCATGAAATGTTTATAACTGTTACACATGTTTTCCATGAAATACCTATTTTACTTGAGGAAAATGTATTGTACTTGATGAACTGAGAATGACGATTTACAAGGGTTTTAAAGATGCATGTTTGTGAAATGAATGACGTGCTATGTGGAGTCGGTCTGCACTGTGGGATCAAAGATGGACCTGAGGGTCCCTTGGATATGTAAGACAGACTGGTAGGTTGGAATTTGTTTCCCTCCTATTCGGTAGAGGGGAGTCCGTGGGGGCTCCAAAGAGGACGAGAGGGGAACCTAATGGAACCCTGATCGTAAGATGATATGTGATCCATACACAGTGTAGTACCATGCTTGAAGTATGTTGAGGTTTACGATAATGTTTTCATAAATGCTTTTATATTGGTTACATGTTGTTTTCTGAGGGAATTCACTAGACCTTTTGGTCTAACCCTCGCTTTTCAAAACTAAACCATTTTCAGGTAAACGCGCTATGGGTTCTTCTAGTAAGAACTAAGAAAGATGACGAGGAGGACTTGGAGCTTAGAGACACTCCAGTTTTGGGTTTTTATAGCTATAGATATTACTCGGCTGTGGCTTAGAGAGACTTCCGCTGTTTATGATTAATGTTAACGTTAAAGTTTTTGTTAAGTATGTTATAGCATTGATCTAAGGACAAGCACATTTATGACATTTAAATGGTTAATCTCATGACTTGCCTTTTATGGAAGTTGGGACGTTACACCCCTCTCCTTCCTCATTTCTTCACCAAATCAAACCCTCTTCCTCCATTGATAAACGTTTGGGAGCTTGGAGCTTTTGTGGAGATTAGGAGCTTGTTTTTGGAAGATTCAAATGGATAAGGTAATCTCTCCCTACCCAATAGTTGTTATTGTTATTGATTTCACGTTCTTTCCATCTTGTGATGTTGTGGATCGAATTTAGTGATGATTGGGTAAGGAAATCTTGTTTTCCTCATCTTCAAACTAGGGTTTGGTATAAGTTGGGTATTTTGGTATATTATGGATGGATGATGATTCCTTATGGTTAGACTTTTGTATTGATGGTTGGAAACTCGTAAATCTAGGTTTTGGAAGTTTTGGCTTGAGGATGCAAACTTCATCAAAGGAGCTTACGTTTGGAGAAACTTTAGATTTAGCTTAAATCTAGCAAAGTGAGTTCAAGTTACTTTGCGAAAACTTTGTACATGCCAAAAAATAGTATTTTTCAAATATTTGTGTGTTTTACTTGAAAATGTATATGGTTGAGTTATTTGGATAGTTTAACTCTTTTGAAGTATTTATCTTCATAAATGTGTAAAACACCCATATTTGGGTTTTTTGGATATTTGGATGGTTTTAAACCATAAATTGTCTTTAAAGGATTAACTGCTCAAAATGAAGTTTATTGATGGTTTAATCATATTGTTGTAATTGATTTTTTAAACCGTTTGGGAAATACACTTCTAGTGTTATGGGTCATTTTGAGAATAATAAGGGTGTGAGTCCTTTGGGAAAACCCTTTCGTTTAACTCGTGTTGTATTTTGGGGTTAATGATGGTTTTTGTGGTACTTGTTTACCTAAATAATGTTTAAACGTGTTTTATGCGATGATGACCGACATTTGGGAAAACCCTTTTGCTCGGTTTTGACTTTGAGATAGTCTTGGGACATTTGTCAGGTTTAAATAGCTCAATGTGGAGTCTTGTTTATGGGTTGCTATTATCGCACCATTTTGCATAATATTGCACGTTTTGATATTTACATGCTTGGGTGCGTGAGTCATTCCGGGATAGGCATGTTGTTGTAGACTGTATTGCATTGGATCCATAGGCATGTTAGTCAGTCGTTGGTAATGGTCGATTGGGTATCTTGAGGACGAACCTCGGAACTCATGTTTTATGACCATAACTTTACGAGTAGGCATTAGGAGGATATAGTCTTGGGCACAGACCTTGGAGGTGTGTAGAGATCCACGCCGCTTATAGAGGGTGCCTTGGAGGTGATCCTAAGCGTGCCGGGCCTTGGGGCGTTACCAAGTTGGTAGACGTCAAGGTGTATCCTCAATTACGGTGTAACTCGGTTTCGTAGAGCAGAGTCGTGGAATAGGCATAACGTAACTTGTAATTCCCGATTTCGTTGGGAGGACAGAGATAGGCATAACGTAACTTGTAATCTCTACTCCCAGTTGTGCGATGAACGTTGTATGGGTGGTATACTTATGTGTTACCTCCACCTTCAACGGATACGGGTCTCCCCCGTTTATGGTATTTGGATTTTAATACATTTTACGTTTGCGTGAGTTTGGCTTCGTATTATGTTTCCAATGAAAGGTTATATTTAAATGGATGGTTTCCATGTTTTATGGGTTGAATATGTATTGTCAACCGTATTTGAAGGTTTTGCCTAAATTAGATATATTTACGTATTTGGGTGAATTGGGATTTGTAACTCATTTTGGAAAACGCTTTACACCTTTCGGGTATGATTCCCATGGATTTTGAGTGCGTTAGAAATTGAGTCATTTATACCGTTTAGGAAACTCTTTCGGAAACGATAGCCGTTGTCGCAAACTTTCATTAAAAGATTTATTTAAATCATGACTATAACTACTACCTTTCGATTTATGATTTTATATAGTCATGATAAAATGCTTGAACTCATTAGGCGTAAGCCTAAACCTTTTTATTTGTCGGCATGTGCAACAGGCTCAGGTTGGGGTAGCTCTAGCTACATTAGGAAGTGGCGAGTGCTAGTAGTGTGCACGTGAGGTGACTTGAGTAGTGGAGACTTCCGCGCTTATTTGGAATTAGTAAAGTGTGTTATGTTAAGTAGCACCTGTTTAAGTTATTTTATTGTAGGAATTATAATGTTTTAAATTCTGAGTTATTTTGAGGAATGAATTGTGGAAATGACTTCATGTGTTCAGTTATTTTGTTGGAATTAAAGTTAGTTGCTCGTTTCAAAATTGAGGGTGTTACATATACTACCAAGAACGAGCCGATGAACGGGCGGAGGACTTGGTTCATTGTCCTCATAAACGTGCTAGGGGCATTAGAAGTTCCGAATGACATGACTAACCATTCATAAAGCCCGAATGGTGTTTTGAACGCGGTTTTCCATTCGTCGCCGGGTCGAATTCAGATCTGATGATAGCCGCTACGAAGGTCGATCTTTGAAAATAGCTTTGAGCCGACTAGTTCATCTAGCATATCTTCTAAATGGGGAATGGGGAATCGGTACTTAATGGTGATTTTATTGATGGCGCGGCTGTCAATGCACATCCGCCATTGGTTACCTTTTTTAGGTACGAGAAGAACGGGGACTGCACACGGTCTTAGGCTTTCTCAGATAAACCCCTTTCTCAAGAGGTCTTCAACTTGATCTCTCAAGATCTCGTTTTCTTTAGGGCTCATGCGGTAGTGAGGGAGGTTTGGTAGGTTCGCGCCCGGAATGAGATCTATTTGATGCTGGATATCTCTCATAGGTGGCAATTCCGGTGGTAGGTCGTCGGAGATTAGTTCCGTGAAGTCTTTGAGTATTTCGCTGATTTCTTCCGGGATTTCCTCGTTGACCTTTTCGGCGCTCATTAAGCCTTTTATGACTATGGGACAGAAGAGTTGGGTCTCCTTGAAGTCGTTCTTAAGAAGTTGTTCGTCGGAGGTGATGATTAGGACGTTCTCACCTTTCTTTTCTGGGGCCTTGTGAAAGCTAGCCACGGGTGTCATGGCGATTTTACGGTCCCCCAACGGAATATCATCACGTTGTCCCTTTCTTTGTAAGTATCGTCGTTGTCGTATTGCCATGGTCGACCGAGTAAGATATGGCAATCGTCCATATCGAGGACGTCGCAAAGGAAATCATCCTTGTAGTATTTGCCTATGGCGAGGGGAACTTTGCATGCTTGGGTCACATGAACTTGTGGTCCTTTCTTTACCCACCCAAGGGAATATGGTGCGTCGTGCGGTTGGGTTGGTAGATTAAGGTAGTCTACTAACTTTTTGGACACAAGATTTTCGCAGCTTCCGTTGTCGACAATTAGGTTACATACCTTTTTGTTGATGGAGCAATAAGTACGAAAAAGGTTCTTTCTTTGGCCTTCCTCTTTGGGGGAGAGGAGGACCCGTTGGAGTACGATGTTTACTCTCTCTTCGGACTCTTATTCCGCGAAATCAACTCCATTATACTCATCTTCCTCTTCGCTTTCGTTTTCATCTATAAGACCGACTGTCCTTCGGTTGGTACACTCATTGGATCTATGGACCGGTTGGCCACAACGGTAACATTTAGATCCCGATGGTTTTGCGTAGGGGTTGGATGGCTTTGGTGTGTCGGTTTTGCTTTAGGAACCGGTAGAGTTTCGCGGTGGATTGGTGTCGCGGACGGATGGACTTGGTGCGATTCCCTTTTCTTTATCAGATGCGGAGCTAGTGGTTTCGGTGGGAGTCGGTGTTGTGTATCGGCGATAGGATGAGGTTCAAGTGGTTTTCTCCATAAGCTCGGCCTTCATGGCTAAGCTTGATGCTTTCGTTACCGTCCAAACGGTTTGAAGTCCGATTTTGTCTTGTATCGAACCTTTGAGGCCGTTGATGTATCGTGCAACCCTTTGCCCTTCGGTTTCGCCGATTTCGTTTCGTTCGGAGATACGAATGAAATCAGTGGTGTATTCGGCTACGGTCCTCGATCCTTGGGAGCAATCTAAGTACATTTTGTACAAGAGCTGCTCGTAGTCTCCCGGTAGGAATCGTTCGGCCATAAGTTGTTTCACTCTCCTCCATGAACGTACCGGACATTTCCATTGCCGTTGTCGTTGGACTATCAGCTTATCCCACCATACGGCTGCGGTGCTTTTCAGGAAAAAACAACCATCTTTACCTGTTTGTGTTCAGGAATTTCCATGATGTCGAAGAAGCGGTCGACCTCGATTTGTCAGTCTAAAAATTCTTCGACGCCCATATTCCCGTAGAAGTAGGGAATGTCGGCCTTCATTAGGTAATCGGGGTCCCTCCGTGGCGGTTCCACATCTCCGTCGGATTCGGAGTCGGAACTAGAACTGGTGATCGGGTGGCGTCGGCCACCGTGTTGGGGTCGATGACGGCCCTCGTACCTGTCTCGTCTTTGTCGGTTGTTGTTATTGGCGTTAAGCTGATTGGTGAATGCGATTGTCAGTGTGTTGAGGGATGCGGTAAAAGCCGCTGTTAACCCATCAAGATCTGCTCTCGTGAGGGGTGGTGGTGGTGGCGGTTGTTCTGCCATCTTGAAGGTGAAGAGACAGGTAAGTCTGTGCTCTGATACCAACTGACGCAGTAGGATTATGCGTGGAACAGATCGACAATCGTCGAGCCTTCAAAGTAGACAAGTTTACAAACGTAAACCTGAATGTCAAGAACTAATATTAATCTGAATGAAAACTGAATGATAAACAATGAATACGGAAACCCTATTTATAGCTAAACTAAATAGGATAATTATGGAAACTAAGTTGAGATCAATCCATAAGGGAAAGAACTCTTATTAGGAAACAACTCTAAATACTGGAAAAGACGAAATACTGATAAGTGCAGGTGGCTGAGCCGCGCAGCTTGGGATGCGGTTTTAAGTCGCGCGCCAAGTCGCGTAAGGTTCTGTTTGTTTTACTCGTCCAGGGAGATGCGCAGTTTGTGCCGCGGCTTCAGGTTGCGCGCTAAGCCGCGTATGTCCCTGTTTCGGTGTTCTTTAGCTTGGTCCATTTGCTCTTCTTATCGGGTTGCTAGGCGCTCTATATCACAGGCGGAGTGTATTCATAATCAAATTCAATATCCCCACGTCTATTCCTTAGAGCATCAGCAAAAGAAGAGTAGACACTCTGTCTTTGATCACCCAATTTTACCAATTACGACACTTTCCTCTCCCCCTTACTATCCACCATTTCAACCTCGTTATTGCTTTCAGCACTATTATCCTTGATAATACCATTAGAAGAATTCACAACCATTTTACTATCCTTTTCCACAACACCCACAGTTTTCGAATTCACCAATTGATTAACGTTTTTCTGTAATTGTGCAATTCTATTTGCAACATTCGAATCAGGTTTCATATTTTCCTTGTCCAATTCTGTATCACCTATCACCACATCAGGGCATCCACTCACCACAGATTTAATGATTTTGGAATCCGCCAAACCAGGAGCAGCCATGGTCGTATCAGAGTCATCACCAGTAGTCACATTAGCCAAAGACGGAGCAACAGGGGAGTTGTTTTTGACAAAGAAATTAGCCTCATCCTTATTCTCAACAGATCCAGCTTCCACATGTTTCACCTCACACTCCTTTTCAAATCCAACCGAATTGGATTCACATTCATAAGTATTAATTCTTCTTTGAATGAATTTCTCCGAATCCACCACATATTCAACATCCTCAGAAAGATCAACATGGACGTTTACCTTTGACGATGACGAAGGGCACAAATGAATGGAGTTCAGGCCATCTTCACCAGATTTGCTTGGAGGCATTTCCGACACAGGTGAAATGTAACACCTCGAGTTTCCATTATATTATATTTGAATATGAATGAGGTCGATTTGTAATTTAGTCTAAGTTTGTGGACTATTTGTAAATGTAAACTCCAGGGTTGAAATTGTATTTTGACCAAAGTTTAAGTAAAATTGAGAAACTTGAACTTAGAGGGTAATTACTGTCAATAGTTGAAAGTGGGTCTGGATATTTAAGGTGGAGTCGGCTACAATTGAGATTTTATCTCAATTGTGTGTGTGTGTGTGTGTGTATGTGTGTGTGTGTGTGAAGTCGGTTCCCTGAAGCAGTGAAAGAGAAGAAGAAATTGAGCAATTCTAATTCTTTTGGTAAGGATTTCACTCCTCTTCTCTGATTAATTGCTGTGGAGTTTGGTAATCTCAAGTTGAATCATCTTTCAATTAGGTTATCGGATCAGTGGGTGGAAAGGATTTGGATTTTGGATTGTGCAGATAAGTGGGTCTAAGAATTACAGGTGAATTCATCTCTTCTTCTAATTGATTTTCAGTTGAAATTGAATAAGATATCTGGTAGCAAACTATCTAAATGATTTGGTATATATGTATTGAAATGAAATCAACCAAGAAATTGAACTTAGGAGAGTCTTTAGAGCAAATTTAACGTGCAATTGAATACCCAGTATCGAGGTCCCGGTGTCTAGTTCCGGTATTGGATCCGGTATGGGTTCCAGACTTGTGAGTTCCGGTATAGATCCGGAATTGAGTGAGATCCGATATAGATCCATAATTGAGGAAGTTCCGGTATAGATCCGGAATTTGTGGGATCCGAAATTGATGGGATCCGGAATTGAATCCGGATGTGATGAGATCCGGATTTGAGGAGATCCGGTATTGGATCCGGTATGTGATCATTATTTCCGGAATACCTTTCTGATGTGTTATCCAAATATGTTTTTCTAAAAAAAATTCTCGGGGCGCTGCCCCAGACCCCGCAAGGGCGTTGCCCCTTGACCCCATCCGCTAACCTGGTAGCGGAACCCCCGTGCAAAGTCGCTAAAGGGGAAACAATTGAGGATGAGGATACGATAGGTTATCTAGTATTCTTAGAGTTGAGAATATGATACGAAATGTGGCGTGATATGTTGTTATGCATATACGCTAGTAAAGTGTAATGGATCCATAGGCACTGGTAGTGTTTGTAACGTGGAATATGCATAAAGTAACTTGTAATTCCCATTGACCTGAAATGTGGAATAGACATAAAGTAAATTGTAATTCCCATTTCGTAAAGGTGACGTGAAATGAGGAATAGACATAAAGTAAATTGTAATTCCTATTTCATGGTGTGATGTGAGATGTGGAATAGGCATAAAGTAAATTGTATTCCCATTTCGTATTGTAAGTAGAAATCGTAGAATAGGCATAAAGTAACTTGTAATTCTGATTTCTATGGAAGGTTAGAGATAGGCATAAAGTAAATTGTAATCTCTACTTCCACTCCAAGAAATAGGCATAAAGTAACTTGTAATTTCTTGGATATGAGCGATGATATAGAATCTGTAATGATTCGTAGTAGGCTCTCAAATGTGATGATATGACTTTCTGGATGTTAGTTATATTTATGGAATCGGGTATGTTTCCGTCATTGCAAGATGAGTATGTGTACGGTAAGAATGGTGGCAAACCAGGTTTGTTTATACGCTTTGAATATCTGAGTTTCCAAAGTTGTTAAAGTTTTAATTTGAAATTTGATGTTCTCAATAGGCGTAAGCCTAATCGTTCAAATTAAATTTTCTTACCAGGTACGAGCTCGGGGAGGTAACGAGAAGAGGGACGAGTGCTTGTGATATTCAACTTTTGGTGCTAAGTGGAGAAGTTAGATTATGCGAGGATACTTTTGATGAATTGCCTAGACAACTCATTTAATCTAATCATAGTTGGCAGGATTAGATTAATAGGTTGTTTTGAGAATTCGACATGTGTATATATGAATCTCATAGTTATTTTCTGCTTATGTATAAAAGTTTGGATGATATTATGATTAACTTTGTTAAATTTTAAGGTTTAAATTGGCCCTGATTTTTAGGATGTTACATGAAATATCAACCACAAAGCAACAATCCTCTTCAGCCAAGGAATTAGCACCATCGCTTTCACCCGCATCCGAATCAGTAGCCATTCTTGATTTCGAACTGAGCTCCCTGAGTTTTTTGCGATTTTTGTTATTCTTTTTCATAATCGGTTTCTGGGAATGAAAGCCCACATTCAAACTTGTATTAATCTTATCAGATGGTGATATACGATCGCCCATCCCACCTCTTAGATGCAATTTAACACCTTCTGAGCCACCAGGATCAATTGGATCTTCCATTCAAATTGCGTCACCAAAATCCCTAAAACAACCCTAGAGAAAACCCCAAATAGGAATGAAACGAAGGAATAACCCAGGATTCAAGGCACAAATCAAGGTTTAGAATCACATAGTGATATCACGAAGAGAATCCATGTTGAAAATTGGGAGAAAACAGAAACAACGAACAAAAATTAAGAGAGAAAGTTAGAGAGAGAAAAATTTTCGCCAAAAAGAATCCCATTGTTTGTCCTTGTTAGATATGTGACAAGTGGTAATCATTCAATGCAATCTCAATTGAAACATATATGAGTTCTCTCTCTGTATTGCATATTTTCTCACTATAGATTTCTTAATTGAATTGTGATTGTTTGGTGATTTTGAACTTGAATACGGACTCACAACTGAGCATCATAAACCAATAATTTACTATGGACTAATCTGCACTAACTTCCGACGATTAAACAACGGATCAGGGATGGATATGCAACAAAACCAATTTTTTTAATTGTTACTCACATTTTTTGCGATGCATGTATGATTCGTCACTAATCCATGACAACATGTACATATTTGCTATGGATTAACGACAGAAAAAGAAAACCCTTATATATAAATTATCTTTTGATTGCTTGGGGCTATCACATGGAGGCATCATCATTAATTGTGGAAGTATTTGCACGTTTATATAATTAGATGTAATAACATGCTCTCATACCAATATTTTGTCTTGAGCATAATATAAGTACTATTTGTAGAATATTGGTTTTCTTTAATAAGAAAAGATGAAATCACTAAGTTACGTGTATGATATTATGAGTCGCATATGTTTTTCTCGGTCGAGTTTGTTGTTGTTTTCATGTATATGTTTCATCAGTGTTACGTGTTGATGAGACTTTAGGCTTTGGCATACGTGTTTTTGTTTGTTATTTACATTTCGGAATGCTTCAGCGTTAGGGTTTTCTTTCGTATATATGCTCAATATTGCTAGTAGATATTTGGTCAAGGATCTAAATATTTCCATTTAGGCATTTACTTCCAGATATATGTTTTAAACATTATGTGTCGTTTCAGTGTCAGATATTTTCACATATTTCCTTTAGTAACCATTTTTCCTTTATGTGTTTGGTTTTATTATGAAGATCGTGTTTTTTTTTTCAATCATCTGATAATTGGATCATAATCTAAGATTTAAACTAGTTATAAGTCCATTATCAATATACAAAGTATGAATCAAGATTCAACAAGTCACATGTCATATCTCTTTGAGAGATAAATGTTACACACTCAAGAACACACAATTAAGCTCACAAGAATGTAAGAGTTATAAAATCAAACAAAGAAAAAATTTTAAATACTCAAGGAAAGTCACACTTTGAGTCTCAAGACAACTCCAAAATTGCTAATGAATCATAATGATGATAAAAGGCCATGCATATTGGAAGTAGGAGAGCATTCTGGAACCAAAATTAATTTGTGTTATGAAAATTCCTATATAAGTGAATGCTCAACTATTAAATCTTTTATTAATTCAACTCTCTTGTCTTCTACAAAAAGGAAAAATGGTAAAGGTTTAGAATGGAGGATAAAGGGTTCTCGACAGAAGGAAAACAATAGTTCTTCAAAAGATAGTACTTCTGTTAAGAACATTGATGTAAACAATGATTGTTGTAACGGGTTTTTTTCGAAATAGTAATACTTTTGTTGCTAATAATTGTAATCTGAATGTTGATTTGAGAAAAGTAAACTTTTGATCATTCAAATATATTGCAATTTCAAAAGCATCTTCACTGAACTCATTGTGGTCATCATTCTTTTTCTCTAAATTCTACATTTCAAAAGAAAAATAAATGTAGGAGTTTTTCACATAACAAATATTTCTCTTATTCCTCTCCTCAAAGCTTTGTTAAAGTTTTTACAGCTAAAAAGAGAATTTTTTCAAGGGAAAAGTACACTAAAACCCAACGGACTTTCACATTAGGAATGATTAAGTCTTTGGACAATTTTTTGGAACAAATAAACCATTGCACTTTTCAGAACCTGTTAAATAAACCATTGGAGTTTCTAAAACCTGTTACATACATCCTTATGACTTATAAAATTGGTTAGTATGATAAAAATACTTCAAAAAATACGAAAAAACAACCAAATTATACTATTAAGTCCTTATACTGAATGTTGCACAAAAAAATGCCAAAAGTTGCACCAAATTTACCAAACGTTGCGCTAAAATATTAAAAAGTAATGTCTAATCTATATTAAGGTCGTGACATGAGCTATGGAATGCACATTTGATGAAATCCAACTATCAACGCTTCCCATGATCGACACCCAGGAATCACGTTTTTTCCGACCATTTCAGTCAGCAAGTTCAGCGCTTTAGAAACTAACCCGTTCTCGCACAACCTGCAAAGAATTTCATCAAATGTTGAAGGCTGAACCATTAAGCTTTTTTGCACCATTTCCTCCAAAAGATCTAAAGCTCCTGAGATATCATCTGTCACAATCATTCTATTGATCATTATCTGATACGTTTGTGAATGCAGTAGAACGCCCTTTGCTCGCACATTTTTTAGAAATTCATTTGCTTTTCCAAGTTCTCCACTCTCATAGATTGCTCTCAATAGTGTATTATAAGTTATCATATTGGGTTTGCAACCAATTTCCTCTATACTTGAAAGCATCGTAACGAATTTGTTTTGTTTACATAACCCATTAATGTACACATTGTAAGTATTGATATCAGGAATCAAACCCAATACAAGCATTTCATCAAACAGTTGGTCTGCAGTTTTGTAGTCCCCTTTAGAAATCACCCCATCTAAAACCATGGTGTAACATATGACATCAGGTTTAAAACCATCCAATTTCATCTTGCTCAAGGCCTCCAAAGCTTCCATACCGTTTCCTCTCTTCACCAAAAACCGAATCACATTCCCCCAATCTGCAAAGAGCTTCGATTAATATACCAAAGCTAGATTCTTCAAGACGAATGTTCATCAACCTACTCTTCAATAAAACCTAAGGCACAACTTTCATCAACCTACACTGTTTTTTAGGGCAGAAAAAAGAGAGCAAAGTTCTATAACTTTTCAATCTGCTATAATCAATCAATGATTAAATGCACATAAATAGCTAGTGCAATTCTATGTAATATACATGTATAAGTATAACCTAATTTCAAAACTGGAGAATGAACATACGAATCAGAGGAACAAACGGTGGGATGTGCAGCGGGGGAGTGGTGTGCGCCGGTGGGATGTGCAGCGGGGGGTGGTGTGCGCCGGTGGGATGTGCAGCAGGGGCGGCGGTGATATGCAACAGGGGAGACGGCGAGTGGTGTGCGGAGTGGTGTGCAGCCGGAGGGGTGTGCGCCGGCGGGGTGTGCGCTGGCAGGGTGTGCGGCGCCGGTGGGGTGTGGTATGCAGGGGGGTCGTGGATTTGGATGAGAAAAAATGAAGGTTTTTTAGGGTCAGTGTAATTTAGGGTTTTTTTAAAATAAATTTCTAATTTACCTGTTTTGTAGGTTGCAGGTTACCATTAGGATGTATTTGATATGTTTTTAAAAGTGTAAGGATATATTTAGTATGTTTTTAAATGTGCAATGGTTTCTTTGTTCCAAAAAATTGTCCAAGGACTTAATCATTCCTATTGTGAAAGTCCGTTGGGTTTTAGTGTACTTTTCCTTTTTTTCAAAGAAAAAAGAAATGAATTATGTTCATGTGAAGTTTGTTTGGATACGGCTTCTTAAAGACGGACAAAAAATACATTCTTCAAACAAAAAACCAAAATTTGAGAATAAAAGGCACATCAACAGATATTAAGAAATTGTTTGATACTAACAAAAAAGGATCAATCCTGATTTGGGTACCTAAGTCAAACTAATTTTTATGCAGGTTTGTCATGTGTGTTACATAGACTTGGGATGCTCTAGACCCACATGACTGGTTTCAAGCACTTATTGAAAGTTTATGTTGAAAAACGTAGAGGAACAATTAATTTTGGGAATAATAGTACATACTATGTTAGAGGATATGGAGTTTTGACGAATGGAAATGTCACCATTTAGAAAGTATTCTATGTTGATGGATTAGAACATAATCTCTTCAACATAAGTCAATTATGTGACAATTACTTTTATGTAAGATTTTTCATATTAGGTTGTGTAATTGACAACATAGATGGTATTCGAGCTAAAAGGTATGGTGATATGTATGCCGTAAAATTTTAAACTTTGACTGATTCAAGACCAGTGTGTTTAATCACTAAAGCTTCGAAACAAGACACTTGGATATGGCATAGGGGGTTATCTCATCAGAAATTCAAAGACATCAACAAGCTTGTAAGCAGAGGTTCAGTTAAAGGCCTTCCAGCAATGAGATTTGAAAAAGATTACATGTGCTTAGCATGTGACATGGGTAAGAGGACAATTTTTTTTTGGAAGGCATAGCATCATCGACCCTTTCGATCAACTACCACGAACACAACGCACACGCGCACGCCTCCCCGACGGTATCGGACATCCGAGGGCAGTCCACTAATCCGCCGCTGTCCCGGCCCAGCTTACGCTGGACCTAAGGCCCAACCACGGGCTGGGGGGTAAGCCCAGTCAAAGACTGGACCACCCAAGGACTGAGTACTCCTCATGCCCTCAATTGCCTCCCCTTGGAATCGAACCAGGGTAGACTGGGATACCATCCACAGCCCCCCCAGGATGTTACCGTCCTTAGGTAGACCAAATGAGCTAGACATGATTTGTGTAAGATGACAATGAGTTCTCATAAAGCTAAAATGGAATCTTCTTGCAAATCTCTGTTTGAAATTATACACATGGATTTGTATAGGCCTACGAGGATACAATCAATCAATGGAAAGAAGTGTTAATCGCATGAAACATGGAAAAACCTAGATGTTATCGCATAATGAATGGAAATTCATTAAGTATATCGGTTGAAGAAGTGGAAGCATGGTGGCTTGTGACAAGTGGATTATCACTCAACAAGGTTGTTTATAGGATTGCTTAATACACAATATAATATTGATATTGCTTTATTTGTGGCCTCATGTTTTCCGCTTAACTTTCTTAGTTGAATGGTGATGCAAAAGTGTGTGAAAGAGATCAGACAATTGTGTTTTTAGGAATTAATATCAAAGGGAACCAAAGGGCTTCACGTAGTTTTGTCGCATCACTGCTAGGACAGACTTTGAGGTTTTATCACATGACAAAGAAAATAGGAAGCATAGAGGTATGCGATACATATAGTTTATCGCACAAGTATATTCGAAAGATAGAATTTTATTGCACAAGTCTGTGTAACATACTGGTTTCATCGCAGAAGAGGTCTCCGATAATACTTTAAGATATCGCTCAAAGCACCTGTGTTATATAGTGGATATCACTCAAGGTGATGAGACTTAGGGTTGTCTATTTGTAGAATGCAATATCTTCATGTTATCTAACAACAAAGTTTCTAAAGTTATCGCACAAATATATCATTGTTTGTCGTACAAGTAAGCTACAAGTGGGTTGTTTTGTTGCACAACATAGCTTATAGGATTGAAGTTTCTTGCACAAAGAAGAGTCTTTCATTGTGCGACATATTGATAGTTCATACAAAGCACCTGCGATTTCTTGGTTTATTGCACATCAAAGCTGATTGTTGGGTTATATCGCTACAATTGGGTATTATTGCTACAATTACTGATTTTACGTAACAGTTTGAAGTTTTATGTGACAACTTTCATTATTTTCGTGACAGTTTGACTTTAAAGATTGACTTTTCAGGATTGATTTTTTTTGAAAGTTGACTTTTGCAAGTTGACTTTTAAAGTTTGACTTTTTGGTCAAAGTTTGACTTTTCACCAAATTTTCAAGATGTTCTAGAACATCACTAATTAACGATCGTTTTGAGTTCTGAAATTCTACATTGATTAAAATGCCTGTCGAAATTGAGATCATGTCAAGAGCTATGGCATTCTGATCAGATTGGAATTCACCGATTATTTTCAAAGAAAAGCAAAGAGCTTTAATGGCTGAAGATGATCCTTGGTTGGATATGATAGAAAGTGAATAAGATACTCAAGTTCATATGTGCTTTATGGCTAATAAGAAAAAGAAATTCAAAGCATGGTGATGCTGGTCTGGTCGATTCTTTTGGTGCTAGAGGACAAGCAGCGGTTGAGAATGGTGAACAAGGTATACCATTTTGGCGTCAAATGAGTACGGGTGAAGTGAGAATGGTGAGTAAGTTCCCTGGCGTATCCAATTGAGCGCATCTCTTGGCATAAAACTACATCACTGACAGCAGGATCAAAGCGGACCCTGCCAGAATTGAAGTGGCGTCAGGTAGCTGGAGGATCTGTCGTCTCGAGTGAGGATGACCGGTGTGACGTCGATGCGACCTTCAAGACTCGTCTCTGGCCTATTGGTAACAGTGGCGAGGGATCGCCAAAACCGGTGTAAGTAAAGTTTCGGGACTTCAATTGTAGTAGTCAGAGCATGGTGTAGCGAATGGCCGTTCAAAATTTCAACCATCACCCGACACTGGCAAAGGATGTTCGTAGTGTTGAGATGACAGTTGTTTGCGGTAAGTAGTAGGCATTGGCCAGCTGGAAGGAGGGCGGCATCGGCAACAGGGTCAATGACATTTTGTTGTGCCATTTGAGAACCTAGAAATGCATATAAAGTTAGTCAAAACATACCAGGAAGGATACCCTGGAGCATAACATTTCCCGGATTTGGGTCTGCTCCGAGAAACGAAGGGTACCGGGAAACTCTAAGAGTACCGGGAACCAAAGGGTACCGGGAAACTCTAAGAGTATCGAGAGCCGATAGGGAACCCGAAACCGATTAGGATACCGAGTAAGGATTGGAAACCGGGAAAGGGGTCGGGACCTAGGAGAGTTCCACCCTGGGAGTCGTTCCAGGGATGGTAACACCTGGGACTTAACCGCCTGGGAAACAAACTTGACAATTCGAGATAAAAATTGGAACCGGGATTGGTTTGTACCCCGGTAACCGAAACCCCGGGAGACGTCCCGGGAGAAGGCGATTCCCAGGATTCTCAAGAATCTAGGAAAGCGCAACCCCTGGGTCGTTTCGGGAGATGGCAAAACCCGGGTTATCGGTTGAGACACTAAAAATGGATCAATTTGGAACAAAATCAGTACAATCACGTAAATCCTATGCCTAATCGAAGTCGACTAGCGTAATAAAGGCAGGAGACAAAGTCGATTTCGATCGATCGATCGATAGGGGGGGTTTTGAAACCTTAGGCGATGAAAAACAAAACCATTAAGTGTGATCGATAAATCGAAATGCAGAATCAGTGTACTGTTGTGATAGATGAGTGATACGAGATGTTTAGAACATACCTGAGATGAAGACCGTGTGAGAATGGAGTAGAAATGAGAAAAAATCACTAGGTGAGAGCAACTAATCAACCGGGAGAGTTTGAGCACGAAGTTTGAAAGAGTAGAGAGAGAAGACCGTATTCGGCTATTTATATATAGAGTTCGAATCGGGGAGATGGTTTCCCGGTGTCGGGTCCATTCCCGGGTTAGGCCTTTCCTGGGTTGGTTCATTACCGGGCCCGGGAGGTGGGCCTATCCGGGAGTTGGGCCGGGGAGCTACCTTAAATGCATTTGTTTTTAAAAAAATTGCCCAAGTAATGTTAATTTATGATCTGGTGACAATTTGGTACCAAACTCCCCCTCAAATAGACCTTAATTTTTTTTTTCAAAAGATTTACGAAACATCTCGAAAACTTTCCAAAAATACGAAACTCCCCCTTAACTATTCAGAATTACGAAAACTCCCCCTCTACTTTTCAAAATTACGAAACTCCCCTTTTACTTTTTAGAATAACGAAAACTCCCCCTCAACTTTTCAAAATTACGAAAATCCTCCTTAACTTCTCAACATTACGGAACTCTCCCTGGACTTTTCAAAAATAACAAAACTCCCCCTTGACTCTTCAAGAATTACGAAAAACTCCCCTCAACTGGAAATGACTAAGAAGACTTACATGTGCCTGCTGTGGGCGTCGGTGTGTAAACCTTAGGAGCAGGATGTTAGTTTCACAAGTATGACAAAAGGACGAAGACAGATAAAAAGAAACGTACAAGGAAAACTTACGAAAAAACGAGATAAAAAACAAAATCTAACTTGAAAATACAGAAGTTTAGACAACGATGGATGTGATACACCTAGGATACACTTACAGAAAAGTGTGAGTTGGGCATGTCAGAGAAAACTCACAACATGCGGAAGACACAGTTTCCTCTTAATGTATGGAAGGTGTATCGTGTTCAGTGTAGTGCTAAACTTTAAAATTAAGCATACCTAACTTGGACGCAAGTTCATTAAAACGTTTTTCGTCCAAGGCTTTTGTAAATAGGTCTGCCAGTTGATTTTTTATATTGACAAAATAGAGTTCGATCGTACCTCGTTCAATATGATCCTTGATAAAATGGTACCGAATGTGTATGTGTTTGGTCTTCGTGTGTTGGACCGGATTACTCGTGATGGCGATGACGCTCTTTGAGTCACAATAAATTGGTATTTGTGAGTAGTGAAACCCGTAGTCCTTCAGTTGTGTGGGCATCCAAATAACCTGGGAGCAGCAAATGGCAGCGACAACGTACTCCGCTTCAGCAGTGGACGTGGAGACACACGTTTGTTTCTTCGATGCGCAGCTAACCAGCTTGTCGCCAATGAATTGGACGTGACCCGTCGTGCTCTTCCGGTCTAGCATACTTCCAGCATGATCAGCATCCGAGAACGCCGTTAGTTTGAAACATGTATCCTTAGGGTACCACATACCAAGATTAGCACTACCTTTTAAATAACGCAAAATGCGTTTGACAACAAATAAGTGTGACTCCTTAGGTTTGGACTAAAACCGAGCACATAGAATGGTAGAAAACATAATGTCTGGTCTACTAGCAGTCAGATACATCAACGACCCAATCATTCCTCGATAGGTCTTAGTATCCACATCCTTTCCGTTAGGATCAGAGTGTAACTTAGTACCCGGGGACATTGGAGTCTTCATGGGCGTACAGTTTTCCATCTGGAATTTCCGAAGGATGTCCGAGATGTACTTAGAGTGATTGACGAATATCCCGGTCGACAATTGTTTGACTTGTAGACTGAGAAAGAAATTCATATGGCCATCATACTCATTTTAAAATGTGATATCATGAGGACTGAAAATTTGTGACAGTATATGGAGTTTGTAAAGCCAAAGATTATGTCGTCGACATATATTTGAATGAGAATAATGTCCTTACCTTCTCTATTGATAAGGAGAGTTATGTCCATCTTACCTTTCGAGAAACCTGCCTTCGTGAGAAAGGAGGATAGGGCATCATACCATGCGCGCAGTGCTTGCTTCAGGCCATAGAGAGCTTTGTCGAGGAGATACACGTGGTTAACATGTGAAGCACTTACAAATCCATCAGATTAGGAGACATACACTTCTTCCTTGAGTTTGCCATTTAGGAAAGCCGTCTTCACGTCCATCTGAAAGACTGTGAAATTCTTGTGAGCGGCATATGCAAGGAACATATGGATGACCTCGATTCATGGTACCGGGGAAAACTTCTCTTCATAGTCGATCCCCTCTTGTTGTCAATACCCTTTGGCCACTAGTCTAGCTTTGTTCCGAACGACAATCCTGTTTTCGTCTTTCTTATTTTTGAAGATCCAATTGGTACCTATGACCTTTTTGTTCTTCGGGCGCAGGACGAGACACCATACCTTGAGGCTTTCGAACTCGCTTAGTTCATCTTACATGGCGATCACCCAGTCAGGGTTGTTCACAGCTTCGCTAACGGTAGATGGTTCGATGTTGCTCAAGAAGACTAAGAATAAGCACTCATTGCCAGTGGAAGCCCGTACCTAGACTTTGCTCAATAGTGCTGGTGTGGAGTCATCAGTCTCTACGGTGGCTCTTGTCTGGACTAGAGCAGATGGGTCGCCAATAATCTAGTCAGTAAAATGTGTCCGAGTCCATTTCGGGTATGAGGAAGTGGTTCTGTCGACGGTTGAGAGTTGTCTAGATCGATATATGAGTCTGGTGGAAGATCTTGTACTGCTTTGAGGGACGGAGATGGGTGTAGGGAGTGAGCGGACGGTGGTTGTTCATACCGAGTATTGGACAAGGATGCGTCGGCCGTGTCATTCGTTGACGGAGAGGTGGATGCTTTGTCATTTGATCCTGGGGAGGATTGAGATGATGGAACTGCTGGGGAGTCGGTTGCCGAGTCAGTATTCGTGCTTGATAAAGTTGATGAGTAGATCACTGGTGTGGATGGTGAAGCCTCCGATGAGGTTGAGTTAGAGGATGTCAAGAGGCCAGTGATCTGCGAAGAGACAGCTACAGCTCCATCTACATTCAATAGGTCAACATTAGAGGTAGTAGGAATATAAAAGTCATTATAGAAATGATCAAACAGAAGATCTAAGTCGGGACGGTGTGTCTTCGACGAAGTGGACGAACTAGGATCTACTGGTGTTTGTGCGGATCACGAACGACATTGCTCGAAAGCCAGCACTCCGGTTAAAACGGGTTCTGAACTGAGTTGTTCAGAAGACAAGCAACCAGTTCGTCATAGGTCACATTTACGCTTTCGATGACGGTTTTAGTGGTATTGTTGTAAACGCAGAACGCCTTTGATGAAGTCGAGTATCCGATGAAGATCCCCTCGTCTGCCCTAGGATTGAACTTGCCGAGATCATCCTTATCGTTCTTCACGAAACACTTGTATCCAAACACGTAGAAGTATTTGATGTTTGGGATGCGTTTGTTGATGATCTCATACGGCGTTTTTTGGAAGCGCTTGTTGAGGATGGATTGATTCTGCGTGTAACAGGTAGTAGAGACTGCTTCGGCCCACAAGAAAAGAGGAAGCTTGAACTGAGTCAGCATAGTGCGTTCCGCTTCGACCAACGTACGATTGCGACGTTCCACTGCGCCGTTTTGTTGGGGAGTCCATGCAGCTGAGAAAGTGTGTAAAATCCCAACCGATGTGAGATAGTCACCCAATGTACGATTCTTGAACTTCGTGACGTTATCCGTCCGGATCAATTGAACGGCGAGCAACTTGTTTACTTGGACACTCTTCAAGTGATTGATGATCAGGTTCGGAGTCTCATCCTTGGTACGAATAAATTTAACCCAGGTATAGCGTGAGAAATCATCCACCATTACCAGAACGTACTTCTTGTGATTTAAGTTGTGTACTCTCATCGGGCCGCATCGGGCCATGTGAATGAGTTCCAAAGGCCTCGAGGTGCTTGAAACCGCCTTTGGTTTGTGAGTCGCCTTCTTTATCTTGCCCATTTCTCAGGCGGAGCACAAGTGCTCTTTCTCGAACTTTAGTTCGGGCATTCGTTTGACTAGACCACCGAGGACCAGCTTGTTGATGTTCTTGAAATTGAGGTGTGAGAGCCGTCGGTGCCATAGTCAGTTCTGTTGTGTTGTCGCTTTGGACAGAAGGCACACAACTTTATTGGTCTTCAGGGAGGCGAGATTAATGGTGTACAGATTTGTTCGGCGAGTACTGGCGAGGAGTTCTCTTCCGTCTTCCGTTCGAATACTACATCGCTTCGCCTTGAAGTTAACCTCAAGATTCTTGTCACAAAACTGACCGATGCTGAAAATATTATGACCTAAGTCTTCAACGTAGGACACCTTTTTTATGGTAAAGTTGTCCTGAACTAGGTCGCCATACCCCATAATCGGAGTAAAATGATCGTTGCCAAAACGTACGTCACCACAATATTTGTCACAGAAGTTGGTGAGTAGCTCCCTCTTACCAGTCATGTGTTTGGAGCATCCAGAATCTAAAAACCACACATCACTGGGCTGCAAAACAGAGATTAGGGGTTCTTAGGTACCCATTTGAAAATGGGTCCTGTTGAGTTAGGTGCAACACCTGATTTCGAAGCCCGTTTAGATTTGGGGCTTTTCCGAGAAGAGTAAACAGAACGAGAGTTATAAACATGGTAAGATCCAAACCAATCAGATGCATATTTTTGGTCAACAAAATCATTCAATCCACACATAGAACAACAAACACAATCACGAGAAAGTTGAATTAATTACTGAATTGAATAAAGTCTTAAAGGAAACTGAAAACTTTGTTCAACAGACTTATTAGAATGAAAAACATGATTGTCAATGTTTGTCCTAGATTGAGAAAGCGAGTTAAATGATTGTGTCTTAGACTTCTTCTCTACCCACACTCGTTTGACTTCCTTCCCCCGACTAGTTTTATCTGAAATAGCATTAAAGTCATTAAACCGGTTTTTGATCGTTTCTTTGACCGTCATTTAGACTTTGATTTTGACAAAGTAGTTTTAGAAACGTTTTTGGAGTTAGAACACTCTCTTTTTTCAAAATTTACCGGTGTACGCATTTTGTCAAGAATTTGAACATGACTCATCAGTTTGGGTGCAAAATCAATCTTTGCAATTTCATCATCTGGGAAAACTGTGGAATTCATAAATGCCGAGAACCTGAGTTCATCATCAGATTTGTCATCCTTATCTGAGTCGGATGAGCAATAGTCCACATTGGGATTTTGGAAGGAATCGACAGCGAAAGGGTTTTCAAAATCAGAGAGGAGTTTCCTTTTACAAAAATCCGTTTGAACTTCTTTACCTTTAGATGAAAATTTTAAAGCCCTGTCATTAGTGTTGTTCGACTGAGATAGGCTTTGCACGAGGAACTATCTGAAGGAGTTGAATGTTGTTCGACTGAGATAGGTTCAAGGATGCTTTCATTGATAGGAGTAAAACATTGATCAGGCTGATTGTTAACATCGGCCGTAGCAACCTTTTCTTGCAAAATTTATGTCGCCAAAGCAGACAGTTCAGACATGAGTCTAGCAATCTCAGTTTTGAACGCAGTCCTCTCTGACTCAGATAGTGACACGGTTTTGGTTCGTTCAAACTTGAAAAGTGGACAAAAGTACAGTCCTTTTGTATTCAAATGCTGCCTTTTGTCTTTCAATTGACTCTTCGAGTTGGAAAATTATATTTTCCAATATCAGAGGGGGAACATATCATTTAAACTCTGATGGTTCGGAAGAACCCTCATCTGTCGTTGTCTCAACCTTTACGGGAATTTCCATAGCCTTGGCAACAAAACAGATGTCGAAGTAATCATTTGAGAGATAAGGCGTTTTATTTTTCAAATACGAAGCATTTAGCATTTCATATACGAATGGAATTTGCACGTTGATGTGTTTTGGAGGTGGTCGTCATCCTTATCCGATTTATCCTCAGAGGACGTTTTCAAAACTTTTGGCAGAGGAATGTCGATTTGTATTTTTAACGTTTCTTGCTCCTCATCCCCCGGAGACAGTTTGGTCCATCTGATTTTGTACTCAAGATATTTCTTATCTAGTCCCAAAAAGTTAAATTCATAGAGAGTGGGGACATTAGATAAGATCGTTTTTAGGTAGCATGGATTATCATATCCGAGTCTCCAAAGAGCGTTATAATATATGAATTCCTTAGGTTTATTCAGATGATTCGTTTGATATGTTTGACCCTGCTTGTAAAGCTTGGACTCGAGATCTTTGAGCTTTTCGGTCAACTTATCCATTTCACTTTGAACTTTGGAACTTTGATTGACATTCTTATTGTACTCATCCTGAGACTTAATGAACTTATCGGTGATTTCAGATAATTGGGCTTCTAGGGACTCAGTCCTTTTGGAAATCGTGGCACATTCTTCTTTATAATTATCTATTATGCATTTATTTCCAGCGTTTTCGACAGCGAGTTTACCTATAGCATCATATTTTCGTTTTACATTTGCTTCTAGGTCATTGATCTGGGCATATTTGGTTTTAGCCTTTTGCTTATACGAGTGTAATGTACGCACCATGACATGCATTTGTTTGATTAAATTCTTATGAGTAGGGGCACATACCTGGCAAGGTGCCTTAGTGGTAGACTCGTTCTGATCATCACCTTCGGAGTCTGTTTGACTAGATTCCATGAAACACAAGTGTGCTTCTGCGTCTCCTTCTTCATCATCAGTGTGGATTAGCCAGTGATCATCTTCTGCCATAAGAGCTTTTTCTGCCTCTTTCTGTCTGGCCAGTAGCATTTTGTTCTTGTAGTACTCGACATTACGTACTACTGGCTTTCGCCAGTCTCTCGCGAAGTGGCCTAGCCTGCCACAGTTGTAACATTTGACAGGTTCATCTTCTTCTTTATCTTCTGACTTGCCCTCAGACTTACTTCCTGCATCAGTTCGCTTTCTTCCTTCATCGCTTTTCTTCTTTCCCTCATACTTGTCTCGGTAGTCGCGTCGCTTGTTGTTGGTGGAGTACCTCTGGCTGTTGGATGGTTTCTTGAAAAATTTATTCTTAGGGTATTCTCGGGACAAGAGTGCGACTGTTTTCTTGATGCCATCGAGTTCAGGGTCGGACTTACTTTCAGCTTCATCTTCCTGAGGCTCAGTCTCACTCTATGCTTCTTCGCGGTAAGAACTGCGCTGGACATATTTTTCACGCTTGTGTGAGATGAGAGCTAGAGAATCTTCTTTAGGTTTCTCTGATGGCCTCTGATCTCCCATTAATTCAAGTACCTCATCCTCATCTTGAAGAAGCATCTCATACAGTTCATGTAGAGTAACATTCTCCAATATGTGGTTGTGACGAACATGCGACACAAACCTCTTCCATTCAGGTTGAAGATTGTTCATGAATTTGATGTTGTTCTCAGTGTTCGTCTTGGAGATATTGTTCTTTTGGAGATCGTTAATGAGAGTGCAGGATCTTTCGTATGTTTCAGTCAGCGTTTTTCCTCTCCTAGCCTTGAATGCATCATAACGAGTAAGACAGCTTGTGACCTTCAGTTGGTTCCCGACGCGGCTGCCTTGCATGATCTTAGCTAGTTAATCCCACATTCCCTTTGTCGTATTCTTGTGGCTATCAGTGCTGCAGTAGATGTTGTTCGGAATACGGTAGATCAGATATGTCTTCGCCAGTCTATCGTCATCATCCCTTCTCTTTTCTTTAGCGGTCATCTGGTCATAGGTCTTAGGCACACGTTGACAAGGCGGTCCTTCAGCTTGTTCCAGAACAGCCATCAATGGAGGATCTTGTGGTCCATCAGTCAACGAGCGAAGGATCTCGTGAAAAAGAGGCTTTGACTCAATAAAACACATGAAGCGATCTCGCTACAAGTTATACTCTATTCTGTATAGGATCGGTGATTTTAGGTCTGATCCTATTGCTAATGCGTCTTGGGCATTCATCATAAAGCACTTGAGTGATCGTGAGACAAATGGAGTGATCCAAAGGTAAGAGTAAGTTCCTAACGCGAGTAACTACGAGGAGTGACACGCCTAACGCAATGAACACTAAGGTTGGGCTAAAAGTGTGCGGGAAATCTCAGGGTAGAATGCAAGAAGAAAACTAGCAGTAGAAAATAAAGCAGATAATAAAAAAAATTGATAGTAAGCAGAAATCGGGAATAGGAAACCCGGTATCAGACACCGGGAGAAGATAACCCGATGGTTAAGTCCGGGAAAAACGACTTCCGAAAAAGAGACCGGTTACCGGGATGAGACGACCCGGTACAAGGAACCGGTATCGGACCGGGATCAGGAACAACAGCGGGGATCCGGTATGAGCCGGGATCGGGAATCAAGACAGGGAACGAAGAACAGACGTACCTGGGTTTAAAGAACACGATTCTCGAAGAGCTTTTTCTCAAATTAAACCTTTCCTGAAGACAGATATCACAACCAAAACACCATACTAACACGAAAAAATGACCACTTTCATCCAAAACACACCCTATGACCAAAACTATAGAAAAATCGAAAAACAGGGACAAGAAACCCAGTTAATCGATTTTTACAAATTAGGGGTCAAAGGCTTCAAATGAATATTATCAACAAGTTCTTAAGCAAGAATTTTACTTTTAACACCAAAATCAATAATCAAATATTTTAACCCAAGAACACAGCGTCGATAAACAGAAGCTGGGAATGACTCAAATCAATCAAAATTACCTTTGGATCGTTTGTCTCTCCGCTCTGATACCAATCGTGGATCCCAATATCAAGTGCAATCAATTGAATCAACACAAGGAATCAAAACGTAATCAACTGTATTGAATTTAGTAGAAAGTAACCATGTAGCCGTACAAAGCAATTAAGAGATAAACTGAAACATTATACCCTAATTATGAGATAGTCATCTCTATATATACCCCAAAAAGGGATATTTACACAATAAGCCCTTGAACTTCAATTCAATATACAATATGACCTAACAAGTGATGTTTTTTTTCCAGTATGCTTGACTTCTTCTGGTTCATAACAATGTCCGAAATTCAAACAATCTTAGAGAAATCACTTCATTATACTTAAGCTTGTATAGTTCCTAGATAATGATGTTGTCTTGATGTTTCTATGAATCATATTAGAATGTACAACAACTGAGTCATATTAGTGAGTTTCTTTCGTTCAAATATAGTCTACTAAACACTAAAGGTAACGTGAGAAGTATCTTGTTTACAAGATACTTTCTAGAGCTATTTGGTTTTAGATTTTTTGGGACAATTTACTTTTGTGAGAATATTGTACTTCTATGGATCCACCACAACCCGTGGATCCTACCCAAGAAGTAATCCCAGACAGATTAAGGGGTGAGGGGTCACATACACAAGATAGAGTGAGGAAGGAAGCTCATGGGGATGAGAAACCTCATAGTGCTGAGAGGTAAAATGAAAATGAAAGTATGGATATTAAAAAACAGATAGAGGGTGTGAGGTCAGAGTTAAAAGAAAACGAAAACTCTGCCTCAACCATTTCTAGTCGAGCACCCACATCCACTATTAGTCCATAATTTTTTAATGGACAACGTTGAAAAAGACAGTGCGCCAAGGCAACTCTTGATTTAACCCCACCTAGCTACTCATCTCTTTCTGAACAAAGGGGTGTTTAATATTTTCATGAGGAAGCAACACATAATCTATCTAGTATTTATTTGGAGGGCTTGGATATTGAAAAGGAAGGAAGTCTGCCTCACCTTCGCACTTCAATCATGCACATTATGTTTGTGGAAAACATGTTGTGTCCCAACAGATTACACAATTTGAGCCTTATTTAGCACAACGTGCTTCAATTCTTTCAAACACATGCACAAACACACAGGGAATAAGTTTTCCTGTCTTAACAATCATTGAGATTCCAATGTGTTCTCAAGGGTTGAATGAAACGCCTATGGGAGTGAACATCATAACATCTCCTTTCCATAATACATTTTTTGTACTAAGTGGCTCTATGCTACTTACAGGCCAATTATTCTGAGAAGAATTGTTACCTGAATCAATTGTTGATACATGGTTACCACTTATTCTGCATTTCAAAAGATTCGAAAACATCTTAAAGAATTGAATGATGGTTCTTATGTTTCTACTTTGGAGAATAAGGTGGAGTTTCTTAAACACGAAAGTGGATGACAGATTGTTCACTGAATCAGAAAAGGCATACAAGAAGATTCTTATCAATCTTGAAACAAAGTTGGTTTCTAACACAATTTTTATTCAAAACAAAGGGGGACCATACATTCGTTGGAATTTCAAAAGGGGTTGCTGATCAGAAAATGAGAAGGTGTGATGATCATGATGATAATAATCACCAAAAGGGGGAGGGGGGAGATGAAGCAAAAATCTGATCAGACAAGTTAGCAAAGTTTATCTCAAGATAAGGGAAGAAGTTAGAAAATCAACTCAATGCCAAAAAGGAAGAAGATACGGCAATTATAATATATAAAGAAGAAGCAAAGTTCTATAGTTGTTTTGAATGAAAGTGTTGAAGTTCAAAGTTGTGAAGATCATAATCTACAAGAATTCTTGTTTCGGAACCAAGATTTGGGTGATGACTTGACATTGAGATACCGATTGTTAAGATGCTGATAATAAGGAGATCGAGAAGGGAGATAAAATGACTGAGAAAGTTGGTGATGTACATGTGGTCACATAAAGTGTTCATATGATTTTGAAGTTTCTGATACATTGATTGAGTTTGAACCAGAGTAAGGCCATGAAAGTTCCGTGAATTTCAATATTCATTTGAAGATAGCTTGTTCAACTCAATATGAGAACATTATTGCTTAAAGTTTGATAAATGGAGGAGATTGCTGCAAAAGACAAGAAGATTTGATCTCAAAGAAAGAAGATTGGTTTAAAACTTATGTTCGAGTTACTATTTTGAAATCTACTTTGGATTGCTGAAAAAGAGTGAAGTTAGATCTTAAATCCAAAACAGGAGATTGTTCCTATAGGGAGATTGTTTCAAAAGGGTAGATTGTTGGACTTTAACTGTTGTAATTTTTTTAATTGCTGTAATCTTAAATAAGGGGAGATTGTTAGGGTCTATTTTATTGTATTCAAGATTAAAGGATTTTATACCTTGTGGTAATTAAATAGTGCTTTGTGTTGTAAGCATTAGGCATCAAGAACCATTATTCATAATTGTAGAGAAAATCATTGTATGCTCTCATTGTAAAAATTCTCTCTCTAGAAATACATATGAGATTCAGACGTTGCGCCATGTACATTGATAATTGTCATTTTCAACTTTATTCACTTGTGATTTACATGCAATATTATTTTCCCTAAATTTGAATGTGAACTGAATACAAGGTTTCAATAGTTATACTTGTTTATATGTAAAGTTTATACCATATAACATCGTTGAAGTAAACTATATAATTTTAGAAGAGGCTTTATCATTAATGTAAATTAGTCTGCAGTCAATTTAAGTTTAAAGCTACCAAAAGTATGGATATAGCTCATAGTAGGTTGGTATTGGGGATGTTTAAATAATCTTAGATTGCGTTTGTTTTTTAAGAGTTCTGAATTCTGAAGTCTTATTTTATTTCTGATTAATAAGAGGTGGTGTTTTAAGAGGTTATAAGACTTTAAGTTACCTCTTCTAATTTCAGACGTATTTCAGACTTAAGAGCCTCTGAAATCTAGAAAAAAAAAACCCGTCTAAACGTAAAAACGTGTGACTGATTCGGACTTCAAAGGTATTAAAAGATTTTTTTTAAACAAACAGCCCCTTACTGAGTTCTACTACTTCAATCTAATGAATTCTACTCATTTAAAACTTTCTTTCATGTTTCACTCAATTCACATTTTAGCCAATATATTATCCTTATTCTGTCCAACACATTATATTTCAAGTTTGATTGAATTGGCTTGATTAGGTTGAACATATCTTTACTATATTATAAAAAATTTATTTGTTAACAATCTTAAAACAAATTATTAATTAGTACAAGTTTTGTAACCTTATGGTACAATGATTCAACATTTTATTATTAATCAAAATTGGAAAATTAAATTAATTTATCATTAAATTGGAGTATCCAAAATCCATGCTTAATGAAATAGAAATTACAATTAGTGATCAAATATGATTTGTTATTTTAAATATACAGATAAAAAATGCATCAATATTTATGTGAAAATTAAGGAATAAAAATCCTCGGTTTATTAGTATATTTTGTTTAATATAAATCATACCTAAAATTTAAATATTTTAGATTTAAAAAAATATATAACTTATTGTAGCTTTAATATATTTTAGGGTTATTGTACTTAGTCAACAATAGTCAAAGTCGAGGTATTATCTAGTATTATATATTTGGATGTGTTTTTCAGTTAATTATTAGTTTTTTTGTTATAATGTTTAAAAAAAACCTCTAAATACGATGGATGGTGTATAGACATAAGGATAGTGTGAAAAATGTTGATGTCTAGAGAGTCTCTCCCTTTTCATGTGTTGCGACTTTGTAATTCTCGTTTCTTTTCGCTAGCTTCTGGCTAGCTTGTTAATGCATTGCCGTTTTCAAAAAAAAAAATTACGTGTAAACTTGAAATTAAAGTAATCATGTATCACCAAGCGTTATTCAATGTTTAATAAGTTGTATTTAAAACTTTTGCATAAATGTTTTATGTTATAGTTAGGGTTGTAAATGAACCCGAACATACATGAACGAAGGGTGGTTCCTTTTTTTTAGTTTAAACGAATACAAATAAATAAACCAACAATTTTTTTATTTATGCTTGTTCGTTAAGAAAATCAGTTTATTAGTATTTGTTCATGTTTATTTAAAAAAAACTTAATATTAAACAAACAAATATCAAAGAACATAAATAAATATGTAATTAAAAAGACATAAACAAACATAAATAAACATAATAAACTAATATAAGCAAATGTGATAAACTGTATCCTATACTTGATAATGTGAAAACTTAAAAAGTTATGAAATCTAATAAAAAGGAAACTAAATTAAAATATGATATATTGTAAACTAATTAGTAATTTATTGTTAATTATTTAAGTTAATGAATAATTTATATAAACCACACAACCAAACATATATAAACAAACAAATACAAAGAAACATAAATAAGTGTACATTTACGAACAAAATCAAAGAAATAATACAGTTGTTTGTGTTCGTTCAGTTAACAAAACGAACCAAAAAACATGTTTATGTCCGTTCATTCATTAAATAAAGGAATTTTTAGTCGAACGATTCGTAAACGTTCATTGAACATGTACTAAATTTAGATTATGTATTGTTTGTTATCCAATCTTTTAAATTTTAAGTATACAACCTATGACACACTTACAAATTCTTAAAGCCTTATACTTGAACTTTCTAAAATTAATTCATAAACAACTTATAAGCAAACCACAGGGGATGTGGCGTACTGGTTAAGGTTTTGGGGGATGTGGTGGAGCAGGGGTGGAAGGCCGGTAGCCAAGGCCTGTGGGCTTTTTGAATTTTTTTGTACGAGTGTTGGATTTGTAAGCTAAAATTAAAAAAAAAATCAGTTGGGCCCATAGAGTCCAGCGACAGCATCACAGCAGTGCATCCCATCACAGCAGTGCAACCCATCCCATGACCTGATTCTTGCTCTCTTTCTCACCACTCTCAACTCACGAGCAGACTTGAGACCTCTCCTGTCAAACACTCAAAGTCTCAAACGATTAAACATTTAAACGAAAGGAGTTTAAGGAGCTCAAGAAGACAAGAAGAACTGAAGATTGAAGAAGACTCTGACTCTCAGCCCTCTGCCCTCTCGCCCCTCACTCCCTCAGCCCTCGGCGGTAACTTTACCCTAAATCCCTAATTTTCTTCTTAGTTTATTTGCTGAATATGTAAAAATGTGAAATTGTGAATATTATATCAGAATATGTGATAAACTGATAATTATTTGCTGATATATTCATTTATTTGTTAAATTATTTGTTTAGTATTTGTTGATTATATTTATGTGAAATTATTTTTTAATTATGTAGGCGGATTATCCAACCCTTGGGTGTCAATCCATATTTGTGATCAGTTATGCACATAGGGAAGAATAATTACACAGATCAAGAATCAAATTAGTGAATTAGTGATTTAGTGAGTATGTGAATTAGTGAATATGTGATTATTTGGAAAACTTTAGCTGAAGAATAGAAGAAAGTTTATTAGTTGATTGCCCTAAATTTGATATTAGTTTTTGCCCTAAACTTGATTTTAGTTTATTAGTTGATTGCCCTAAATTTGATTTTAGTTTTTGCCCTAAATTTGATATTAGTCATAACTCGATTTCATTGATTTGTTTGCATAATTTATCTATTTGTTTTGAGTTCTTATACTAGTCTTTACCAAAAAAAACCCAAAACTTACACTCGAAATAAACCAGAAAATCGAAAAAATCTCTTGAAATCAGTAAAAAAAAAACATAAAAAGTCTCTTGAATCAACACAAAGATACCAAAAAAACCCATCGAATCAACACGAAAACTTAAAAAATCCATCAAAATCAACCAAAAAACTGAAAAAAAAATATCTCGAAATCAATCAAAAACTTAAAAAGTCCCCCAAATGGGGATGCGGCTAAAAGCTACTTGAATGACAAATTGGTCTTACAAAGTGCGTTTGAATGACAAATTGGTCTTACAAGGTCCGGCCCCTGCGGTTTTAAAGCTTGTGTTCCGCCCCTGTGGTGGAGTATCCCATTTGTCCACGGTTCTAATCTAGGCATACACAACAATTGTGGCCACTGATGTTTAATCAGGGTTGATGTCTTATAGTCATAATTTGCCAAGGGATTAGTTTAGGCATAGCTTAGGACACCTTCCCCAAAAAGAAAAAAAAAACAACTTATAAGCACGTTCAAATACAAGATAAATATTACAATTTCAATAGTAATCCCGACAATTGATTTCTTGTAAATAAATTATATGATGATGGTGAAGTATATTTCATGATGATGTATTAAGAAGATTCATTAAGCCCTACTAATTCGGAATAATACTTTGTCTATCGATCTTTATAAGTAGCCCAACTCACCCAGGTGGAGATATTCCTTTGTCTTGGGTTACGGGATCTCAAGCACAGCGGAAAATAAAACTGTAACTGTAACACCCTCAAAATTTGGAAAAACAACTAAATAAATTTTTCAATAACACAACCAAAGGAATAGAATTTCTTCCTATAAGTTAATACGGAAATTACCTCAAATTAAAATCTATGATTACTCTCAAACAATTTATAACCCAAGTCTTATTACAAAGGCTAAATTCACACCGGGTATTACTTAACACAAGTGCAAGTTGCTAATCCCAAAATAAGTGCGGAAGACTTCACTAGGCAATTCTATTCTCGAGCACACTACAAGCACTCGTCTCATCACCATGTCAATACTTCCTAACCGGAACCTGTTGCACATGCTGACAAATAAAAAGGGTTAGGCTAACGCCTAGTGAGCTCAAGAGTTTTATCATGACCATATAATTCATAAAACGAGAGAGATGCAATTTAAGTCTTGAGTTCAAAAGAATTTACTTTAGATGCAAATCACCCATTTTTCCAACACACACAAATCCTGTGTTGAAGGCTTTAATATAAAATGATTCTCAAAACGGACTCATCCCAAAACCCACTTGAAAAGTGAAATAGTATTGGATTTCTAAAATGATTGAAATCATGAAATAGTATTGGATTTCTAAAATGATTGAAATCATGAAATAATCGCTATTATTCAAAACATCCCAAACACGGATGAGGCATAACCCACAACTCGCATACCATGGAAAAACAATCCATATAAATATAATACGTCACCGAAAACATGGATAGAAATAAATACCCAAAGCAACACCTTCCTATGATGGGGGAGGCCCGTTTACATCGTACGTGACGGAACACAAAAGTGGGTCACATAACTATGTAATAAAACAAACATGTGGATTATTCTCACAATATAACGAGCTCAACCACTCCAGGTCTATACATTGGTTCACTCCAAGTCCACTAAACAAGCACATTGGGATTACACCTTACTGCCCATAGGACGCTGCTCGACCATATAGGCCCACACCTTACTTACCATGGAACCCGATGCCTATCCCGTGACAAGCACATCTGGAATTACACCTTACTGCCCATGGGACGATGCCCGGCCATATAGGCCCACATCTTACTTAACATGGAACTCGATGCCTATTCTGTGCTACAATAAGAGAAACTAGCGTCTCATCATTGAACGTAAAAACTCAAGTGCCTATGGATACATAGCAAATAAAGTCTAAAACATTACATGACCCCAAAAGAATGAACAAACGCATTCAAAATATGTAATTCTCCAATAAACATAAATCACGACCAAAACTCGTCTTTAAGCTATCAAAATGGACTAATGTCCCCAAGACTTAACAAAATCCGTTACCAAGCCATAAGCTCGACTAACTCAAAAGATCAATCATGAAAAGTCATAAAATGAAATTAAACATATCAACACATGCCCTTTTGTCAATAAATAATTCGAATCCATGAGAAACCCGAGACAAGACATTGGGTTAGGACAACCCTCTTTTCCAAGGAACTCACACCGTTACACTTTCAAATCGTCCCATAACGTACTAGATGCATATTTCCAAAATATACACTAAAATGCATTTTGTATCAAGTAGGCTCCATTTATAAAATAAATCATCAAAACATTTTCATTCGTGATTTATCTATCAAATTTCCCAAAAACCCCAAATATGTGTGTTTTACAAAATTTACAAAGTTAAATACTTCCAAGTCAAAACCCACCAAATTACTCAACAATTGATAATTTTCATGTAAAACATATAAGTATTTGGAAAATAACATTTTTGGCATGTACAACGTTTTCACAAATCAACTTGAACTCACCTTGCTAGATTTAGGCTAAATCTATGTTTTCCCCAAACGCAAGCTCCTTTGAAGAAAACTCGAATCCTTAAGCCAAATCTTATAAAACCTAGATCCATAAGTTTCCAACCATAAACATTCACATCCAACCATAAAGAATCATTCCCCAAACATTTTTCATCAAAATCCCAACTTATACCAAAACCCTAATTTCATAGATGAAGAAGGAAAAGGTTTCCCTTAACCAAGCATAACCAAAATTACACCAATAAAGCTCACAATAGAAATGGAAGATGAAATCAACAAAACCCTAGCTTTTGGGTAGAGAGAGATTACCTTCATCATTTGAATCCTTCAAATAAAAGCTCCTAGTCTCCACAAAAGCTTCAAGCTTCCATATCTTCAACAATGGTGGAAATGGGTTTGATTTGAGTGGAGAAGATGAAGAAGAAGAGGAAGGATTTGAGGTTATCTTGAGGGAGAAATTGTTTTAGAGAGAGAGAGAGAGAGGGAGAGGGAGAGAGAGTTGGGGTTTTGAAATGAAATGGGGAAGAGAGAGGGAAAGGTTTCTTAAAAACCCAAAATATCTCACTAGGCCCTTCGCGGACGTCCGGCTAAGCCACCTTTGGACGTCTGACCCGTAAGCTGATCGAACACCATGACTTCACTGGTGCTTCCGCGGATGACCCGCGGACATCTGGCTAGACACGGACGTCCTACTTGTCCCTATGCAGACGTCCGCAACTCAAAAGTCACAATTCCAATTTTTTTGGGGTGTTACAGTAACCCTCTAAGGACCCATACGAACAGGAATAAATCGGGTGTTTCGAAATTATACCTCACAGTTAACGAGGCTTTGAATCACAGCAAGAAACAAAGCTTGATGCCTCTACGGTATCCACGTGAACAATCTGAATCCTTTCCCTTATCGTGATGCTAGTCACGGTTTCAAAACTAAGAAAGAAAAGGGAGCATATGTTGTAGATGATTTTGAGAGAGATGTGCAACACTAAACTCTTGCAAAATGTCGTATGGCATGAAAGACCACCATCCTTACACCTTACTTGAGTGTAGAAGTATCCATGCACCATCATTCTCCTTTTAATACAATCCCTATCCAACTTTATTATGTCACACATAAATCATATCTGGTTTTATTTAATCAGATTAAATCAATACATATCAGATATAATAATTAAACATTTTAATTATTAAAACTTCTTATTCGAATATTGTTCAAAGTGTGTGACCCAATGGGTTCTCGACATGTTGGTAATAAATATAAAATCATTTATAGTTATAAATGATGAGCGGTATCTAGCAATACATCACCGTCACCCAAATGACGAGAATTGGTGATACAACAAATTATCGGTTTGTAGTTCATTTTACTTTACATATTTAATTCTTTTGTCCTTGATGTCCAGATTGAACACGAGACATTGAATGTGTCATTCTCGTTATGTCCAATCTCCAGTTTCTTGATTTCCTAATATACTAATAAAAAGATCATGCTATCTCATATAGTTTATCCGAGCATGCATGCATTTCCTTAGTATATATTTATCAAAGGGGCCCAGAGACATCACTCCCGTCATAAAGGAGCGATACATGCTAGTTCTACCTTGTGATTTATAGCATACCCAACTATCTTTCTGTCACCCAATTACGGAATGATTAGAATAAATGTCAAAATATATTACTCACACATAATAAACTCCATATTTCTCAATTCAAAGAATTACATACATATTGGCCACATGAGAAACACTTATGACACTCACATGACATCCAATGCAGTGTTCTCATAGCAAGTCACGTCAGATACACAAAATCTTCATTTTGTACCCATATGCAGATTCGATATCTCTATATGAATCCCTACATATGCTAGTCATTATCATATTATTTCAACCTTAGACCCAAAATAATATTTAACTAGAAACATTTAGATACATTATTCTAAGGTTATTTATTATGAATAATTAAAACACTGAATATAATATACACGTAATAAAATGGGCAATACCTTTTACTTATTTTATTAGTTTCACGAAACAAAACTCAAAATTACAATCATCGTATGATTGGTTTTTGGGCATTCACTAACACTTTGTTGGGTTTAAATTGTTGTATTCAAGGTCTAGGGGCTAAACTGTAACTTTTTCTACTTCTTGTAAAGTCAAAGGGTCCTATCCTTTGACTTAGTATATAAACCTTTGTTTGTGAGATATGTGACTTAATTTCAATCATTCAATACAATCACTTTGAGCTTACACTGTGTTCTCTGTTTTCAATATTTTTCTCTCTCTAGAATCTTTGTGAAAATTGTATTTCTATGATCTTTTGGAACTTGAATCTAGACTCTTAGTTGGTAATAGAGCAAATTCATTGAAGTCAAATTAAGATTTTGATTTGATTTGGTCGATATAATTTTAAGAATTCTTGGTTTTTGGTCGTTCGTAAAAAAGTAACTCTTTCATTAAATTTTTGTGAAATTTGGAAGTTTTTGGAGTGAATTTGGGTTTATAGGAGTCAGGTCTGAATATAGATCATCTTTTTTTCAAGAGGCTTGATCTAATTTGGAGTAATTCAGAAGAATTTGAGGATTTTAGTGAGTTTTTGGTTCGAAATTGTTATTGATGTTCTTGGATCAAAAAGGGTTGATCAGAGGTTTTTAGACAAAGTTTGTGTAAAAAAAGTGTTCAAAAATGTTTTTCAAGCAAGTATCTAGTGTTTCATATCAAAATTCAAAGTGAATTTTTGAAGTTTTTGGAACCAACAACTCGACTTGTTGCAAAAGTTCTTGAATTTGACGCAAAAGTTTTTGAGCTTATCTCAAGCCTATGCAGATCAATTTTCGCAAGAGTTGGTTACGACAAGTTCATTTTCCACAAGGGTTGATTGCGACAAGCATAGTTGTTGTAAGTTTGGTTTATGACAAGTTCAGTTTTCGCAAGAGTTTGATTTAGTGTTGTCTCCTCGACAAGCTTGGTTATCATAATAGACGGTTGTGACAAGTGACTTATCGCAATAGACTGTTGCGACAAGTTACTGTTCATTCTCTGTGGTTTGAGACAAGTGTGCTACTTCAGTTAGTTGCGACTAGTGGGTTCTGCTTTCTGTCAGTTACCCAAGGTTTACTGTATTTGTCTGTTTTTTACAGCGATTGACTTTTGTGATCATGTTTGACCAACTTTTGACAGTTATCTACTGTAGTTGACTTTTGAGTTGATTTTTTTTTTGACCAAATCAGTTCAGGATTCTGATTCTTTTTAACGATCATATTCAAGTTCATTGTTTTTGATAAAGATTTCTAGAGATTTGTTGAGCATGGGTTCCAAGTCAAAGCCTCCAGTTCTTTAGATAGATGAATATCCTCGATGGAGGAAGATGAATATCCTCGATGGAGGAAGATGATGATCCGATTTCTGAATAATAAAAATAAACAACTAATGAAATCAATCATTGATGGACCTCATGATCCTCAAAATATCCCTTTTTTTATAATTCGAGTGAGATTGTCATGGCCCAAAAGCAGTTCCCAGTCCAACTAACTAACGTAGTGTTAGAAGCCAAATGTGTTGTATTCAAGATTTAGGGACTTAATTGTAATATCTTGTAAAAGCCTTGAGAAGTCAATGTTTGACTTCCTAGGTATACATAGCTTTATAGTTTGTAAATTTTCTCTCTCTAAAAGATATATGCAATATGGCTTTCTTGATCTTGAGCTTGAATCTGGAACAAGAATTGGTATTAGAGTAGATTCAATGGATTTACAACAACTATTTATGGAGATTTACTGAATAAATTTGAAGATTTGAAGTGTTCTTGAAGTTCCTGAAGAGCCGACTATGATCTTGGTAGATTGTGCGATTTGATGAATATTTTATTTGATTTGTTGCCCAAAGAGTTCCAAAATCACCTTACAATCGGTCTGAATTGATTTCATCCAACAATTTCTAGTTTAATTGAAGAATTTGGAAGATTTTGAGGAAATGGAGATCAAACCGGTCATCTTGTTATTTAATTTTTTTTGGTAAAATTTGATGTTTTAATCCAAGTTTGTTGTTAAGACATGTACAAATTGCGTTTGTGATCATCAATCGATCATAATTCAAAGGATCTTAAGTGATTTGGTGGTTTTTGGTAAATCAAACTTTGATCTGATGAAAATGCATTGTGTTTGTAGTTTGTCGCACAAACACCGGAATCAAGACATTGGTCAAGCCTACACAAGAGTTTGTTTTTATCGCACAAAGGTGATGCGAGGTTTTGCTTTATCGCACGATAAAGGTGCGACAAGAAGGGTTTATCGCGGAAACCTTGTTCGATACATTGGTTTATCACACGGTTCTTGAGCTTCTTATTCAGTTTATCGCACAATACTTAAACAAACACTTTGGTTTGCCGCACGTAGAAGCTACGATAAAATGTGATATCGCACGACTCAAGGTTCAAATTGTGGTGCTTACTCATTAAGAAGTGAAGTATCGCACAAGGCTGATCGATAGTTTATCTTTGTCGCATAAAGAGGTACGAGAATTTCTGAGTATCGCATGATTAAGGTGCGAGAGTTTAAACTATCACACACAATTGTTGCAATAGTTGATAGTTTTATGCGACAGTTGTGTGCATTCTATGATAGTTGGTTTATTTGCGACAATTTGGGTTATTCGCGACATATTTAACTTTACGTGACAACTTTAACATTTTGTGACGGTGTGACTTCAAGAGTTGACTTTTCAATTTGACTTTATAGTCAAAGTTTGGCTTTTGACTTTTTATCAAATTTTCAAGTTGTTTAAATCTTCACTCATTAACGATCTTTTCAAGTTCAGTATATCTATAGTGATCAAAATGTCGAAAGAACTATTGAGTATCAAATCCGAGACAATCGGATCCGAGATGAAGCCACCTGTTTTGATTTTAGGAAAGTATCTGCGATTGCAACTAACAATGGACTGAATGCTTGATCTTTGTATTGATAGAGAGAAATTACAAGATATGAATGACATTTACTTTCTGTCTCTAGAATCTGTTAGGGAATAAAATTGTATTCAAGATTTACTGTAAAAGTCTTGAAAAGTCAATGTAATTGTAAAGTCAAAGAAAGTCAAAGCCATGTATAGTTAATGTAATTAAGTTTTATGTTTTGTAATTAGGAGGTATAAATATTTGCTTAGAGTTTAAGTTCTCTAGATTGTTCAAGATCAATGAATAACATGATGATTATCTGGTGTTATCGATTGGTATCAGAGCTTTGGAAGAAGATTTGTGCACAAATTCGTCCAAGATTCATAAAAAAATGATCGAATTTTGAAGATTTTTGTCTATTTTTGTGAACTTTCTGTGTGGAATTCGAATTCTATTGATTTGAGGTTATTTGGATTTTAATTTCATTAGGTTAGATTCGTTTTGTGATTTTGAACACAATTCGTTTAGAAATCTTGATCTAATTCGTATCAGATTAAGAGAATTGAGCCAATTTGTAAAATATTTGTTCGAAAAGTGATCAGTTCTGCCTTTGGATCGAAAGTAATTGAATTTGAAGTTTTTAGAAGATTTGATCAACTACAAGGTTGTTCAGAATTGGATTTTGAGCAACTCTGTAAAGTTTCATCAAGAAACTCGAAGAATTGTGGAAGATATGGCCAAATCAAGATTCTGACATCGACTTTTTGCTAGATCTAAAGTTTTCGCAAGTCTATCCTAGTTTTCGCAAGATCATCTTGGTTTTCGCAAGATTTGACCAAGTGAGGTTTTCTCAACCAACGAGTTTCAAAAGTAAGGTTTTTGCAACCAACGGGTTACGAAAAGCAAGGTTTTCGCAAGCTTCACGTTACGAAAACTAAAGTTTTCGCAAGCCTCGCGTTATGAAAAGTAGGTTCTCGGTACCTGCTCATTATGAAAAGTAAAGTTTTCGCATAAAGACCGTTACGAAAAGTAGGTTTTCACAATCAACGGTTTCTGAAAAGTGAAGTTGTTTGGGTTGCGAAAGTGATTTCTTCAGGTTGCAAAAAGTGATTTCTTCAGGTTGCGAAAAGTGGTTCATTTGAGTTGCGAAAAGTTCAATGCCTATGCTAGGTCTCAAGAGGGGGACATAAAAGTTTGAAGACAACCGTGTGAAGTTTAAATAGCTTAAGTTTCTTACTCATTCCTTGTTATTGCATATTACAGTATATTTTTCTGATTTTCATAATCTTTCACGTGTGCACAAATACTAACTTCTAAGCGAAGTTTCTCTTGACGATCACTCTATTAGGTAAATTTTTGATATTTTACGTCTAATTTTCATGTTTAATTTCTTTTATGATCTATATCAAGATGCCTACTTATACAAAAAAATAGGGCAACAATTTTATCAAAAAGAAAGTTTGCAATCCTATATATGCCTGAAATACCAGTTCTTGAAGCAAAACGAGACAAATTGAAACTTGAAAACTCAAATCTTTAGGATCAAATGAAGAAGCTTCAAGAGAAAACAACATCTTTGGAAAGTGAAAATGCTGATCTGAAAGGTAAAATTACAAATCTTGAAGCTACTCAAATTTCTGAAAAATCATGTTCTCCAGATCAGATGAAGAAACTTGAAGAAAAAGCAACAACATTGGAAAGTGAGAATGTTGATTTGAAAACGAGAATTTATATTTTTGAAATAAGTTTTGCAAAAGAAAAGGAAGAACTTGAAAAGGATTTTGTAGAGAAGTTGTTAAATTTTTTCGAGAAATCATTTGAAGAAAAGAAAATTGTTGAGCTAAAACGTATCAAACTTTCAAAACATGTTTCTGAATTTGAAAAAGTCTTGATAGTTGAAAGAGACAATATTGAGAAAGAAAGAATGACTTTTGAAACGGAAAGAAATATTTTGAAGAAAAGTTGGTTGAGCTTTCAAGTAAGATTTCTGATTTGGAAAAGATTTTGGAAAAAAGAAAGAAAAGAGTTAAAAGAAAAGAAAATCATTTTTGACAATGAAAAGAAAATATTTGAGAAAAAGAATGTTGGGATTTTTGACGAGATATCTGATAAAATGAAGAGTTTAGAAAAAGATTTTGGAGATGAAAGAAAATTCTTTGAGGCTAAGATTTCTAAACTAACAAAGAAATATCTGAGTTAGATACTGAGGCTTTGAAGGAACAAAAGGTAAAATCTTATCTTGAAAAGAAATACGATCTAATTTTTGAAGAGAAAAATGTTTTGCTTAGTAAAGTAAAGGAACTTGAGGATATAAGTTTTAAAGTTGAGTTATCTGAACAAACTAGTCCGGATACTATTGTCCAGTCTCCATATGATGACTCTACTAATTCAGTGCTTTCATATAAAACTGCTTCAAGTTCAATTTATGCAAATGTTTCTTCAAAAACAAAATGTTTTTCAACAGATCAGATTTATCCTTCTAATCTTTTCAACAGTCCTCCGTTTGATAGTTCAGATAATAATTTTTCTAAGCCTAGAGATAATCTGGTTTTCAAGAAAGTTAAGATGGTTTGGAGAGTCAAAGGCACAACTCCTGAGAGAGATGTTCCAAAATCATTTGTTCCCGCACCAAATGCCAAGAAGAACAATGCTTATCAAGGTAAATCTTTTGTTAAACTTGATCTTGTTTATTCTATAAATCATTTAATCAGGTTAGCTCAAAAGAAAGTTTGTTGTTCTTACTGTGGAACTAATGATTTCGTTTTTATGGATTATGTTTGGTACTGATATGGTACATACATGATTTCTTCAAATAAAACTACATCTAACAAGCCAGGACCCAAGTTTCGTTGGGTACCAAAATCCGCTTAATCTGTTTTGCAGGTTCATCATGTGTAGTGCTGAATGTTATAAGTATAACAAACACATGACTGGAAAATAAAAGAGAAGTTGTGCAGAATTTTGAACAAGAGTACATGTGCTTTTAAAGGGGAGTACAAGATTTTTAGCTTCTGAATAATTCAGAACCCGTGCTTCAATGATTTTGAATTCTGATCATATCAGATTAGGACTCGGTCTTCAACGACGATGACTTCTGAATTTATCTTAAATTCTGGTAATTCAGAACTCGTTTTAATGATTAACGATACTTTGAGGGGGAGCTTATATGATTTTACGTCATTGTATCATGATTTGAGGGGAGCTCAATTTTTTTTAAATGTAAGTATCTTCTGATCTTAATCTTAGATTGTTTGAAAGAAGAACGACTTTTAAGCATGAAAAACGTTTTTCTTAAATGTTCAAACCACTTATCAATTTCAAACAGATTTTATGAATTTAGAAGTGTGATTTAAATGTTTTTCATATCAATATCGAATTATAATATCATTTCTGACCGTGTGTTTCCAAAGATTAATACTTGTGTATTATCTTTTTTATCCTTTCAAGTATTCATACATACCGGTACAACTTCTTATTGACTTTGTTATTACCATGTCTCAAAACGAAACAAATTTTTCGATGGTAATACTCCCGTTTGTATTTCAAATTTTGTTGAGCATCATATATTCTTTCAGCGTGAGAATTTAAATGTTTCTTTCCAAGATTGTTTATATTTGTTCATATAAACAAAGTTCAATTCTTTCATACCCTAATCCTTCATGATTATCTTTCGTTATATTTGATCTGATTGATATATTGTCAGATTCTCAAACAAGTCATTCGAATTCATTTCATTCATTCATTAATCTTGTTTTGAGAAATCTTTAAAGTTCAAATGCTCAAATATTATTGATATTCTTTTGGAGCATTCATTCTTATGACAAATGTCATTCAAATGTTGAGATTTATTTGTTCCAGCAAAACTGTTGAACAACACAAAATTTTAGGACAAAATTTCATGGGATCAGTGTGTGAGCATAAATAACTTCTATGGATTCACGTTAACTAGTGTTTCCTACACAAGAAGTTATCCTTAAGTGAGGGGTATACATCAAAGATGGGAGATAACTCATCCGATTGAGTAATCTCATTGTGCTGAGGTAAAATGTAAATGAGAGTTTGGGTAGAAGTGAGCGGATTAAAAACTGAAAGAGGGTGTGAGAACAGAGATAAAAGAATAAGAGAACTCTGCACCAACCATTTTCTGAGTCGGGCAGCCACATTACTGATTGGTTCACATTCTTTGGTGACCATCATTGAAACAGGCGGTGAGCCCATGCCATCTCTTGCTTTAACCCCACCAACTACTCAATTCTTTCTCGACAAAGAAATGTTTCAATTTTTCTTGGGGACACAACATATAATCTATATGGTCTTCACTCGGAAGGTTTAGATATTGAAAAAAATGAAGTTTGCCCCACATTCGCACTTCGATCATGTACATTGAGTCCGTGGAAAACTTGTTGCTGGCTCAACAGTTTACACGATTTGAGCCTATATAATCAAGCATAAGTTGCTTCAATCATTTCTACACATGCACATTGATAGGCGGGTTTACACCCCCCTAAATCTAACCGCAAGTGTACGGGTCGAATCAAGTAATAGTACTGAAAGTACGAGTATCGAACACAGAGAACTAGGAACTAAGTATCACAATGACTATAAGTTCTATTAACTGAACGGTCGCAAATTGAGTTGTTGGTATGACTTAATTAATTGAAAATACACAAATGACAAACGGGACAGTAAACAACTTAGAAAACTTTGATAGCGAAAACAGTTGAGGGTTGGAAATCCTAAGTTTTCACGTATAAGCAAGTGACTCACAACAATTATCAGTTAATCCCCTTAATGAATACCCAATCTCTAAAATCACCGTTGTTCTTTCTCAAGCAACAACGGGTTTTATCTCGAAAACACAAGTTTTATCTCTCGATCTCAACCTATGGAATTCAAAACACTTTAATCTCAAGATTTCAACGGGACTAAGGCTTACATTGGTATATCTCTATCCAATTTCTCACCCTAGGCATGCAATTTCTAGTTCTAGTTACAATTAATTCTCTCGAACTTAATTGGAAACAAACAAAACAATTGAAAGTTGGCCAAACTCACAAAAGCATTAAAAACTCAAATCACATGCTTCATTAAATTAGGAAAAACTGATAAATGTCTCAAATCATCTGTTCATATGCTAAACCAAATTCAATCCAACCCCCAACATAGAAAGATTAGTTCATGTTGGTGGTGGACAAAAACGCAAGAAAAGGGAAGGAAATAATGTATGTAAACATAGTAAACGTGAACGTGGAGAATGTAATGATGAAATCCCTTCCCCCGGCTCTAATCCGCTTTGCGTCGTGAATTCCTCCTCAATTGATCCTCTATCGTGGCTCCAAAAGCTCCGAAAAACCTCTGAAAATCGCCCCCAAATCGCTGGCTGTCGTCGTCTCGAGATGCTGCGAAGTCTGACCTAAAATCTGGAAAAAATCCAAAGTATAGGCAACAAACAGGGCGTTGCGCGGTTTAGGCCGCGACTTGCAAGTCGCGCGCTAAACCGCGCGGTTTCCCGAAACGCACCGGGTCGGGTTTGGTTCGCGGATCTGGTTCCTGGTTCGGGCACGGGTCTTGGGCTTGGATCTCGGGCTTCCGTTGGCTTCGTTTTGGACTCTTTTTAGGCTCTTTTCCGCTTCTTTTCTCAATGATTGCCGTCTTTTAGATTACATGCACATCTCACTAGATAAACCATAAAATTCCGCCTTTTTGCTAGAACACAAGCCAATCTCATTGGTTTGAGAACTGAAAATAACGCCAAAAAGTGGCGTTATCAACAACCCCAAACCGAGCGTTGCTTGTCCTCAAGCAAATTAGCGATAAAATAGAATAAATGCACATATCAGTGAAATCATAACTGCACAATTCTCAATTGGTACCATGTAATGCACTGGTGATTTCCCATACCCGTGAATGCCTATCTCACTCTCGCCTCATCCTTATTTTGTTTGATCTATGGCCTTCCATTGTGAGTTGAACTCGTGACAGCTCCGATTCCATTAAGGTCGTACTAGGTCCAAACATACTAGGGAAAACATTTCGCCTCGACCCTACCTCACGGGATACTCTCATTTCACTCGAACCTAGGTTGTCGCACATGTTGTCATGTCTAAGGAATTTATGTACAAGAATACTCAATAATTACATGACAACTCTATTGAAAGACGCACAAATGTCCAAAAAGTTGATCTCAGAAAGGAATCAAGTAGCAAGACAGGGAATATCAGTAGAGGTGGTCGTATACCCTAATCACATTTTCCACAAGATCATCCAGGTCTTTACAAGGGTTGTAACGGGGCTAGGGTTTTGGCTGAGAAACGAAGGGTAAAAAGGATCAAAAATCCTCGGCGTGTCAATCATTAGCAGTTCTGAACATTCTTGACTCTGTTTTCTATCACTTGGCCCTCTTTATCACTACTGGAGTCGCTTTGACTCTCTTATTCAGCTGCTGTAAAGCTATCTAAATAACTGTATTTTTTTATTTTTTTATTTTTTTTGGAGCAACATTGGCTCTTCTTTATTTGATTGGGGCTGCATTGGCCCTCTTTATTTTCATAACTGGCCTATAGTATTTCTTTTCTGCTCTTCATTACTGCTTCTGATTGACACCCTTTCGGATAAGGGTTGGCTAAGGCTTTTGGCTAGGGTTTAATGGTGGGTTTAGAAACAAACAAGGTGAGTGTTTGGCTGCAAAAATGGGTTATGTGTACACACATAATGGGTCGAAAGGAACGATAGCTAAAAATGGGTTAAAACAAAACACACACTGCCTAGAATCATATCTTAAGGTCCACACGATATGGTCTACTATACCCTTACCCAATATCCCGATGGTCGTCTTTGTTACTCAATGCAATATTATAGCGAGATCATTCTATAATCACGACAAGGAATTCGAAAAAGTGTATACGAATTAGGTGTTTGAATCCCTCAAAATGAAAGGCGTCATTTAGGCTCAACTCTCGCTATTGGGTGGTCTCCACTAATGTCCCTAGTCATGTCTTTTCCCGGTCCTTCCCTAATGGTCACGTTACTACCACAAGATTCTTCCCACAATGGTTGGTCTCGGTCATCCAAAACAAAAAATTTAGCTAATGTGATCTAGACACTCAGAAGTGCAAGAAATCTACGTGCATAACGTGGGCCCGATTGGGCAACCCCAAACCTTACCCACGCATTATCCCCAATGTGCAAGTAAAGTTGTAGGCGATGCGACACCAATCATTATGCAGTTATTACAGTTCTCAAGTAGAAAGGACAAGCATCAATACAAAAACATCAAAGAGCGGCCCAGAGTTAAACATATATGGCCACCCTAAACCTAGGCTGTGGCCTAGGTTTGTCAACTAAATCCAACCCTAAACCTCGGTGAAATCGAGGTTTGCACAGGATTAAAAGTGAGTGTGTAGATGTTGAAAGGTGAGGCACCCCAAACCTAAGTGAAACTTAGGTTTGTTGCATCTCGTTTAACTAATAAGGAAACAACATCATACACCACTCGTTATAATACAAACTTAGAACATACCTGGTTGCCGGACGGAAGAGATTTTCTTGATAGATTTGAGCGAATGGTTAGATAAGAAGGAGAGTGAGGGCAAAAACAAGAGAAATCAAAGTAAAAGATGAAACACGCAAAGAAAATGAAAACCCACAGCAAGAAAGGAACAAAAACTGCTCGAGAAAACACAAACGAAACCCTAGGCTGAACTGGGACACGCACGGCTTGCCTCGCGGTTTGTAAACCACGGGATATACCGCGTAACCTTCTGTTTCAAAATCAGTCCAGAAAGACCCGCGGTTTGGTGCGCGACTTTGAAACCGCGCGGTATACCGCGTATGTCCCTTTTCATTTTTTTTGTAAATATAACACTCTAAAACATAAATAGTAAAAGAAAACGCAAACCTCGGTGGGTTGCCTCCCACCCAGCGCCTTGGTTTCGGTCGTGGCTCGACCTTCCTTCCGATCACTCCTTAGGCTTTTCTTGATTCTAGAATCCCTATTCACTTCCACCTCTTTTGCTCTCGAACATCTTAAACACCGCTTTCTCACCACCAACCCTTAGGGTCATTTCGCCTTCTTCCATGTCGATCAACGCTCTGCTCGTGGCCAGAAAAGATCTTCCTAAAATCAGCGGGACCTCTATATCTTCATCAATATCTAGCACCACGAAGTCCACCGGGAAGTAGAACTTGTCGACCTTGATGAGCACATCCTCTATCACTCCATATGGGTACACTATAGATCTATCCGCGAGCTTAAGGGTTATGTATGTTGGTGTCACCTCTCCCAAGCCAAGTTTCCTGAAAACAGATAGAGGCATTAAGTTAATACTTGCTCCTAAATCACATAACACTTTATCAAAATTAAGATTCCCAATTTGAATAGGGATTGAAAAACTCCCTGGATCCTTAAGCTTCGGGGGAAGCTTGTTCTGAATTATCGCACTGCACTCTTCAGTAAGTGCAATGGTAGACTGGTGTTCGATTGCCCTCTTCTTGGATAAGATCTCCTTCATGAACTTGAGATATGTCGGCATTTGGGCAAGTGCTTCTGCAAACGGAATATTGATGTGCAGCTTCTTGAAGATGTCAAGGAATTTCTTGAACTATTCCTCATCTTTACGTGCTTTCACCCGACTCGGAATTGGTAGCAGCGGCACATATGGTTTGACTACCGGCTTTGATGGAGGTGTCACCTCTTTTTCATTCGGCTTCTCCCGATCAACCATGTCACTAGAACGATCATCCTTCCGCCCAACATTCGCCTCCTTGATCAGCCCTTTGCCACTCCTCAGATGAATGGCATTACATTCTTCTCTTGGTTTCCTTTCAGTCTGACTCAAGAATGTCTCGGGAGCTCAGTTTTGTAGGGCTTCAGAAATTTGCCCCACTTGTCTTTCAAGGAGTTTGATGGAGGCGGTGTTCTGTTCAGTTGCCGCCTTAACCGTGTTGATCGTGCTCGCTAACTCTCCAACCGTGCCATCCATCTTTGCCATAAACTTCATCATCATATCCTCCAGCCCCGGTTTCTTCTCCCCAGATTGTCCCTCATTGAAATTCCTTTGGTTGAAACCTGGAGGACGGTAAACATTGTTAGCATTAGAAGGATTAGAAAAGTTAGAATTATTACCTTGTGGTTGTTGACCGGGTTGCCTCCATGAGAAGTTAGGGTGTTTCTTCCACCCCTCATTATACGTGTTCGAGAAAGGGTCGTTCCTCGGCTGGTTATTCCGGTTCTGTACAAAATGAACTTGTTCGGGTTCTTTCGGACTGCCACCTTTCAGATGATTCGTGATTGCAGCTAGTTGAGCTTTTATTTTCTTCAGCTCATTCGATTCTTGAACACTCGCAACTCTTCTAACTGCTGATCTTGGAGTAGAAAAACTATGCTCGGCCAGATTGTCGATCAGGTCACATGCGTCCTCATAGGAGTTATCCATTAGTGCTCCACCCGCTGCAGCTGTGATTTCGTTTTTGAACTGCGGGTGAAGTCCACTGAAGAAAGTTTGGATAATGACCCAACCTTGTAGCCCATGATGAGGGCACTTCTTTAGCATGTCTTTGTACCACTCCTACGCTTCATATAATGTCTCTTGGTCCCATTGAGCGAAATGGGTGATCTCGGCCATGAGCTGGGCAGTTCTGCTTGGTGGAAATAATTTCTGAAGAAAAGTAGCTTTTAGTTGTGCCCAAGTGGTGATCGAATCTGGTGGAATACTCTAGGTCCAAGTCTCGGCTCGGCCCTTGAGAGAAAAGCTGAACAGCCTCAGCTTGATTGCATTCTCATCTACCCCATTGATTTTGAACGTGTTGTAAATCCGTTCAAATGCACGAAGATGTGCATGGGGATCTTCGTTTGGTGCTCCCCCGAACTAGTTATGTTGTACCATCACGATGGTACCCGACTTGATCTTAAAGTAGTTCGCCCCAGTAGTGGGCGCTTGGATGCCTATGCGTGCCGCTGCCACATTCGGATCGGCAAAGACCGCATAGGGCGTCTCTCGGGAGGAGCTTCTTCGTCGGCCATCTCTGTCTTCAAATTTCTTTTAGCTTTAGCTTCTTTGCGTAATCGGCGGGCGGTTCTTTCAATCTCTGGATCGATTGGTTCGATTCCTTCCCCTCGGGTTTTCCTTGGCATAAACCAATTAGTACCTGAAAGCAAAGTAGGCAAAATTAGCAATCCAGAAACTGAAAGTGATGGAATAAAATAACAAAATAAAAATGTTCAATATAATAGCGCTTATAGCTGGTAGTGCTATCAGTTGCAACTAGTTCCCCGGCAACGGCGCCAAAAACTTGATAGGCGGGTTTACACCCCCCTAAATCCAACCGCAAGTGTACGGGGCGAATCAAGTAATAGTACTGAAAGTACGAGTATCAAACCCAGGGAACTAGGAACTAAGTATCACAATGACTACAAGTTCTATTAACTGAACGGTCGCAAATTGAGTTGTTGGTATGACTTAATTAATTGCAAATACACAAATGACAAACGGGACAGTAAACAACTTAGAAAACTTTGATAGAGAAAACAGTTGAGGGTTGGAAATCCTAAGTTTTCACGTACAAGCAAGTGACTCACAACAATTATCAGTTAATCCCTTTAATGAATACCCAATCTCTAAAATCACCGTTGTTCTTTCTCAAGCAACAACGGGTTTTATCTCGAAAACACAAGTTTTATCTCTCGATCCCAACCTATGGAATTCAAAACACTTTAATCTCAAGATTTCAACGCGACTAAGGCTTACATTGGTATATCTCTATCCAATTTCTCACCCTAGGCATGCAATTTCTAGTTCTAGTTACAATTAATTCTCTCGAACTTAATTGGAAATAAACAAAACAAATGAAAGTTGGCCAAACTCACAAAAGCATTAAAAACTCAAATCACATGCTTCATTAAATTAGGAAAAACTAATAAATGTCTCAAATCATCTATTCATATGCTAAACCAAATTCAATCCAACCCCCATCATAGAAAGATTAGTTCATGTTGGTGGTGGACAAAAACGCAAGAAAAGGGAAGGAAATAATGTATGTAAACATAGTAAACGTGAACGTGGTGAATGTAATGATGAACTCCCTTCTCTCGGATCTAACCCGTTTTGCGTCGTGAATTCCTCCTCAATTGATCCTCTATCGTGGCTCCAAAAGCTTCGAAAAACCTCTGAAAATCGCCCCCAAATCGTTGGCCGTCGTCGTCTCGAGATGCTGTGAAGTCTGACCTAAAATATGGAAAAAATCCAAAGTATAGGCAACAAACAGGGCGTTGCGCGGTTTAGGCCGCGACTTGCAAGTCGCGCGCCAAACCGCGCGGTTTTCTGAAACGCATCGGGTCGGGTTTGGTTCGCGGATCTGGTTCCTGGTTCGGGCACGGGTCTTGGGCTTGGATCTCGGGCTTCCGTTGGCTTCGTTTTGGACTCTTTTTAGGCTCTTTTCCGCTTCTTTTCTCGATGATTGCTGTCTTTTAGATTACCTGCACATCTCACTAGATAAAACGTAAAATTCCGCCTTTTTGCCAGAATACAAGCCAATCTTATTGGTTTGAGAACTGAAAATAACGCCAAAAAGTGGCGTTATCACACATCTACACAAGTAATATGTTTTCTTGTCATAACGTTCATAGAAATTCCTTTGTGTTTTTCGATGATTGAATGAAAGCCCTGGGGGAATGAACATCAAAAAACTCCTTTCCAAAGTACATACGTTGTATTAAGTGGCTCCGTGCTACTTAAAGACATTTTAACTGTTTCATATGTTGTTTCAGGGTTACCACATTCATTTTATCTGAAGTTGAAAAGATTCGGATAAATATATTTTGAAATTGTCGGCTATATCATATCAAAAGGAAGAGAATGCTACTTGTGGTATTCAAAGACCATTGCTGAAATTGAAAGTGCTCACAATCATCAAAAGGGGGGAGAAATAGTATATAGATGAAAAGGGAGATAATTTGATTGATTCAATTTTAAGATACAGAAGAGTTTTGTTAAAGTCAAGAAGCTCGTGAGAACAAGATAAAGATGTTTCGAGAGAGGTCGATGGTCAAATATTGTTATTGTTCAAGAGACGAAGCTACAAAGTTCAAGAAATCGTTTAAAGATTGTTAAAGGGTTTGAGTTCAAAGCTTCAAAGTTTTTAAAGATGTAAAGATTTCAAAGCTACAAAGTTCAAAGCTGCAAAGATCTGAAATTCGTGTTCAAGACTTGATGACAATCTGTTGAAGTTTATATTCAAGGAGAATGACTTTACAAAGAGAAAGACAAAGACTTTTCAAGTTTGACTGAATATTCTTCAAAGCTGAAAGTTTGAAGATTGTTAAAGCATCTTAAGATAAAGTTTTTTGAAGATTGTCAAAGCTTCAAAGTTTAAAGCGGTCAGAGTTAAGGTTTTGAAGATCAAGAGCTGAAGAATGCTGTCAATTTTTTTTAAATCTTGAATCCAAAGGAGGAGAATGTTAGGGCAAAAAATTGTATTCAATATTTTTTGTAAAAGTCTTGAAAAGTCAATGTAATTGTAAAGTCAAAGAAAGTCAGTCATGTATAGTCAATGTAATTAGGTTTAATGCTTTGTAATTAGGAGGTATAAATAGGTTTAGCTTTGTTTGTAAGCAAGTAACTAGAGAGCTTATTTGTAATATTCAAGATTAGATCTAGAGAGAGAATTAAGAGCATTCTAGAGAGAGAAAGTGTTTCATTCTTATGAAAAACTCTAGATTGTTCAAGATAAATGAGATTCAAGATGATTATCTAATAGATCTGGTGTTATTATAATATATCTCTCAATACAATTCATATATCTCACAAGCTACAAGTCTTTAGCAATACTCTCACACACACTACTACAAGCTTACAAGGGAACTATTTATATGAACTACACATACATGACATATTAAGCTAGCTTTGACTTTCTCATTAATATTGTTGATTTTGACAATTGGCTTTGACTTCTTCTTCATCTTCATTATATTGTGATCTCACATACAATATAATTTGCAGTAACAATATCCTTAATAGAGAATACAGATGCTTCAATTTCTTGAAAATATTGATGAGGACTTGATAAAGTCAATCAAATAAGGGCCTGTAGAACCTTATGCTGAAGTTCCTGTTGTTCCGGCTAAAAGTATTGATCCAGAAGTTCCTACCACGAGAATACCTAAGCCATTTAGGTTTTTATAGTGAAACGAAGAAAAAGAGATATAATCTTCACATAAGATCTCTAAACTTGCTTACTTTAGCAATTCTAAATGATGTATACAACAGAATTGATAGTAGAATAATAGAATGTCTATAAAAAGCTATGTGGGATGAGCTGCAAAAGCAAATGTAAGATTCTCCAAGATCTCCTGAAACAAATCGCAATCAGTGTATTAGTGCTTATGAAGGGTTCACGCAAAAGAAAGCGAGACTCTGACTGAATCATACAACAAATTCAATACAGTTCTGAAGGACTTGAGGGGGAACGGGCTTAATAAAATAGTTTCTGAGATTAACTACAAAGTTTTGAAGAATTTGAAACTAGAATAGGATACTTACTAAGTTAATCTGCAGATGAACAAAAAAATGATTGAATAAGACATTCGTGATCTGTTTTGAATCCTGAATCAACATGCAGATAAAGGCGAAGAGATTGTTGTTGAGAAAAATATGGTCATTGATTCTTTGGCTTTAATTACTGAGAAATATAATAGATTAAGGTTCAGTTCCAGTTCTAAACATTCAAGATCTTCTTTACTGTTAGAGATGCCTTAGGTTGCTTATGATAGATCTGATGATGGTTGTGATTCGGGTGAAGATTTGAGAATATATTGCTTTATTAATCAATACGTTTAACAAAAGATTTGGAAAGAAAAATTTCTACTCAAAACCCAAGTCTGATAACTAAAAGATTGATAAGTACAGAGGCAAGTCTAATGAGAGATATAGATCTGATAAGAAGAGTGGAAAAAGAAGAGAGACAAGTAAGGGAATAAAAATAATAAGAGAAGAATAATTGTTGTTTCAATAGTGGAAAACCTGGCCATTACGCTAGGGATTGCAGATTCTAAAAGGTGAACGACTCAGATTATTACTCTAGAAAGGCTCTACTAGTGAAGAATAAGGAAAAAGAGAAGGTGTTAATGGTTGAGAAGGAGAAGTGGTTAGATGATACCTCTGACGAAGAGTCATCCCACTTCACACATATTCAATACAACATGATAGCTACTCTAAAAGAAAAGATAGACATCCTGAGGAAATATCATCTGAAACTGAGTCTAAGGTACATCGTTTTTCTGAAACTGATAATGATTCTTCTTTTGAAATTGATGCTAGTTTAATGTCTCAAATAGCACGCATGAAATCTAAATTTGTTGAATTAAAAAGTTAAATCAAAAGAGAAAAATATTTAATCAACAAATTTAGAGATGAAAGTGCTCTTTACAAAGATTTAGTTGAGAATTATGAAAAAGAAAAAGCTAAGATTAGAACTAAGAAAGCTGTTTTAGAAGTAAAACTTTTTGCATTAAAAAAGATTTTGATTGCTATAGAAGATGAAAAGGTTAATATTCAGTTACAATAAGAAATATGTTTTGATGAAAGAAAGGATCTTTACAAAAAAGGTCAAACAATTAGAGGTTTTGAATTATAAACGTGATCAGACTCAACAAATTCTGAATCTTCTTAGTAATAATCCCAAAGACACAAGATTTTACAATCCTAAGATGGTTTAGGATTAGGTGAGAACAATGTTTTGAAAAATTCCCTGCACACCTTAATAATTTTGATGAACTAGGTGCATACAAAGAAAAGATTCCAGAGATTCATGAAACTTTTTTTTAAGTCTGAACGCTCTTTATCTAATTCTTTGGACAAAGGGAAAGAGATAATAGATGATGAAAATAAATATGATAATAGTGAAGATTCACAGTCAAGTACTTTAAAAAATGCGATATACGAGGATTTGAATAAAAGTTATAAAAATAGAAGACCTCAGTTTTCTTACACTGAATATGAACCAATTTTTCCCACTGAAAGTAAGTCTATTGAAGCTTCAACTGAAGTCAATGAATCTTTTGAATTTAAGTGTAATTCTAATACTTGTATTCAAAACTTTGAAGACACTGTTAAGGATAATGCTGAAGTAAATGAATCAAAGTCTAAAAAAATATTTGAATTCATCAACAAAATGTTAGAAATTCTTTTTGAAGAAATGATGAATGCTTTAGAGTCTGATTTTGAAAGTGAAGTAATTGAGTCAAACTCAGAATTTGATAAAAAATGTTTTGATAAAAAATAGATTGTTTATTATAATCCTGAGTTTGAGTCTTAGATCAAATCCAAAATTGTTAGTGATCATAATAATGAAGAAAGACCAAGCGTATTTGAAGTAGGAGAATCTTCTAGAACTAAATCTGATTTATGTTCTAAACATTCTTCTAAAAATGAATGTTCAACTGTTAAGTCTTCTATTAGATCGAATTTATTTTCTTCTACAGAAAGTAAAAGGAACAAAAGTTTAGAATAGAGAGGAAAGATGTGGATCCCAGATTAACAAGTTCAATCAATGTAATCAACTCAATAGCATTAACATGTCATAAATCTCACTTGATGGAATAGCAGAAAATATGAATTACTCAGTAGCCGTATCCCATTAGGGATAGTTACATGATTTGAAAGAAACAATCCCTAAACTTCTATTCATCTGACTTTGAGACCTAACAATCTCCCCCTTTGAATTGAAGTTCGATCTTACGCCAGTTCGGGACATAACGTTTCCTGATAGCAAAAGGAATCTCAAAGTGCCGTATGGAGTTCCTATATTCTAGACTATCTTCAGTCTCTTTGAGAAGCTCTTTGGCGAGATACTTTCTGACATTGACGTATTTCTCTGACGAATCTCTTTCTTCTTCTTTAATAATCTTTTTCAGCACGTTCTGAATCTTCATCAAAATCCCTTCACTGAACTTGTGCAGCTCACTGATCCTCATAAAACGTTTCCCTCCCTTATCGTTCAGATACACGATCCCTGTGCCTGGTTTGAGTATGAGAGTATATACTTGTACGTCTTTAGCATCAGGAAGACTTACATTGGGCTTCAGCATATTCACTTTTCTATGATTGCTTTCTATTCCCATCTGAAAGTCGTTGATGTACGAGAGGGTAATGGTGCAATTCATGAATCTCTTTATCGTTTCAAGGGGTTTGGTATAAGGCAGTGGTCGGATGGTGCGGGTCATTAACTCTTGAAGAAGAACCATAAAATCTTTTAAGTTGAGATTTTTGAAGTCGGCTTTCAAGAATACCCATTCTTTTCCATCATCCCGTTTAACTGTGAACACCGGGAACCAAAACTTCAGGACTTTATCGGACACGATCTCCACGATTTCAATGATCCTGTGGTTGGTTCTAACTTCATGGACCATTCTGCCTCTTTTCATCACCTCCAAATACTGAGAACGAATCGATTCACTTAGATCTGAAACCTCGTGACACAACACTAGGTCGAGTGGTCTGATACAGTGAGTGAAAATCTTCTTATGTGATTCTTCTAAGTATGGAACCAGGATTCAGACTCTCTCCCAACGAACTGGTTGAATAGGTTGGGGTTGAGCCGTTTCCGGATCAGGAATTGTCGTCTGTGTCATGCTGATAATCTGTTACATGTTCGCTTTAAAGGAGGAACTGATCATAATCTTCATCATTCATGAACTCGTCATCTGAGTATTCCTAAAGAGCACCACTCTCAGATTGAATGGCCAAAACTACTTTCTCTCTCCATACTAGTTCAGCTTCCGTATTACCATCCGAGTCTTCATCGATCAAATCTAGAACTAGTCATTCCGGAACTGTCAGCATTAGGTTTTTTCTGGTTCTCCCTCGGGCTTTTCAACCGTCGGGTCTGCTGATTCTGGCACTTGATCTCTGACCAGTATAGATAACTCCATATCCTGAACCATGTTTTGATCTTCAGGCTGTTGATGTGGCTCAAGTTCGGCTGGAGTTTCCGTTAACGGTTCTGTCGTTGAGGTTGATGTGATCCCATATCTAATTAGGTAACAATCATAGAACACTTGAGATCTTTATTAGAATAGAGAAATTTACAATAATGGGAGTGAGATCCACTTTCTCTCTCTAAATCCTCTCTCTAAGATATCATTCCTCTCTCTATATTATGAACCACGTGTACAATGAACTCACCTATTAGACTTACTTGATTCTCTATACAAGGTATCTATTTATACCCTTGACTGTCACTTAAATGTGTTGACTTTGACTATCAACACCCTTACTTTGACTTTGACTAATACAATTGACTTCATACAAATAATACAAGAACACATTAAATCTTGAATACATTTTATGCACTAACAATCTCCCCCTATGGATTCAAGATTTAAAAATTTATGACGATAGTCTTTAGCTCTTTGTGATTTTCAGATCTTCAACACTTTAGCACTTTGAACAATCTCCCTCTTCGCTTTGAAGGAAAACCAATCTTCGAAAGATAACTCTCAAGAATCTTCAAATAAACGTTGTCTTCAGAAATCTAATCTGACTGCTTTAAACTTCAATTGGATCTTCAGAGTCAAATAGTCATCAAGGTCTTGAAGCGCAAACTTCACATCTTTGTAGTGTAGGTCAAAGTCTTCAAACAAAATCTTCATATTTTTGAATCTTCGTATCACTATAACACGGATCTTTGAAACAATGTAGCACAGATCTTTGCATCTTTGAGAAATATCTTCAGTCTTTGAATATGAAATGGCTTTTAAGCTTTAATGGGTTTTGAGCTTTGAAAACATTCTTGAATGAACTTGAATCTTTGTAGCTTTGAGTACCTTGAACTGCGTATCTTCACTTCTTCAACAATAACATTCTTTGAACATTGAACCTTTTCGAATCTTATCGAAACATCTTGAAACATCTTGACTTTTTATCTCGAACTTCTTTGACTTTAACAAAACTTCTCTTTATCTTGAAATTGAAACTTTCATAGTTTCTCCCCCTTAACTTTCATATGCTCACCCCTTTTTTGATGATTGTGAGCATCATGATCATCAAAACTTCAACATCAATTTCAGCAGTCTTTGAATATACCAATAACAATCTCCTCCTTTCGATCTGAATAACCGTCAATTCCAAAAATATTTATCCGAATCTTTTCAAATTCAGACAAAATGAAAGTGGTAACCCTGAAACAACTAATGAATCAGTTAAAATGCCTGTAAGTTGCACAAAGCCACTTAGTACAACGAATGCACTTTGGAAATGAGCTTTTTGATGTTCACTCCTCCAGGGCTTCCATTCAATCATCGAAAAACACTAAGGAATTTCTATGAACGTTATGACAAGAAAACATATTCCTTGTGTGTACGTGCAAGTGTAGAAATGATTGAAGCAACTTATGCTTGAAAATTATAGGCTCACATTGTGTAAACTGTTGAGACAGCAACAAGTTTTCCACGAACTCAATGTGCATGAATGAAGAGGGAAGGTGGGGCAAACTTCCTTCTTTTTCAATATCTAGACCTTTCGAATGAAGATTAGATAGATAATATGTTGCGTCCCCAAGAAAATTGAAACATTTATTTGTTGAGAAAGAAATGAGTAGTTGGTCGTGTTAAATGCAAGAGTTGGCATGGGCTAGTTGCCTATTTCAATGATGGTCACCAAAGAATGTGAACCAATCAGTAATGTGGCTGCCCGGCTCAGAAAGGGATGGGGCAGAGTTCTTTTATTCTTTTAACTCTATTCTCTCACCCTCTTTCTGTTTTTAATTTGCTCACTTCTAACAAAACTCTCATTTTCATTTTACCTCAGCTCAATGAGATACTCAACCGTATGAGTTATCTCCCCCACTCTTTGATTTCAACCTTTCACCCCTCAATCACTCAAGGATAACTTCTTGGGTAGGAAACACTGGTTAACATGGATCTATAGAAGTTCTTTAAAATCTCACACTAATTCCCATGAAATTTTGTCCTAAAATATTGCGTTGTGCAACAGTTTAACTTGAACAATTATGAATATCGACATTTGATTAACATTGCCATCATAATGTATGCTCCTCAATAATATCATTAAGATTTGAGCATTTGATCTTTGAAGATTTCTCAAAACAAGAATATTGAAAGAATGAAATGAATTCGAAAGACTTGTTTGAGAATCTGACAATGTATCAATCAGATCAAAAATGAAATATAATCATGAAGGATAATCATGTAAGGTTAAGGGTATCAAAGAATTGAATGTTGTTTATATGAACAAATATAAACAATCTTTGAATGAAACGCTTAAGCTCTTACGCTGAAATGAATATGATGCTCAACAAAATGTGAAACACAAACGGGAGTATTACCATCGAAAAATGTTTCGTTTTGAGACATGGTAATAACAAAGTCAATAACAAGCCGAACCGGTGTGTATGACCGGTGTGTATGAATACTTGAAAGTATAGAAAAGATAATACGCAAGTATTAATCTTTGGAAACACACGGTCAGAAATGATGATGTAACGAGAATCCGAGATATATATATGTATATATATATATATGAAAAACATTTAAAATCACACTTCTAAATTAATAAAATTTGTTTGAGAATCGAGAAGTGGTTTGAACATTTAGGAAAACGTTTTTCATGCTTGAAAGTCGTTCTTCTTTCAAACAATCTCAGATAGAGTTCAGAAGATACATACAGTTATGAATGTTTAAGCTCCCCCTCAAATCATGATAGACTGATTTAAAAATCAGATAAGCTCCCCCTCAAAATCTGCAAAGATCTAAATCGAACAAGATAAGTATGTTTGACAATCAAAGTAAAAAAAAATGAAGTACGAGTTCTAAACTGGTGTGTTTAGAAGTCAAACTCGTTGAAGTACGAGTTCTGAACTGAATTATTCATAAGCCATAATCTCTTTGAAATCCGGGTTCTAAACTGATGTGTTTAGAAACCACGGTTGTGTATTCTCCCCCTACAAAGAAGCATAAAGAAAAATATGTCAATAAGCACAAATATGTATGAAAAATTAGAATTACTCCCCCTGAAATTATGCATATATTTCAGCATAGGTAGTCTTCTTCAAATTGCACACTTCTCTTCTGTTTTCCAGTCATGTGTTTGGTATAGTTCTGGAATTTCGCACGACACGTGATGAACCTGCAAAAATAGATTAAGTAGATTTTGGTACCCAACGGAACTTGGGTCCTGGCTTGTTATATGTAGTTCTTTTTGAAGAAATATTATAAGTACCATACCAAAAATAAACATTTTCTTGCTTAACAAAATCATGAGTTCCACAAGAAGAACAATAAAGTTGCTTTTGTGCCAACCTAATCAAATGATTTGCAGAATATACAGGATTAGGTTTAGCGAAAGACTTACCTTTGTGAGCATTGTTCTTCTTGTTCACCGTCGGTGGAGGAACAGATGATTTCGGGACATCTTTCTTAGGTGAAGAACCTTTCACTTTCCAAACCATCTTTAAAGGCTTAAAGATAGGTGTATCTGAACTTGTAGCAGCACGTTTGTAGAAAAGAATAGAAGAACGCATCTGATCTCTTGATTTGACAGACTTTGTCGAAGAAACAGAAGAATGTTCATGAACAGAACCAGAAGCAATCTTTGATGAACAATCTGAATCAGTTGAACCATCATACGGCGATTGAACAATAGTATCGACACTAAATTGTTCAGATGATTTAACTTTGATCTTAATTGCTTCCAATTGCTGAACTTTATCGAACAGAACATTTCTTTCTTGAACAATCAGATCAAGTTTCTTCTATAGATCAGATTTGATCTTCTGCTCTTTCATAACCTCCGTTGCTAAAGCAAATAACCTCCTTGTTAACCTTAAAATTTCAGCCTTAAAGATGTTTCTTTCTTCTTCAAAATTCTTCTCGGATATGTCTTTAAAAATATTCATGTTTTTTATTTGAAAGCTTTGCTTTTCCATTTCAAAAGCATTCTTCTTTTCACCAAACTCTTTTCTCTCTTTTTCCAACAAAAATTCCAATTCAGATATTTTCTTTGAAAGTTCACTATTCTTTGATTCAAAAACTTTTCTTTCACTATCAAAATCAACTCTTTCCTTCTCAAGCTTTTCTTTTTCAAGAAATAACACCTTCTCAAAATCAGAAACTTGTTTTGAAAGATTTATGCATCTAAGTTCAAGAGCTTTCTTTTCGTTCTCAACACTAACTCGCATTTCATCAATCAAAGCATTATGGTCAGGAAGCTTCTTAGAGACATCAAATTTACATGTTATTCCATTGTCATTTACCACACACTTTGAGTTTTCTATAAAGACCGGATCAGAATGAAATCGGCACAATCAGAATCTGAATCAATATTGTGAATTTCAAAATCCTTTTTAGTAAAAAAATGAATATTCAGGAGCACACCACGTTTGAAAAGCAAATTCTTTTCTCTCTTTAGCCAAAGCATTTTCCAATTCATTTATTTCTTGAGAAATCTCATTTATTTTATCCTCAAAAAATTGTCTTTCACTTACAAAAATGACTTTCTCGTTCTCGAATTCTTCACGCTCAAGGTGTAAAGCATTTTCCAATGTCTTTACATTTTGAGAAAGATCATCAATCTTTTCTTCGAGAAATTTGCTTTCTTTTATAAAATTTGTTTTCTCGCTTTCGAACTGATTATGCTCAGAGAGTAAAAGTTTCTCAAGATCCGATACTTTCTTCAAAAGTTGGAAACACTTTTGATTAACTTTTTGTTTTTCTTTAAATGCAATCTTGGAAGAGTCCGAAAACGTTTTAATCAAAGATCTTTCATAAAGAGTTTTCTCCTTTTCCAATTCCGTCTTGAAGCTTGAAGATAGTTCCTTAAAGGTAGTTGAGTAAGTAGTCGAAAGAAAATCTTTTTCAAGTTTAAACTTTATCCTTTGTTCTAGAATAGATTTCTCAAGTTCACAGATTCTTCCTTCTAGAACCAAAGGTGGAACATATCTTTTTGCTTGAATAGTTTTTTCGCAATTTGGTTTTGTTGCATATATATCAAAATAGTCATTCGAAAGTTTTCCATGCGGATTCTTTTGATATTTTATAGTCTCATTAGTACAACAAAAAGGAAGTTGCATTTTTGTTGTAATCGCTCTTTTAGTGACTTCCTCCTTTTTGATTTCTTCATCATTTGTCCAAGGAATTTCAAATTCATAATAATATCTAGCATATCTTAAGCATGTAAAATCAAATAATGTTGGCAAAGGTTTGATTGCTTTAGCCAAGTTCTTTGGATTTTCATAACCAAGCCCCTAAAATTTATTAACAGAACTCACAAGTCTTGGTTTGTTCATATGAATTGTTTGTTCAGTTTGACCTCTCAAATAAAGCTTCTTTTCTAAATCTTTGATTTTGTCTAAAAACTCTGTGTTTTGAGTGGTAATCGCTTTCAGAGAAAGTTCACTTTCACTATTCTTTTCTTCCAAAACCTTGATTTTCTTTTTAAGCTCAGATATTTGAGAATCAGAAGATTTCTTATCCTCATCAAGCTTTTCTTGATTATCTATGATAGATTTATTAAGAATAGTTTGACTTAGATGTTTGTTTTCTTCTTTTTCTTCTTGCAATGTAGCACTTAGTCTCTTCTTCACAAAATCATCAAAATATACTTCTAAGAAATACTCATCCATTGTTACCTGAAAAGATTAAAAATGATCGTTTATCATATACTTCGTGAGAAGTAAAATTATGCACACACGTTAATCAGAGAAAAATCGATTAAAGTTAAAAAAATATTCAAAATAAAATTTTTGAATAACAAATTATAAAATTTGTCGTTCAAAAATTAATTCCGAAAAATTAATGCGGAATACTCGACTTTAAATCGGCAAACGTGCAAAAAATAAGAAAAATATATCAGTTTCAAACAAAAGCAGGTAAAAAATTGATAAAACGGACAAAAATGAAAAATTACTAAAAATAAGGATTAAAAATGACAAAATACGAAACTAAAACGAAAAATAAGGACTAAAAGTGTAAAATACTATCACTTATAAAAGATAAGGACTAAAAATGACAAAAACTAGAAAAATAAAACTCAAAGGACTAAAAATGTAAAAATCTAAAATATTACAAGTCTAAGGACTAAACCTGTAATAAACTAAAAGTTAAAACTGTTAGTGCATAAAATGTATTCAAGATTTAATGTGCATTTGTGTTATTTGTAAGAAGTCAAATGCAATAGTCAATAGTCAAAGTAAGGGTGTTGATAGTCAAAGTCAACACATTTAGTGGAAAGTCAATGTGTATAAATAGGATGTTGTAATAGAATTAGAGAGGAAGTCATTCATACGTGCATTGAGATAGAGGTGTGAGCAACATAGAGGGATGACTTCCTAGAGAGAGAGTTTAGAGAGAGAAAGTAGATCTCATTCACAATCTTGTTTTCTTTCTCTAAATTCAATGAAGATCAATGAGTTCTTGTTTGTTACCTGATTAGATCTGGGATCACAAGTGGTATCAGAGCCTAATCAGATCAGATTATGCATCGAATCAGTCCAATTTGAAGAAATGTTTGTCAAATTTTTAAGAAAATTGAAGTTCTTGAGTTTTTGAGATTTTTCTTATAAAAATCTTCAAAATTCGGAATTTGATTGTGTTTTTTGGTATAGAAGTGATCAATTTAGTGTTTCTAACAAGTCTGTGCAAGATACTGGATCAAAGGAACATCATGTGATCGATTTTTTGGTGACTTTTTGAGGTTTTTGGAAGTTTTATGTTTTGGATCGAAAGGTAGTGATTTTGTGCGTTTTTGGTAGTATAATCTGAACAAGAAGTGTTCAACTAGTGTTCGCGAAGTGATCTGCAAAGTTTCAGGTCAATTGGTTGTGGTTTGAGTGATTTAGAGGACTTAGAAAGTTTTTGGGGTTCGACATTCATAACTGTCGTACGATACTGTGTTCATAAACTCATAACTGTCGTACAACACTACACTCATAACTGTCGTACAACACTACACTCATAACTGTCGCACGATACTTACATTCATAACTGTCGTACAAGTGTTGTAAGACAGTTACTATTCATTTCGTGTAACGACCCGGTTTCCCAAACATACAACAAATAACATATATTGCATAACATCGTTTACATTCATAACAAAAGATACATAATAAATCACGTACGGTCCCATAGTCTCCAATACTATACAATACAAAACATAGGCATTTCCAAATCTCCGTCAGCTATCAACCGCGTCCTACACTTTATCCTTCCCTTTCCTAATAAAAGATTCTCGACCTGGAATACATATTTTTGAAAACAAAATGAGGGTTAGACCAACGGTCTAGTGAGATAATCTCTGTCATTTCATAATCGTTATAAAACCAATTTATATAAAATCCTTTATATAAACACCCATATATAAATACCAATCAAGACTCGTGCATCGTGTACCACTCATCTTTCACATGGCCAAATCAGTTGGTAGCAAGTCAACTAATCAATTTACCCCGCTGCACTTACATACAGCCAACACCGCTGTCCCTCCGTACAGCCAACAACTCCGCCGGTCTGAAACCCGGCTCACGTGCTCTCGTGTAGTCTAAAGCTTATATAAATAAAATATACATCTCAATATGTTATACTTCCATTTATAAACACGTCATCACATTTCTACCACATATTCATCTCATATATATATATATCATATATATATGTATCCCAGTTTGAAAACGTTTTAAAGTAAAACTCACCTTGATTGGTTATCAAATTTCCTTCTAAGCTTTTCCCGAGAAATCCAATCTTTCATTCAAAGGTTACCGAATCTGGAACAATTAAAATACATATATTCCTTTACTAATCAAACACATAAGACTCTCCAATAATTCTTAAATATCCAAAATCCTCGACTGTTATCGCAACCCACTAAAATGATAATCCTTGTCGCAACCAACGACTGCGACAACCCCCCATATCGCAACCAACTACTGCGACAACCCCTCATATCGCAACCAACTGTTACGACACAGTAGCATATCGCAACCAACTGTTGCGATATACACCACATGTCGCAACTAACCATTGCGATATTATTGAGCATGTCGCAACTCAAGGTCGCGATATTCATGAATGTCGCAACACAAGGTTGCAATATCTATGATGTTCATCAATATCTCAGTTAACTAAATTCATCTTTTACCCAGAAAATTATAGATTTTGACCATGAATGTTTCTGATATTTTGCAGATATGTTTAAGACCATAATTAACAACTATCCATAAACTTAGTTTTCCAAAAACATCCATATTTCATCAAAACCCACTTCTAAACCTGTTAGTAAACTTTAGAAAACTAATACACATAAAAGGACGAATTTGTAGGATTGTTACCTTTGTTTTCCTTCAATTGATTCAACAAATTCCAACTAACATCAACATCCATCTTCTTCCTCTTCTTAGCTTCTCTCTCTCAATTCTCTCTTTTCTCTCTTGCCGTGAGCAAAAACCCCCACACACACATATTCTAGACATTAAGTGTTCTATATGTGAGACACCTCACACTCTTAGTGCAAAGATGGCGGTGGTGGATGTGAAGAATATCTTCACATTTACCAAACAAACCCCATACTCCTATTAATTGGCAAAACAAACCCTCTAACTTCTATATAAAAATTAAAACTTACCCCTTAACTTCTAACTCCATAAAACTAACTCCAAACCCACCTCAAATTAAATTAATAAAAATAAATAAACCAATAATGTACCCGGTTATTACAACATCTCCCCCTTAAAAGAATTCCGTCCCGAAATTCGGTTAAGTGAAACGGTATGGATACTTAGTTTTCACTATTACCTCGAACTTAATCAATAGCCATAGGAACTAACTGGATAAACACCTTACACCCATCTATATCTCTAACACAATTATCAAATACTTTTCTAATGCAGATAAGCAACAAAAGAATGGAAATACTAACGATTGATTTGCACCGAAATCAGATAACACTTTAGCACGTATAGAGTTTATAGAAATATACCTGTCTTCATCTCTATCCATATGTCGAGACCGACTTGCCACTCTGTAGATTTCAACAAGGTTAATATACACGTAAGCACATACCCCATATAATAAGGTATTCCAGTTCAAACATGTACCTGTAAGTTCACAATTACACTGGCCAGGTGTAATATGAAATTACCTTACATGATGTTCCTTCTACCTTTTTATACTTAACATCCCAAGGTTCTAAAATAATAAGGACATCCTACTTCACATGCAGTTTAAGTCTAGGTATAGATCCGTATACCTAAATTCCTTAAACTAGGGCTTTGATACCATATGTAACGACCCGGTTTCCCAAACATACAACAAATAACATATATTGCATAACATCGTTTACATTCATAACAAAAGATACATAAGAAATCATGTACGGTCCCATAGTCTCCAAAACTATACAATACAAAACATAGGCATTTCCTAATCTCCGTCAGCTATCAACCGCGTCCTACACTTTATCCTTCCCTTTGCTAATAAAAGATCCTCGACCTAGAATACATATTTTTGAAAACAAAATAAGGGTTAGACCAACGGTCTAGTGAGATAATCCCTGTCATTTCAAAATCGTTATAAAACCAATTTATATAAAATCCTTTCTAAAAACACACATATATCCTACGTATTTAAATACCAATCAAGACTCGTGCATCGTGAAACCACTCACCCTTCACATGGCCAAATCAGTTGGTAGCAAGCCAACTAATCAATTTATACTGAAATTTTTTCTATAGTGTATTTCATACATTTTAAGAGTTTTTCAAGAAAAAGTTTTATATAATTTTTTCAAGATGAATTATCAAGCTTCAGGTAATCGTCCTCCGGTGCTAATCAAAGAATCAGATTTTGATCAATGGACGATTTCTTTTATTGATTTTATTTCGAGGAGAGAAAACGGAAATTTCATGATACAATCTTTCTCCGAAGGTCCGTTGATCATTTATAAACGGGAAGAAGATTTTTCTGAAGAATAAATTAATCGAAAGAAAGCCGATAGAGATGCGGTATCCAATTTGATCTATGCAATTTCCAAACTTCCACACAAAGACTACAGTCGAATTGAATGTTTCAAAAACAATCCAATGCTTTTCTGGAATGAATTAACGAAGCTTATGCATGGATCAAAGGTTGAATTCAAGAGAAAAGAAGAGAAGAAAGTTGAAAGGGAAGATGATAAAGAGAAGATTATCGAGCTTACAAGGAAATTGCAAGAGATGGAAAATCTTTTGATTATGGAAAGAGAAGACTTCAAGAAAGAAAGAGTGGGTCTTGTTCAAAGGATTTCGAAACTTGAAATGGCTTTGAAGACAAAGACTCAAGAAAGATGTTGAACTCAAATGTCTAAGACTTTCCAAGCAGAACTCAGATTTTCAGAAAGTATTATTTTTAGAGAAGCAAAAGGTGGAGAAGGAAAGAGCCGAGTTTGAGGTTAAAAGGAAAGAGTTTGAAGTGAAGAATGGGAAGCTTTCAGAGAAAATTTCTGAACTGCAAGAGGAGTTGGATTTGGAAAGAAGTGAGTTAGAAAAGAGAAAGAAAGCTTAGTTTCAAGCAAGGAGTGTAAAGGATGATTTTTCTGTAGAACGGAAGATATTTCAGCAAGAAATTCAGAAACTCATGAAGAATTTGGCGGGTTTATCTACAGATATCATGAAGGAAAGAGGGTGAATTGTGATATTCGGAAGAAACTCGAGTTGATGACCAAGGAACGAAATGCCTTAAAAGACAAAGTGAGGTCGTTCAACAACTCCGAGTGTTTTTCAGAATGTCTGATGCGTCCTTCTAACATTTTCTACGAGCATTCTGTGGATATGTCTTCCAAATACTATGCTGATCTTCCTTCCTACAAAAGAGTCAACATGCAATGGAAGGTAAAAGGTAAATTTCCTGGAAAAGATGTACCAAAATCATCATTTCCAAATAAGAATTTTACAACGAAAGTTAATTCTTTTGTTAATTCTTATTGCGGAAATAATGATTTTGTTAATAATAATTATGTTCAATATTGGTATGGTACTTACCATTTTCCTTCTTATAGAGCTCCGCTTAACGTGTCAGGACCCAAGACTCGTTGGGTACCAAAAACTACTTAATCTGTTTTGCAGATTTAGAGACAAGTGTTGAACTCTCGGAAGATGAAGTACTTGTGCATTCAAGAAGATATTGAACATCACATATTTTCAGGGAGTTTATTATTTTCTCTATATACATGTGATTAATGACAAATCTTTTGGTATTTTGTAGGGGGAGAGATATAAAAGACAATGGCTTTTGAACACATCAGTTCAAAACCCGCACTTCAACGATAATGGCTTTTGAACACATCAGTTCAAAACCCGCACTTTAACGGTAATGGCTTTTGAACACATCAGTTCAAAACCCGCACTTCAACGGTAATGGCTTCTGAATACATCAATTCAGGACCCGTACTTCAAAGGCTATGACTTCTAAACATATCAGTTTAGAACTCGTACTTATCAGGTGATATCCTTTCACTGTCATATCTTTCTATTTTTAGGACATGTGCTTAAAGGTAACATTGTGTTATATTTTATGTCTACTAACGTTGAAAGTTTGAACCTTCACAAATTTAATTCAATGAAGTAAAAAAAAATTCTTCAATTTTTCATTCAATGAATAAAATGTGTGTTAAGGATGATTTTACGAGCATTTCTGTATCGTCAGAGTTATATTTGTTTCTACTTTCGCTTCTGAAATAAGTCGAAAGGTCAGCGAAACATGTTTGAGATTTTGATGTAAGTGCAAAATTGTGTAAATCTAGACTTATTTAGAATACAATGCTCACAAAGCCTATTCGTTTTAATCATGAATGGAAACGAAAATATGGGAGAAGCACTACGTTTTTGAACCAAGTGATTGAGATGATTTAAAAAAAAATTATATATATATATATATATATATATATATAATAAAATCATTCAGTTTGATAGTCTGTGCCTGTGGCCTATCTGGTTTGGGAGATTAAGTCCAAAGGGGTACTCGTTACCTAGCCCCTAAGATCAACTGATCTGGGATTGGCTGACCCAAATCCTGCTATAGAACCAGGTAGAAAGTCATGTTCTACTGGTACAGATGGGATTAAGGTATATCGATGTAGCCTTTCTGGTTCGGGAGAGTAAGTTCCAAGGGGTGCTTGTCACCTAGCCCCTAAGGCCAACTGGTCTGGGATCGGCTGACCCAAATCCTGCTATAGGACCAGTTAGAAAGTTACGTTTACGGTGTATCTTAGTCTTAATAAACTGTTTGATTATAAAAGATGCCAATGAGCACATAATAAAAGTTGCCAATGTGCACAATATGAAAAGATGCCTAAGAGCACACATCTTGAAACTTGGGGAAAATACAAAGTCGCGATAAACCTGTAAATTTGTGAAAATTCTGTTTTTGGACAAATAGTGTGAGTAAGAGCAAAGTATTCTTATAGGTTTTAGAGGTGCATTTGCTTGTTGCTAATCATATTTCGCATGCTAGTCCACCAAATAGATTTAATAAAGGAGTTGAAACTGAACATTTTTAACTTGATATGCAATGATGTCTTGTTTTTGAATCCAAACACATGCATTTGATTTCACTTGATGGAAATATCTGTTACATTTCATTAAGTTGAATTTCTTTTGTTTGGTGTTCAAATGATTAAATGTTAGCAGTTATAAAATGTTGTTCAATGAATTCTATTTTCTTTATATAAGTTTGTTAAAATGTGCGCTTATATGATTTTTATGCAAATTTTCAGGGGGAGAAAATCAACTTGCTCTACAATTCTTATTTTTAGGGGGAGCAAGATCTTTCGTTTATGGGGAGATTGTTTGTGTTTTTCAAGGGGAAGAAATGTTTTTGAAGAGGGAGATTGTCCGTGACTGAAATTGAAAAGATTTTCGATGCTCGTGATGCTCACTTTCATCGAAAAAGGGGGAGAATGTCTACATCAATTTCATGTCAAAGAAAGTTTAAAATCAAAGATTCATTTTAATGTCAACGGGGAGATTTGTAGAAAGAAGACGTCGTTTCAAGAAATGATAGGGGGGGTTTTATTCTTTAAAAGTTTTTAAGAAATCGATTGATCATTTCAGTGATCTCTTTCTTTTGAACTCGCGCGTTTTTGAAGATCGACAGTGAAGAATGAAATTCTCAAGTCAATGGAAATGGGGAGAATTCTTCAAGAGTTTGAGGAAAATCGATTGATCATTTTGTGATCTCTTTTTCTTGAACTTGTACTTAAGGTGTTAAAAACCTTTGTGTGAAGATTCATATTCTCCTGTTCGAAGAAAGAAGTTCGTTATTTGTCGTTTGAAGATTGGATGACGTTTTGACTTTGACAAGCTTTGATGAAGTCCGAAGATTCAAGAAAGCTAAAGCTTGCTGATCGCATTTGTTTAAACCTTGAATCCAAGGGGGAGATTGTTAGTGCAACATGTCTTTAAAGTTTAAATATAGAAAGGTCAAAGTCAAAGTCAATGTATTGAGTTGTATTGTGTTGTTTACACCTTGTAATGTGTTTTGTATAAATAGGTTTTGTTGTGTGTTAGTATAGGACTCTAGACATACTTAACTCACATTCTTATATTCTAGAGAGAGAAACACTTGTACAGAACTCCTAATCTTGTAAATGTTCTTGATGAATGAGATGACGAATTCATATCTTCTCTATCTTGATTAGATCTTGGATTAACAATTGGTATCAGAGCACGTTATTGAAGATCTTGGATTAACACTTACATACAGCCAACACCGTTGTCCCTCCGTACAACCAACAACTCCGCCGGTCCGAAACCCGGCTCACGTGCTCTCGTATAGTGTAAAGCTTATATAAATAAAATATACATCTCAATATGTTATACTTCCATTTATAAACACGTCATCACATTTCTACCACATATTCATCTCATATATATATATATCATATATATATATATATATGTATCCCAGTTTGAAAACGTTTTAAAGTAAAACTCACCTTGATTGGTTATCAAATTTCCTTCTAAGCTTTTCTCGAGAAATCCAATCTTTCATTCAAAGGTTACCGAATCTAGAACAATTAAAATACATATATTCCTTTACTAATCAAACACATAAGACTCTCCAATAATTCTTAAATATCCAAAATCCTCGACTGTTATCGCAACCCACTAAAATGATAATCCTTGTCGCAACCAACGACTGCGACAACCCCTCATATCGCAACCAACTACTACGACAACCCCTCATATCGCAACCAACTGTTACGACACAGTAGCATATCGCAACCAACTGTTGTGATATACACCACATGTCGCAACTAACCATTGCGATATTATTGGGCATGTCACAACCCAAGGTTGCGATATTCATGAATGTCGCAACTCAAGGTTGCGATATCAATGATGTTCATCAATATCTCAGTTAACTAAATTCATCTTTTACCCAGAAAATTATAGATTTTGACCATGAATGTTTCTGATATTTTGCAGATATGTTTAAGACCATAATTAACAACTATCCATAAACGTAGTTTTCCAAAAACATCCATATTTCATCAAAACCCACTTCTAAACCTGTTAGTAAACTTTAGAAAACTAATACACATAAAAGGATGAATTTGTAGGATTGTTACCTTTGTTTTCCTTCAATTGATTCAACAAATTCCAGCTAACATCAACAACCATCTTCTTCCTCTTCTTAGCTTCTCTCTCTCAATTCTCTCTTTTCTCTCTTGCCGTGAGCAAAAACCCCCACACACACATATTCTAGATATTAAGTGTTCTATATGTGAGACACCTCACACTCTTAGTGCAAATATGGCGGTGGTGGATGTGAAGAATATCTTCACATTTACCAAACAAACCCCATACTCCTATTAATTGGCAAAACAAACCCTCTAACTTCTATATAAAAATTAAAAATTACCCCTTAACTTCTAACTCCATAAAACTAACTCCAAACCCACCTCAAATTAAATTAATAAAAATAAATAAACCAATAATGTACCCGGTTATTACAACATCTCCCCCTTAAAAGAATTTCGTCCCGAAATTCGGTTAAGTGAAACGGTATGGATACTTAGTTTTCACTATTACCTCGAACTTAATCAATAGCCATAGGAACTAACTGAATAAACACATTACACCCATCTATATCTCTAACACAATTATCAAATACTTTTCTAATGCAGATAAGCAACAAAAGAATGGAAATACTAACGATTGATTTGCACTGAATTCAGATAACACTTTAGCACGTATAGAGTTTATAGAAATATACCTGTCTTCATCTCTATCCATATGTCGAGACCGACTTGCCACTCTGTAGATTTCAACAAGGTTAATATACACGTAAGCACATACCCCATATAATAAGGTATTCCAGTTCAAACATGTACCTGTAAGTTCACAATTACACTGGCCAGGTGTAATATGAAATTACCTTACATGATGTTCCTTCTACATTTTTATACTTAACATCCCAAGGTTCTAAAATAATAAGGACATCCTACTTCACATGCAGTTTAAGTCTAGGTATAGATCCGTATACCTAAATCCCTTAAACTAGGGCTCTGATACCATATGTAACGACCCGGTTTCCCAAACATACAACAAATAACATATATTACATAACATCGTTTACATTCATAACAAAAGATACATAATAAATCATGTACGGTCCCACAGTCTCCAAAACTATACAATACAAAACATAGGCATTTCCTAATCTCCATCAGCTATCAACCGCGTCCTACACTTTATCCTTCCTTTTGCTAATAAAAGATCCTCAACCTGGAATACATATTTTTGAAAACAAAATAAGGGTTAGACCAACGGTCTAGTGAGATAATCCCTGTCATTTCAAAATCGTTATAAAACCAATTTATATAAAATCCTTTATAAAAATACACATATATCCTACGTATTTAAATACCAATCAATACTCGTGCATCGTGTACCACTCATCCTTCACATGGCCATCACATGGCCAAATCAGTTGGTAGCAAGCCAACTAATCAATTTACCCCACTGCACTTAAATACAGCCAACACCGCTGTCCCTCTGTACAGCCAACAACTCCGCCGGTCCGAAACCCGGCTCACGTGCTCTCGTATAGTGTAAAGCTTATATAAATAAAATATACATCTCAATATGTTATTCTTCCATTTATAAACACGTCATCACATTTCTACCACATATTCATCTCATATATATATATATATATATATATATATATATATATCATATATATATGTATCCCAGTTTGAAAACGTTTTAATGTAAAACTCACCTTGATTGGTTATCAAATTTCCTTCTAAGCTTTTCCCGAGAAATCCAATCTTTCATTCAAAGGTTACCGAATCTGGAACAATTAAAATACATATATTCCTTTACTAATAAAACACATAAGACTCTCCAATAATTCATAAATATCCAAAATCCTCGACTGTTATCACAACCCACTAAAATGATAATCCTTGTCGCAACCAACGACTTCGACAACCCCTCATATCGCAACCAACTACTGCGACAACCCCTCATATCGCAACCAACTGTTACGACACAGTAGCATATCGCAACCAACTGTTGCGATATACACCACATGTCGCAACTAACCATTGCGATATCATTGAGCATGTCGCAACCCAAGATTGCGATATTCATGAATGTCGCAACTCAAGGTTGCGATATCTATGATGTTCATCAATATCTCAGTTAACTAAATTCATCTTTTACCCAGAAAATTATAGATTTTGACCATGAATTTTCTGATATTTTGCAGATATGTTTAAGACCATAATTAACAACTATCCATAAACTTAGTTTTCCAAAAACATCCATATTTCATCAAAACCCACTTCTAAACCTGTTAGTAAACTTTAGAAAACTAATACACATAAAAGGATGAATTTGTAGGATTGTTACCTTTGTTTTCTCTCAATTGATTTAACAAATTCCAGCTAACATCAACAACCATCTTCTTCCTCTTCTTAGCTTCTCTCTCTCAATTCTCTCTTTTCTCTCTTGCCGTGAGCAAAAACCCCCCCACACACATATTCTAGATATTAAGTGTTCTATATGTGAGACACCTCACACTCTTAGTGCAAAGATGGCGGTGGTGGATATGAAGAATATCTTCACATTTACCAAACAAACCCCATACTCCTATTAATTGGCAAAACAAACCCTCTAACTTCTATATAAAAATTAAAACTTACCCCTTAACTTCTAACTCCATAAAACTAACTCCAAACCCACCTCAAATTAAATTAATAAAAATAAATAAACCAATAATGTACCCGGTTATTACAATTTGGTATGGTCTTACAAGTGTTGTAAGACAGTTACTATTCATTTGGTCGAAACTGATATATTTTTCTTATTTATTGCAGGTTTGCCGATTTAAAGTCCAGTATTCCGCATTAATTGTTCGGAATTAATTTTTGAACGACAAATTTTATAATTTGTTATTCAAATTTTAATTTTTGAAAATACTTCTGACTTTAATCGATTTTTTTTCTCTGATTATCGTGTGTGCATAATTATACTTCTCACGAAGTATCTGATAACGATCATTTTTAATCTTTTCAGGTAACAATGCCTTATTTTGATTCCGAAGACGAGATGTATTGCCTTATGCAATTACCTGTTCGTACACGAGACAAAATCAAAGCTTTGGAAAGAAAGGTTGAAGAACTTGAGTTCAACTCAAAAGTTAGTGATGAACAAAAGGTAAAAGTTTTTCAAGAAAAGTTTGAAAAGGATAAGAAATCTTCTGATTCTCAAATATCTGAATTAAACAAACAAATCAAAGAATTAGAAGCAAGGAATAATGAAAGTGAATTATCTTTGACAAATCTTTCAAATCAAAATACAGAGTTTTTAAACAAAATTGAAGATTTGGAAAAGAAGCTGTATTTGAGAGGTCAATCTGACCAAACAATTTTCGTGAACAAGCCAAGACTTGAAAGCAATGTCAACAAATATTGGGGACTTGGTTACGAAAACCCAAAGCATTTGGCCAAAGCTAGCTGTGCATTGCCAACATTGTATAACTTTGAATGTTTAAGATATGCACGATATTGGCCCGAATTTGAAATTCCTTGGACTGGTGAAAAGGAAACACAAGAAGAGGAAAACAGAAAAGGATTCTTAACAACTCATATACAATTTCCATTTTGTTATACTCGTGAGACGGAGAAGACTCTCAACAATCTAAATGGACCACTTCCAAATAACTATTTTGACATCTGTGCTACAAAGCCAATCACCGAACAAGTCTTTGAAACTAAGAAATATGTTCCTACATTGGTTCTAGAAGGGAAAATTGTTGAACTAGAAATCTCCCTTGTAGAACAAAGGATCAAATTTGAATATGAAAATGATCTCCTTTCAACTATTTATTCAAATAGTTTTAAGGAAATATCTTCTAGTTTCAAAGACGAGGTGAAAAAGGAAACTGTTAAAATTGAACATTCATTGATCAAAAAGTTTTCTGAATCATCAAAGAGCATCTTTGAAGCTAAACAAAAGATTGATAAAAAATGTCTCAAACTTTCAAAGAAAGTGGCAGATCTTGAGAATATTCTTATCTCCGAGCATACACAATTTGAGAATGAAAAGGTCAATTTCATTAATGAAACAAATTGTTTCGAGGAAAAGATTTGTGAACTCTCTCAAAAGATCATGATATTAGAAACTGAATTGCAAAAGGAAAGAAATTTTTCCAATTATAAAAGAAAAATATATGATATTGAGAAAGTTTTAAATCTTGAACGTGAACAATTTGAAAACGAGAAAGTTGTATTTGAAATTGAAAAACATTCATTTGAAGAGAAGTTGACTGTTTTGTTAAAGACAAAAACTGATTTAGAGATTGTCTTAGAAAATGAAAGAAAGGAATTTGCACTGAAAAACTGGTTCAATCTTGAGGAAAGCAATTTTCTTAAAGAACAAAATTGTGAACTTTTTCAAAAAGTGATGACATTGGAAAAATCTTTGAAAGAAGGAAAAATTAATACAATGTCTGATTTTGAAAACACTTTCAATCTTGAAAGAGCACAATTTGAATTTGAGAAAGTCAGTTTCGAAAATGAAAAACAATCTTATGAAAAAAGGATAATTGAGATTTCTCAAGACGTGGATGTGTTAGAAAAGGAATTGGCAAAAGAACGAAAAGAAAATGATTTCAAAAGATGGAATACACCTGAGTCTACTAAGGATTTTGAAGTTCACAATGTCGATTATGATTCTGATTGTGATTATGTGCCTAATGATCAAGTTTTCGAAACTAAGTCAAAGCCAAAAGATAATGATAAAGGAAAAGCTTGTTTGTTTGATTTCTCAAGGAAGCTTCAGGACCATACAGATTTTATCATCACTAAAGAAAAACATTCAAGTACTTTTTCTAAAGGTGAGTGTTCAAACACGAAGACACCACCTTTAGAGAAAAGAAAGAAGGGTAACAAGTCAAAGACAACTCCTGTTCAAAGTTCTCAAGGTTCTAATTCTAAATCTTCTGTTGGTTAAAATACACCTATCTACAAGCCTGTGAAGATGGAATGGAGAGTTAAAGGTACAACACCTTTAAAGAATAATGTACCAAAATCATCTGCCTCCACATCAAATGCTAAAAAGAACAATGTGCCGAAAGGTAAATTTTCTACTAAACCTAATCCTATTCATTCCGCAAATCAGCTGATTAGGTTGGCACATAAGAAAATTTGTTGTTCTTACTGTGGATCAAATGATTTTGTGCATAAAGATTTTACTTCTTTTTGGCACGGTACTTATAGTATTCCTTCAAAGAAATCTACATCTAACACACTAGGACCCAAGGACCGTTGGGTACCAAAATCTGCTTAATCTGTTTTGCAGGTTCATCATGTGTTATGCTGAATGTTACATATATATTACACACATGACTGAAAACAGAAGAGAAGCGGTGCAAATTTTTGAAGAGTACATGTACCATTAAGGGGGAGCAAAGAAATTGTGGTTTCTAAACACATCAGTTTAGAACCCGAGCATACAATATAATGGTTTCTAAACATATCAGTTTAGGACCCGTACTTCAAAGAAACTGTGGTTTCTAAACACATCAGTTTAGAACCCGAGCATACAAAATAATGGTTTCTAAACATATCAGTTTAGGACCCGTACTTCAAAGAAACTATGGTTTCTAAACACATCAGTTTAGGACCCGGATTTCAAAGAAATTATGGTTTCTAAACATCTCAGTTTAGGACCAGCACTTCAACGAGTTTGATTTCTAAACACATCAGTTTAGAACTCGTACTTATTTGTTTTAGACTTTGAATGTTACATCTACTAATCTTGTTCGATTAAGATCTTTTGAAGTTTTTGAGGGGGAGCTTATCTGATTTGTAATCAGTCTATCATGATTTGAGGGGGAGCTTAAACATTTCACTGTGAGTATCTTCTGAACTCAATCTGAGATTGTTTCAAAGAAGAACGACTTTCAAGCATGGAAAACGTGTTCTTAAATGTTCAAACCACTTCTCTATTCTAAACAGATTTTATGAATTTGGAAGTGTGATTTTAAATGTTTTTCCTATATATATATACATATATAGATCTTGGATTGTCGTTACATCATTTTTGACCGTGTGTTTCTAAAGATTAATACTTGCGTATTATCTTTTCTATATACTTTCAAGTATTCATACACACCGGTTCAGCTTCATATTGACTTTGTTATTACCATGTCTCAAAACGAAACAATTTTTCGATGGTAATACTCCCGTTCGTAATTCAAATTTTTGTTGAGCATCATATTCATTTCAGCGTAAGAGCTTAATCGTTTCATTCAAATATCGTTTATATTTGTTCATATAAACAAAATATCCAATTCTTTGTTACCCTAAACCTTACATGATTATCATTTATGTGATTTGATCTGATTGATACATTGTCAGATTCTCAAACAAGTCTTTCAAATTCATTTTCGTCTTTCAATATTCTTGTTTTGAGAAATCTTCAAAGATCAAATGCTCAAATCTTCATGATATTATTGAAGAGCATACTTTCTGATGGCAATGTAAATTAAATGCCGATATTCTTAATTGTTCAAGATAAACTGTTGAACAACGCAACATTTTAGGACAAAATTTCATGGGAATCAGTGTGAGATATTGTTAAACTTCTATGGATCCACGTTAACCAGTGTTTCCTACCCAAGAAGTTATCCTTGAGTGATTGAGGGGTGAGGGGTCGAAATCAAAGAGTGGGGGAGATTACTCATACGGTTGAGTATCTCATTGTGTTGAGGTAAAATGAAAATGAGAGTTTGGTTAGAAGTGAGCGGATTAAAAACAGAAAGAGGGTGTGAGAACAAAGTTAAAAGAATAAGAGAACTCTGCACTATCCACTTTCTGAGCCGGGCAACCACATTACTGATTGGTTCACATTCTTTGGTGACCATCATTGAAACACGCAACTAGCCCATGCCAACTCTTGCATTTAACCTCACCAGCTACTCATTTCTTTCTTAATAAAGGAATGTTTCATTTTTCTTGGGGACGCAGCATATCATCTATCTGATCTTCACTCGGAAGGTCTAGATATTGATAAAGAAGGAAGTTTGCCCCACCTTCGCTCTTCATTCATGCACATTGAGTCCATGGAAAATTTGTTGTTGTCTCAACAATTTACACAATTTGAGCCTAATTTTCAAGCATAAGTTGCTTCAATCATTTCTACACAAGCACGTACACACAAGGAATATGTTTTCTTGTCATAACGTTCATAGAATTTCCTTTGTGGTTTTTCGATGATTGAATGGAAGCCCTGGAGGAGTGAACATCAAAAAGCTCCTTTCCAAAGTGCATTTGTTGTACTAAGTGGCTCCGTGCAACTTACAGGCATTTTAACTGATTCATTAGTTGTTTCAGGGTTACCATGTTACAAATGTCTGAATTTGAAAAGATTCAGATAATTATTTTTTTGGAAATGACGGATATTCAGATCGAAAGGAGGAGATTGTTAATGGTATATTCAAAGACTGCTGAAATTGAAAATAATTTTGATGATCATGATGCTCACAATCATCAAAAAGGGGGAGAAGACTATGAAAGTTTCAATTTCAAGATAAAGTGAAGTTTTATTGAAGTCAAGAAGCTAGAATTAAAAAGTTCAAGATGTTTCGAGATGATTCGACAAAGATTCAAAGTTCAAAGAATGTTATTTTTGAAGAAGTAAAGATACGCAGTTCAAGATTCAAAGCTACAAAGATTCAAGGTTCATTCAAGAATGTTTACAAAGCTCAAAACCCAGTTAAAGCTCAAAGCATGTTCATTTTCAAAGACTGAAGATATTTCTCAAAGATGCAAAGATCTGTGCTACAATGTTTCAAAGATTCGTGTTACAAAGACCAGTTATGCGAAGATTCAAGAAGATGTAGTTTTTGTTTGAAGACTTTGACCAACACCACAAAGATTTGAAGACTATTTGATTTTGAAGATCCTGTTGAAGACTAAAGCAATCAGATTGGATTTCTGAAGACAACGCCTATTTGAAGATTCTTCAGAGTTATTTTTCAAAGATTGATCTTCCTTCAAAGCAAAGAGGGAGATTGTTCAAAGTGCTTAAAGTGTTGAAGATTTGAAGATAACAAAGAGCTGAAGACTATCGTCATCAATTTTTAAATCTTGAATCCATAGGGGGAGATTGTTAGTGCATAAAATGTATTCAAGATTTAATGTGCATTTGTGTTATTTGTAAGAAGTCAAATGCAATAGTCAACAGTCAAAGTAAGGGTGTTGATAGTCAAAGTCAACACATTTAGTGGAAAGTCAATGTGTATAAATAGGATGTTGTAATAGAATTAGAGAGGAAGTCATTCATACGTGCATTAAGATAGAGGTGTGAGCAACATAGAGGGATGACTTCCTAGAGAGAGAGTTTAGAGAGAGAAAGTAGATCTCATTCACAATCTTGTATTCTTTCTCTAAATTCAATGAAGATCAATGAGTTCTTGTTTGTTACCTGATTAGATCTGGGATCACAAAAACTATAGGGACTGAAACTGACTCAAATTAAAACTCTAAACTACAAAGACTAAAAGAGTAATAAACCTAAACTACTGACTACAAGGACCAAATCTGTTAAAACCTAAACTATCTATAGACTCTAACGAAACTAACGAAAAAGAACCAAAATTGTAATGAAATTTAACAGACACTTAACGAAGATTCGTTAAGTGTTGTTACTGTTCATCATCAACACCATTTACGCACTGCATCATTTCATCTTCGATTTTTCAGCTTCTATTCACGTTAAACTCGAATTCTTTTGGTTGCCTTGTGTTATACGATCAACAAACAAGATGTGTAGTCACCAAAATCGATTGCATGCATCAACCGATACAAACCCTCATAGACCACCCCGTTTTCCCGACTGGAAGTTTTGTCCGACTAAAGATGTGTCCGACTATCAGGAACGTCCGACTATCAAGAACGTCCGACAGTTATGAACATTTAATCATCCGACAGTTATGAACACCGTGTTGTCCGACAATGATGAACTAGTCCGACAGTTATAATCATCCGACAGTGAAGAATTTTCCGGCGAGTCAAAATGCAGAAACCGACGAGAAAGTGCAGAATCCGGCGAACCAACTTTCAAGTCACTAAACTTACTGTTTCGTCACTAATTTTCAATTTCAAAACTTGTAATCTGCTTAAAAAATCTATACAAATCGATCTGTGTTGATAATACCTACCAAATCACAACAGAAATCAATATTGATTTTTCATTTTGACGAAGAACTTTCGATGAACTCTTATGTGGAAATCTGTTGACTCAGATCTTCTTCATATCTTCAATCTGATGCTCATTTTAGATCTGTTAGGTCACACAAAACACATATACAAACATATTCGATGATAGCTAATAGCATCAAACACTTTCCAAGATCAATCATCATCCTAAAAAAAATCGATCAACAGTAAAACCTAAAATAAAATTTCAAAATCACAAATTTTTTTGTTTAATATCAACGAAAAACGAATTTGTGATTCAAAATATGTTTTTGAAACTTATTGGTTCACAGAAAGTGATCCAAAACACAATGATTTTCCAAAATTCTTGAAATTTTTCAAGAAAAATCACAAAACCTCAAAAACTTTCAATTTTCTCAAAAATTGACAAAACTTTCTTCAATTTGTGCATAATCAGACCTGATATTGCTCTGATACCACTTATGATCCCAGATCTAATCAGGTAACAATCATAGAACACTTGAGATATTCATTAGAATAGAGAAATATACAAGAATGGGAGTGAGATCCACTTTCTCTCTCTAAAACCTCTCTCTAAGATGTCATCCCTCTCTCTATATTATGAACCACGTATACAATGAAATCACCTATTAGACTTACTTGATTCTCTATACAAGGTATCTATTTATACCCTTGACTGTCACTTAAATGTGTTGACTTTACTATCAACACCCTTACTTTGACTTTGACTGATACAATTGACTTCTTACAAATAATACAAGAACACATTAAATCTTGAATACATTTTATGCACTAACAGTTGACAGCTCGGTCAGTCTATGTCTCTTCTCCCCCTCATGCTGATCAGGACCCTCCTTATCATCATGCTTCTATTTGAAGCCATGTGCTTGACCCTTACATGTGTTCTCTATGCTGGCAACCCCCTCGGATAAGGTTTCGAGGGTTCTTTGGACGTCGGTTAAGGTTGTGGTAAGGGTATCTAACTTTGTGTGAATTTGGTCTTGGGAGGTTGTTTGAGTGGCTGGGGTTTGAGTTTGTGTGCGAAGTAGACTCACAAGGCCAGCTTCAGAGGATGTGTCGGTGTTTGATTGGGACAAGAGCTTATCGAGTAATACGGCTTTTAGGGCATCGATGCTCATTTTCTGCGGGTTTGGTGTTGGGTGAGGAAGTGTAACCTGTGGTTGCGTAGGGGGGTCAGTTGCAACTTCCTTACCCTTTTATGGACTATTTGATGAAGTCCATATCTTCTACAGGCTTCTTCAATATCTCTGCTTGGACAGCCTTTAAGGCGCCATATAGAGTTTCCTTGGAGACGAACTCTGGGATGCTAATGCCTGGAGCACTTAGCTTACCAGTTGTAGTGACTACGGTGGATTGCACCCCAGTACCGCCTGCGCTCACGATTGGCGTAAGGATAGTCGTGGCAGGACTTCCACCTTGTGTTTGCAGCCACTAGAAGGTAGACACACTCGGGGTGTTCCTGTGGAGTCACGAAGATTCTAGACAGTAGCAGTAGTGATGTTTTGTGTCCTAGCCAAAGAAATAAAATCATCCAGTGGCTCTAGACTCAATCGTGCATCGAAAGAAGTCGAGAACCGGGGCAGGAGTTCTCTTGTTTCAACACTGGAACTCTCCAAGTGAGAGATCGGAGGACGTTGTGCTACGTCCCCTTGTGAAAATGAAACAATATCCTGTTGACAGGACACTGAGTGGCTGGGTAGGGTGTGCAATTGCGTCGCTAGGCCCACGACGTCTGATTCAATATCGTGTCCCAACGAATGAGACGGGGTAGCGGATGTGGCTGCCTGGCTTTAGGGAGGCTGGGTGGAGGCAATCTGAGTAGGTGGCCTCTGCTCTCTATATCGCTCATTATTTTTCTTACTCCTCCTTTCCCTCACTTGCTCACCAATATTTTCATTTTCAACTGAAACTCCCTCCGCTCTCCTTATTTCTCCAGTTTTGGCTTGAGGTCTACGGATAGGTTCTATGCGGAACTGATCATCATTGTCATCCGAGTCCGTTGATTCATCGTATGATCCCGAAGACCACAATTCAGAACCGGACGCCGAACCTGATTTGGAACCAGATTCGAAACCCGACTCTGAGCCAGAGCCCGACTCAGAGATGGAAGAGGAGGTTGCCTCTTCTTGTGCTTGTTCGCATATGATGTCGACCACTTAGACCTCATGTAATTCGGGTTCTTCGATTCGTGGTGAAGGAGGTGGAGTGGGTTGGCGTTGGGACGAATTAGCTTCGCGTATAGACCTTTCAGCACCGCCCGCGTCATGTCCCCTCACGATCTTTTATCTCAACACGCCCTGTCCGGGAGCCCCTGCTCTCCGGTCCCTATCACCTCTAGTTCGAGGACCCTCACGTCACTTGGGGTGCGCTCCTTGGGCAGGTCCTGCCGGATCTGACTGAACCATCAGAGCGACTAAGTTGTTCTCTCGCGTATAATCTATCACACTCGGTGCCGAAGGGTCACTGAGAGCTCGCAAGTCAGTGGGTAGTAGCATTGGAACTAGGTCAGCGATTGGTTGTTTATTCTGAATCCTAGTCATGCGAGTCGAGATGAGTACCTCATGGTCAGCGCGTCGTGAAATAGTGGGGTCGGCAGCCATGCAACTATGAGTTGCAGGAATCTGGGGAATGGAAGGCACGAAAGTCTTTTGTTGCCTTGCTTCTTCTGAACCTTGTCGAGCAGCTCGGTCCATAGGATGGATGCATAATCTATGTGCCTGTTGTAGGCCACGTTGTGGAAGAGTCGTAGTAGGTTCACGGTTGTCTGATCGATCCCCTTGATAATAGATGAAAGACACCTGTTGAGGATGGTGAATAAAGTGTACCATAGTGGTCTCAGATGAACCCTGGAGAAGTGCGATGGGTGGTTGAGCTCCCTAGCATAGCCGAGAGTACGCAGTTCTTGGCAGAGCACGGTGTTAGACACATCAGTGTCAAAGTCAATTCTGCTTGGAACTGATGCCGCCTCCGAAAGATCTAGAATCCGACGCAGGAGATCTCGAGTTATGACCACTAGTGTGTCAGCAATGCGACCGTGAAGGTCGGTGTCTTGGCCACGTGCAACTGAGGTGAGAGACCTCTAGAGTTGTTGCACGTATACGGTCGGAACGTTTGCAGTTGCCGTCAGAGCACGGTTGAGTGGGTGGCGTTTGAGAATCTCCACGATTACTGGACATTGATAGATAATGGAAGTTGTGTCCACGTGGAAGTTGTTTGGTTGGATCGGCAAATTTGGACCACCGGGAAGGAGTGGGGCATCACCTTGTGGTTGGTTTGGTTGATCCATGAGTGTACCTATGAAAAATCGATAGTATTGAGTTTCCATACGCATATCCAAACAGGTCACTAACCGGGTCTTGACGAACCCGGAGTGAGTTCATATCAACAAGTGGATAACAACCAAATAGACACAATAATAATAATAATAAAGTTAAAAAAGGAACACTCCCGGAATGACCCAACTCCGGAACCGGGGTCGGGACCGGGACCCAGAGTGAGTACCGGAATCGGGTTATTCCGGAATCGGTGTCATACCGGGACTTAGCTAAACAAAGATAATACCGAGACATTCACTATCCGGAAGGCGATCCGGGAGACGGCGGAGCCCGGAAGTTGCAAGACCCCGGGACCACGCAACCCCAGAATCGGTACTGGGAGTTCCCAAACCGGGAGTCGGTCGCAATTAACTTCAAATCGATCGATCGAAGCATCAAAACAAAGCTCGATTTGTAATCTTATCACTGGAAACATGCCAATCGACACAAGATGGAGTCGATTTGAAGCAACAGGATCGAGCCGAAGGGTCCGTAACCCTAATCGGTGCCTACAGTGTGAAATCGATCCAATCGATTGATGAATAATTCAAATCGAAGTGTGCGGAGCGATCGATTACATCTCTAGAGAGATTAGGAGACATACCAGATAATCGAAGATGAAAACGGAGTCTAATCGGAGCCAAAAACATGTGTGTGAGAAGAAGTTGGTTTAAGAGTGGTTTGGCGCGAAATTTTGAAACCTATGAGGAACCTTAGCCAAAAATCCGGATTTATATACTCGGCGATACCGGGAGTGAACCCGATACCGGATCCTTACCACTCCCGGTTCCAACTTAACCCAACTTTAGGAAATGGCGAAAATTACCCCCGAAGTTAAAAAACTTAAAAAAACAAACTTTAAGATAAGGAATTTGCATTTCACCCCCTCAGGTATTGAAAAAATTCAATTCTCCTCCTCAACTTTTCAGAATGACATCTCTCCCCCTCAACTTCTCAAAAATAGCATTTTCCCTTCAACCCTACAAAAATCAAACTTGCTCCCCCTCACACATTCAAAGAATAACGAGGAACTTACCTTGGGGACTTGTTCTTTGGTGAACACCCTTCAGAACAAGAGGTTAGTAGCTCAGGAAAGTAAACGAAAACAAAGACGAAAATAATAAGAATAAAGAAACATGCAGACAATCGAGAAACAAAACGAAAAACTATTAAATAAATGTAGAAGACGATGCACCGATGTGCTTGAAACACCGAGACTTCACTAAGAGGCAAGTGTATCTTTTGAAGAGACAGTTATTCCATAGTGATGAGAGGGTGTGACAAGTACAAGGGTGAATTAGACTTTCAAGTTCAGCATACCAAGTTTGGACACGAGTTCATTGAACCGTTTTTCGTCCAAAGCTTTTGTAAACAAGTCTGCCAATTGAATTTCTGTACTTACAAAATAGAGTTCCACCGTACCTCGTTCCACATGATCTTTGATGAAGTGATAGCGTATGTCTATATGTTTAGTTTTCGTATGTTTGAACGGATTGTTGGTGATGGCTATGGCACTCTAGGAATCACAATAGATTGGGATGTTCGAGTATTGGAACCCGTAATCTTTCAGTTGAGTGCGCATCCAGATGACTTGGGAACAGCAACTAGCCGCGACCACGTACTCTGCTTCCGCCATGGATATGGAGATGCACGTTTTCTTTTTCGAGGCCCAGCTAACCAACTTATCGCCAAGGAACAGGATATGACCCATGGTGCTCTTCCGGTCAAGCATACTTCCCGCATGATCAGCATCTGAGAATGCCGTGAGTTCGAAACCTGTGTCCTTAGGATACCAAAGGCCAAGATCAACAGTACCTTTTAAATAACGTATAATGTGTTTAACTGCTATAAGGTGTGACTCCTTCGATTTAGACTGAAACCGAGCACACAAAAAGGTTGAGAACATTATATCCGTCCTACTTGCCGTCAAATACATCAATGAACCAATCATTCCTCTATAGGTACTAGGTGTCACATCCTTTTCGTCAGGATCGGCGTGTAACTTAGTACCCGGTGACATGGGAATCTTCATGGGTGTACAATTTTCCATCTGGAACTTTCGAAGAATATATGCGATGTACTTAGATTGATTAATGAATATTCCGGTCAGCAGTTGTTTAACTTGAAGACCGAGAAATAAATTCATCTGACCCATCATACTCATTTTAAAATGCGATTTCATGAGGACTAAAAAGTTATGACAGTATTGTGGGTTCATAGAGCCAAAGATAATATCATCGACATAGATCTGAATCAAAATAATATCCTTACCTTCTCTCTTAATGAAGAGAGTAGTATCGATTGTACCTTTCGAGAAACCCGCATTTACGAGAAATGTAGACAGTGCATCATACCAGGCTCTCGATGCTTGCTTCAGTCCGTAAAGTGCTTTATGGAGAAGGTAGACATGATTGGGGTGAGTGTTGCTGACGAAACCGTCTGGCTGGGATACGTACACCTCTTCCTTGAGTTTTCCATTGAGAAACGTCGTTTTCACGTCCATTTGGAAGACTGTGAAATTCTTGTGAGCGGCATACGCGAGGAACATCCTGATGGCTTCGATTAGGGCAACAGGTGCAAACGTTTCTTCATAGTCAATCCCTTATTGTTGTCGGTATCCTTTATCTACTAATCTTTCCTTATTCCGAACGACGATCCCGTTCTCGTCCTTCTTGTTCTTGAAGATCCATTATGTTCCGATAACCGTCTTGTTTTTTGTACGAGGGACCATACGCCATACCTTGAGACTTTCAAACTCGTTCAGTTCTTTTTGCATGGCGATCACCCAGTCCAGATCGGTCAAGGCTTCTCTAACCGTTGAGGGTTCAACGTTGTTGAGGAAGATGGAAAAGACACACACATTTCCTGGTGCCATCTGTTTTTGAGTGTTGCTTAGCAGTATGGGGTGGCGTCTTCAGTTTCCATCGTAGCTCTAGTCTGAACTGGAGCGGACGGATCACCGATAATTTGTTCAGTTGGGTGTGCTCGAGTCCACTTCCGTGTGTGAGGTAGCGGGTCCATGGACCGTTGAGAATTGTCGGGATCAACATATGAGCCTAGGGGTAAGTCTTGTACCGCCTCTAGAGATGGAGTCGAATGTAACGGTGTGGCGGCCGTTGGTTGTTTAGGAACAGCGGTTGACGAAGAGACTTCGGTTGTGTCGGCGTGAGAAACACTGTTGCTTGATCCGGGGGATGTCGGTGTGGATTGAACCACTGGGGATACGGTCTTGGACACCGTATTCGTGCTTGAAGATAGTGTCGTCTCTATTTCGGGTGATGAGGGTGAGTCCTCCGATGATGTTGTGTTGGGGGTTGGTGGAGGACCAGTAATTTGAGATGACACCACCACAGCCCCATCTGCATTCAAAGAATCATCAGTAGATACAGGGGACAAATGAAAATCATTATAAAATAGTTCGAAAAGTAGATCTAAATCGGAATGGTGTGTCTTCGACGTATTGGACGAAAAAGGATCTACTAGAGTGTGTTGGGTTTCCGATCTAGAATGATTAGAGGCCAGCACTCTTGTAAGCACGGGTTCTAAACTGATATGTTCAGAAGTCAAGTCGACCAATTCGTCGAAGGACACATTTATGCTCTCATTGACGGTCTTTGTCCTCTTGTTGTAGACTCGGAATGCTTTCGAAGAAGTTGAGTAGCCGATGAAGATCCCTTCGTCTGCCTTTGGGTTGAGCTTGTCGAGATCATCCTTGTCGTTCTTCACGAAACACTTGCACCCGAACGCATGGAAGTAGTTGATATTGGGGGTGCGATTGTTGATGAGCTCGTACGACGTCTTATTGAAGCATTTGTTGACGATGGATCGGTTCTGAGTATAGCATGTCGTGGCGACAGCTTCAGCCCATAGGAACATTGGAAGGTTGTACTGGGTCAGCATAGTTCATGCCGCTTCCACCAAGGTGAGATTGCGACGTTCCACTATGCCGTTCTGTTGAGGAGTCCGAGCAGCAGAGAAGTTGTGTGAAATCTCGATCGATGTGAGATATTCACTCAAAACGCGATTCTTGAACTCGATGCCGTTATCAGTACGAATTGAGATGATGGCCAGCTGCATGTTGTTCTGGACACCCTTCAGATGGTTGATGATTAACCCGGAAGTCTCATCCTTCGAGCGGAGAAATTTGACCCAGGTGTATCTCGAGAAGTCGTCCACCATCACCAGTACATACTTCTTGTGATTTATGCTTTGAACGCGCATAGGACCACATAGATCCATGTGTATAAGCTTCAAAGGCCTGGACGTGCTTGGAACCGCTTTCGGTTTATGAGTCGCCTTCTTCATTTTGCCCATCTCGCATGCGGAGCAGATATGTTCTTTCTCGAACCTTAGTTCTGGCATTCCTTTAATGAGTCCGCCTAGCACCAGCCAGTTCAGTTAAGTAGTTTTTTTGGATAGGAGGCATACAACTTTATCGGTCTTCAGAGAGGCGAGGTTGATTGTTATTCGTTCTTCGAGTCCCAGTGAGGATCTCCCTTCCATCTACGTTACGATTGTTGCATCTCTTCGCCTTGAAGTTGACTTCAAGATTCTTGTCACAAAATTGGCCGATGCTGAAGAGGTTGTGTCCTAAGCCTTCGACGTAGGACACTCGCTTAATGGTAAGGTTGTCCTGAACTAGATCGCCATAGCCCATAATCGGGGCTACATTGTCATTCCCGAAACAAACGTCACCGCAGTACTTCTCCTTGAAGTTGGTGAGCAGCTCCCGTTTACCAGTCATGTGTTTGGAGCAACCGGAATCAAGAAACCACACATGAGCAAGATGTAAAACAAAAATTAGGGGTTCTTAGGTACCCATTTATAAATGGGTCCCGATAAGTTAGGTGCAACACCTTTTTTCGGGGCCCGTTTAGATTTGGGTCCTTTTCGGGATTTAGAAAAACTGGAATTAAACAAATGATATGTACCAAACCAATCAGATGCATGTTTAGAGTCGACAAAATCATTCATCCACACAAAGAACAACAAACACAATCACGCGAAATCTGAATCAATTGCTGAACTGAATTAAGTTTAAACGTAAATTGAAAACCATGTTCAACAGACTTATTAAAAGCAAAATCATGATTGTTATTGTTCTTCCTAATATGTGAAAATGAATTAAAAGATTGAGTCTTCTCGTGGCGTAACTTAGGCATCTTTTCTACCCACTCTTGTTGAACAACTCTCCCCCGACCCGTTCTATCTGAAATGACATTAGAGTTATTGTTAGAGGAGCTGGAGTAATATGGTTGTCTTTTAGATCTCTTACCGGTTTTAGATCGCTTCTTGGACCGACGTTTAGATTTAGATTTTGAAGAAATGGTCTCAAAAACGTTTTTGGAGTTAGAACATTCTCCTTTTTCAAAATTTACCGGTATGGGCATTTTCTCTAAAAATTGAGTGTGACTTGCAAGCTTTAGAGCAAAATAAATTTTTGAAACATTATTCATGACAAATAGAGGAATTCATAAACTCAGAAAACTATCGCACAGAATCAAATGGGTTTTCACCATCAGAGTTGGATGAGGAGCGGTTAAAGGAATCATCCGCAAAGGGATTATTAATGTCTGGAAAAAGATTCCTTTGAACAGATTCAGTTTGAACCGCCTTACCTTTATCTTGATAACTCAAACTCTTATCATTGGTGTCATGAGATACTCCTAGAAAATCTTTGCACGAGGAACTATCCGAACAAATAGTTGACGGGTCAACTGAGATGGTTTCAGGAGAGACAGGCTTCATTGGAGTATCCACGGGACTTTCCTTAGCCATTCTTCCTGTTAAAGCCTCTGCCGCCAAGGCGGACTCTGTTTGAGCTTGTCTACAGTGGATAAAAGTACAATTCTTTCGGTGTCAAAAATAACCTTGTCCCTCACAATTGATTCTTCGAGTTTGAAAATGATGTTTTCCAAAAGCAGAGGTGGAACATATCGTTTGAACTCTTATTGATCGTTAGATCCTACATCTGGTGTTGCCGTAACTGGAACTGGAGTTTCCACAGTTTTAGCAAGAGAACAGATGTCGAAGTAATCATTTGAGAGGTAAGGTGTTTTGGTTTTTGAAATAAGATGCATTCAGGGTTTCGTACATGAAAAGAACGTGTACATTTATATTCTTTCGAGGTGGCTCATCTTCCGATTTAGTGTCAACATTTTCAGGCATTTCCCCTACTTTTGGTAGAGGAATTCCTGTTTTTCTTTTATGGTCTTCCTTTTCCTCATCCTCTTGTGACGGTTTAGTCCACTTGATCTTATACTCAGGGTATTTCTTATCTAGTCCCAAAAAGTTGAACTCATAAAGGGTGGGGACTTTTGATAAGATTTTCTTAAGGTAACACGAATTATCAATCCGAGTCCCCATTGAGAGTTGTAATACTTGAATTCCTTCGGTTTATTCAAATGAATGGTTTGTTCCGATTGGCCAAGTTTATAAAGTTTGGATTCTAGATCCTTAAGCTTATTAGTCAACAACTCATTTTGTTTTGAACGTTTTCTTGAAGAACAACACTCTTTGAATACTCCTCCTGATACTTTTCTAACTTTTGTGTGAATTCAGATAGTTGGGTCACTAGTGATTCTGCTCTTTTTGAGATGGCTGAGCATTCAGATTGATAGTTTTCTATCAAGCACCTATCTTCAGCCTTTTCAATAGCTAGTTTGCCTATGGTGTCGTATTTAATTTTAGCCTCGGCTTTTAGCTTAGTGATTTGGGCGTCTTTAGCTTTAATATTTTGTTTAAAAGAATCTAAGGTATGCACCATGACTTGCATCTGATAGATAAGTTTATCATTAGAGGAATCACTTACCTGACATTCGGCTTTCTCCTTTTTCTTACTGGAGGATTCATCTTCAGTGTCAGATTCTTCGGGCTGAGTGCCAGTGTAGCACATATGAGCTTCAGCTTCGTCCTCTTCATCTTCAGTCATGACGAGCCAGTGATCGTCTTCTGCCATCAATGCTTTACCTGCTTCTTTCTGCTTTGCCAACAACATTTTGTTCTTGTAGTACTCAGCATTGCGCACTACAAGTTTTCGGCAGTCTCTGGCAAAGTGTCCTTATTTTCCGCAATTGTAACACTTCACCGGTTCATCATCATCTCGCTCGTCCGACTTCCCTTCTGACTTCTTTCCTTCATCATTCTTCTTTCTTCCTTCATCTGTCATACTTGTCTCGGTAGTCTCGACGCTTCGTGTTGGCAGAGTAACGCTGGTTGTTATTAGATGGCTTCTTGAAAGAATTTCTTCCTTGCGTACTCTCTGGTAAGTAGAGCAACAACTTTCTTGATTCCATCAAGCTCAAGGTCAGAATCACTTTCAGGTTCTTCATCTTCATGCTCAGTCTCACTATGGGGTTCTTCTCGTTGACAACGTGTTTGTCCTTTTTGTGAGATATGAGAGCAAGAGGGTCTTATTTCGTCTTCTTGCTAGACTTCTGATCTCCCATGAGTTCACGAACATCATCTTCATCTTGTAACAACATCTCATATAGTTCGTGCAGCGGAACATTCTCTAAAGAACGATTGTGGCGAACATAGAGGACAAATCCCTTCCATCCAGGTTGAAGGTTGTTCAAGAACTTGATGTTGTTCTCGGTGTTCATCTTAAAGATGTTGTTTTTATGAAGATCGTTGATGAGCGTGCAGAATCTTTTGTAAGTCTCAGTTAGTGATTCCCCTCCTTTGGCCCTGAACGCTTAATATCGAGTGAGGCAGTTGGTTATCTTCAGCTGGTTCCCCTCGCAACTACCTTGCATAATTTTTTCCAGTTGATCCCACATTCCTTTGGCCGTATCTTTCTGACTGTCGATGCTGCAGTAGATATTATTTGGAAGACTGTAGATGAGGTATGTCTTAGCCAGTCTATCGCCATCTACTTGCCTCTTTTCTTCTGGAGTCAGCTTGTCATATGGTTTGACCACCCGTTGAGCTGGGGTCCTCCTTCTTGCGATTGGATATCCATCATTGGAGGAGGAACTGGTCTGTGGGTCAACGATCGGAGGATCTCATCGTAGAGAGACTTAGTCTCAATGAAACACATGAAGCGGTCTTTCCAAAAGTTATACACCCCTCGGTACAGGATCAGCGGCTTGAGTTCATATGTTATGGCTAACGCGTCTTGAGTATTCATGATTTGGGCACTTGTGTGATTGTAAGACGATTTGAGTGATCCAAAGGTAAAAGGAGTGATGTAACGCAAGATCCTAAGGGAGTGAGAGAACTAAGATGTTCCTAAGTTCAAGTGGGTAACTAGAGTAACTTGAAGGAAATAAATAAATAAAACAAACACTGAGATGTAGGAAAAATAAAATGAACTTATAAAGAAAAGGTTTACAAAAGTGTGCATGATGAGAAATCCGGAACAGAGGATCCGAAACCAGAAAGATCCGGAACCGGAATGGGACAAGATCCGAAATGGGAATCCGTTACACACCGGAACCGGGACTCGTCCGGAATCGGTATTAGTCCGGAACCGAAATGAGTTCTGGTATAGACCAAATCCGATATGAGACAGGAATCAAGGATGGACCCGGTATGACTCCGGGATCCGGTGTGAGAGTGCGGGAAACTCAGAGAATCCGGGACTCAAAAAAAAATTAAGTCCCATATTCAAACACAGTTCGAAAGAATACGTACCTGGAGGTGCAAAAACCTACCTTTTTTACTGGAAAGCTTCGAATGACTTCTGCAAACACTTTAAGAACACACCCAACAACCAAAGAATGCAAAAACAACTAACCAAATCGAATTATAGCCCACTTTTAAGCAAAAATTGAGAATATTTCCAGAACACAGTGTGATAAACCCAGAATTGAAAAATCTCAAAACGGATGAACAAAGAATTAATCAAACGTGTTCAAATGATTACCAAGACTCTAGAAACACAAAGAGAACACTTTCTTTAGCATGAATTTCGATTTTAACATAGCAATCAAAAACAATTAATAGGCTTTTTCAAAGAAACAGTCGAACAAATTGGAATGACCCTAAATTGAGAGATTTTACCTTTGGATCGTTCGTCTTTCTGCTCTGATACCAATTGTGGATCCCTGATTAACAAGTGCAATCAATGTAATCAACACAATAGCATTAACATGTCATAAATCTCACTTGATTGAATAACAAAAAATATGAATTACTCAGTAGCCATACAAGGTGTTTAGCAAATAGTAATTATGTCATTAACCCTAATTCTAAACAGAAAGAAACTTGTTAGTGCAATATGTCTTCAAGGTTTTAATATAGAAAGGTCAAAGTCAAAGTCAATGTTTTGAGTTATATTGTGTTGTTTACACCTTGTAATGTGTTTAGTATAAACAGGTTTAGTTGTGTGTTAGTATAGGACTCTAGACATACTTAACTCACATTCTTATATTCTAGAGAGAGAAACACTTGTACAGAACTCCTAATCTTGTAATGTGTTCTTGAGAGAAATGGATGACGAATTCATATCTTCTCTATCTTGATTGAGCTTGGTTTAACAATTGGTATCAGAGCAGGATCAAGATTCAGAGAAGAATTTTGTTGATCAATCAGTAGAATTTGAGGATTTTTCAAGAAGATTTTCTTGATTTTTCAAGAAAATCTCGTTTTCTTGAAATTTTATCAAATTTTGTTGATTCTTGATCAATTTGTTCTACAAATTGGACAGTTGGATTCGTTTTTCTGATCAGAACATCTTTCTTTCAAGGATCGAAGTCTAATTCAGAAGATTTGTGGTTCATTTTTAGAGTTTTTTAGATTTTTTGTCTGTTTCGTGAAAAGCTACTGTTCATTCGTGTGTTTTTGGAATTAAGAGGTTTTCAGAGGTTGAAGTTTGAGGAAGAAGTGTTCAAAATTGAGTTTCTAACTGATCTGCACAAATTAATTTCAGAAATTTCAAGATTTTCAGTTTCAATTTTGGGATTTTCAAGATTTTGGTTTGGTACGTATCAGGTTCTGATCGATCCATTCAGATTCAAATTTAGAGGTTTTCAGACAGAATTTTGTGAAGAATATGTGATCAGATAGTGATTTCGAAGAGGTCTGTGAAGTTTGATTTCAGAAGTTTTGGATTTTCAGAGGTTATTTGACGTTTTTTTGGAATATCTCGCAAGATCCAAACTTTTCGCAACATTCATCATACTTTTCGCAAGATTCATAATCTGTGTATGTGAGAAAATCGCATCCGTCTTCTGCGAGTTTTATCATTTTTCGCAACCGCCTATTGCGATTTCCTAGCTTTGCGCAACCTTAAGTTGCGAAATTCTCATTTTGCGCCTCAGTTGCTTGCGAAATTCTCACTTTTCGCAACTGTTGCTTGCGAGTTTCTCCACTTTTCGCATCCTTGGCCTGCGAGTTTCTTACTTCTCGCTTCTTTGAGTTGCGAGTTTCTGACTTGGTTATTTTCAGACGATATTAAAAAAAAATTAAAAAAAAGAGTATTTTGAGAAAAAATTTTATAATGAAATTTTTTCTATAGTGTATTTCATACATTTTAAGAGTTTTTCAAGAAAAAGTTTTATATAAATTTTTTTCTTTATAAAGATCTTTTAATCGTCAAGCGATCATGAACCGACTTCCAGTGCTGATCAAAGAATCTGATTTTGAACGATGGAGTGTTTCGTTTATCGATTTCATTTCAAGTCGAGAAAATGGTGAATATATGAAAAAAAACTTTCTCCGAAGGTCCAATGATCATATATAAAATGGAGAATGACTTTACAGAAGAAGAGTATAAAAGAAAGAAAGCTGATAAGGACGCTTCGTACTACTTGATTCTTGCACTTCCACAACACATTTATAAACGCGTTGAAGCTTTCAAAAACAACCCGATGCAGATGTGGAATGAATTAACGAAGCTTATGCATGGATCAAAGGTTGAATTCAAGAGAAAAGAAGAGAAGAAAGTTGAAAGGGAAGATGATAAAGAGAAGATTATCGAGCTTACAAAGAAGTTGCAAGAGATGGAAAATCTTTTGAATATGGAAAGAGAAGATTTCAAGAAAGAAAGAGTGGATCTAATTCAAAGGATTTCGAAACTTGAAATGGCTTTGAAGACAAAGACTAAAGAAATTGAAGACAAGAAAGATGTTGAACTCAAATGTCTAAGACTTTCCAAGCAGAACTCAGATTTTCAGAAAGTCTTATTTTTAGAGAAAGAAAAGTTGAAGAAGGAAAGACTTGTGTTTGAAGAGAAAATGAAAGATTTTGAAATAAAGAATAGGAAGCTGTCAGAAAAAATTTCTGAACTGCAAAAGGAGTTGGATTTGGAAAGAAGTGAGTTAGAAAAGAGAAAGAAAGCTGAGTTTCAAGCAAGGAGCGTAAAGGATGATTTTTCTGTAGAACGGAAGATATTTCAGCAAGAAATTCAGAAACTCACGAAGAATTTGGCGGGTTTATCTACATATATCATGAAGAAAAAGAGGGTGAATTGTGATATTCGGAAGAAGCTCGATTTGATGACAAAGGAACGAAATGACTTATCAGACAAAGTGAGGTCGTTCAACAAATCCGGAAGCTATTCTGAATGTCCGATTCGATCTTCCAATCTTTTCTACGATCATTCGGTGGATAAGTCTTCCAAATCATTTTCTGATCTTCCTTCCTACAAAAGAATCAACATGCAATGGAGAGTCAAAGGTAAATTTACGGAAAAAGGTGTTCCTAAATCATCTGTTCCCGACAAGAACACTAACCTGAAAGGTAAATCTTTTTCTAAACCTGATTCATTCTATTCCGCAAATCATTTAATCAGGTTAGCACAAAAGAATATATGTTGTTCTTATTGTGGAACTAATGATTTTGTGCATAAAGAATATACTTCTTTTTGGTACGGTACTTATCATTTTCCTTCCTATAGAGCTTCGTTTAACAAGCCAGGACCCAAGACTCGTTGGGTACCAAAATCTACTTAATCTGTTTTGCAGATTTAGAGACAAGTGTTGAACTCTCGGAAGATGAAGTACTTGTGCATTCAAGAAGATATTGAACATCACATATTTTCAGGGTGTTTATTATTTTTTTATATACATGTGATTAATGACAAATCTTTTGGTATTTTGTAGGGGGAGAAAGATAAAAGACAATGGTTTCTAAACACATCGGTTTAGAACCCGGATTTCAAAGTTTATGGCTTTTGAACATATCAGTTCAAAACCCATGCTTCAACGACCATGGCTTCTGAACAATTCAGTTCAGGACCCGTACTTCAAAGGCTATGACTTCTAAACATATCAGTTTAGAACTCGTACTTATCAGGTGATATCCTTTCACTGTCATATCTTTCTATTTTTAGGACATGTGCTTAAAGGTAACATTGTGTTATATTTTATGTCTACTAACGTTGAAAGTTTGAACCTTCACAAATTTAATTCAATGAAGTGAAAAATTCTTCAATTTTTCATTCAATAAATAAAATGTGTGTTAAAGATGATTTTACGAGCATTTTTGTATCGTCAGAGTTATATTTGTTTCTACTTTCGCTTCTGAAATAAGTCGAAAGGTCAGCGAAACATGTTTGAGATTTTGATATAAGCGCAAAATTGTGTAAATCTAGACTTATACAGAATACAATGCTCACAAAGCCTATTCGTCTTAATCATGAATGGAAACGAAAATATGGGGGAAGCACTACGTCTTTGAACCAAGTGATTGAGATGCTATATTAAAAAAAAATTATATATATATATATATATATAATAAAATCATTTAGTTTGATAGTTTGTGCCTGTGGCCTATCTGGTTTGGGAGATTAAGTCCCAAGGGGTACTCGTTACCTAGCCCCTAAGATCAACTGATCTGGGATTGGTTGACCCAAATCCTGCTATAGAACCAGGTAGAAAACCATATTCTACTGGTACAGATGGGATTAAGGGATATCGATGTAGCCTTTCTGGTTCGGGAAAGTAAGTTCCAAGGGGTGCTTGTCACCTAGCCCCTAAGGCCAACTGGTCTGGGATCGGCTGACCCAAATCCTGCTATAGGACCAGTTAGAAAGTTACGTTTACGGTGTATCTTAGTCTTAATAAACTGTTTGATTATAAAAGATGCCAATGAGCACATAATAAAAGTTGCCAATGTGCAGAATATGAAAAGATGCCTAAGAGCACACATCTCTTGAAACTTGGGGAAAATACAAAGTCGCGATAAACCTGTAAATTTGTGAAAATTCTGTTTTTGGACAAATAGTGTGAGTATGAGCAAAGTATTCTTATAGGTTTTAGAGGTGCATTTGCTTGTTGCTAATCATATTTCGCATGCTAGCACACCAAATAGATTTAATAAAGGAGTTGAAACTGAACATTTTGTTACTCGATATGCGATGATGTATTGTTTTTTAATCCAAACGCATGCATTTGATTTCACTTGATGGAAATATCTGTTACATTTCATTAAGTTGAATTTCTTTTGTTTGGTGTTCAAATGATTAAATGTTAGAAGTTATAAAATGTTGTTCAATGAATTCTATTTTCTTTCTATAAGTTTGTTAAAATGTGCGCTTATATGATTTTTATGCAAATTTTCAGGGGGAGAAAATCAACTTGCTCTACAATTCTTATTTTTAGGGGGAGCAAGATTTTTCGCTTATGGGGAGATTGTTCGTGTTTTTCAAGGGGAAGAAATATTTTTGAAGAGGGAGATTGTCCGTGACTGAAATTGAAAAGATTTTCGATGCTCGTGATGCTTACTTTCATCGAAAAAGGGGGAGAATGTCTACATCAATTTCATGTCAAAGAAAGTTTAAAATCAAAGATTCGTTTTAATGTCAACGGGGAGATTTGTAGAAAGAAGACGTCGTTTCAAGAAAGGATAGGGGGAGTTTTATTCTTCAAGAGTTTTTAAGAAATCGATTGATCATTTCAGTGATCTCTTTCTTTTGAACCCGTGCGTTTATGAAGATCGACACCGAAGAATGAAATTCTCAAGTCAATGGAAATGGGGAGAATTCTTCAAGAGTTTGAGGAAAATCGATTGATCATTTTGTGATCTCTTTTTCTTGAACTTGTGCTTATTTGTATTCAAAAGCTTTGTGTGAAGATTCATATTCTCCTGTTCGAAGAAAGAAGTTCCTTATTTGCCGTTTGAAGATTGGATGACGTTTTGACTTAGACAAGCATTGATGAAGTCCGAAGATTCAAGAAAGCTAAAGCTTGCTGATCGCATTTGTTTAAACCTTGAATCCAAGGGGGAGATTGTTAGTGCAATATGTCTTCAAGGTTTAAATATAGAAAGGTCAAAGTCAATGTATTGAGTTGTATTGTGTTGTTTACACCTTGTAAAGTGTTTAGTATAAATAGGTTTTGTTGTGTGTTAGTAGGAAGGACTCTAGACATACTTATCTCACATTCATATTCTAGAGAGAGAAACACTTGTACAGATCTCCTAATCTTGTAATGTGTTCTTGAGTAAAATAGATGACAGATTCATATCTTCTCTATCTTGATTGATCTTGGTTTAACAAAACTATTTATATCCCATTAGGGATAGTTACAAGATTTGACAAAAACAACCCCTAAACTTCTATTCAACTGACTTTGAGACCTAACAAAAGAGTTATCACCAGAAGTAAAATAATGCTAGTACTTTTGTTAAGAACTGATGTAAACAATGACGGATGTAAGTGATTTTCCCAAGAAAAAGTTTGTTTGTCATTAAATGTCATCTGAATGTTGATTCGAATAAATGTAAAATTTGTGCTCATTCGAATTTATTGACATTAGCTCAAAAGTGTCTACATTGCACTCATTATGGTCATCATTCTTTTTCTGTAAATTCTAAATCTCAAAAGAAGAGTAATTCTAAAAGCTTCTCTCATAACAATTCTTTCACTAATTCCTCTTCTCAACAGTTTGTTAAAGTTTTTAAAGCTAAAAAGAACATATTTCCAAAGAAAGACGAATTGAAATATCTTGATGTGAAATTTGTGTGGAAATGGTTGCCTAAAAACAGACAAAAGACGCATTTTGTAAACAAAGAGTCAAAATTTGAATGCAGAATAGAAGGCTCGTCAATAGATATAAAGAAATTGCATGAGAGTAACAAGAAATGACTCATATTGATATGGGTACCTAAGTCAAGGTAATTGATTTTTGCAGGTCTGTCATGTGTGGTACATAGGCTCAGGATGCTCAAGACACATGACTGATTTCAAGCACTTATTAATAGATTATGTTGAAAGACGTAGAGCAACAGTTAGTTTTCGCAACAATAGAACAGACTATATTAGAGGATATGGGGTAGTGACAAATGGAAATATCATCATCTAAAAAGTATTTTATGTTGATGGATTGGAACACAATCTCTTCAGCATAAGTCAATTTTGTAACAACTATTTTCATGTGAGGTTTTCTATATGAGGTTGTGCATGTTTGGGTAACAAATCACACCTCACGACCGATGCAGGAAAACAAGGGAGTTGCTTTGTGACAGTGCTTTGAATACACCGATAGACGTGTGATAATTAAACCTCAACGCAAGTATACATCGAGATCTAATGTCGTCTTTCAAGTAATAAAATGGTAAAATACAAGATATCGTTCCCACAGAGATTGGAGTAAAAGCGCAATAAAAGTCTAGTAAAAGAAATGGTTTCCAAGGATCAAGTCGAAGATTAATGATTTTCTGTTGGTGGTCGGAATTATCACAGATGATATAACAATTAATAAAGGATAGCAAGGGTGTAAGATCTTGGGGTGAGATTTAAACAAAACTTCCAGCGGACCAATGCTGTGGCAATGCTACAGCATTGTGTCTTTCAACACTTACATTCACCATCTACTTTTCAGGTTGCCCTCTCGGGTTTTCTGCCATTTACTACTGATCTAGCAGCCACTAAACCCATCTCTGGTGTTATGTGTCAGAACTATCAATAGCAAAAAGAGTCCTTCCAAGTATATGGATAAACAAATCTCTTTGTTAAAAATCACTCTCTCGAGCCGATTCCCATATCAGTTAAGTTGACGTGTTCTAAGTGGGCCATCTCTGACTCGCACTCTACACTATTACCATACATACAGATGATCAACTTATCGGGCAAAATCAACCAGAAAGAACAGAGGTGACAAATCTCTTTGCCAGTCGCTCTCTCAAGCTTACTTTCTTTGTCATTCGGATTGACGTGCATATCAATGACTCATCTCTGAGACCATGGCACTTTAACACTTTCAAAGTGATCATCCGTCTAGAAGTAACTTGAACTTTTATAAAACTTAACATGAAATGGTGAACATCATTATTGAGAAACGATGTCCACTTTTCATTGTGTTTAAAACCTCACCCTTTAATCTCACACCCAAGCTTTGGAAATTTAGCTACTCATACTGAAATGTAAATTACGAGAAATATAAATTGCATAAATAAACGACATTAAATAAAGACGTAAATGTAAATGACTTAAATATAAAGTGCAAGAATTTAAAGATTATGAATTAGTGCAGCAATGCTATGAACAAAGCTGCAGCAAATCATAAAAACTATGAATATTAAAAAGAAGATGAAGAACAAGATGAAGATCATAAGTTAACTTGCATAAATATTTAAAGGAAAGCAATAAAGTGATTCAAAATCAGTTTGTGAACTGATTTCTCCTCTCCTAAAACAACACAAACACCTCCTATTTATACAAAATGGAGTTGGAAACCAAGCCATGCCAAAGGACAACAACTACACTATTAATGTACCAAACTTGCTACTATTCAATAAGTACACAATACTATAGTGCCCATGCCTCCCATGTTTATCTTTCGAGAGCTGAACAAAAAATTCACCAAGCATTTGATTTAAGTCTTCTAGAAGTTGGCTGAGTCATACCCAAAAATCAGCACCAAAAAGTCTTCTAGAAGTGTTCTCTTCATTCCAATCATCCAGTCTTCAATGCTGTAGCATTGGGCAGGGCTGCACTATATAAATAAACATAATAAGCCTTCTTAACGCAGTAAACGACATGTAAATCATAATCTTAGCTCCATTAAACAAAGGGTGAAAATAAGTCATTAAAAGGACTCAAATGTTGGGATAAAATAGCAAAGCCTAACTAAAAAGGAGAAGAAAAAGATATAATATGCATTAATAAATAATGCATATCACACCCTCAAATTTAAAGTGTTGTTTGTCCCCAAACAACTAAAAGACCTAAAAAGAAAATGACTCAATTTTGAAATTTCTTGCAAGAATATGGCATTAGGTGCCCACATAATGTAGAACATACCCCATGGAATTCATAACCTTTCATACATCTTTTATCATTCATTTAAAGCCTAAGTGTGTGTGTGTATCATAAGCTAACACTAATCTTCTTTTTGTTAGACTCAACACATCCTACATTTAGAATCAATAGGTCTTTTTAGGGTCACTCTTTGGCATTTATTTTCTCACCAAGCCTTTTCTCTCAACAAAATTTCCACAAAAATTTTCAATTTTTGGCACTTTGTGCTCCTTTTGTTGACTTTGTGTACCTTGCCCCTATGGGACATTTTTGGTACTTCTTTGATCACAAGAATTTCATATTAGAGCTTTGCTCTTTTGTATTGATTTTCTTTCTTTAAGGTGTAACCCTCCTTTTAGGGTGTAACCTTCCCACCCTCAAATTTAGAATATACAATGTCCCCATTGTATCCCATGAAGTGTATGAGTGTATAAAGGCTACAAGTGGCTATTGGAAATTAAAAAGAAGGCATAGATCATTCCCTAAATGTGTATAGGGTGTGTGAGTCAAGTTGTGTCCCAAGAAGATATTTGCTAGTTCTAACAAGAACACAAAACTTAGGTAAATTCATGATTCAAAAAATTATTAGGGTTATGAACAAAAAAACAGGGTATGCTTATATGTGTAATCTTGCAAAAGAAAAGAAACCTAAAAATTGTAAAATTATCCCAGACACAAAATAAAATAAAACATGGAGACTAAGGTAAATGATTTGAACCTGCCCTACTCCATAGGAGTAGGTTGTGAACCAAGTGGTTGGAATGAATGTTTCGACACAAGAATCCGCATTTTCTTCTTTTAGCAAGATGTTCTTCTTTTTCAACAACCGGATCTCTTGTTGACAACTTATTGTGGCATGGTGGAATTTGCTGGAGCACATCAGTATGCTCCTCAGCCCAAACGGTTCTCACCAAATTAAATTGGTGTTTCTCTTTCCACTTATGTTTATACACGTTTCTCATCACGTGTTTCTCTCTTTGATCATGGCACAAGATTTTAATGGAACAAATGGGGGAACAGGTCATCCCCCAAAGATTTTTCCACACCACCTCACCAACAATAGAACTTGATTTTATGAAGTTTCCCAAGTCATTGGATTGATCATCACGTCCCTTTTTAAAAATAACTTGAAAATTTTCTACGCATCTTTGCTGCATGAATGCTGCAGCATCCGCAACAATGTGTTTTTTCTGCACAGATTCAAAGTAGGGGTTAATGACAATCTTGGCATTGTGTTGCACCTCTTCACTATTTTGAAGTGAAGAGGGATTGCTTAAATGCTCAGGTTCTTCCTCGTAACTCTCCATCTCTTGACTATTTTCCAAAGTATTGACCTCATCCTCATCCTTACCATTACACTCAAAATTATCAATCTCACTTGGTATAGGAATTTGGTTTTGTCTGTTGATCTCTTCAATATAATCCGACATGTTGGCAAAAGATATTTCCATTCTTTGTGTGTACTCTTTCACCATAGTTTCAAGAGATTCGAAGTTTTCAACTTGTTCTAAAGAGGTTGTAGGGGGTAAAAATGAGTTATTAAAGTCATCCCCTTGAAAACTCTCAAAAAAATCAACTTGTTCCTCCCAAGATTGGTCAAAATTATTTGCGCAAGTGTTACTCCAATCTTGGTAGGGTGGTGTTGGTGATGTGAAAGTGCCATGATTTTGATTATTTAGAAAAAAATTAGGATGATCCTCCCATGATTGAGTATAACCATTGAAGTGTGAGGTATCCCAATTACTATCTCCCATGAAATAATTGGAATCAGGGTTCGAAGGGCAATAATATGTGAAATGATTTCCGCCACAGAAGTCACAGAAAACAGTTTCATATGGCCGAAACGAATATCCCATTGAATCCATATTCACAGAAAGATAAACTCAAAGTGTGTTACTTGTACACACATGAAGACGTATGACAAGCAACAAAGGTGGTAGAAAAATCAAATCTTTTAAAATACTTTTAAAAACTTTTAGCGTGCCAATCCCCGGCAGCGGCGCCAAAAACTTGACAGTGCTTTGAATACACCGATAGACGTGTGATAATTAAACCTCAACGCAAGTATACATCGAGATCTAATGTCGTCTTTCAAGTAATAAAATGGTAAAATACCAGATATCGTTCCCACAGAGATTGGAGTAAAAGCGCAATAAAAGTCTAGTAAAAGAAATGGTTTCCAAGGATCAAGTCGAAGATTAATGATTTTCTGTTGGTGGTCGGAATTATCACAGATGATATAACAATTAATAAAGGATAGCAAGGGTGTAAGATCTTGGGGTGAGATTTAAACAAAACTTCCAGCGGACCAATGCTGTGGCAATGCTACAGCATTGTGTCTTTCAACACTTACATTCACCATCTACTTTTCAGGTTGCCCTCTCGGGTTTTCTGCCATTTACTACTGATCTAGCAGCCACTAAACCCATCTCTGGTGTTATGTGTCAGAACTATCAATAGCAAAAAGAGTCCTTCCAAGTATATGGATAAACAAATCTCTTTGTTAAAAATCACTCTCTCGAGCCGATTCCCATATCAGTTAAGTTGACGTGTTCTAAGTGGGCCATCTCTGACTCGCACTCTACACTATTACCATCCATACAGATGATCAACTTATCGGGCAAAATCAACCAGAAAGAACAGAGGTGACAAATCTCTTTGCCAGTCGCTCTCTCAAGCTTACTTTCTTTGTCATTCGGATTGACGTGCATATCAATGACTCATCTCTGAGACCATGGCACTTTAACACTTTCAAAGTGATCATCCGTCTAGAAGTAACTTGAACTTTTATAAAACTTAACATGAAATGGTGAACATCATTATTGAGAAACGATGTCCACTTTTCATTGTGTTTAAAACCTCACCCTTTAATCTCACACCCAAGCTTTGGAAATTTAGCTACTCATACTGAAATGTAAATTACGAGAAATATAAATTGCATAAATAAACGACATTAAATAAAGACGTAAATGTAAATGACTTAAATATAAAGTGCAAGAATTTAAAGATTATGAATTAGTGCAGCAATGCTATGAACAAAGCTGCAGCAAATCATAAAAACTATGAATATTAAAAAGAAGATGAAGAACAAGATGAAGATCATAAGTTAACTTGCATAAATATTTAAAGGAAAGCAATAAAGTGATTCAAAATCAGTTTGTGAACTGATTTCTCCTCTCCTAAAACAACACAAACACCTCCTATTTATACAAAATGGAGTTGGAAACCAAGCCATGCCAAAGGACAACAACTACACTATTAATGTACCAAACTTGCTACTATTCAATAAGTACACAATACTATAGTGCCCATGCCTCCCATGTTTATCTTTCGAGAGCTGAACAAAAAATTCACCAAGCATTTGATTTAAGTCTTCTAGAAGTTGGCTGAGTCATACCCAAAAATCAGCACCAAAAAGTCTTCTAGAAGTGTTCTCTTCATTCCAATCATCCGGTCTTCAATGCTGTAGCATTGGGCAGGGCTGCACTATATAAATAAACATAATAAGCCTTCTTAACGCAGTAAACGACATGTAAATCATAATCTTAGCTCCATTAAACAAAGGGTGAAAATAAGTCATTAAAAGGACTCAAATGTTGGGATAAAATAGCAAAGCCTAACTAAAAAGGAGAAGAAAAAGATATAATATGCATTAATAAATAATGCATATCACTTTGCATGACAAGTCTTGTATTAAGATAAGGGCTCCTAAAATAGGCATGACCATGTCTTTAATCGTCGCCAGTTAGGTATTTCTGTCGTACGACCAAAATATTCCCCAAGTCGGACGACCATCGTACGGTTATCTTTGACACTAACCTACTAACGGTCGACAAGTGTTTCTTGGATTACTATTTAATGCAGGTCAAGAATCATAAAGGGCAATGGACATAAATGAAGACCGCAATCAAGCGTATTCAATACCAAGAACCGTTTTCTACATTTATGAAGAACATTAATGACGCCAAAGCCTATATATTCCAAAATTGAAGATACATTCGGGACATCCAATTTTCAAGAATACACAACAAGTTCACAGCAATAGACACCTGATATACAACGTGTTCATCTGAGCTCCCAAGCACATACAAGGATTTCCAGAATCTTTCTCGAAGCATTCGCACGATCAATCGCATCTTCATCCGCAGAAACGCACGACGAAGCTTTATTTCACACGACACACGATATTTTCTTACAATTAAGTCTATTTCTACTACAATTGTAATCTATTGTACTCACGAAACTTGTTACTAAAGGATGTCATCCGTATTTGATGACCATAGTGCACCATCGACTTCTACAGTCGACCGCAGTTTTTACCCTCGATAGGGTTTTCCGCGTCACCAAACTCTCTCGCCTCTTTTACTTTTGTCATTTGTCGTACGACTTGTCGTGTGATTCCTTTCTATAGTTGTTAAAGCTCTACATCGACCTTAGGTTATTCTTTGGGTTATTTTTGGCATTAACAGTTTGGCGCCCACCGTGGGGCCCCATCTAGAGGAAATCTCCGACAAAGCGTACGACCTACTAATCGTTTCTTGAGCTCTCTCTATTTTTCAGGAAATGTCGGGTCAAGAAAACCTTTTCAAACAGCAAAATGGTCCAAACCAGAATGCTGGCAATTTCTTCGGTCATCATAACGGTTCAAACCAGAATCAAGGAAACTTCCTTAGGAGTCAGAATGGTCTACTCCAGAACCAGGAGGCTTCTATGGTCCTCAAGGAATCCCGCTCCAGAATTCAGGAAACGTTTTCAACCCACAAGGTGGTCTGAATCAAAACGCTGGGAACACCTTCGGTCCACAAAATGGCCCAAGACCATTTTCAGGGGTCCCCCATCAGGGACAATATCCACCGCAACATCTTCGACCGCTGCCGCTATATCAAAACCAAACGATGCCTATGTTAATGACAACCTTTCGGCCGCTATCCCATTTCAGACTCCCATTGTGTCTATTCCCACGATGAGCATCCCGACGATGCCCCAACCGACGTTCACTTTTCCACCACAAGGAGATGCTACTGACTCGACGCATCATAATGGCTTCCATACAAACAATGGCTCTGTCCCTGCGACAAATGGAGGGTCCAATTAGGACGACCCATTCGCTCGACGCTTGAAGCTTCTCGAATATCAGAACGAAAAGATGTTATCACTATTTTCAAAATCGCCTGGAGCTGCCGTCCTTGTCGACGTCAAGCCTCGCTCTGGATTTCAAGCATCCCCTTTTGTCGATGAAATTGCAACTGTCGACATTCCAAAAAAGTACAGTATTCCAGCTTTTTCGCCCAAGTATTCGGGAATAACCGACCCGATGGAACACATCACCCAATACAAACAATTGATGTGCACTGCGTCAATCCCGCATCAATACCAAGAAGTTTGCATGTGCAAGAGTTTTGGTTCGACCCTTTCAGGGGCTGCTCTCCAATGGTTGATCAACCTCAAGCCTAAGTCCATCGGCAATATCGCCGGGTTGGTCAACCAGTTCTCGCAACAGTTCGCCAATAGTCGCAAGATGGAGAAGCAGACTAGTGACTTGAATTACGTAACACAAAAAGCTGGAGAATCTATTCGCAATTACTTCAATTGTTTCAACGCAGAAATGATCAGTATCCGAAACTGCGACGTCAAAATAACAATCGAGGCCTTAACGACGACAATTCAGGACTGTACACCGATCTTTTGAAATACCCGCCGGAAAACTTTGAAGACTGTAAGTTCCCAATCTAGTGAAAGAATCTGAACAATGAAAAACAATCTAGAGAAAGAAAGTCATCCATCATTCATTGATATAACAAAGATTACAAATGAGAAATGACTTACATGCATAAGTCAGAAAGACATAAAGGACAATTTATAGTAGGCACATGACACTCCCCTGGCTCTACCATAAAGTCAAACAAACTAATACACAAAGTCAAACTGTCTTGATTACAACATAGAAATACATTAACATTCTCCCCTTTGTAATCAAGGCAGGAAAGGTCTTCTCCTTCTTTGAGCTCCCAGATAGGTTTCTATTCTCCGCATAGTTGCTCTGAAGGAGATTCTATCATTTATCTCGTTGATCGCTTTGACCACTAAAGATCTTGCAAGAGAAGGCATCCACGTTTCTCCTCTTTCTCTATCATTGATTTTCAGATGATCTTGCAACTGAAGCAACAACACTTTGAACGTTCCGTCTGAATACTTTGCAATCTCGCTGAATCTGAGAAACCTCTTTTCTCCCCTTTCATTTTTGTATACAACTCCAAATTCATGATCTCTGATCACAACATATAGTGGCATCCTCTCTAAACCATTTATCATCTGATTGGGCCTCAACATATTGACGATAGGTTTATCACTTTCCAAACCCATTTGAAAATCAAAGCACTGAACATATAAGATGTGTCTCCACATGAATCTCTTGATGGCATTCAAAGCAAGTGTAATGTTATCCCGTCTGAATTGAAGATCTCTGAAGTAATGATACATAAACTCAAAGTCTTCAATAAGCAAATGATAGAAATCTGCTTCAGTGAAAGTGTATATCTTGCAATCTTGCCGTTGAACCACGAAAACTGGGTACCACATCTTGTAGAACAATTTGGCATAAACCTCCTTAACCGTCACAATCAACTTCTTGCTTCTGACCTCATGAACCTTTTGGCATTTGGCACGCATAAAGTACATGTATTCAAACTTGAAAGCCTCAGACTGATCAGTTATCCCCAACACGACATATGGATTCAACCTCCATATGTAGTGTACAAAAATCCTCCTTTCAGAATCCTCCAAGAAAGGTGTTCTCATCCTTAAGGTTCTTTGCCTTTCCTCCAATTGGGTTAGCCTTAGGTTTTTAGAGGTAGAAGGGCCAGGTTGGCTTGAAGAAGGGTTAGAAGGACCTGCTTAGTCAGTTTCAGGGTTGAAAGATGGAATAAAAGGTGGTTCTTTAGGCTTAATCTCAAGTTCAGATGTTGGTTTAGGAGTTAGATCAGGAGTTGATTCAGGTATTGTTTCAGGTGTTGGTGGTGAGTAAGGTTGAACAGGTGGTGTAGATTAAGGTTCAGATTATTTTGGTTGAGTGAGATTGATGTTTATTTAAGTTGTTTTCGGTTGGGATGGGATTATGGTATATAGGATCAGGAGATTGGATAGGGCTAACATGTATATCATCTGGAGTGCTTTGCCCATAGAACTGATTCAGAAATTCAACTTCACTTTCCATAAATCCCATATTTTGATCATCTTGGCCATCAGTGATCATTAACACATTCCCCGACTCCTTTTTAATCCTCCAAAACTTATCATAGTCATTTTCAGTTCCCGCCTCATTCTCATCCTCCGAACTTAACTCAACAATTTCTACAAATAAATCCACCACTTCTCTTATCGCTTCTTTATTAACCTTCGGCTTTTCAAACCGTCGGTTCAGCATTTGGATCAACATATAACACAATTTGTTTGCCACTTTCTTCACCTTGTACCCCCGATTCAAACATTTCGATAACCTCTTCAGTTGTCATCGTTCTCCCTAGACTTGAAGTCTCAACATCAGACCGTTGTTTCTTAGACTTCTCCCCCTCATGATCATGATCATCCGGATCCTGATCATGCTTCTGTTTAACGCCTTGTGCTTGAGACTTACAAGACTCAGTTAGAGAAGCAACCTGTTTTGACAGTGAATCCATAGCTTTCTTCATTTCATCAAGACTAGATAGAACATCAGTCGTGAATTGGTTGAACTCGGTAGAAGAAACAGCATTCGGTGTAGGTTGAGGTGGTTGAGGTCGAGGTTGAAAGTTTTCAAGTAGGCTTAGTAAAGTTTTGTTGCTTGGATCATCTGGGGTTATGGAAAGTAGTTTGGCATACAACATATTGTTAGTCCCAGATGGCTTAACAGGTATTGTAGAAGGGGGGGGGGGGTTGAATACAATACTCAAAAAATTTCACAATTTTAATTCTTTTATTGAAAAACCTTCAACAAGAATTACACATAGAAACTAAACACTGTTGCGGAAAAGAACAGATAAACTATTCTAACAATCTTTCACAAAGTATACTAAACAAAACAACTAAGAACACTTAGAACAAAGCTATAGAGTTTTTCAAGCAATATGGAGATTTCTAGCACTGAGAGAGAATTCCAGAAAGCGTGGTTTGCATAGAGATATCTTCTTCCTTTTATAGTGTGAAAAGTGTGATAAGCAATAAACGCTTGGGACACTTGTCATCACCAGATTTGCTGAGGATGTTGACTTCTGAAAAGCTGATATGTCTTTATCACCTTTTACTAGGTAGTAGGAATAGAACCCATGCTGTTGAAAGGGTCTTTAACTGATAATGGATAAAACGACAAACAGTCACTTTTATCGGGCAAAGGATATTGTCCCATAATAAATGATCTTCTTGATGGGTATTCCAAGACAATCATACCGAAGGTGTTCCACCGATATAACTGGCATTGGACATTGAAACCATCTGCAAAGAAAACCATTGAAACAAGCATCCCACCGATTTGAGCCTTATGATCGATGGGATTATTTCAGCGATGAGAGGGAGTTCGGTGGGGAGGTTGTCCACCGATGTGGGAACCCAAAATCGGTGGGCAATGACTTGAATGTTTTTCGAGAAGAGTCTTCTTATTTCCACAATGAGAAAATCTTCAAGCTTGGTTTCGGTTGATCTTCGACTTCACCGAACTGTTGATATCTTGTACAAGTTATTTAAAAGAACCATGCTAAAATATTCTAAGTAAAGTATAGAGAGGACATTGGTGAGTCAATTTCAAATCTTGGTGACCCAACAATCTCCCCCTATTTGAATTTGAGCTCCTTTCTTAGAATATTAAAGAGTATTGAAAACTAAAATGCATTTTGACCCTTTTTACTCTTTTTGGGTTCTTTTCACATAGACTATTCTTTTTGTTCTTTTTGATCTATTTTTCTTTTGAATGAGTATGTATACTATAGACAATATTTACAAGTAAAATAACTATGTGCAACAAGGAAATTTAAATAGAGGAGAAGTACTTGTATTACCGAAACTTTCATACATTTGGAAATGAAGAGAAGTTTTACAAGTACTTGAGAAATGAAAATGAAAACACATAGATCATTTTCTACCGGCGCTGGATCTTGGCAAGGATGTTCTGATAGAATGATTGAGCTTCGGGGATGTACGACATCAGATTGGATATGCCTTCAAGAAGAATAATGTCAGCCAAAGGGATTTGAGCAAACATGAAGAAGCGACGTTGGCCGAAACCATCATTGAAGTAGAGTCCGGGAATCGGTGAAAGACTTATTATGGTTGAGGGATAAGAAGTTGAAGTGGGAAGAGACAAGTTTAGATTGTCCACATAGGGAATCCTTTCTTTCTTGGCCAAGTCTTTGAAGATGTGATCGGTGACCTTTTGGTTCTTGGTATTCGGTAGGCGTATGTCTTCCTTGAGAGATTGAAGTTTGGCTCTTTCATCGGGGGAGAGAACGATGTTGTGCTTCCTTTTTACTTCTCTCATTTTATCCATCAAGTCATCAATGCACTTGATGAATACATCTTTTTTTGGATTTATGCTCTTTATCAGAAGTTTGGAGATTTCAAACTATTCGGAGAGGCCAAATTGTTTCAGATGATAATCTCTAATGCTTCTCGACAGGCCATCTTCTCTATCAATTATCAATCTTATGTCGGCAGGATTGGCTTTGGAGGTGGCGATTTTAATACCAGTGATTGGAGAGCGGTTGGTTCGGTAATGCATCGTCTTTTTGTACCAAGAGATTTCATCATTCTTTTCTTCTGTTATGGCACTCAGGACCGATTTCTGAGTTTTGATGGCATCGGTAGATTTTGCTTTTGCTGCTTCTTCTTCGGCAGCTTTCAAAGAGAGGGCTTTAGATTCATCCAAAGCTATTTGAGCAAGTTTGGCTTCCTCAATCTCTTGAGGAGTTAGACCAAGATCGGTGATGGAGTCTTGAGATGCTGGATGAGTTGGTGGTTTTAGTTTCAGAGTTTGGGCACCCTCATGTCGGGCCCCATACTTGGCTAAATCTTTCTTTTTCTTTTCTTCTTTGGCTTCTTGTTCGACAGATATTATTTTATTTCCTTTATCCTTGGGGGTCTCAGACACTTGCTCCCCCTCAGATTGTGCCGATGTTTTCTCCACCGATTGCTTTTGATGAATTGGTGGTGGTGATGAAGTAGTACCAAAAGTTTTCGGTGGTGGAGAAGAAGTCGGTGGTGGTGAGGACTTCGGTGGTGGTGAAGAAGTCGGTGGTGGAGAAGAAGTTGGTGGTGGTGAAGACTTCAGTGGAAGTGAGGATTTTGGTGGTGAAGAAGAAATAGTACCTGGAGTATTGGTGGCTTTCTTGGAGATGCGGATGTGAGGGTGATCGGTGGAATGTGAAGGCTGATTGATGCTTGTTCTTTTGACCGAAGGCATTTTCGGTGGATGTTCAGATTTCTCCCCCTCAGCAACAGGCCGAACCTTCAAACCCAATAAAGTAAAGACCTGATCAAGTTTCAAGTGTAGAAGGTCGATACTGGCAGGATCAATGCTGGTCAAAGTAAAATCCCCCAAGTCCATATCCCAATCTAGACTCTTTTCAAGGAGTTCAACTTTGTTATGCAAAGAGTCAAGGGACTCAGATAAACTCCATCGAAGATTTTGATGCCGACGGGCCTCACTGTGAAGACGGAAGAGTTCAGCATCTTTAACTGTCGTGGATGCTTTGAAGGCACCGAAAGAGATGGCAAGATCGGAATGAGAAGTGGTCAAGGACTCCACTTTGTTGGAAAAACGATCCATACTTTCGGTGACTGGTCGGAGAGCATCGCGAAGGGTATCCGCCAAAATCCGAGGTTGCCGTGACTCGAGCACCAACACCCGATCATTTGTTTGAGCCATAAAAGAGACCAGATCTTGTTTGAGCGATTCAAACTGAGTACCAACCAATCTACACTGACGAGCACTTTCTCTAACCTCCGCAATTAAATCACTCGGTAGGCTAATACCCGTAATAGGAGGGGCACGAATCTCGGGTAAATCGAATCGGGGAAATGTTGGTGATAACCAGGAATGTGGTAGAGGTAGGATTTTGTCGTCAACAGATGGAGATGAGGATGGATGAGTGCATGAAGGATCGGGGTAGAGGATCCTTTGTCGAGGTATCGGTGGGGGAGATGATGGATGTTGGGGAGGGGTTTGGGATGAGGAAGAACCACCCTCAGATCGGTGGGGGGTGGGGGATCGGTAAGGAGTTGGTGATCGGTGAGGAGTTGGAGATCGGTGAGGGGTTGGTGATCGGTGAGGAGAGACGATTAGGGCGATTACTTTCGGTATAGAAACTCTTTGTGGAGAAGGTAGGTCGGTGATAATATCATCGTTGGTGGGGTTGGTTCGGGGAGAACCAGTGTCTTCCAACAAAAATGCAAAGAAATCCTTTGGGAGGGATTTTTCTGTGGGGGAACCCTCAGCGGGTTGTGCATCATCGATCTCATAAAGATCGGGTGTTAAGCTGTGCAGTGAGAATTCTGTACCCTCGAGGTCATCTCCACCACACAAAGAAGCGAGTGGGGAGGTAAGTTGTGGTTCCTCCAATTGTACAACCGAACCCTGTGGAGAGGCAACGGAGGAGTCGGTTGGGTTGATAATGGATTCCCTTGGCCCGGAGGGGTGAAGTTCAACAACTAGCAATTTTTTAGAATCGTCAGTTGGATTAGTCGGCGGGGCCGAAGATTTTCGAGACCTCTTTAAAGGAGACCTCGAAGGGGATGCTGAGTGCCTCCGCTTACGAGATGGGTTTTGAACCGGGGAAGCCTCCAAGGGATCTCTCGGTGGCGTGGTTCGAGAAGCGGGTGCGGAGGTTTCGGTGGCCTTTCGCCGTTTCTTTTTAGCGCCACCCGACGTCACTCGAGGACGGGGAGAAGGGGCCACTTCGACTTGGAGTTCCACGGGAACTTCCGGGTGTTGAAACCCGGGAGCTTCCGCCTCACCCCAGTGAAGATTGGGAGATAGAGCAAAAGAGATCATACCTTGGCGCAATGGAAGATCAGTAGCGAGGCGACCAACATCGAGGGTCTTTTGGCCAACAATGGGAGATGTCCAATCGTATGTGAAACGAGGAGATTGAGACTTGTGATCCGTATCTAAAGCGGAGCCGAGCTTGTGTTGGAGGATCATGGAGATAAAGAGAGGATATGCTACATGACACCGTTTTGGATGCTTGATCACTTCAGTCAATTCAGTAAAGAAATACTGGGCAAAATCGAATTTTCTTTGGAAGATAAGTGCATGGGCCAACTTTGTAATATAGGAGGGGGATTGATCCTGACCACTTGTCTTTCGAGAAAGACAATGTATCACATGTGCGAAGAAAAAGTTCCACACACTCCCCATTTTGTTGCGAAGGAGAGTACCTGGGCCTTTAGAGGATTTAGAGGTGTCTTCAGATTGGTGTACATAGCCAATGGTGTTGATAACTTGCTCCAGCAGGTTGTCGACATGCATGTCAACATATTCAGAGAAAGCTTCGATTCGGAGAGCACTACGAATGTCATCAACACCGAAGGTGAGGTCGTGGTCACCTTCCTCATCAGTAAGGATAGTCGCATTGATGGTTTCATTTGAAGGATATGAACACACAAGTGAGCCAGAACTTTCCAATCAGCATTTTGCTCATTTTAGGGTTGCACGAGAAAGCATGAAGGAGAGGGGAGCGGGTTAAGAACTTTGTTACCGTGCTAAATTCAGGATGGACAGGATCACGTTCAAATCTTGCAACATGGTTGCAGTTATTGAATTTCAGATCCTCAAAGCAAGTCGGAATGTCTTTGACGCTCTTGGCAGGAGCCATTGTCGCAGGTTTGGATGCAGACGAAAGAAAGAAGAGTTTTCAGGTTTAGAGAGAGAGAGGGTATGAGTTTTGAAATAGGTGGAGTGAGGAAGATGAGGTGGTGTATTTATATGGGATATCGAGAGGGGTTAACAATTCAAAATTGAGAGGGAACGGTTATGAGATGTGAGAGGATAGGCTTTTTAAAAAAAATATTTAAAAGAAGTAATGATTTGGGTTATGGGAACTTGTGTTCGAAAAGGAGTTACACGGAAGGGGAAGGGTCAATCGTCCCTGACACCTAGGGTTTGTAGAGTGATGGAAGCATGGGGAATCGTACGGGATAAGCTTTGAGAATTCGGTGGATGACATCGGTGAATCTATGGTTACATGTCCACCGAAAGAGAATAATGTCGAAGATGTCGGTGTGCGAAATGAGAGAAAACACACCGAGCGAAGAGACTTTCGGTGGGGAATACCGAAGTGAGTTTCGGTGTAGAGTGAGTCCACCAATGGAGGAGAGAGAAGAGAAATTTTGGTAGAGGAATTTGACCGATATGAGGACTATTTCGGTAGAGAAAGAGGTACCGACAAGAGTGAAATTCGGATATGCCACCGATAGAAAAGTATCGGTGGTGGAGAAGCATTATCGACACACGTGTATGAGGATCATTTCGGTGTGAACTATTCTACCGATAAGAAGAGTGATCTCGGTGTAAAGAGTATACACAAAAGATGGTAGAAGTGTCGGTGGAGAATGAGAACACACAGTTATTGAAAGTTGTACATTCCAAGTTCACTTATTAGAAAGTTGAACCTGGCTTCATCTAGAGGTTTGGTGAACAGATCAGCAAGCTGTAGATCAGTGGGAATGAAATGCAGCTCAATGTCACCTTTTGAGATGTGATCCTTGATGAAGTGATATCTGATGTCTATGTGTTTAGATCTGGAGTGAAGAACAGGATTGTTTGCAATAGCTATTGCACTTGAATTGTCACACAGAATGGGAACTTTTGAGTAGAATTGATTGTAATCCCTTAGTTGATTTTTCATCCACGGGATCTGGGCACTGCAACTTCCAGCAGCAACATATTCAGCCTCAGCAGTTGATGTTGAGACTGAGTTTTGTTTCTTGATGGACCAGCTGACTAATTTTCCACCAAGGAGTTGGCAGCTACCTGTGGTACTTTTTCTATCAATCTGGGAGCCTGTATAATCTGAATATAAATACCCAATTAGTTCAAAACCTAAGTATTTGGGATACCAAAGACCCAGATTCAAGGTACCCTTGAGATACCGAAAAATCCATTTTACAGCCGTCAAATGTGATTCTTTTGGATTGGCTTGATAACGGGCACAAAGACAAGTAGCAAACATAATATCAGGTCTGCTAGCAGTTAAATAAAGAAGAGAACCAATCATCCCTCGATACTTCGTTACGTCAACGGATTGACCATTTAGGTCAGCATGAAGTTTCAGAGGTGGTGCCATGGGAGTTTTCATAGGAGAGCTATCTAAAAAGTAGAATTTCTTCAGAAGGTCAAGAATATATTTACTTTGATTTATAAAAATCCCTTCTGAAGATTGTTTGACCTGAAGGCCCAAAAAGAATGTAAGTTCTCCCATCATGCTCATCTCATATTCACTCATCATGAGAGAAGAAAACTCATCACATAGTGATTCATCAGTGGCACCAAAGATGATGTCATCAACATATATTTAGACAAGAATGAGATTACCTGAGGTCTTCTTGATAAAAAGAGTGTTGTCAATTTTACCTCTGGAGTATCCATTATTTAGAAGAAAGTCAGCAAGGGTGTCATACCAAGCACGTGGAACTTGCTTGAGACCATAGAGAGCCTTGTCAAGTCTGTACACATAGTCTGGATGAGCTGGGTCTTCAAACCCAGGTGGTTGTTTCACATAGACTTCCTCTTCAAGTTCCCCATTGAGGAAAGCACTTTTGACATCCATCTGAAAGACCCTGAAATTTCGGTAGGCAGCATGAGCCAGAAAGATTCTTATAGGTTCAAGTCTTGCAACAGGAGAAAATGTTTCATCATAGTCAATGCCCTCTTCCTGTCGGTATCCTTGAGCAACCAGTCTGGCCTTGTTTCTGATAACTGTACCTTCTTCATCCATTTTATTTCTGAAGATCCATTTGGTTCCAATGATTGTCTTCTTTGGAGGTCTGGGAACCAATCTCCAAACTTTATTTCTCTGAAACAGAGAAAGCTCTTCTTGAATGGCAGTGATCCAACAGGGATCGGCAAGAGGTTCATCAATCTTCTTGGGTTCAATGAGAGATAGAAAGTTCACATAGAGACAAATATTTCCAACTCCTCTGCGAGTTTGGACACCAGCTTGTTGATTACCAATGATTTGATCTATTGGGTGATCTTTGGTCCATTTTGAGGCAGAAGGTAAAGGTGGTGGAATATTTTGAGTGAAGGAAATTGATGGAGTGGGATCAGAGGTTTGGTGGGATACAATTATATCGGTGGAAGGTATAGGATCGGTGGAAGGCTGTGTTTCGGTGGAGGGAAGAATTTCGGTGGGAGGATGTACGTCGGTGGGAGAATTCATGTCGGTGGGAAGATGGTTATTTTCGGTACGAGAAATGGAAGGTGACCCAACTTGGTTATTTGAGGGAATGGAGGATGCATTGGTAGGAAAGACAATAGGAGCATCACCCATGCATGAAGAGATCCATCTGTGTAATTCATCATCATCATTTGAAAGAGATGATGATCTTAGATCTTCAAATTTGACATGAATAGATTCATCAATGCATTTTCTCCTGAGATTGTACACACGAAAAGCTTTGGATGATAGAGAGTATCCAACAAAGATTCCTTCATCATCTTTGGGATCAAACTTCCCAAGATTGTCACGGTCATTCAGAATAAAGCACACACAGCCAAAAACATGAAGAAAGCCAATATTTGGTTTTCTGCCATGGAAAGCTTCATATGGGGTCTTATCATGTCTTTTGGATATCACCGACCTATTTTGGGTAAAACAAGTTGTTGGTCCCGAAGGCCTATACAAGTTTGTAGAAGGGGGGGGGGGGGGGGTTGAATACAAACACACAGATTTTACTTTTCTAAATTTTTTATTGATAAATCATTAACAATTTACAGCTTGTTGCGGAGACAAGATTAAGGATAAACCTAAATCTAAACAAGTTGGAACACTAAGGTTTCTTGCACTAAGAAAGATAAGGAAATTACTAATAATAACCTATCTTGAGATAAGAGATATGAACTTGTCCAGAGTTAGCAAGTTACTTCAAAATGAAGTGAGTTCATCTCTTTATATACTGCATGCATTTAATGCAAGTCAGTATATACTTTACACGTGTCATCAGCTGGTTGGTTGCATGTCATTGACCTTTGTTGACAACCTTAGTAGCCGTATGGATGAACAGTGTAGTATCAGAGTAGTATCAGAGTGGTTGTACGATTTCAGACAGTCGGAGGTTCTTTTCTGACATTTCGTACGGAGTCGTGCAAGGGTGGTTAAGACAAAAGTACTTTGTACGGAGGACCTCATGATCAGCTTTCGTTGATTCAGCGATTATCATTTACTATTCAGCAGATGATAAAGTTCAGCGATAGCTGAAGTCTTGTACTTGATACTTCACGTTGAGTGGACAAATCTGAGTCTTCGCTGATCCGCATCAGTTCATTAGGAGACTTGTCGCTGGTTCTTGAGCTTGATCTTCGACTTCAGCGTAGAACCTTTGTTGACGTGAAACTTGTCTTCAGGGATCATAAGTAAACAACTAACTTATCAGCGATCATCATAATGACTGAACAGACTCAGAGCATTTATGGTGAACAGTTTCGCTGAATGTTTAACTTAAAGAGCGAGAGTTCCTATCAGCGGTACTGGAAGATCTTAGTACTTATCAGCGATAGTGAAACTCTGATACATATTGTTTACTTACAATTTTCACTAAGTATTTAAGAGAGGGTCATTATCAAATCACTGAGGGTTTGGATCAACACAAGCAGTATTAACAGCTTCAGCCCAGAAGTAGGTAGATAGGTTTGATTTACTTAGCATGGATTTGGCAGCCTCACATAGAGTTCTGTTTTTCCTTTCCACCACTCCATTTTGTTGAGGAGTCCGGACTGCAGAGAAGTTTTGAGAAATTCCTTTCTCAGTGAAGAAGTCTTCAAGGACACTGTTTCTGAATTCAGTGCCATTATCACTTGTTACCGAACGTACAAGTTGTCCATTAAGAACTTCATTTTTCTTGACAAAATTGATGATTTCTTCAGTAGCATCACTTTTATACCTGAGAAAAGACACCCAAGTATATCTAGTAAATTCATCAACAATTACAAGAATGTACCTTTTGCCTCCTAGACTAGGAGTGGTGACTGGTCCACATAGGTCCATATGTAGCATCTGCAGAGGAAGAGTGATGGAAGAGCATTGCTTGGTTTTGAAGGAAGTCTTGGTGAGCTTTCCTTTTTCACAAGCATCACACAACTTCTCTTTAACAAAATTTAACTTTGGCATGCCCGTCACCAGCTCTTTGTTTGAGATTTTATGGAGAGTTTTGAAATTAAGATAAGAGAGACGTTTATGCCACAACCAGTTCCTTTTGGCCGTGTCATCTAACACAAAGCAAACGTTGGATGAACTATTGTTTTGTCCCATATCAATGATATAGACATTTTCCATCCTTTTTCCAGATAACACCACTTTCATATTTTTGTCCACAACAGTACAGATACAAAGTTCAAAGATAACTTTATATCCTAGATCACACAGTTGGCTGATACTGAGGAGATTATGCATGAGACCTTCAACAAATGCCACTTTATTGAAGGTGACAGACCCGTTGGTGAGAGTCTCATATCCTTTGGTGTAGCCTCTGGAATTGTCTCCAAACGTTACAGAAGGACCCTTTCCAGACACATAGTTAATAAGAAGAGATTTGTTTCCCGTCATGTGGCGTGAGCACCCACTATCCAGATACCATATTTGATGGTGCTCAAAAACCTGCATGCATACACATATTAGTTCTTTGGTACCCATTTGGTGATGGGTCCTTAGGGGTTAGAAGAGGAAGAGTCCTTAGGTTTAGTTCTATCAATTTTTTCCTTTGGACAGTCCTTTGCAAGATGAAAAGTATCACCACAATTATAACACTTTCGGTAGATAAAAGTCTTTTAGGGTTTTTGCAATTTTTCTTTTCCTTTTCCTTTTCCTATGACATTTACTTGAATAACTTTAGGACCAAAGGATGAGATGAGAGGAGGAAAACTTAAAATTCCATTTCCAGAGGTGGAAGCAAATTTGGAACGATTTTCAAAATGATTTTTCCCAAGGTCTGAGGATTTTCTTTTCAAAGGAAGATCGGTGGACATAGAGAGGCTCACAGATCGGGGAAGAAAATCGGTAGGTGAAAAATCGGTAGGTGGGTTCGCATAGGTGAGAAACTTAGCTTTTGGGGAGTTAGAAGATGAGGCTTCATCAATGGTTAAATTCTTCAAAATATCGTGGATGGGTTTTGAAATATCATTGGAGTCCTCTTTTTCCATGGTTTGAACAGATGAAGATTCTTTAGCTTTTAAAAACATTCCAAACTTTAATGTTTCACCTAGATCTAAAGAGTTTAAAGAAATGGAATCACAGGAGCTTGACTCAGAGGCATCATCCCATACACTTGAGGTAGGGACAAGAGCTTGAGAAGAGGTGTCAGGAATGATTTTTCCAAAACCCAAACCAATTTTACTATTACCACCGATTTGATCTTGAAAGATTTGCTCAAGATTTTTGGAAGAATTTGTCCATTTACTAACAACCTCATGTTCTCTTTTTAGTTTCTTGAAAAGCTTATTTTTCTCTTTAGAAATCAAGTGATTTATAGTTTTCAGATCCTCAAGCTCAGCTTTGATTTCCTCAAACTTTTCAAGTTTAGACATGCAGATTTCAAGTTGAGAAGTGAGGTTTTTAACTTGAACATATTTTTTTTCTTGCTATCCTTGACAGAATAAAAGTCTTTAGTTAAAGACTCATAAGCATCAATCTTTTCACTATCAATCATATCATTAAAATGGTGTACCTGAGAATATGATGTCGAGCACCCAGTTGACACCAGAGCCATTGGAGAGGTAGCTTTTTCATAATCTTCCATATCTTCAGATATGGCCATGAAGCACATGTTGGGAGAATCACTGTCAGAAGTGTTTTCTTCATCCCAATCATGGGTCTCTGCCATGAGACCTTTTCCTTTTCTCAAAAGACCTTCACTTCTTTCTTTCTCTTTCTTGTATTTTGCTTTATATTTCTCAGCACGTTCCTAATGGTCTTGAGAAGATGATTGAGAATCTTTCTTGGAAAAGTTTGACTTGAAAGAGTTATTTCTGGGTTTCTCATTCTTGGAAGAGTATTTGTCAAAAGATGGATTCTTGGATTTAGTAACACGCTTACTTCTACACTCAGATGCAAAGTGTCCTTTCTTGCCACAGTTAAAACATTCTTCATTTGACTTATCAGTTGAAGTCTTGGAAGATGAAGATTTTCTGAAATTTCTGGATTTGTTAAAAGGACGAGACTTGTTCTTAAAACCAGCCATCATAGCCATTTCATCAGACAACTGCTCCACCATGATTTCCTCACCTTCATCATCAGCATCACTTAGATATGCCTCCGTTTGGTGGGTAGAGTTGTTTTGGTTGTCATTGTCAGAGTCTGATGAAGGATAGGTGATTCTAGGAACATTTTGAGATTTCTTGGAACTTTCACTAACAAGAGCTATAGAAGAGCTCTTTATCTCTTTGATGAAAGATTTCCTTTGTAACTTGGTTTGCTCAAAGTTAAAGAGAGTTCCATACAAGACAGTTAAAGGCATGAACTCAAGGTCCTTGGTAGTTTTAATGCAAGTACATATATTCTCCCAAAACTCAGGGAGACAATCCATGAACTTACATAAGACTTCCTCATTATCATAGACTCTGCCCAATAACTTCAGATCATTTAAAAAAGAGTTGAAACGATTGTAGTAACTAGGAAGAGATTCACCTTTTTCATAAGCAAAGAGTTCATACTTTCTAATGAGAGCAATCTTTTTGCTTTTCTTCACTTCCTCTGTACCTTCGTACAGAACACACCGAGTAGTCTACATCTCTTTAGCAGTTTCAAAGTTAACTAGAGAGTGATATACCTCATCAGGAAGTGAGAGTGCAATGATTGCTCTTACCTTAGAATCAAGAGTGACTAGACGTTTTTCCTCATCAGTATATTTCTTAGGATTTTTTAGGATATAACGACCAGTAGCAGAAGATTTCTCTTTGTCAGAATCATCGGAGTCACTGGATTTCTCCTTATCAGCAGTTTCTTTACCAGGCCTCTGCGTTTCATAGCAAGCCCAAACTCTAGGGATAATAGGCCCCTCTTTGAGAATGGTTGGATATCTAGTATCCACTCCTTGGATGAATAGCATCATACGGATTTTCCAAAGAGAAAAGTTGTTAGCATTAAACTTAGGAGGTTTTGTTATGGATCCATTCTCAGAAAAGTTGTTTTGAAGAGAGTTTTCATTTGTTGAAGAAGAAGAGGTAGCCATCGCAGATCAAGTTTATGAGTTAAACTTTCTGCTCTGATACCACTTGTTAGTCACAGATGGCTTAACAGGTATTGTAGAGGGGGGGGGGGGGGGGGGTTTAATACAATACTCAAAAAATTTCACAATTTTAATTCTTTTATTGAAAAGCCTTCAACAAGAATTACACATAGAAACTAAAGACTGTTGCGGAAAAGAACAGATAAACTATTCTAACAATCTTTCACAAAGTATACTAAACAAAACAACTAAGAACACTTAGAACAAAGTTATAGAGTTTTTCAAGCAATATGGAGATTTCTAGCACTAAGAGAGAATTCCAGAAAGCGTGGTTTGCATGGAGATATCTTCTTCCTTTTATAGTGTGAAAAGTGTGATAAGCAATAAATGCTTGGGACACTTGTCATCACCAGATTTGCTGAGGATGTTGACTTCTGAAAAGCTGATATGTCTTTATCACCTTTTACTAGGTACTAGGAATAGAACCCATGCTGCTGAAAGGGACTTTAACTGATAATAGATAAAACGAAAAACAGTCACTTTTATCTGGCAAAGGATATTGTCCCATAATAAATGATCTTCTTGATGGGTATTCCAAGACAATCATACCGAAGGTGTTCCACCGATATAACTGGCATTGGACATTGAAACCATCTGCAAAGAAACCAATTGAAACAAGCATCCCACCGATTTGAGCCATATGATCGGTGGGATTATTTCACCGATGAGAGGGAGTTCGGTGGGGAGGTTGTCCACCGATGTGGGAACACAAAATCGGTGGCCAATGACTTGAATGTTTTTCGAGAAGAGTCTTCTTATTTGCACAATCAGAAAATCTTCAAGCTTGGTTTTGGTTGATCTTCGACTTCACCGAACTGTTGATATCTTGTACAAGTCATTTAAAAGAACCATGCTAAAATATTCTAAGTAAAGTATAGAGAGGAGATCGGTGAGTCAATTTCAAATCTTGGTGACCCAACACATATCTTTGAGCTCATCTATAGAAGGATCATGCTGAGTTTGTGGTGTTTGCATAACTAGAGGTGGAGTAGGAGGCACTTCGGGCTCATTCTCTGGCATCGGGCCCTTTCCCTTCAACAAGTACTTCACTCCTTGTATCTCCATAAGTAACCGCTCTTCAACAGCCTTTAAGGCGCCGTTGACAAAGTTCCTCAACACGAAATCTGGTAATTCACCTCCGGGACCACTTAGGCTACCCGTTGACACAACAGTTGAATCAACTGTGTGGCCTACATTCAGTGTTGGCGTGAGGTTAGCACTGGTAGGACTTCCGCTCAATCCTTGTAATCCTAAAGTAGGAATTACTCCGAGCGTTCTGGATGGGGCACTAAGAATCCCATCGGTAGTAGTAAAAATTGGTAGTGTCTTAGTCAAAGAATCAAGAAGATTAGCAATTGGATCTAGACTCGATGACTGTGCAGGAAAAAAAGTCAAGGACCGGGGCAGATGTCTCTTTATTTCAATACCCAAACTCTCCGAGTGAGAGATGGATAGATGTTGTGCTTGAACTCCGTGAGAAATTGAGACAACTTCCTGTTGAGAGGAAGTTGAATGGATGGCTTGGGTGTACAAGTGCGTTAGTGGGCTACTAACGTGTTTTTCAACACCGGATCCCAACACGTGAGATCTAGTGGTAGATGTGGCTGCTCTTCTGGTATAGTAGTTTAAGGTAGCACTCACACTCTCCATATTTTTTCTTCAATTTCTCTCACAGACTCGCTTGTATTTTCAACTAATACTCCCTCAGTTCTCCTTATATCTCCCACAACTGCTTCAATGACACTTGCCACCGTTTCAGAATCAAAGTGTGTCATTTGAGCTAGATCATCAACGCGTATATCATCAATATGCGCCACAGAAGTTGTTGAAAACTTTGGAAACTGGAATTGTGACACATCACCAAAAATATTTTCAGCATTTCCACCATCATTACCGTCATCATGATCATGATCATCATTGTCATAATTATCATCATTATCACCAACAGCTTGTTCCTCCGCAGAATCAGACGTGTTTTAAGACTCCGTTTCATCATCAGAAGGTCCAATTACTCTGGCCGAAGCTCTACCAATGTGTCGTGGAATGAGAGCTTCGTCAGATTGGACTACACGGTTATCTAGATGTGTGTGCTCATACGATAACCATACACCTTCAAAAACAGTTGACTGAACCCCACCAATTCCCCTCTTGGCATTTTCCCTCTACGCTCCCCTTTCAAGAGCCCGTGCTCGCTGAACCCTCACAGACACCGTTCGCCTAGGGATTGAGTCCGGGGTAGGTCCCTCCGGTTCTGGCTGGACCATAGACTCTCGATATTCAACTATGCACTTCGCGTCCTGATTCGCGTATCTGAGGAACCCTTCCGGTAAAGGCATTTCATAATCAAAGTTCTGCTTTTGCCTCTATAGATACCTCATTGATTTTTCTGGGACAGATAGATGGTTCAATCTTTTTGGAATGTCCCTATTGGACCTCTTCATGCTATGAACAATAATCTATAAGAACCTCATATAAGGCACATATGGTTTTCCTTTGTGTTTCTGCCTGTCATCCACTTTCTCTTGAAGCTCATGCCAGAAGATTGCTACATAATCCACATGCAGGTCATACACCACTGCATGGAATAATTTGAGGATGCCAAGGCTTGCATTATCAGTACCGAAGTGCTTAGAGGTCAAGCACCTGTTGATGACGGAGAAAATTGCATCATAAACGGGTGGTAGATTCGCTTTGTAGAAATCTTTAACTTGGTTCAATTCTCCAGTGTATCCCATGGATTTACTTCCTTCAAACACCTCTGATTCATATGGATATGGGTCAAAAGCTGTTTTCCCAGGTCTGGAGTCAGGCCCAGGTAGCCTTAACACAAGTCTCAATCTGTGATAGTCTAACTTTGTGATAAACTCATCAATCTGGATTTCAAATACGGGCTTTCTGTTCTCCATGGTAACTGTGATGGTCTTCCAGGCTTGCTGCAGATATAGCATAGGTACATTGACTGTGTGAGTCAATGCATATGCCAACGGGTGATTTCTCAGAACCTCCTTGACCACCGGATTGATGTTGATATGATCAAACTCCACGTGGTGATTGTTGAATTTGATTTCAACATAGTTAGTGGGATGTATGATGGCATGATCTGGGTTTCCTCCGGTGTAAGATGGGTGTAGTGAACGTGTTGATGGAAGTGGTACTTCGGCTGTTGCTTCGGGTACAATTGGTACGTGGTCACCAAAACCTTGCACCATGCTTTGTTGCTCTTGATTTTCAGCCATGTGAACTGTTATTTTGAAAATACAGTTCAGAAACAGTTAATTTTGACAAAAATCACTTTTGAAAAAATTTTGTGAAAATTTTCTAAGTGTAGTTTTCGCATCCCAAATAAAGACACACACTGTTCGCAACCAACAGGAAGAAAAGTAATGTTTTCGCAGACAACCCTATGCAAAAAGTAGAACTTTTCGCAACACGAAAGATGCGAACACTAAGCTTTTCGCAACAAGAAGATACGAAAACCACACTTCTCGCAACAAGAAGGATGCGAACATCAAACTTCTCGCAACAAGAAGGATACGAAAACTTTCCTTAGAAAATATTTCAGTTCGAAAACAATTTGCATAGAGTACCAAAACTATTCGCATGCAACAATCCAAAACTTTTTGCATAGAACACTGACACGGGGTTTTCACACCCCGAGAATCTAACCGCAAGTGTACGGGTCGAAGTCAAGTAATAGTACTTGGAAAGTACGAGTATCGAATCACGGGGAACTAGGAACTAAGTATCACAATTACTATAGGCTCTATTAACTGGACTGTCGAATTTAGAGATGGTTGGTTTTAAACTACTAATTGCAGAAAATAAAATCACATCAAACATAAGACAAATAGAACAACTTTGTAAACTTTGAGAGAGAGAAAAGTTGAGGGTTGGAAATCCTCAGGTTATACACATGCAAACAATCGACTCAGAACAGTTACCAGTTAATCCCCTTAATGATTCCCAAATCTTTTAAATTCACCGTCGTTTTCTTTCGACCAACAACGGATTTTATTTTGAAAATGATAAGTTCAATCTCTCGATCTCACTTATGGGTTCCAAAACACATTAAGTACTCGATTTATGTTAAATTGGTTAGATTTTATCTCTCGATATCAACCTAACGGTTTAAATGGGACTAAAGCCTATTCGGTATATCTCTATCACCTTTCGGGCTTTAGGCATGCAATTTCTAATTCTAAATAGCAATCAATTCTCACGAACTTAATTACTAACAATAAATCAATTGTAAACTGGCCAAATTCACAAAAGCATTAAGAACAAAATCACATACTTCATTAAGTAAAGAAAACTGATAAACGTTCAAATCAATTCGTCACATGCTTATAAACTGAATTCATTCCAACCCCCAACACGAACCGGTTAGTTCATGTCGGTGGTGGATTCAAACATAAGAGAAAAAGGTGCAAACGTATATGTAAACATGATCAAATGTGAAAGATGAAATCGTGATAACAAGTGATGAAAACTCCCTCCTCTCGTGTTCGTCTCTACGTTCCGTGATGAATGTATCCGTGATCGGCTCTCTAACGTGGCTTCGAGGACTCCGAAAAATCGCCCAAAGTCGCCCCTGAACTGCTCCCGATCGTCTGCCGTAAGAATGATATCGAATAATGACCTAAACCCCGGATAAAATAGCTGAAAATCGCGAAACAGACACTTACGCGACCTGCCACGCGACTTGCAAGTCGCGTGGTAAGTCGCGCATGTCTTTTATACTGCGTGGGTCGTTTTCTGGTTCGTGGTTCGGGTCCTGGTTCGGTCGCGGGTCTTGGGCTTGGCTTTTGGGCTTCCGTTAGGCTTCGTTTTGACTCGTTTTGGGCTCTTTTTAGCTTCTTTCTCGAGAAATGCCACCTTTTAGCTAACCTGCATAATTCACTAGATAAACCGTAAAATACACGCCTTTTTACTTGAATACAAGCCAATCTCATTGGTTTGAGAACTGAAAATAACACCAAAAAGTGGCGTTATCAACAACCCCAAACCTAGGCCGTGGCCTAGGTTTGCCAATAAAAGCCAACCCCAAACCTCGGTGAAACTGAGGTTTGCACAGGGTTTAAAGAATTGAGTGTGTAGATGTGAAAAAGATAAGGCACCCCAAACCTAAGTGGAACTTAGGTTTGTTGCCTCTCGTTTAACTAATACTGATACAAACATCATACACCACTCATTAACATAAAGATTTAGAACATACCTGTTTTGCCCGGCCGGAGGATTCTTGACTGGTTGAGCATCAATCGGAGGAGACGGAGAGAACATGCAAAACAAAACAAAGAAAAACAAGGCACAAGACAAAATACTGGAAAAGAAACACACCAAGCAAGAAAGGAATAAAAACTGCACGAAAAACAAAACGAAGCAACAGGGACTTACGCGGTTTAGCCCGCGACTTGTAAGTCGCGTGGCAAACCGCGTAACTTACTGTTTCAAAAATATTTTTGGCTTTTTTCGATTTTTCGATTTTTATGGTTTTTCTGAAATAAAACACACTTAAACTAAAAATACTAAAAGGAAACAAACCTTGGTGGTTGCCTCCCACCCAGCGCCGTATTTAAAGTCGTGGCACGACTGTGCAGTTTCAACTTGGCTCCGTATCCGCAGAATTGTACCGTCCACACTTACGGTTTTTCGCGGACTTCTCTACTCCTTCCTCTCTTTTACCACTTCTTCTTTCCAGCAACTTGAACCTCACGTTCTAACCGCCAACTCTGAACGTGATCTCACCCTCTTCCATATCAATCAAAGCTCGGCTCGTGGCTAAGAATGATCGTCCCAAAATCAACGGGACCTCTTCATCTTCGTCTATATCGATCACCACGAAGTCGACTGGAAAGTAAAACTTACCGACCTTGATGAGCACGTCTTCTACGACTCCGTATGGGTATCTTATTGACCAATCCGCAAGCTTGAGCGTCATGAACGTGGGACTCACCTCGCCCAATCCAAGTTTCCTGAAAATAGAAAGGGGCATCAAATTAATACTAGCCCCTAAATCACACAAAACTTTATTGAAATAAAACTTCCCGATTTGGATAGGGATAGAAAAACTCCCTGGATCATTGAGCTTCTGGGGAAGCTTATTCTGGAAGATTGCGTTACACTCTTCAGTGAGTGCAACGATGGATTGGTGATCAATTGCCCTCTTTTTGGAAAGGATCTCTTTCATGAATTTCATGTAAGAGGGCATTTGGGTGAGAGCATCTGCAAAAGGAATATTGATCGTTAGCTTTTTAAACACATCTATAAATTTTGAAAAATTGACCTCATCTTTGTTTGCTTTCAGCCTGCTCGGGTAAGGTACTCTTGGTGCTGCCTGCTTGACCGGTGGTGTCACTTCTTTCTTCTTCGGTTCACTTTCCTCACTTTCTTCAGCTTCAACTTCCTTCACCTTCTCAACCTCTTTTTCCTCAGGCTCGACTTCCCTTGCTGGCTTCCCATTTAGTTCTTTGCCATTTCTCAGATAGATGGCATTGCAATGTTCCCGGTTAGTCTTTTCGGGTTGGCTCGGGAACGTGCCGGAAGGTCGGTTTTGTAGGGCCTCGGAGATCTGCCCTACTTGCCTCTCGAGAATCTTGATTGCAGTCGTATTCTGATCAGTTGCGGCTTTTACCGTGTTCACCGTGCTTGCTAAACCTTCAACCGTGCTGTCCATTTTCGTCATGAACTTCATCATCATCTCTTCCAGCCCCGGTTTCGTCTCTCCGGATGGTCCTTCGTTTCTTTGATTAAAACCTGGAGTACGGTACACATTATTAGTATGAGAAAAATTAGAAGAGTTAGACAAATTACCTAGTTGTGGTTGACCGGGCTGATTCCATGAAAGATTGGGATGCTTCTTCCATCCCTCATTATAGGTATTCGAGAAAGGGTCGTTTCTCGGTTGGTTCCGGTTTTGCACAAATTGAACCTGATCAGGTTCTTGAGGATTTCCTCCATTCAGCCGATTTGTGATGAATGCCAGTTGAGCAGTCAGTTCATTCAGCTCATTACTCTCTTGGACACTTGCAACTCGTCTTACCGCTGATCTCGGAGTGGAGAAACTATGTTCGGCCAAGTTCTCAATCAGCTCGCACGCTTCCTCATACGACTTGTCCATTAGTGCTCCACCCGTGGCAGCCGTGATGTCGTTCTTAAATTGCGGGTGGAGTCCACTGAAGAAGGTCTGGATGATGACCCAGCCCTGTAGCCCATGATGAGGATATTTCTTGATCATGTCCTTATAACGCTCCCAAGCCTCATATAACGTTTCCTGATCCCATTGAGAAAAATGGGTGATCTCTGCCATTAGTTGGGCGGTTCTGCTCGGTGGGAAAAACTTTTGGAGGAAGGCTGCTTTCAACTGTGCCCAAGTAGTGATCTGATCTGACGGTAGGCCTTCTATCCATATTTCAGCTCGACCTTTTAATGAAAAACTGAAAAGCCTCAGTTTGATTGCGTTCTCCTCCATCCCGTTGATCTTGAAGGTGCTACAAATGCGCTCGAAAGCCCGGAGATGAGCGTGAGGATCTTCGGTCGGTGCTCCTCCATATTGATTTTGCTGCACCATTACGATGGTGCTCGGCTTTATTTCGAAATAGTTAGCCGCAGTGGTAGGTGGTTGAATGCCTATCCGTGTGGCCGCCACATTAGGATCGGCAAATGACCGCATCGGAACTCTTTCCGGAGGTGGTGGTGGATTGTTGCGGCGAGGTGGAGGATCATTGCGCGGAGGTGGTCTCTCGTCGTCGGACATCTCGAATTTCAGATTCCTTTTGGCTTTCGCTTCCTTACGCAGCCGACGAGCGGTTCTTTCGATCTCCGGATCAAATTGTTCGATCTCTTTTCCTCGGGTCGTCCTTGGCATAAACCAAGTGGTACCTGAAAAGAAGACAGTAAAGTCAATAATCCAAAAACTGAAAGTGATGGAAAAATAACAAGAAAAGAAAATGTCCAATCTAATAGCGCGTATAGATGGTAGTGCTATTAGCTACAGCTAGTTCCCCGGCAACGGCGCCAAAAACTTGACACGGGGTTTTCACACCCTGAGAATCTAACCGCAAGTGTACGGGTCGAAGTCAAGTAATAGTACTTGGAAAGTACGAGTATCGAATCACGGGGAACTAGGAACTAAGTATCACAATTACTATAGGCTCTATTAACTGGACTGTCGAATTTAGAGATGGTTGGTTTTAAACTACTAATTGCAGAAAATAAAATCACATCAAACATAAGACAAATAGAACAACTTTGTAAACTTTGAGAGAGAGAAAAGTTGAGGGTTGGAAATCCTCAGGTTATACACATGCAAACAATCGACTCAGAACAGTTACCAGTTAATCCCCTTAATGATTCCCAAATCTTTTAAATTCACCGTCGTTTTCTTTCGACCAACAACGGATTTTATTTTGAAAATGATAAGTTCAATCTCTCGATCTCACTTATGGGTTCCAAAACACATTAAGTACTCGATTTATGTTAAATTGGTTAGATTTTATCTCTCGATATCAACCTAACGGTTTAAATGGGACTAAAGCCTATTCGGTATATCTCTATCACCTTTCGGGCTTTAGGCATGCAATTTCTAATTCTAAATAGCAATCAATTCTCACGAACTTAATTACTAACAATAAATCAATTGTAAACTGGCCAAATTCACAAAAGCATTAAGAACAAAATCACATACTTCATTAAGTAAAGAAAACTGATAAACGTTCAAATCAATTCGTCACATGCTTATAAACTGAATTCATTCCAACCCCCAACACGAACCGGTTAGTTCATGTCGGTGGTGGATTCAAACATAAGAGAAAAAGGTGCAAACGTATATGTAAACATGATCAAATGTGAAAGATGAAATCGTGATAACAAGTGATGAAAACTCCCTCCTCTCGTGTTCGTCTCTACGTTCCGTGATGAATGTATCCGTGATCGGCTCTCTAACGTGGCTTCGAGGACTCCGAAAAATCGCCCAAAGTCGCCCCTGAACTGCTCCCGATCGTCTGCCGTAAGAATGATATCGAATAATGACCTAAACCCCGGATAAAATAGCTGAAAATCGCGAAACAGACACTTACGCGACCTGCCACGCGACTTGCAAGTCGCGTGGTAAGTCACGCGTGTCTTTTATACTGCGCGGGTCGTTTTCTGGTTCGCGGTTCGGGTCCTGGTTCGGTCGCGGGTCTTGGGCTTGGCTTTTGGGCTTCCGTTAGGCTTCGTTTTGACTCGTTTTGGGCTCTTTTTAGCTTCTTTCTCGAGAAATGCCGCCTTTTAGCTAACCTGCATAATTCACTAGATAAACTGTAAAATACACGCCTTTTTACTTCAATACAAGCCAATCTAATTGGTTTGAGAACTGAAAATAACGCCAAAAAGTGGCGTTATCAAACACGACAAGGTATTCGAATCAAAAACTTTTCGCATTCAAATGGAAAAGTATTCGCATGAAAGATGATGTGAAAACTAGACTTGTGAAATTTCAGATCTCAAAAACTTTTCGCATAACATAGATTCATGAACTTTTCGCAAGTTCATGTGACCCAGTTTCAAAATCCATTCAAACTCACATGTTTTGTCCAGAAAAGGTACACATAATTGATAACAAAATACAAACCGAAACCAAATCGACCATCAATTGAAAATCTAAACCCCTAAATCGATGATTTTGAATAAGAACACAAGATGAATAGTCTTTCAATACAGATTTTGACAAATTAAGCATATGAACATATATTAATCAACAAAAACATATGTATATAAACATGAGGAACATGAAATCGAACACAAAGAAACAAGAATCAAGTCAAATGGTTACCTGATTGTCGAGATTCGATGATTTGAAGTCGAAAAACTTTGAAATGTTGATGAACAGTTGCACGACGGAAAGGTACTATGTTTGCAAGAAAACAAGTGGGAACTGATGTTTTAAAAAGTTGCTTTTATACCCTCTAAAAAAATGACACATGGCACGAGTGTAGAGGACACCCACTTTTCGCAAACATAAAAAAATACATGTCAGAAGGATGGCATGACACTGTTCATCTGAACTTTTCGCATGAAGCAAGATGCGAAAAATTCCAAGTTGAAAAAGTTCTCGTATTGAACTGAGAGCACAAGAAAACCTTTTCGCATTGCATTGAATACGAACACTAACTTTTCGTATCCTTCATGATACGAAAACAATACTTTTTGTATCCTTTGTGATGCGAAAACTTATACTTTTCGTATCCTATGTGATGCGAAAACTATACTTTTCGTATCCTAAATGATACGAAAACTATACTTTTCGTATCCTTAGGATGCGAAAACTATACTTTTCGTATCCTTAGGATGCAAAAACTATACTTTTCGTATCCATGGGATGCGAAAACTAAGGGTTTTCCACACAAAAAAATTACAACTTTTTCAGAAAAAATCAAACTTTCAGAAATCTCTCATCGGATTAAAACATTTTAAGCTCACTCTTGCTTGATAAAATTTATTTCCCTCTCGCTCAAAAATTAGAACACACTTACAGACATATACCGTCTTGCTCCCCCTTGAAAGATGCATAGTCAGTGAAATCAGCTTCAAATATAATCTGCAAGGACATATGAAAACTTGGTACTCATTGAACATGAGTCCGAATTGTTAGAAGTATCTCAGTTAAACATACTAACTCCCCCAAAAAAATAGAGTATAAATAAACACAGACACACATACTCCCCCTCAATGTGATAAAAAAATCAAAGTCATGCCGATGTGTTCAACATTCCTAGTTTGCTGATTAGAAAATTAAACCTCTTTTCATCCAAAGGTTTTGTGATTAAGTCAGCAAGCTTTAGTTCAGTTGGCACAAAGTGCATTTCTATGGTTCCTTTTTTCCACATGATCTTTAATAAAATGATATCTTACATTGATGTGCTTAGTCTTGGAGTGTTGAACCGGATCTGCCGTAATTGCAATGGCACTCTTTGAATGACAGTAGATGGGGATCTTGTTCATCACGTAGCCATAGTCCTTCAGTTGCGTCTTCATCCACGAGACTTGTGAACAACAGCTAGCCGCGGCCACGTACTCCGCTTCCGCAGTAGATGTTGAAACACAATTCTGTTTCTTCGAGGACCAACTGAGTAATTTGTCTTCCAACAACTGGCATGCACCTGATGTGCTTTTCTGGTCCAATCTGTTTCTGGCATGATCTGCATCTGTGAAAGCCGTTAGCTCAAAACCCGAATCCTTTGGATACCAAAGGCCCAAATTCCTTGTGCCATTTAGATACCGAAGGATCCGTTTATCAGCAATAAGGTGAGATTCCTTAGGATTTGCATGAAAACGAGCATAGAAAGATGTTGCGAACATTATGTCAGGTCTACTAACCGTGAGATATAACAAATAACCAATCATGCTATGGTACAACTTTTGTTCAACTGATTTACCAAATAAATCATAATCTAAAAGTCTTCCGGTAGCCATTGGTGTTTTCATGGTGGAGGTGGAATTTAAATCAAACTTCTTGAGCATATCATTTATATATTTAGATTGATTTATAAAAATGCCCTCTTTTGATTGTTTCACTTGTAAATCAAGGAAAAAGTTAAGTTCCCCTATCATGCTCATTTAAAAACGAGTTTGTAGAACCAAAAAAATAATGTCATCAACATAAATTTGTACTAAAATCAAATCATCACCTTGTTTACGAAGAAAGAGAGTTGTATCGATTGTACCTTTGGTGAAACCAGATTCAAGAAGATGAGTTGTTAGAGTTTCGTACCATGCTCTTGGAGCTCGTTTCAAACCGTATAATGCTTTGTCCAAGACGTAGACATGATCCGGATGCTTTGGATCCACGAAGCCTTCGGGTTGACTAACATAGACTTCTTCATGAAGGACACCGTTCAGAAATGTCGATTTCACATCCATCCGATATACCTTCGATTTCTTATGAGTCGCGTATGCTAGAAAGATCCGAATAGCTTCGATCCGTGCCACTGGAGCGTAGGTTTCATCATAATCTATGCCTTCTTGTTGATTATACCCTTTCGCTACCAATCGCGTTTTATTTATAACAATTATCCCCGCTTCATCCTTTTTGTTCCTAAAGACTCACTTTGTTCCAACAATGGTCATGTCTTTAGGCCGTTTCACCAAATGCCAAACTTCATTACGCTTGAATTCATTTAACTTTTCTTGCATCGCATTAATCCAATCCAGGTCTTGCAATGCTTCAGATGCTTTATTCGGTTCTATGCAACTAAGGAAATTCACATATAGACACTCGTTTGTTGTTGCAGATCTTGTCTTAACTCCATCTTTGATATCTTCGATAATATTTGCGGGAGTATGTGCCTTTGTCCATTTCAATGTACTCGGGAGAGTTTTCACATCAACACGAGTATTTGATGCGTCATTTTCATCCAAAACTGCGATGATATCTTCGGTTGACTCAGCTATAGTAGTTGGTGACGATAATTCAACTTCGGGTTCTTGAGGTTCAGGTGTAGAATCATCAGCAGATGTGTTCACTGAAACTGGATCAACTTGTTGACCCACTGGTTCAGAAACTGTAATCGGTGTAGATTCGTCTGGATTCACGTCTGTACCACTAGATGTTGTAGCACCAACCTCTTCAGTAGGGCCAGATATTTCAGCACTTGTTTGTCGTGTGTTTGCATTTATAAACGTAGATGGTGGTTCCATATCTGCACATATATCCATAAAAGCATCATAGAATAGCAAATCAAGTTCAGAATTAATGCTACTATTAACAGAATTATCTGACTGTTTTTGCACAGGTTCCACTCCTTGGTGGGTAGAAACTTCCGGTTGAAGTCCGAGTCTTGAACTGCTTTGTCCAGGAGTCAATACAACTTGCTCATCAAAGGTGACGTTGATACTTTCAATGACTGATCTCGTTATTTTGTTGTAGATCCTGTACGCTTTAGACGTCAAGGAATATCCAATGAAGACTCCTTCGTCAGCTTTTGTTTGGAACTTTGTTAATGTTTGTCTATCTTTCAGCACAAAGCACCTGCATCGAAACACACGTAGAAATCTTATATTAGGCTTTCGATTGTTAATGATTTCATAAGCAGTTTTATTTAAACGCTTGTTTATAATAGTCCTGTTTTGTGTGTAACAAGCCGTAGAAACCGCTTCAGCCCATAGACTTGGTGGAAGTCCAGAATATGCCAACAATGTACGAGCCGCCTCCACAAGCGTCCTGTTCTTGCGTTCAACGACTCCATTTTGTTGAGGAGTCATCGGTGCAAAGAAATTGTGAGATATTCTGACTGAATCAAGAAAAGATTGTAAAGTCGCATTCTTGAATTCCATGTTGTTGTCACTCCGTATCTTTTACACATAACGTTGTAGAAGAACTTGTATTTTCTTGATAAATTTGATAATCAACTCTGGCGCTTCAGACTTTAAACGAAGAATTTCCAGCCAGGTATATCTTGAGTACTCGTTAATCATAACTAGAATATACTTCTTACCTCCCATTGACTGAGTCCTCATCGGGCCGCACAGATCCATATGGATAAGCTCTAAATGGTGATTGAAGTTGGACTGAGTCTTTGACTTGTGAGGAACATGTTTCATTTTACCCATTTCACTAGCAGGACAAACTGACACTTTGTCAATCTTCAGTTCGAGCAATCCTAAAACCAGTCCATTGCACCTTAGCTTATTAATGTCTCTGAAATTCTGATGGGATAATCTCCGATGCCACAACCAACATTCTTCAACAGAAGCTTTTGAGACGAGACAAACTTGTTTAGAAGCTACTAAAGTCCGAAAGTTAGTTATGTAGAGATCTCCGCATCTATCAGCCTTGAAGATTTCTGAGCCATTTGGATCCACAATACGGCAAAATCTCTTGTTAAAGTTCACATCACAGTCTTTGTTGCAAAATTGACTGATGCTAAACAAATTATGACCTAGTCGCTCCACCTACAGAACCTTTTCGATTGAAATCGTGTCATTTTTTAATGTTCCATGACCTCTGATGAAGCCCTTTGTATTATTCCCAAAACCAACTGATCCACCAGGATGTACCGTATTACCATGTAGTAAGTGCTTGTACCCTGTCATGTGTCTAGAAGCACCGGAATCTATGACCCACACATGACAGTCCTGTAAAATAAATTACCTCATCTTAGGTACCCATATCAGGATGGGTCCTTTTTTGTTAATACGGACCACTTTTTTTAATTCAGTTGAAGAACCATGGATATTCCTTGAAAACTTAGTTCTTTTTGTGATGTTGACTTGTTAATTTGACCTTTTGGAACCCATTTCCAAACCAGATTCACATCAATTGATTTTATTTCCTTTTTCTTTGTTTTCTTCTTAAGACCAAAACCAAACATTCTAGCCAATTTGTTAGCTGAAGATTTTGAAGAAGAATTGGAAGTATTAACGTTTATCGGCTTTTTATTTTTAGAAACTTTGCGATTAAGCAAGAAATAGTTATCCCAACAATGAGCGCAATGTATTCGACGTTTAGCTTATGTCAACAACTTAAAATCGGAAATTTATATTGTTTTATTGACACTTGCTTTGTAAACATTACACGAATGATTATAATTCGACTTATTGAATTGAATACGCTTCTCAGTATTGAAAACCCTATTCTTTCAAGAATCACTCCGCTTCCTCAAATCCAAGCACTTTTCTTCATCCACTTCTGAACATGAAGAAGAAGGAGTGTTAGAGCATTTAGAATTAGGAGAATCATTTGAACATAAATCAGATTTAGTACCTGGTGATTCCCCCTTTTCAAAGATATTATACTCTTTTCATTTGTGTCTGAATTTGATTCAAATAACGAGTTTTCAAAACACACAAATGATGATTTCTCAGATAAAATTGATTCTTTTGTTTCAAAATTGATTTCTTTGATAGAACTTTTGGCTTTAGCATCAACTGAACTTGAAGATTTATTATGATATTTGGATTTGCATTGATTTGAACAATTTTCTATTGCATTTGAATCCTTAGATTTTGACAATTCAAATATTTGGGATTCAAGTCGTCGAATCTCAAAGATCAAGATTGAATTTTTTACTATGATCCAAATCCATCTCAATATTTTCGTAATCATCCTTTAATTTTTCAAGATGCAATATTAAATCAGAAATTTGATTTTCTAATTCAACAATTTTAATCAATGCAGAATCAAGATCAGGAAATTCAGAATTAGTCTCATGAACAAACTCCTTTTTAACATAATCTTCTTGTATTTCAGACTTTATTTCATCAAAAGATTCAGATTTGTCTGAGTTAGGTTCTTTATTTTGAGAATTTGAAATTTCAACCTCAGATTCTTTTGAAAACAATAAATTGAATTCAGTTAATTTGTTGTATTGAATATGGGTTTTTCATCAGGACCTTCCTCTTTCTTTTCTTTCTCTTTTTCAGAAATCGGAGTTGGAACACTTTCAGATTTTGTAAAAAAATTTGATATTGGAGGTATTTCTTTTGAAATATTTTCATTTAAACCTTCACTCAATTTTTCAAGAGTATACAAATTTTTGGGTGCTTTCTTTAATACCTTAACATCAGTAAGACCTAGCCCCATTTTAGGATTATAAAATCTTGTATCTTTTGGGTTGCTAGTCAACAATTTCAAAGTTTGCTCAGTTTGACCTCTTTTGAAGTTCAAATCTTCTAATTGTTTAATCTTTGCGTAAGCGTCAGTTCTTTCATCGGAAATAACTTTAAGTTTAAATTTCAAATCAATATTTCATCACTCAAAACTCTCATCTCCTTTTTCAAATCAGAAATCTTTGTTTCAAATTCTTGATTTTTAACCTTAATAACTTCCTTTTCCTTTTCTCTATCTTCGGCTAAACATTTGTATAGAAGCGCTTCGTCTTGATATTTCAATAAGGAACTTTTTTCAAGATTAAAATTCTTTTGCATTTTGTCAAATTCCTTTTTCATCGTGTTAAGTTCCGATATCAAGTTAAGCATTTCTTCACTTTCGGAAAAATTATAATGTTCATCATTATCAGAAGTGTAAGAAAGAGATTGTACCTCATATTCCTGATCATCCTCATCAATATTGACCATGAGACTGTACTTTATCTCAGTAAAGTGAGCTTCCTCCTCATCAGACGAGTCCTCTAGCCATATTTCCTCCTCGGTCAACATAGCTATTCCATCTTCCCTAGCTTTCACCAGTTGAGCCTTCCTCTGGTAGTACTCGTAATTCTTCACTTTTTTTTACAATCTCTTGTGAAGTGACCAGGTTTTCAATTCAAACAATTTCTATCCTCTTTCTCTTTTTTTTCTTCTTTCTCTTTCCCCTCTTCTTTATCATCATCTTTTTCCTCTTTCTCTTTTTTTCTTTTCTCAAACTTTTTGTACTTGTCGGCCTTGTAGTAATCAGGTTTGGTCATTGGATAGAACTTCTTTCTTCCAAACCTTTTGTTGAATCTGTTAGTGAGTAAGGCCAACTTTTCAGCAAATTCGGATAATTCGTCACCAGACTCTTCTTCTTCTTCTTCATCAGAACTCTTCACAAACTTACCTAAATCAGAAATCAACGCTTTTGTCTTAACCCCTCCACTCTTCTTATGTTCACTTATCAGTGCTATAGACTCTTCCATCTTCTTGTTTTTGTCTTTCAACTCTTTAACTTTATCCTCATGCTGATTAAGGATACTGAAGATGTCATTTAATTTCTCCTCATCCATGTCTCTTGACATTTGGAGCTGAACTGAATAAGTGTCCCATTCTGGAAGGAGGTTTTTCACAAACTTGTAGTTAATCTCTGATTCAGACTTCTCAACACCATTCTTTCTCAGATCATTTAGTATAATGTTGAATCTATAATAAGATTCTCTCAAAGATTCACCATCCCTTGCCTTGAACCCTTCATAAGCATTAATGCTTTGATTTCTTTTGGTTCTAAGGGATTTTTGAGAACCTTCCAACTGTCTCTCCAATTCATCCTAGATTTCTTTAGCTGAATCCCGACTATCTACCCGGTTGTAGATATCGTTTGGGATTGCCATGGTCAAGAATGTTAAAGCTTGTTCATCAATTGCCATTAACTCCTTATCTTGTTCATTAAAGTGCTGATAATCTTTGTAGATTACCCTTCCCGGAATGAATGGAGTTGTACCAGTAGCTGGAATTGGATCAGTTTCTATGGATGGTCGGTGAGGTCCATTTGTGATTGACTTCATTAAGTCCCAGTTCTGATTATTCAGGAACTGAATCATCCTCTTTTCCCATTGAGGATATTCATCAGTTTGGAGCACTGGTGGCTTCGACTTAGATCCCATACTTAGCAAATCTCTAGACATGTTTACAGTCACTAGAAAATAGATCTTTCAGAAAAACAGACAGAGTGTATGAAATACACATGGAAAACCTTTCAGAAAACATTTTCACAAACCACTTGAACAAATCCTTGGCTTTCCAAAACTTTTCGCAACACACTGTGTAATTCCAAACTTTTCGCAACAAACTGAAGCCCTCAGAAACTTATCGCAGCCAATATCAAACTTTTCAGAAACATTTCGCAACACCCCTGATGCGAACTCCTTACTCTTCGTATCACACTGATGCGAACTCCTTGCTTTTCGTAACAAGCTAATATGAATAATTAAACTATTCACAACGAACTAATGCGAACAACAAACTTCTCGCAACAAGACCAATATGAACTCCTCACTGTCCGCAACAAACAAATGCGAACTCTTCAACTTTTCGTAACAAGCAGATGCGGAAACTTTCACTTCTCGCAACCTTGTGATGCAAAAACAGTGATTTTCGTAGCAAGAAAAATACGAAAACTAACTCTTCCTTAATCACTTCATGCGAAAACACATATGAACCTTGCGAACAGTTTATGAATGATGCGAGAACTTTATGAATCTTGCGAGTTCTTCAGATCATGCGAAAACTTCTCCAGAATTCACAATTTTGGCCATAACTCTTTCAAATATTGATGAATTTCAATGAGACTTTCACAGACAGATTCGAAATTCAGTTTCGAACACTTTTGAAGTTTGTAACAAAGTCTAGTTCTTCCAAAATCACAAAATTCGATCCAATCACAGTTTCTTGAAAAATTTCGAACAAAAATGCATAAATCTCCAAAATTCACGAAATCGGGACAGAAATAGATGAAATCTCCTGAATCAATTATGTTTAGGATGATAAAACGAAGGATGTAGTACCAAATTTCGATCCAAATTCACCATAATGAAAAAATTCGAAAAAACACAGATGAACAGTATGTGAACAGTTCCAAAAACAAAAAAAAATCTTCAAATCTTCAAGAAAATTGTCTGAATTGTTGTCTGATCAATCTGTTTAGCTCTGATACCAAATTTAAGTTCCCAATCTAGTGAAAGAATCTGAACAATGAAACATAATCTAGAGAAAGAAAGTCATCCATCATTCATTGATATAACAAAGATTACAAATGAGAAATGACTTACATTCTTAAGTCACAAAGACATAAAGGACAATTTATAGTAGGCACATGACACTCTCATGGCTCTACCATAAAGTCAAACAAACTAATACACAAAGTCAAACTGTCTTGATTACAACATAGAAATACATTAACAAAGACGTCTGAGCTAGGATGTTGGCTTACATGAGAGTGGAGGACGACACAGCCTTCCATCGTAAGCATTTGGGTGACAAGAAATCACTAGGTGTCAAGAAGCCAGTATTCAAGCCTAAAGCGAACGTCAAAACGGAACCTGCAAGACAAATATCGAACGTCCGATTCGAAAAGAAAAAGAATAGTCCTACGACTAAGTTCCCTCAGTATCCTAAGATTTCCTCTTATAGATTCATAGGTACATCCAAGGACTTGGTCGAATCTCTCAAGAACGTACAATCGACTATTCAATGGCCCAAGAAGAGTGACAAAGATGATGCAAAGAAAGACAAGTCCAAGTGGTGTGACTTCAATAACGATTATGGTCACACGACAGACGATTGTGTGGCACTACAAAAGGAAATGGTCTGGCGCGTTCCCAAGGGTCATCTTCAAGGATTGATCGACATAGATGCAACATCTATCGATAATGCACGACCCGCATCCCCCATCCACGCGAAGGTCATTAACTGTGTGACAGGAGGATCAGACGTCTATGGTCTGACTTATTCGGCAGCCAAAAGGCACGCCAGCCAAGTATCAGACAAACATCCGATTCCTCGGTCGTCAAGACCAAAATAGGAATTGGAGCTGGAAGCAATGCCCATAACATTCGACCAAGACGATCTCCAGGAGAGCTGTTAAAACATCACGACGGTTTGATTATCTAGCTCACCGTTGGAAATTGTTCGACCAAAAGAGTCTTGGTCGATGGGGGGAAGTTCAACAAATATTATTTTTCTCAGCACCATCAAAGCGATGGGCATTGACAGGACAGAGATCGTTCGTCATTCAACAACCCTGGTAGGATTCAACGAAGATTCTACCAATACTCTGGGAGAGATCATTCTTCCAGTCTACGCTAAAGGGATCATCAAACAGACAGAGTTTAACGTCATCGACTGTTCGTCAGCTTATAATATAATTCTTGGTCGACCATGGATACACGACATGAAAGTCGTCCCCTCGACGTATCATCAGACGATAAAGATTCCAACGCCGTGGGGAGTCCAGGAGATTAAAAGTGAACAAAATATTGCTCGTGATTGCTACAAGGCAACGCTGAAACCTCAAAAGAAGGATATCTAACAATTACAGGACGAGACTTTTATTGTGGTGACTACAAGCGACACGACCTGGATACTACACGTCGATGGGACAGGTCTTGGCATTGCCTTAAAGTCGCCATAAGGGGGAAAGATGGTGTATTCCATACGATGCAACTTCAAAGCCACAAAACAACGAAGCTGAATATGAAGCCCTGATCGTGGGAATGAACATGGCCCACGACTTGGGGGCAACCGGACTTCACGTCAAAAGGATTCCCTGTTAGTAGTTAATCAAATGAATGGGGAATTCGCGGCAAAAGACTCCAAGATGACATCTTATCTTAAGGTAGAAAAAGAAAAGTCAAAAATGTTTGATCCATTCTCGATCGAGCAAATCCCAAGAGACCAGAATACTCAAGTTGATGCACTAGCAAATCTCGGCTCTGCACTCTGTAAGTCGTCGTTCGATGCCATCCCTATGATCCATCTAGCAACTTCATCTATCGAGGATTCTGAAGAAATTCATGTCCTCGGCGAAGAAAATAATTGCTCGTACGATATCAAGAATTACCTCATCCACGACCAATTACCCGAAGACAGGATGAAAGCTCGTAAAATCCGATTTAAAACTTCAAAATATCTCATGATCGGTGATAAACTTTATCGACGATCATCGATGGGTCTAAACCTAAGATGCATCGACAACCAAACCCAGGTGCAAAAAATTCTGAAAGAAATGCACGACGGTGAATGTGGTAATCATTCGGGAGGTCGTAGTCTAGCAAACTGAGTCTCACGACAAGGTTACTACTGGATCACCTTACGACAAGACGCGATCAGGTATGTCCAAGGTTGTGATGCCTGTCAAAGACACTCGGGTATGATTCACCACCCTCAGAACCTTTGCACTGGACACTGATCCCATGGCCTTTCATGAGATGGGGAATGGACATCTTCGGTAAGTTACATTCTGCCCCAGGATAGAAAGTCTTTTTATTAGTCCTTACGGATTATTTTTCTAATTAGATAGAAGCAGTTGCTTTCTCCTAGGTCAGGGATAAGGAAGTCATCTCTTTTATCCAGACTAACATTATCTGTAGGTTTAGAATTCCCTCTGAAATCGTATGTGGAAATGATCACAATTCATAAGTGATCGCACTCAACAGTTCTATGAGGATCGTAATATTAAACTTACGACCTCAACCCCATGTTACCCTCAATCTAATGGTCTTACAGAATCCAGCAACAAAGTGATCATTAATTCGATAAAGAAAAGACTCAAAGCTGCAAAGGGAAGATGGGTCGAAAAACTCCCATCAGTCTTATGGGCCAATCGTACGACGCCACGAACATCCACGGTACAAACCCTATTTTCCTTGGTTTACGGCTGTGAAGCAGTCTTGCCTACCGAAGTACAACTGCCGACATCGAAACATACCTCAGTCGACCATAACCTGGTGGATTTAAGTTACGATCTCGACGCTCCCGAAGAGCTAAGGGAATCTGCTTTAATCAGAATGACATCACAGAGACAGGTCATCGAGCGACACTTCAACAAAAATGTCAAGGCCAAAGTCTTTCAGGAAGGTGACTTCGTCTTACGACGGGTATTCCAAAACACTAACGAACCAAATGCCGGTAAGTTATCCACTAAGTGGGAAGGTCCCTGTCGTATATCTGAAGTAGTCGGACAAGGTGTCTATAGGTTCCAAACCGTCGACGACCAAGACATCCCACAAAGCTGGAACGCAGTACATTTGAAAAAGTACTTTTAAGAAAACAATTATTTCAAATTATCCCTCATATCGATTACTAACTTAAGCATCGGAGGGTCGTTGGTTAAATCAAGGACCAACCCCTGATCAATGCTATATCGCAAAATTACAGGATCGCATGATCACATAAGCGTGAACACGAAAGTTGCGACAGGATTATTTCAAACGAAACGATCCAATGACCAAGGGAATCTTCATTCTTACGACCCTGGGTCCTAGATTTGAAAATTTTTGCGAAGCCGTTGTTGCACGATCTCTTTATGAGTGCCCTGGATGCACGATTTTTATTTTTTATACTGCTTCTATCGCACGACCTATGCTTTCTACGCATTTTATTTCACATATTATCATAAGTTGCAAGCAAGACTAATATGAATATCATGTGATACTCGAAAAAAGGTATTGGACAAAAATACTTGTATTAAAATTCTAAAAAATACAAGTAAAAAGGCACGACCCCTGACGGTCGCCCACGGAAAGAACAACCTAAAACGAAAATAACACTAAGACTGAAGAGGCCCCTGGTCTTGGGTAGGTTCCTCAGTATCGTCATCGACTTCGACGCCCGCCGCCTCTCCTTCCCCCATCTCATTCTCCTTATCGAGCTTTTTCTCGTCGCCGACCTAGGTAGGTGGAGAGTTCGGTCGCAGCATTGGCCATGGGATCTTTCTCCCGCAAATGACGACGCATAAGTGTCACCTTAACCTTAAGACGTGTCAACGCCTCAAAGGAGACCAATCACCCTTCCAGATCGGCGATCACCTTCTCCTGAGAACCGACGAGTGATCGGAGGTCCTCGATCTTAGCCTCGCTCTCCTTGACCTTGGTGTCAAAAATGGAAACCATCACCGAGGCTTCCCTCCAATGCTCCTGGAACTCCTCTTTCTCCCGAAGCGCGTCTGTATATCATCAAGTCGAACTTGGAGGAGTTTCGCCCTGGCCATCACCGTCTGTTCTCCTTCACGAGCTTTACACTTCGCGTCCTCGGCATGTCGGATTCGCTCGATAACCATAGGGGCCACTCGTCTGATTTTCTCCATTTGATTATATAGACAGAGCGACACCTGAAATGCTTGTAGATGCACGATTGCAAAGATTAGAATACTTAACAAATCGAAAAGCCTAAAAACAATGAAATATTGTTAGGACTAAAAGTCCTATAAAATAGAAAGTAATATAAAGAAAAGAATTGTTTTCTTTATTTGTTTGTAAAAGCCTTTTAAGCTAAATGGGCTTAGATTAGTGTTTGTGGTCCATGGGCTTAGGCTTAAAGCCCTTGGTATATAAAGTTGTTTTTCCAATCTTTAGAGAAGTAGTAGTGAGATTAGCCGTGCGCTTAACAGTGTTTAGAGAGAGAGTTTGTTCATCATTCTAATCTTGTAACTCTCTACATTCAATCAATAAAGGATTAATCGCTTCAAATTCATTGTTACTTGTTAATCTGGGATCCACAATTGGTATCAGAGCAGAGGGACAAAGCTATCGATTCAAAGGTATATTTTTTTTATTTTTCTTGATCATTCATCGCACGCACTGTGTTCATCTCAAGAATTTGATTGCTTCGATTTTGGTGTTAAAACCTAAAATTGAGGCTAGATAAATTCTTCTTATAAGTTTTCTAAGATATACATGTGTTTTCAAATCGTCTGGTTGAGTAAAAATCCCTGATTTTTAAAATTCTTGATCTGTTTGGTGTTTGCTCCCTGTTCGTGAGAATTATTATTTTTTCTTGTCAAAAGTGCTAGTTGATTCGTTTTTGGTATTGTTTTTGTGAGTTTTTGGGTTAGTTTTCTTGTTAGTACTAAGTTCTTGCAGATTATCTCTCATCAAGACTGCAGAAATTCATCGAACCGGGTAAGTTTTTCTTGTTTCTGACTTGGTTTTGAAGTCCCGGTAGTAATAACTCCCGGTGCTGATAACTCCCGGTAGTGACTATTCCCGATACTGATATCTCTCGGTAGTAATAACTCCCGGTGCTAATATCTCCCGGTAGTAGTAACTCCCGGTGTAGTCATCTCCCGGTAGTGATAACTCCCGGTGCTGATATCTCCCGGTAGTGTTAACTACCGGTGCTGATATCTCCCGGTAGTGTTAACTCCCGGTGTAGTCATCTCCCGGTAGTGATAACTCCCGGTACTATTATCTCCCGGTACTTCAACTTCCGGTACTGCCATCTCCCGGTACTTCAACTCCCGGTGCTCTTATCTCCCGGTATTTTACGATCATTGAAAGACCCGGTACCAAATCTGTAAGTCCCGGTATCCCATCTCTGTCAGTCCCGGTCATTGTAAGTCCCGGTATCATACAATACCAGAACTTGCTCTCTGCTGCAACTTGGGTTTTGTGATTTTTGAACTTTCATAACTTCAAATCACCATAACTCGCTCAAAAATCAGAATTTTACAATGAAATTTTACAGGGTTACTCAAAATGTGATTCTGAACAAATTCTCTGGGAATGTTTCCTACTAAAACATCTACAACTATGAGCTTGATCACACCACAATAAACTGGACAGACTCTCAATTCTGGAACAGTCTTTGAATTCCGGATCTGAGTTTTTTGTTTAAATTCTGGATCGATATCTTGAATTGTCTCACGATCATTTCTTTCAAGTAACAATGTCTTATCCAAACTACTCTGAGCTCAAAGAGAAAGTTTCCCAATTAGAAGCCAAAATCTCTAAGCTAGAAGCCGAAGCTAAAATCAAGTATGACTCCATAGGCAAGCTAGCTATTGAAAAGGCTGAGGATAAATGTGTGATAGAGAACTATCAATCTGAATGCTCAGCCATTTCAAAAAGAGTCGAATCCCTAGAGACTCAATTATCTGAAATCACCGAAAAGCTCAGTAAGTCTCAGGAAGAGAATAATAAGATTGTCAATCTTCGCTTAATCGTTCAAAAAGAAAATGATAAGTTGACTAACAAGCTTAAGGATCTTGAATCCAAACTTTACAAGCGAGGACAATCAGACCAAACGATTCATTTGAACAAACCTAAGGAATTCAAATACTACAACTCTCTTTGGGGACTCGGATATGATAATCCGTGTTACCTTAAGAAAATCTTATCTAAGGTTCCCACCCTTTATGAGTTCAACTTTTTGGGACTAGATAAGACATACCCTTAGTATAAGATCAAGTGGACTAAACCGTCACAGGAGGATGAGGAAAAGGAAGACCTTAAAAGAAAAACAGGAATTCCTCTACCCAAAGTAGGGGAAAAGCCTGAAAATATTGAACCTAAATCGGAAGATGAGCCGCCTAGGAAAAACATAAATGTACAGATACCTTTCGTGTACGAAACGCTTAATGCGTCATATTTAAAGTGCAAAACTCCTTATCTCTCCAACGATTACTTTGACATCTGTTCGCTTGCCAAAACGGTGGAAACTCCGGCTCCCCTTCCGGCAACGCCAGATGCAGATTCTAATGATAAATCAGAGTTCAAACGTTATGTTCCACCTCTGATTTTGGAAAACATAATTTTTAAACTTGAAGAATCGATTGCAAGGGATAAGGTCATTTATGAAACCGAAAGAACTGTACTCTTAGCCACTATTGAGAAGCTCAAAAATAACAAACCTGAGACATTACCCGAATCAGAAAGAGCAACATATCGAACCGAGATTGCTAAGTTGAATTCTCAACTGTCCGCATTGGCGACAGAAGCTTTAACGTTGAGAATGGCTAAGGTACATCCAGTGGATACTCCAATGACGCCTGTCACTCTTGAAACAATCTCGTTTGACTCTGCTCCAATTTATTCGGATAGTTCCTCGCGTAACGCCTTTATAGGAGTGTCTGATGACACAAATGCCAAGGATTTATGTTTTCTAAATAAAAGTAAGGCGGTTCAAACCGAATCTGCTCAAAGGAATCTTTTCTCTGACTTTACTAATCCCTTTGCGGATGATTCCTTTAACTGTTCCTCATCCGACTATGACGGTGAAAACCCATTTGGTTCTACACGACAGTTTTCTGAGTTTATGAATTCCTCTGTTTGTCATGATGAAGATGTTTCAAAAATTGATTATGCCCCAAAGGCCTGTAAGTCACAGTCAACTTTTGGAGAAAATGCCCTCACCGGTAAATTTTGAAAATGGAGAATGTTCTAACTCCAAAAACGTTTCTAAGACCACTTCTTCAAAATCTAAATCTAAAAGACGGTCAAAGAAACGCTCAAATACCGGTAATTCTCACAAAAGAAAATCTTACTACTCTAGTTCCTATGACAGTGAGCTTAATGATTCTTCAGATAATCATGTTTTTAGAAAAGTAAAAATGGTTTGGAGAAAGAAATCAACTACAAAAGACAGTGATGGAAAGCAGTCTCATAATTCTCCTGGAGTTGATACAAAGTCGTTTATTTCCAAGACTGGTTCACGTGCTCATGTTTACCCTCAAGCTAAGATGATCAGTCTAAACCGAGCAACGCTCTGCTGCACTTATTATGGAAAGAGTGACTTTGTGCATCCAAGGTATGTCAATAACTGGTATGGTACTTATAGTATCCCCAATCCCCATCCTAAATCCAAGGCATCTAACCATCAAGGATCCATCAAAGCATGGATACCAAAATCTTCTTGATTTGTTTTTGCAGGAATGTCATGTGATTCAACCCAGAATAACCTTTTCACATGACTGCATTCGAGGTTATGCCACATTTGAGGGGGAGCATCAGGTATTTGACACAAACATGAACTTTTCAGTGAATTCATAGAACCGTGGTAATGCATTCTGAATAACTTACTTGTGTTTGTTATTCTCTGATTTAACTTCCATGTTTGCCACGTGTTATATTTTCTTGATTTAGTTATTTCCATGTCTCGCATATTTTGCTGATTTTTCGATGGAAATACACTCGCTTGAATTCCAATTTTGTTCTCATAGTACGTCCTTACTTACTAATGATTCCGTTCTTCTCTGGTAAATTAATTGTGACTTGTTCTTCACAATTAAACTTTCTGATCAATTGTTTCATTTGTTGCAAACACTGTGCTTACTGAGTCATCCTAGTGGCGCTTGAACTTGTTCTTTGATCTTCATTCACATTTTATAATGACTTCTGATCAACTCAGACTTCAATGTGTGCTTAATGTTTTATTGGTTCATTCAAAGAGTGTTAGGAATTACATCGTTTCTATGGTCTATCCAGAACCGGAAGGACCTACCCAAGAAACACATCCTTTTTAGATAACAGTGAGGGGTCTAGATGTATAGACGAGTTTGGAGTGAAAAAAAAATGGTGAGGATGTGACAGGACTTAAAAGACATATTGGTCCTTACCAAACCGAGTCAGTTAGCCGGGTAACCACACAATCTATTCATTCTCGTTCTTTGGAGATGAATATTGAAACAGACATGGACCCAGTGTCGACAACTCGTGTCACCCCACCTAGCCACTCAAGCATCTCACAAAAGATGTTTGTTTCATAAATGCACAGAGATTTAGCACATAATCTATCTATTCCTCACTCGGAGGTCTTAGATATTGAAAAAGGAAGACATCATCTCCGGTCTCCGAACTTCATTCCTAATCACTGTGTCAGTTGCTTCTTAACTTGAGTCCCAAGTTAAATCAATTTTTGAGCCAATCAGATATAAATTATTTCTTTCACACATGCACGAGTCTTTGTGACTCCAATCGCATATCTTCGTGATATTGCCGGAACAGTTTGAGAGGTAATTTTTAATATTTTACTTCAGTGATAACTGGAAGTCCTATCAGAGATACCCCGATGCCAACTCTGAACATAGGCCACACAATTCTTTTAATTGTTGTGATAACAGTTACTATGTGTTTTTGTGTTAGTTGATTACCCTATATTTGTTTTATCTGGTATCTTGCTACTCATCAGTGTTGTCTTTGAAGTTACATGATGTTCAGGAGGCTCCCAATCATCATGAGGGGGAGAACTGATACAGGTTCAAAGACACGGATCATCATCATGAGGAGAGAAACGTTTTAAAAGTTCAAAGACCCAGATTATCAATTTGAGGGGGAGTAAGCAAAAGTTGAGGGGGAGTAACTGTTATAACCTGTGCTGAAAATATTACAACGTGCATGGTTCTTCTATCCGTTTAACAAAGTGCTGAAGTTTTCAAAGCTAATTCAACTCGTGGTTCAACTCGTGATACTAGGAAGATCAAGAGCATACTTCAAGGGGGAGCGTGAAAGATATGAAGACAAGCAACACTAAAGTTCTTCAAAGATTCAAGACGAAGAGAAGATCAAGATCGGAAGAGTTCAAGTTCATATTTCTTTTCTTTATATAACTTTAGGGGGAGATTGTTAGGACTAAAAGTCCTATAAAATAGAAAGTAATATAAAGAAAAGAATTGTTTTCTTTATTTGTTTGTAAAAGCCTTTTAAGCTAAATGGGCTTAGATTAGTGTTTGTGGTCCATGGGCTTAGGCTTAAAGCCCTTGGTATATAAAGTTGTTTTTCCAATCTTTAGAGAAGTAGTAGTGAGATTAGCCGTGCGCTTAACAGTGTTTAGAGAGAGAGTTTGTTCATCATTCTAATCTTGTAACTCTCTGCATTCAATCAATAAAGGATTAATCGCTTCAAATTCATTGTTACTTGTTAATCTGGGATCCACAAATATTACCTTAAAGGAAAGCCCAGCGACGTTAGATCCCACCTCCTCGATCGGGATCTCCTTGTACCGCCCTTGGAAGGTCGGAATAAAGAACTTCCCTAAATCAGGAAAAATCCTTTCCGCTTCAAGAACATCGTCGGACATAAAGTTCGACGGCAACGTAAAATTGACCGTTGAAACCTCTGGACCACCCTTAAACTTGTGACCCTTCCCCTTGTCCAGCGAGGCAGGCGATTGAGGCTTCGTCGCCTCTACCGATGGCATTCCACTGACGCAGGAGAAGTCGATGCTACAGTGACTACGTCTTCGCCATCTCGGATGTGGCGACCGCCGAAGGATCGCCACTTTTGGACGATGGTTCTTTCCGGGATGTCATCTTGGTCTTCTTAACCCCTGGCGATGGAGATTGACGATATTTCCTCTTCATATCCCTGGCCTTTTTAGCTAGGAGAAGTTGCGTCTCTCTCTTAGAAAGACCTTGTGGCAGCTTATATCCTGATCCACCTAGGATGATGGAAGAAACCGGGCTCTATGACCGGACACCGTACGACCGAACTAAAGAACTTATAAAATTCGCACGATTTACCTAACATTCGCACTTCTTCTTTCTTCTCTTCTTCCCCATAGTTGACAGCTTGGACGTTTGAACCTCGACGGGTTCGTCTGGATCCTCAGCAACAACACACGATTGATGGAAAACGAACGATCTTTGATTCTATATCGCAAGAACCGTTCAATCTTCTCTAGAGTCTCAGGAAGGGGTTGAACTCCCTCGAAGTCAATAACTGGAACAAAACTAAAACATATGAGTATGATATAATCATCAGTAGTACAAAAATCATACAAAGAAAAACCTATCGTCCTTGTTTCAACCCGCCATTACCCACGAAGAATCCCCTTCAACAAGGTCCATAGATTTCATCCTACCAAAAACATATCGCGCCTTCCAACCCCAGTCGTTTACAGCGATATTGTGGACTAGGACACGATCTCCCCTAAGCCTTTAATGAAGGCTATAACGATGGTTATTATCCCCTTTCACTATGTAAGCCCCCAAAAGATTGTTTACTGTAAAAGGCGACTCCCAGTCGGACGTGACCCTTTCAACTACATGGACGATGCGCCAAAACTGAGGTATCGTCTGTCCAGGCGACAGGTCGAACCTATCCAAGAACGCCCTGGAGAGCGGTGAATAGGCCACCTAAATCCAATTCTGGAGGGATACTCGTACATAACAAAGTAACCCCTTGCACATTGATGAGGACGAAGTTGGTCAAGAAGATTTATCCTAATAGCAGCAAGTATTTGGGCCAGAGTCCTAAACGCATCTAGCTCGTCACTCTCATCAATTGAACTGGGAGGCTCACTCGACATGATAAAGTCAGGAGAAGTCACATGAGCTACGTACAACTCTCTGACGTCCCAGTTCTTAGAGGGCTTGTTTGCTAAAGTCTTAATACGCATAAGGGTATAGAAATCGTACCTTAGATATGCCCTTAAATCCTTAAAATCTTGGAAAGGATTCTAATCTTGCAGGATTTGGCCAAGATCTCGATGAAATCACTCCTCAAAAATACCAGAAAGTGTGAAAAAGGGAAGGATCGGATTTCAAACCCTATTTATACGGTTTCCAAGTGTCAAGTTGAGCCATCGGATGATCGACACCTGTCACCCAACCTTTCGCATGCCACCGTCAGATGAACGACACCTGTCACACAGCTGTCATCCACGCGCCTAACGTCAGCATGACGTCACTGATTTTATCGACTTTTCGGTTACCATCAAACCTATTCAGTTTCCTTCGAACATGAGTCGACTAGTTGGTCGATACGTGTCCATTCAGTTACCTCGAAAATTAAAATTAAAATTTGCACGCCAAATTCAAGTTTTAGGGGCAAACTGTTTGGGTAAAAAAGCACACCTCACGATCGACGCAGGAAAACAAAGGACTTGCTTCGCACGACAAGTCTTGTATTAAGATAAGGTCTCCTAAAATAGGCACGACCATGTCTTTAATCGTAGCCAATTAGATATTTTTGTCGTACGACCAGAATATTCCTCGAGATGGATGACCATCAAACGATTATCCTTGACACTAACCTACTAACGGTCGACAAGTGTTTCTTTGATTACTATTTAATACAGGTCAAGCATCATAAAGGGAAATGGTCATAACTGAAGACCGCAATCAAGCGTATTCAATACCAAGAACCGTTTTCTACATTTATGAAGAACATTAATAACGCCAAAGCCTATATATTCCAAAATTGAAGATACATTCGGGACATCCAATTTTCAAGAATAAACAACAAGTTCACAGCAATAGACACCTGATATACAACGTGTTCATTTGCACTCCCAAGCATATACAAGGATTTCTAGAAGCTTTCTCGAAGCATTCACACGATCAATCGCATCTTCATCCGCAGAAACGTACGACGAAGTTTTATTTCACACGACACACGATATTTTCTTACAATTAAGTCTATTTCTACAACAATTGTAATCTATTGTACTCACGACAGTTGTTATTAAAGGACGTCGTCTCTGTTTGACGACCATAGTGCACCGTCAACTTCTACAATCGACCGCGGTTTTTACCCTCGACAGGGGTTGTCCACGTCACCAAATTCTCGCGTCTCTTTTACTTTCATCATTTGTCGTACAACTTGTCATGTGATTCCTTTCTTTAGTTGTTAAAGCTCCACATCGACCTTAAGTTATCGTTTGGGTGATTTTTGGCATTAACAGTACAATAGATGACAAAGATGGTATTGAAATTATTAGAGCTAAAAGATATGTTGATCTGTATGTTGTGAATTTTCCTACTCTAACTATTCCTAGACCAATATGCTTAGTTTCTAAAGATTATGAAGAAGATAGTTGGATATGTCATAGAAGATTATCACGTCTGAATTTCAATTACATCAACAAGTACTTGGCTAGAGTTTCTCAGAGCAAAACCTGAAGCACCAGAGTTGATTATAGCATTTGTTAAGGAGATACAAGTTATTGTACAACTTCTAGTTCAAAAGATAAGGAGTGACAACGGCACTGAACTTAAAAATGAGATTCTATAGAGTTATTTCCTATATGTGCGCATTTCTCATAATTTTTCAGTTGTTATAACTTCTCAACATACTGGAGTTGTTGAAAGATGAAATAGAACTTTGGTGGAGATTGAACGGACAATGATAGCTTGTTCATAATTACCTTTGTATCTTTGGGCTGAAGCTGTTTCTACTGCTTGCTTTACACAAAATAGAACAATCATCACTAATAGACTGAACAAAACATCTTATGAAATAATTAACAATAGAAAATATAATGTGAAATTTTTCCATGTGTTTAGATGCAGATGTTCTGTACTTAATGATCGAGACAATCTTGGCAAGTTTGACAAGAAAGTTGATGAAGGATATTATGTTGGATACTTTTTAACTTCAAAAGATTTCAGGATCTACAACAAGAGAACTAAGACTGTCAAAGAGAGCATCAATGTGACATTAGATGAAAAGCATGTACATACTTCTAAACACATAAGTTCAGGACTCAAACTTCAAATACAAGACTTCTGAATCTACTTCTAATCCTAGTCATTCAAAACTCGATTTATTGTTCAAGGATGCTTTCGACATAACTATGGATATGTGTGCAGATTTTAAAAGTCCAAAACTATCCGAAAAGACAAAGGTCACAACTTTAGATATTCCACAAACAAGTGTAGGGCACATTTATGGACCTTCTGAAGAGGTTTGTTTTACTTCTACAACTACAAGTACGGATAACTCTGTTAACATATAACTTAATTCTGAGTTGGGCGTCAAAGTTATGGATTTTTTATGCCATAGTTGACAACATCAAAGTTACCTACAAATGAATTAGTTCAACCAATAAATATTTCATAGAATCCTTATTCAATAATCATATAGTTATCTGCTATAGTTGATGATTACGATGATCAGAATAATATGGATGATGTTCAACTTCTACCTAGTACACAGAAATGGACAAGAGATCATCCCCAATAGTAAGTAATTGGTGATGTCAATTGTGGAGTTAAGATAAGGCCTGCAATAGCAAACGAGTGCTTATTTGTCAACTTTCTCAGTACAATGGAGCCTAAGAAAGCTTTTGAAGCATTACAAGATCCAGACTGGATTTTGACAATGCAAGACAATCGTTTAATATGTAAGAGAAACAAAGCTTGTAGGCTGGTTCCAAAACCCAAGGACAAATCTTTCATTGGTACTAAATGGTTTTTTAGAAATAAATAGGATGAAGTTGGGATAGCTGTCAGAAACAAAGCTAGGCGGGTAGCCAAAGGTTACTGTCAATAAAAAGGAATAGATTATGACGAAACCTTTGCATTAGTAGCTCAGATTTAAGCCGTCAAAATCTTTTTAGCCTAGGCATCTCCAAGAATTTCAAACTTTTTCAGATGGACCTTAAATCTGCTTTTCTTAATGGTGTTCTACATGAAGAAGTGTATGTTGGCCAACCTGAAGGTTTTGTTGGTCCGAAATTTCCTTATCATGTCTATGACTTTGATAAAGCACTGTATGGTATAAAACAAGCTCCAAGGACATGGTATGATACTCTGAATAACTTTATCTTAAGACTTGGCTTCAAGAAAGGTACATTTGATACTACATTATTTCTGAAGAAACAAGATGATGACTTATTCTTGTTACATAGTTATGTAGATAATATTATATTCAAGTGTACCAATCCAAAGTTTTGCAAGAATTTTTTCAGACATTATGGAAACTAGATTTGTAATAGCCGAAATCTCAATTGTAAAAGAATTGGTTGGTAGTGGATTTATGTTAAAAGCTTAAAGTTCAAGCGCCTATTTGTAAATAGTGGAGAAGGAATTAAAACCCTAAAACCCTACTCTCCTAGTCATTTGTGCAAGTGCAGAGGCTAAAAGAGAGCACTGTGAAGAGCGTGTGAGGCTTGAGAGTGCGATTTGGAAGAGGAAACAACAAGAGTTGCTAGATTTGAAGAGATTTCTTCTCAAGCGTCATCAAGGTAAGCCCCCTAGCCCTATCTTTTGTTATTTGATTTCTGGTAGATTGAGTTGTGGGGTTTTGTGGTTAATTACTGTTTAATTGATTGCTTTCATGAGGAATGAGTATTTGAATGGTTTAATGTTATCAGTAAACGATAGGGAAGGTTGAAATTAAACCACAATATCTAAACAGGCTAAATCGATTAAAATGGGGTAATCTTGGAGTTGGGAGTTCGACAGTGAGATGTTCGATAATTGCCAGTATCCGGATAAGAAAGAAATCCGGACAGGGTCGAAATTCGGATGCACCATTATCCGGATATGGTTGGTTCGGATGTAGGTTAAAATCCGGTAATATAGAAAATCAGGTGCATTCCGGGTGTGTTCGAAATTCGGTAACAACCGGATTAAACGAGAATCTGGATGAGGCATATATCTGGACGAGAGAAAGATCCGGATGTTTGTATCCGGAAACTGTTTCTGGAAATCTCAAATTCGATCAAGTAGTAATTCGGACCCGGTTGGTTTACTTTTCGTGAGTATTCGTTAGTTTCTCGCGCTAAGTCGAGGCGGGGTAGAGGACATCTTAAGGGAGTTGAGAGTAAATCTCAAGGGATGATCGGGTGACTTATCACACTCGTTATTTTGTTTAAATCGTAGGTGTTCGATTTAAGGACCAGAAACCATAAGTGAGAAGAATTAAGCAAGGACAGCAGGTAAGTCTTTCTAATTGAAAATGTGTTGACTTACATATTATTTTAACACACATGAGATGTTATGAAACCGCATGTTTTACCTTGTAATGAATCTGCATGTTTATCATATGTTGAAAAAGTTGAGTTGTCATGTATGCATACATTTGAAAGTGGACATGTTATGGCTTAAGTCGGGGGGTGTGTCCCGCCAGTGCTCATACCGGGGGGTGTCCCATTTATGCCATGGGGTGTGTCCCAAATAAGGCGGTGTGACCAACACATGTTGTCATAGGTGTGTGTGACTTCAGTGTGTGCCATTTACATGATCGACTCACTCATGGTTCCTATAGCCGCCTATGGGGGATATGGGACTGATCTCTCTCTGTCTCTGTCTCTCTAATGGCAATGGCAATTTGGATATGCAGAAAAAAAGAAAGGGAAAAAAGAGTGCAGTGGTGGTAGTGGAATTGGCATGAAGAAAATTTCAGACCCAGCCGCCGGCGTAGCTAGGTTAATGATCGACTCACTCATGGTTCCTATAGCTAGGTTAATGATCGACTCACTCATGGTTCCTATATATACATACATCATATGCATTATGCATTGTATCAAAATCAAATGGCAATGGCTTCTTTTTCTAAAATCAAACATTTGTTGAAGAAGGCTGAAGTAATAAGATATTATCAATGTCACTTGAGTCTCACCATCCTTTCGGTGGATGAGAGTGATTTCTCATTTTCAAAGTTGGTTGTTTAGTTTGTTTTTAATATCTCTATTTGTTTTGTTTTGTTTGCCCATACTAGCTAATTAATAAATAATATCTCTACTTCTTCACCACCAGGTTTCTGCCCAAGAAGTATACACTACTAAACAAACCTCATTTTCCAACGGGTTTTTTCGGCGGAAACTTTCCGGCGGATTTTCGACGGAAATTAAAAAAGTAAAATCCCGTTGACTTTCGGCCGGAATTCCGCCGGAAATCCGCCTAAAAGTATATATTACTTTTTTTTTAAAAACCCTCCCCATTTTTCGGCGGATTTTCGATGGATCTCCGGCGGTTGCAAAATTAATATGTAATTATTTTTTTTAATCAATATTTTCGGCGGATTTTTATCGGAACATAAATAATTACTTTTAGTAATTTACGACCGTTGGAAATCCGCCGGAAATGGTTTTTATAAACCAAAAAAAAATTGAATCCGTCGGAAATCCGCCGGAAATTGTTTTTATAAACTCAAAATATAATTTTTAAAGTCTGTCTGAAATCCGCCAGAAATAGATTGAACAAATTTGGAAATCCGCCGGACAACCGTCGAACAGCCGCCTTCGCCTCCGTAATGATGATGAAACTTTTATAATTGGGTTGCGTGTTGTTTGAACAAATTTGGAACAATTTGGATTTATTTGGAACAACTATTTGGTTGTTTTGCCTCGAACAATGTATCGGGTGTTTTTAATTTATGATATTTAGCATTTTAACAGTTTTAGCAGGTTTTATAGTTTTTAGCAGGTTTTTGAATCAAAATACAGGTTTTAGCAGTTTTTAGCTGCTTCCTAGAAATTTGGCCATTTTTTTCGACAGAACTGTAAAAACTATATCCCGCAAATCCGTCGAAAATAATAAAAAAATATATAAATACTAAATCTGTAAATAAAAAAATAATTAAAAAAATTATTTTCGGCGGTTTTATCCCGCAAATCCGCCGAAAATAATTTTTTCCCCGTTTAAATAAAAAAAATATTTCCGACGGAATAATCCGCCGCAAATCCGCCGAAACTAAAAAATTTAATCATTTTCTTAATCAAAAATTGACTAATCACGTCTTTTTTGTTCCGACGGATATTCGACCTCCCATTTTCGCCAAAAACGCAATCGGTCGGAAATCCGTCGAAAAATCTAAGTTGCGGCGCCCGGTTGTCTGGCAGCCTTATCCGCCGAAAAATCCTCCGGCATAGCTAGGTAAATGATCGACTCAATCCGCCAGAAAATCTGAGTTGCGGCGCCCAATTGTCCGGCAACCTTATCCGTCGAAAAACTCGCCAGCATAGTTAGGTTAATGATCGATTCACTCATGGTTCCTATAGCCGCCTGTGGGGGATATGGGACTGATCTCTCTCTGTCTCTGACTCTCTAATGGCAATGGCGATTTGGATAAGCAGAAAGAAAGAAAAGGAAAAAAGAGAGCAGTGGTGGAAATGGAATTAGCATGAAGAAAACTTCAGACCCAGCCGTCGGCATAGCTAGGTTAATGATCGACTCACTCATGGTTCCTATAGCCGCCTGTGGGGGATATGGGACTGATCTCTCTCTGTCTCTGTCTCTCTAATGGCAATGACAATTTGGATATGCAGAAAATACGAAATGGAAAAAAGAGTGCAGTGGTGGTAGTGGAATTGGCATGAATAAAATTTAAGACCCAGCCGCCGGCATAGCTAGGTTAATGATCAACTCACTCATGGTTCCTAGCTAGGTTAATGATCGACTCACTAATGGTCCTATATATACATACATCATATGCATTATGCATTGTATTAAAATCAAATGACAATGGCAATGGCTTCTTTTTCTAAAATCAGACATTTGTTGAAGAAGGCTGAATTAATAAGATATTATCATATGTCACTTGAGTCTCACCATCGTTTCGGTGGATGAGAGTGATTTCTCATTTTCAAAGTTGGTTGTTTAGTTTGTTTTTAATATCTCTATTTGTTTTGTTTTGTTTGCCCATACTAGCTAATTAATAAATAATATCTCTACTTCTTCACCACCAGGTTTCTGCCCAAGAAGTATACACTACTAAACAAACCTCATTTTCCAACGGGTTTTTCGGCGGAAACTTTCCGGCGGATTTTCGACGGAAATTAAAAAAGTAAAATCCCGTTGACTTTCGGCCGGAATTCCGCCGGAAATCCGCCTAAAAGTATATATTACTTTTTTTTTAAAAACCCTCCCCATTTTTCGGCGGATTTTCGATGGATCTCCGGCGGTTGCAAAATTAATATGTAATTATTTTTTTAATCAATATTTTCGGCGGGATTTTATCGGAACATAAATAATTACTTTTAGTAATTTACGACCGTCGGAAATCCGCCGGAAATGGTTTTTATAAACCAAAAAAAAATTGAATCCGTCGGAAATCCGCCGGAAATTGTTTTTATAAACTCAAAAATAAAATTTTTAAAGTCTGTCTGAAATCCGCCAGAAATAGATTGAACAAATTTGGAAATCCGCCGGACAACCGTCGAACAGCCGCCTTCGCCTCCGTAATGATGATGAAACTTTTATAATTGGGTTGCGTGTTGTTTGAACAAATTTGGAACAATTTGGATTTATTTGGAACAACTATTTGGTTGTTTTGCCTCGAACAATGTATCGGGTGTTTTTAATTTATGATATTAAGCATTTTAACAGTTTTAGCAGGTTTTATAGTTTTTAGCAGGTTTTTGAATCAAAATACAGGTTTTAGCAGTTTTTAGCTGCTTCCTAGAAATTTGGCCATTTTTTTCGACAGAACTGTAAAAACTATATCCCGCAAATCCGTCGAAAATAATAAAAAAATATATAAATACTAAATCTGTAAATAAAAAAATAATTAAAAAAATTATTTTCGGCGGTTTTATCCCGCAAATCCGCCGAAAATAATTTTTTCCCCGTTTAAATAAAAAAAATATTTCCGACGGAATAATCCGCCGCAAATCCGCCGAAACTAAAAAATTTAATCATTTTCTTAATCAAAAATTGACTAATCACGTCTTTTTTGTTCCGACGGATATTCGACCTCCCATTTTCGCCAAAAACGCAATCGGTCGGAAATCCGTCGAAAAATCTAAGTTGCGGCGCCCGGTTGTCTGGCAGCCTTATCCGCCGAAAAATCCTCCGGCATAGCTAGGTAAATGATCGACTCAATCCGCCGGAAAATCTGAGTTGCGGCGCCCAATTGTCCGGCAACCTTATCCGTCGAAAAACTCGCCAGCATAGTTAGGTTAATGATCGATTCACTCATGGTTCCTATAGCCGCCTGTGGGGGATATGGGACTGATCTCTCTCTGTCTCTGACTCTCTAATGGCAATGGCGATTTGGATAAGCAGAAAGAAAGAAAAGGAAAAAAGAGAGCAGTGGTGGAAATGGAATTAGCATGAAGAAAACTTCAGACCCAGCCGTCGGCATAGCTAGGTTAATGATCGACTCACTCATGGTTCCTATAGCCGCCTGTGGGGGATATGGGACTGATCTCTCTCTGTCTCTGTCTCTCTAATGGCAATGACAATTTGGATATGCAGAAAATACGAAATGGAAAAAAGAGTGCAGTGGTGGTAGTGGAATTGGCATGAATAAAATTTAAGACCCAGCCGCCGGCATAGCTAGGTTAATGATCAACTCACTCATGGTTCCTAGCTAGGTTAATGATCGACTCACTAATGGTCCTATATATACATACATCATATGCATTATGCATTGTATTAAAATCAAATGACAATGGCAATGGCTTCTTTTTCTAAAATCAGACATTTGTTGAAGAAGGCTGAATTAATAAGATATTATCATATGTCACTTGAGTCTCACCATCGTTTCGGTGGATGAGAGTGATTTCTCATTTTCAAAGTTGGTTGTTTAGTTTGTTTTTAATATCTCTATTTGTTTTGTTTTGTTTGCCCATACTAGCTAATTAATAAATAATATCTCTACTTCTTCACCACCAGGTTTCTGCCCAAGAAGTATACACTACTAAACAAACCTCATTTTCCAACGGGTTTTTCGGCGGAAACTTTCCGGCGGATTTTCGACGGAAATTAAAAAAGTAAAATCCCGTTGACTTTCGGCCGGAATTCCGCCGGAAATCCGCCTAAAAGTATATATTACTTTTTTTTTAAAAACCCTCCCCATTTTTCGGCGGATTTTCGATGGATCTCCGGCGGTTGCAAAATTAATATGTAATTATTTTTTTAATCAATATTTTCGGCGGATTTTTATCGGAACATAAATAATTACTTTTAGTAATTTACGACCGTCGGAAATCCGCCGGAAATGGTTTTTATAAACCAAAAAAAAATTGAATCCGTCGGAAATCCGCCGGAAATTGTTTTTATAAACTCAAAAATAAAATTTTTAAAGTCTGTCTGAAATCCGCCAGAAATAGATTGAACAAATTTGGAAATCCGCCGGACAACCGTCGAACAGCCGCCTTCGCCTCCGTAATGATGATGAAACTTTTATAATTGGGTTGCGTGTTGTTTGAACAAATTTGGAACAATTTGGATTTATTTGGAACAACTATTTGGTTGTTTTGCCTCGAACAATGTATCGGGTGTTTTTAATTTATGATATTAAGCATTTTAACAGTTTTAGGAGGTTTTATAGTTTTTAGCAGGTTTTTGAATCAAAATACAGGTTTTAGCAGTTTTTAGCTGCTTCCTAGAAATTTGGCCATTTTTTTCGACAGAACTGTAAAAACTATATCCCGCAAATCCGTCGAAAATAATAAAAAAATATATAAATACTAAATCTGTAAATAAAAAAATAATTAAAAAAATTATTTTCGGCGGTTTTATCCCGCAAATCCGCCGAAAATAATTTTTTCCCCGTTTAAATAAAAAAAAAATATATCCGACGGAATAATCCGCCGCAAATCCGCCGAAACTAAAAAATTTAATCATTTTCTTAATCAAAAATTGACTAATCACGTCTTTTTTGTTCCGACGGATATTCGACCTCCCATTTTCGCCAAAAACGCAATCGGTCGGAAATCCGTCGAAAAATCTAAGTTGCGGCGCCCGATTGTCTGGCAGCCTTATCCGCCGAAAAATCCTCCGGCATAGCTAGGTAAATGATCGACTCAATCCGCCGGAAAATCTGAGTTGCGGCGCCCAATTGTCCGGCAACCTTATCCGTCGAAAAACTCGCCAGCATAGTTAGGTTAATGATCGATTCACTCATGGTTCCTATAGCCGCCTGTGGGGGATATGGGACTGATCTCTCTCTGTCTCTGACTCTCTAATGGCAATGGCGATTTGGATAAGCAGAAAGAAAGAAAAGGAAAAAAGAGAGCAGTGGTGGAAATGGAATTAGCATGAAGAAAACTTCAGACCCAGCCGTCGGCATAGCTAGGTTAATGATCGACTCACTCATGGTTCCTATAGCCGCCTGTGGGGGATATGGGACTGATCTCTCTCTGTCTCTGTCTCTCTAATGGCAATGACAATTTGGATATGCAGAAAATACGAAAAGGAAAAAAGAGTGCAGTGGTGGTAGTGGAATTGGCATGAATAAAATTTAAGACCCAGCCGCCGGCATAGCTAGGTTAATGATCGACTCACTCATGGTTCCTAGCTAGGTTAATGATCGACTCACTAATGGTCCTATATATACATACATCATATGCATTATGCATTGTATTAAAATCAAATGACAATGGCAATGGCTTCTTTTTCTAAAATCAGACATTTGTTGAAGAAGGCTGAATTAATAAGATATTATCATATGTCACTTGAGTCTCACCATCGTTTCGGTGGATGAGAGTGATTTCTCATTTTCAAAGTTGGTTGTTTAGTTTGTTTTTCTCTATTTGTTTTGTTTTGTTTGCCCACACTAGCTAATTAATAAATAATATCTCTATTTCTTCCCCACCAGGTTTTTGCCCAAGAAGTGTACACTACTAAACAAACCTCATTTTCGGCGGAAACGTTCCGGCGGATTTCCGACAGAAATTAAAAAAGAAAAATCCCTTTGACTTTCGGCCGGAATTCCGCCGCAAATCCACCTAAAAGTATATATTTATTTTTATTTTTAAAAACTCCCCATTTTTCGGCGGATTTCGGATGGATCTCCGGCGGTTGCAAAATTAATATGTAATTATTTGTTTTTAATCAATATTTTCGGCGGATTTTCATCGGAACATAATTAATTACTTTTAGTAATTTACGTCCGTCGGAAATCCACCGGAAATTGTTTTTATAAACTAAAAATATTATTTTTTAAAGTCTGTCTGAAATCCGCCGGAAATAGATTAAACAAATTTGGAAATCCGCCGGACAGCCGACGAACTGCCGCTTTCGCCTCCGTAATGATGATGAAACGTTTATAGCTGTGTTGTGTGTTGTGTGTTGTTTGAACAAATTTGGAACAATTAGGATTTATTTGGAACAACTATTTGGTTGTTTTACCTCGAACAATATATTGGGCGTTCCTATAGCCGCCTTTGGGGGATATGGGACTGATCTCTCTCTGTCTCTGTCTCTCTAATGGCAATGGAAATTTGGATAAGCAGAAAGAAAGAAAAGGAAAAAATAGAGCAGTGGTGGAAGTGAAATTGGCATGAAGAAAACTTCAGACCCAGCCGCCGGCATAGCTAGGTTAATGATCGACTCACTCATGGTTCCTATAGTCGCCTGTGGGGGATATGGGACTGATCTCTCTGTCTCTATCTCTCTAATGGCAAAGGCAATTTGGATGTGCAAAAAATAAGAAAAGGAAAAAAGAGTGCAGTGGTGGTAGTGGAATTGGCATGAAGAAAATTTCAGACCCAGTCGCCGACATAACTAGGTTAATGATCGACTCACTCATGGTTCCAATAGCTAGGTTAATGATCGACTCACTAATGGTTCCTATATATACATACATCATATGCATTATGCATTGTATTAAAATCAAATGACAATGGCAGTGGCTTCTTTTTCTAAAATCAGACATCTGTTGAAGAAGGCTGAAGTAATAACATATTATCAATGTCACTGGAGTCTCACCGTCCTTTCGGTGGATGAGAGTGATTTCTCATTTTCAAAGTTGGTTGTTAAGTTTGTTTTTCTCTATTTGTTTTGTTTTGTTTGCCCACACTAGCTATTTAATAAATAATATCTCTATTTCTTCACCACCAGGTTTCTACCCAAGAAGTGTACACTACTAAACAAACCTCATTTTCCAACAGATTTTTCTGGCGGATTTCCGAAGGATGTTAAAAAGGTAAAATCCCATTGACTTCTGGCTGGAATTCCGCCGGAAATCCACCTAAAAGTATATATATATATATATATTTAAAACCTCCCCATTTTCCGGCGGATTTCGGATGGATCTCCGGCGGTTGCAAAATTAATATGTAATTATTTGTTTTTAATCAATATTTTCGGTGGATTTTCATCGGAACATAATTAGTTACTTTTAGTAATTTACGTCCGTCGGAAATCCGCCGGAAATGGTTTTTATAAATTAAGAAAAAAATTGAGTCTGTCGGAAATTGTTTTTATAAACTAAAAAAATTATTTTTTAAAGTCTGTCTGAAATCCGCCGGAAACGGATTAAACAACTTTGGAAATCCGTCGGACAGCCGACGAACAGCCGCCTTCGCCTCCGTAATGATGATGAAACTTTTATAGTTGTGTTGTATGTTGTTTGAACAAATTTGGATTTATTTGGAACAACTATTTGGTTGTTTTGCCTCGAACAATATATTTGGCGTTCCTATAGCCGCCTGTGGGGGATATGGGACTAATCTCTCTCTGTCTCTGTCTCTCTAATGGCAATGGCAATTTGGATATGCAGAAAGAAAGAAAAGGAAAAAAAAAAAGAGCAGTGGTGGAAGTGGAATTGGCATGAAGAAAATATCAGACCCAGCCGCCGTCATAGCTAGGTTAATGATTGACTCACTCATGGCTTTTGACTTATTAGGCTTCATGACTTAACAGGCTTATTGGCACAGACATTTTGGAGTGTTTACTTACAACTTAATTGAAAAAAACCAACTTATCCGATCCGTACATATAATAACTATCAGCTGTCCAGATCCAGCCATTAAAATTACCTCTTATGCCCTTGGTTAAGAAAGGCGTTCAAAGTTTCAAACACTCTAGTTGCTCTCTCTCTCTCTCTCAACCAGTAAACCATCTCCTTCCTTCCCAGCGACTTCTCTTCATGACGACCTAACTTCTTTTCCTGACGATGATCGTTCCACGATGATCTAAGATCGTTCCATGACGACCTCTACTATTGATATCTATGGATTTTCACCTGATAAAATATCAATATTTACAAACTCAATACTTTATTAATAAACATTAAAAAATAATAATATGCCTTTTTCGGATAGCCCCCAAAAATCGGACCGTTACAATTCTCTCCCACTTAAAAGGATTCCGTCCTCAGAATCTTATCACATGTAAAAGACGAGGATACTTGAGATTTGTATCTTTTTCTAGTTCCTATTTAAAATCTTGGTCCTTATGATATTTTCACTATAGTTTTGAAATGATCCTCATTGTTTCCTCGTATTTCAGAGCATGCAGTTCACAATCTTTTATGATTCCCCCTTAAAACTCGCCTTTCGACATCCTCTAATTTCGTCAAAGAAATTTTATTAGCTAAGCACTCTCTTAAAATGGCAACGTACATATATCATTCTAAATTCGAGGGGTGAGACTAATGGATAAAATACTTTGCTAAATCGATACTATAACTATAAAGGTTTTATGTCAAGGACTTAACTTTCCGTGTTTTCCAATCCAACCACATTAGACCCTTTCGTTGTACTATTTTCTACAATGCTAAACTCGTAACTTGACTTGAATTCCATATGCTTATGCCGCTAATCTATAAAACTTGTATCACTTTTATGTTCCCAAAATCACTCCAAAAATTCAGGAGTTGTGTACTTTCTAGTGCCTCATATGGTGTAAATTGTAACTTATGGGTAACTAGGACAATTCTGATAATGGTTAACGGTTGTTCTTTCGAATTATATGCTCTAGCATCCACCATAAGTCACCATCCGTTAACCTTGTAACCCAATTTTTTTTTTTTATTGTATATCGTGCTTAGTGTCATTTATATATGATTACATTCTTATACCAAAACACCCAAAGGTTGACGACCGCCAAATAGATTTTGATTTCTGGATTTTCCTCTTAATCAAGTCAGTTACTTACTTACATGACTTCCAACATCTTTTTCTTTATTGCATCAACATAATGGTTTTTATCCAAATTATATGGTTTCTTCTTAAAATGTATTTTCCCTTAGCCAACCGAAGGTTCACTTTCAATATGTGCCTTCATTTGAATCTCCTTTTTTACTCATGACACCGTACGTAGTAGTTCCATATACCTTTGTTGCCTCATGTTTAGTTCTTTTCAACTAAACAAATACTTCTAACTTTATAGTCCATACAATGAGTCCATGTTTTCACTGCAACAATAACAACTATTAAATATGATCCATCAACAAAATATTCAAAAAAATATACATTAGATTTTCTTATCCTTCAATTCGCTTTTGTCTTACCTATTCTAATTTGGGTGATTCCATGAGTAAGCTAAAATCGAATTCAAAATATAATCCATCAACAAGATATTCAAAAAAAATGTTTACATATCAACAGGATGCTAATAGTTGGATATTTCCGGTGATTGCATATGGTATATTTGGTATTTTTGGATGATACGATACAAGTGTGAGATATGCACTAGAAATTGAAAGCATAAGATATAAACAAATATACCATATGCAATCACTGGAAATATTAGCATCCAGTTGATATGTAAATACTAAATACATGTCATCTTCTTATGATATTCACCTCAAGAAACTTAGATTTTACATCTTTTTGTCAACAAATATCATATATACTTATAATACTCCACAAAACCATATAACATCTTACGTAAGTTTTTGAAAAAAATATAATAATTCAATCCATTATTCACTTCATGGACTAACTACGCCTAGTAGCAATATTTATCATCATTTTTTAATTGATGCAAATTTCGAAAAACATACACAGGACTATAATTGTGGAATTTCTACGTAAATCAAGATCTAGAAAAGGAAGTTTTCCAACCACTAACTCAAACTCATTGTATATTTATACAACTCTCAACATCAATCACCACAAAGTTAAAAAAAATCATAACACCAAATGGTTAGAATCCCACCATTTTATAATGTAAACACCCTCAAAATTGGAAAGAGCAACTAAAAAAAACATCCATTTAATAGACAAATGAGGATAAAATCCTTAAATACAAACCATCCTTGGAATTACCTCAATATTAAATCGTAATAAGTCAACATTAATCATAACCTAAGCGATACACCAACACTACAAAGGTCAGGTGTTACTTAACCCAAAACAAGTTGCTAATCCCAAAACGCGGAAAACTTCACCAAGTCACTTACTTCACGAACACGCATCTAGTACTCCACTCTTCATAGTGTCACTAGAACTATATCCCAACCGAAACCTGTTGCACATGCCGACAAATAAAAAGGTTAGGCTAACGCCTAGTGAGTTCAAGAGTTTTTACCATGGTTATATAACTCGCAAAACGAGAAAGATGCAATTTAAATCATGAGTTCAAAGAAATTGACTTTAGATGAAAACCACCCATTTTCCAACGCACACAAATCCCGTGATGAAAACTCCAATATGAAATGATTCCCGAAAATGGGCTCAAACCCAAGATTCACTTAAAACTTGAAATAATATTCGATTCCCAATTATAAAAACATGGATAAATCTCTATTTACTCAAAACATCCTAAACACGGATGAGGCATAATACTCAACCCATAAATCATGAATAAAAGTCCATAGATAATAAACGTCACCGAAAACATGGATAATAAAATTCAATACCCAAAAACAACACCTTTCGATAACGGGGGAGACCCGTTTTCATCAAGGTGACGAGAACGCGTGAGTGGGGTCACCTATGATGTTATTGGATTTGTGAGTCCAATCTAATCAAGTAACAATGATATAATCCAGGAGATCTTCAATATATTGAGAGAGAAATACAAAGATGAGAATGAGATCTAGTTTCTCTCTTTATACTCTCTCTCTCTAGAAAGTCATCCATCTATTACAGCAATGATCTCACGTATACAATTCCTAATACAACTCCTTTTATATACTCCTTGACTTTCTACTTACTAACCTTGACTTTGACTTCTTTACAAGACTTTGACTTCTTTACAAGGCTTTGACTAAGACTTTGACTCTTTACAAATATACAAACACATTAAATCTTGAAGACAATTTTTGCACTAGCAGTCTCCCCCTTTGGATTTAAGATTTAAAAATTTATGACGGCAGTCTTCAGCTCTTTGTAATCTTCAGATCTTTAACACTTCAGCTCTTATCTCTTCAGCACTTTGAACAGTCTCCCTTTTTGCTTTGAAGGAAGATCAATCTTCGAAAATAACTCTGAAGAATCTTCAAATAAGCGTTGTCTTCAGAAATCCAATTTGACTGCTTTAATCTTCAACTGGATCTTCAAAATCAAATAGTCATCAAAGTCTTGAATCACAAACTTCAAATCTTTGTAGTGTTGATCAAAGTCTTCAAACAAAATTTTCATATCTTCAAATCTTCTCATGAGAAACCAACTTGAGTTTGTGAACAAGAGTCGAGAAACGGCCTAGAAGAAGAGCCTTAGTGAATACATATGTCGTTTGATCAGTGGAGGGAATGGGAAGAAGACGTACAGTGTTGCGGACAACATGCAGACGAGTAAAGTGACAGTCTAACTTAATATGCTTGGTGCGTTCATGAAAACGTCATTGTGGGAAATGTGAATGGCACTATGGTTGCCGCACCAAATAGTAGTAGAGGAAGATTGAGGTGCTCCCATGTCGGATAGAAGCCATCGTAGCCATCACAATTCTAGAGTCGTATCAGCAAGGGCTCGATATTCATCATCCGTGCAATATCGAGCGGTGAGAGATTGCTTTTTACTGTGCCACGAAATAAGAGAGTCACCCAATAAGAAACAATATCCCGTGGTAGAGCGTTGATCAGTGACATCACCATCCCAATCAACATCAGAAAAGGCATGAAGGTCAACTGAGGATGATGAAGAGAAGTACAATCCATGAAACAAGGTACCTTTAATATACCTCAAAATCTTAAGAACTGCAGCATAGTGAGAAGTCTGAGGAACAACCATGAATTGGCTGACAATGTGAACAACAAAGGCAATATCAGGTCGTGTGACAGTAAGATAGACTAGAGAGCCCACTAACTGACGGTATAGTGTAGGATCCGAATGAGGTGAGCCATCACTAGGAGTGAGCCAAAAATTTGGCTGAAGAGGTGTAGAAGAGATCTTGCTATCAGTGATACCTACATGAGAAAAGAGATCGAAGGCATATTTTGCTTGACATAGATAAATACCATAATCTTGTGTCAGTACTTCAAGACCAAGAAAATAGTGAAGGTTTCCAGATCTTTCATCTCAAAATGTTGATGAATAGACTTCTTCAAATCAGTAGTCCCCTGTGTGTCACTGTCTATAATGATCATGTCATCAACGTATAAGAGAAGAAGAATAGTACCGGAGGCAATAGATTTGGTGAAGAGGCCACAGTCATAGTGACTAACAGTAAACCCCAATGAGCAAACAGTAAGACTGGACTTCTCAAACCAAGCCCGAGGGGCTTGTTTTAGACCATATAAAGCCTTACATAATCAACATACATGATCACGAGGATGAGGAACTCCCGGAGGCGGCTTCATATATAATTCTTCAGAAAGATCACCATTAAAAAAAGCATTTTTCACATCCATCTGCTAAAGAGGCCACTTGCGAACAACAACATAACGAGAAGACTATGGACAGAAGTAATATGTGCCACTGGGCAAAAGTTTCTTCATAGTCGATGTCATACTCCTGATTGGACCAATCGGGCTTTGTAACGGTCAACTAATCCATCAGACTTGGTTTTAGTCTTATATACCCACTTTGAGCCAATAATGTCTTTTCCTAGAGGAAGTGGAACAAACTCCAAAGTTTGAGCTTTATTGAGTGCCTCCATTTCATCCAACATAGCTTGCTGCCAAGAAGGGTCACTAGAAGCTTCCTTGCAGGAAGTAGGATTATAACAAGTAAATAAGGTGGAATAACAATTATAGTCACGGAGATGAGTAGGAACTTGCCTTACCCGATGGGAACGTCGAATATCTGAAGGAGTTGCGGTCGGATCATCAGGACTGACAGATGGATCAGAACTTATCGTAGTGTGCGAAGCTGGAGACGATGTCGGTGGTGATAAATTGGTAATTCATAAGATGCGAAAGGGGATGATTGATCAAAAGAATGGGATATGGTCTCATTGGAAAGTGAAGGTGAAGGGAGAGATGGTGAATTGACCTGTAGAGGAATAGAGACATCCATAAAGAAGGGAGGGATGGACTTAGACTGAACCTTAATTTGGAGATGGCGAAAAACATATGATCTTCCCAGAATACAACATGAAGTGAAATACGAAGTCGCTGAGATATAGGATTCCAATATCGATAACCCTTGTGTTCAATACCATAACCAAGAAAGCAACAAAGACGAGAGCAAGGTTCTAGTTTGGTACGCTCATGAGGATGGAGTAGGACATAGCATGTACATCCCCATACTTTGAGGAGTTTATAGGCGGGTGATATACCATGCAAAGCTTCATAGGGGGATTTGTTATGAAGGAGTGGGGATGGATAACGATTGATGGGGTATACAGCTGAAAGGGCTGCCTCACCCTAAAAACGTTTGGGACATTTTGCATAAATGAGGAGAGTGCGAACAGTGTCAAGGAGATGGCGATGTTTTCGCTCAGCACGACCATTTTGTTGTGAGGTACCAGGACACGAATACTGAGATAGAGTGCCTTGTTGATGAGGAAATGCAAAGAAGGTGCGATCCTTGTATTCCATAGCATTGTCAGCTCGAAACACTTTGATAGGTTTGGAGAATTGTGTGTGAATCATACGGGCAAAGGTAATGTATATATGAGGAAGCTCAGATCGTTTTTCACAAAATAAATCCAGGTAAAACGTGTGTGATCATCAAGGAATATGACAAAGTATCGCGAGCCACCCATTGTTAGGTGAGGGGAGGGTCCCTAAACATCAGAGTGGATAAGATCAAAAGGAGCGGAACTAAGAGAATCACTTTGAGAAAATGGTAGAGCTGGTTGTTTACCGAGTTCACAAGACATGCAAGATAGTTTTTTGGAATTTACATGACCCAATATGCCAGATGCGGCAAGGAGCTTAAGGCGACCGAGAGAGATGTGGCCTACTCTGACATGCCACACATCAAGAGTGTTCTCTGTATGTGAGGTGGAAAGAGTTTGAGGTACTTAAATAGTGCCTCGAATATGAAATTTGTCAGCGAAAGGAATGCGGAGATAAACGAGCTCATACATCCTGCCTGATCTACGACCTATCCTAATTGTCTGCTTCGTCCTGGGATTCACAACCAGACAAAAAAAACAACTTCAAAACCCATAAAGCACAACTAACTGATAGAGATGGTCTCATGGAGATTTTTGGGATATAAAGGGTATCTGGCAAAGAAAGAAATGAAGTGGATGCATGATACGTGTCCCGACACTCGGCACCAACCATCGACATCCAGGCCCGTTAGAATGAATAAGTATTCGGCCCACTTTAAAGATTACGTGATGCAGTCCACTAAGGCAACAAGGAATTAGTCAACAAGCCCAAGGTTCCACTGGTTGATCGAGAGTAGTGGAGCAGATTTTTTAGGAAGGAAGACCCATTCTCAAGTTGTCAAAAGCTTAGTTTCAATGCATGTTTGCACGTTCCAGTAGTTGCTTGAATAAAGGCATTTAGATAGTTAGTGGTTACTTCTAATTTTCTATTTAAGTATTGTAATTTTGCTTGGAGAAATTATCAGAAAATTGCCCCAAACTTGTCTCCTTTCTGAATTATTCTGTGGAGTTTAACCCACTCAACGGGTTGCATCAACTGGTGCTTTCATTGGCCTTCTCATTCCTTCCGCCATGCCGCCTAGACGTGAGCCTCCATCCCTCGAAGAGTCCATGGCAGCCATGGTCGAAAACATCTCAAAGCTCATCCACTCTTCAACCGAAAACACTCACACTATCATTTCCACTCAAGCCGCAGCCCTTCAGGATCACAGAACCCAACTCGACCTTATCATTCAACAACTCACGACTCAATATGAGCAAACCAATACCCTCATTACCACCCTAGCCCAACGGGACACCAAGGAACCGATACAGCAACCGCCGCCTCCGCCTCCGCCTCCACCTCCTCCCACCCCAACCATTCGCCCACCAAAAATCAACTTACCCACGTTTGACGGTTCCAACCCACTAGACTGGTTATTTCAGGCCGAGCAATACTTTACGTTGTACAACATCCCACAAAACCAACGCACCACCATGGTGGCCTTCTACCTTTCCGGGGACGCGTTAAGCTGGTACAAGTACCTCGTCAACAACAATCTCCTCACAACGTGGCCGGAATTCACACGTGCCTTGCAGATCCATTTTGGCCCCTCTTCCTACGACAACCACCAAGCAACCCTTTTTAAGTTACGCCAAACATCCTATGTTGCCCTATATCAGACCGAGTTCGAAAAGTTAAGCAATTGCATCACCGGCCTTTCCCCGGAAGCCCTACTCAATTGTTTTCTCTCCGGTTTACGTCAAGATATTCAGCAAGAACTATCCATTCAACGACCACAAACCTTGACCCAAGCAATAGCTCTCGCTAAATTGATCGAAGACAAGATCAACGATCAACGAAACCGCTCAAGAAACACGCCCTTTCGTTTCCTGTCCCCGGCACCATCAGTCACTACGACAACCCCAACTGCAACCCTCCCACCAAGTCCAACTACAACTAAACCACCGACTCTATTACCAACACCGAACCGGCCACCTCAAAACTTACCATTCACTCGTCTTTCACAGGAAGCACTTCAAAAACGCAGAGCCGCCGACCTTTGTTTCCGGTGCCCAGAAAAGTTCTATCCCGGTCACAAGTACAATCCGCCTCAATTCTTATTAGTCGTTGATAACGAGGATATCAACCCTGCACCACTTCAAGATGACCTCAACACCTCTTTCGATAACTTGAGCCTTGAATCAACCCAACAGCCTAACGATTTCTTTCCCGACGACACCAACGCCCACTTCTTATCCCTATCTACTGCCGCACTCCTCGGAGTAGCCTCACCGAAAGCTCTATGTATCACTGGACACATTAACAACCATCCCGTCACAGTCTTGGTCGACTCCGGAAGCACCCATAACATCGTCCAACCAAGAGTCGTCTCCTTCCTTAACCTACCTACTCAACAAATCACGTCCTTTCCTGTAATGATCGGGAACGACATGTTCCTCCATTGCAGCGGGTTTTGCCCCAATGTCCACCTTCAACTTGAGACCAAAACCTTCCAGCTACCCTTCTTTGTTCTTCCGGTAGAAGGGGCCGATATCATTCTCGGCATGTCGTGGCTTAGCTCATTGGGCCCCATTAACGCAGACTTCTCCATCCCGCAAATCTCCTTTCAACATGATAAACAAATGGTTGTCTTACGTGGAGAACCACCGGCCACTACGGTTTCCTCAACCTCACTTCATCATTTATTACGAAAAGATGTGGTTGCCTCCATGCATGCCATTATTTTCCATACACTTGATGTCCAACCCATGCCCCAATCAACAGACCCACACATCAACCATTTACTTTCTTCCTACAACCACCTATTCGAACCACCCAAACACCTTCCCCCTCAACGCAGCCATGACCATCGCATCCTCACCAACCCCACGTCATCACCAGTAAACGTTAAGCCCTACCGCTATCCCCACTACCAAAAGAAAATTATGACTGATCTTATCTTCGAGATGCTCTAAGACGGCATAATACAACCGAGCCAAAGCCCCTATTCGTCGCCAGTATTACTTGTTCGAAAAAAAGACGGAACTTTTGTGTCGACTATCGCGCCCTCAACGCCATCACCATCCGTGACCGCTTCCCGATTCCAACTGTGGACGAACTCTTAGATGAGATGCATGGTGCAACGGTTTTCTCCAAAATCGATTTACGGGCGGGCTATCACCAAATCCGAGTGGCACGGGAAGACACTCACAAAACAGCCTTCCGCACGGTTGACGGACACTACGAATTTCTCGTAATGCCCTTCGGCCTATCCAACGCACCATCAACCTTTCAATCTACTATGAACGATCTCTTTCGTGATGCGTTACGCCGCTACGTTCTCATTTTTTTCGACGACATACTCGTCTACAGCCAAAGTCGACAAGACCATTACCACCACCTCAAAAATGTTTTCGAGGTTCTATCTTCACATCAGTACTACGCAAAGTTGTCAAAATGCTCTTTTGGCGTTGCTACTGTACAATACTTGGGCCACATCATTTCTGATTCTAGGGTAGCAGTCGACCCAGAAAAAATACAAGCAATTCAAGCATGGCCGGCCCCCACCACGCTCACGGGTCTCCGTGGTTTCCTTGGCCTCACGGGATACTATCGGCGTTTCGTGCACCTCTATGCCAAAATCGCTGCACCACTTACCGATTTACTGCAAAAACCACGCTTGGAGTGGAACAACACCGCCGAAGCTGCCTTCCAGACTCTCAAAGACGCCATGACCAAGCTGCCGGTACTCGCCTTACCCGACTTCACCCAACCGTTCGACTTGACCACCGACGCATCAGGTATCGGCATAGGAGCAGTGCTCTCTCAAAATGACCACCCAATTGCATTTTTTAGCAAAAAACTTTGCCCAAGAATGCAGTCAGCTTCAACCTACGTACGAGAATTGTTTGCAATTACTGAAGCAGTCAAACGATGGCGCCAATACCTGTTGGGAAGACGTTTCAAAATCTATACAGATCAGCGTAGTCTCAAACACCTAATGACACAAGTGATACAGACACCGGAGCAACAGAAGTGGGCAACAAAATTGCTGGGTTACGATTTTGAGATCCACTATAAGCCGGGCAAAGATAATCGTGTCGCCGACGCTTTAAGCCGTGTCGAAAATCCCCAGCTGTTAGCAATTTCGACACCCACCCAACCCTGGTTACAGGCATTACGTGACTATTACGAGTCTCCGGAAGGACAACCGTGGTTTTCCAAAGTGGTCAGCCAAGGCATCCCAGATCACTATGTTCACGACGGACTTGTTTATTTTCGCAATAGGTTGGTCATTCCAGATATCTCTTCACTACGCAACCTGCTTCTACAAGAATTCCACTCATCACCACTTGGGGGACACTCCGGAATCACAGCAACAATAGCACGTCTCAATGCTTCTTTCTACTGGCCTCACATACGACGAGACGTTGCCAAGTTCATCAACGAATGCAAGGTATGTCAGTGTACTAAACCTCCAACTCACAAGCCCTATGGTCTCCTACAACTACTACCCATACCTAACCTAGTTTGGGATGAAATCTCTATGGATTTCATCACAAACTTACCACCTTCCAGTAACCATACGGCTGTCTGGGTTATCGTTGATAGACTGACGAAATACGCCCATTTCATTGCTTTACCAACGCACTACACAGCTGCATCCTTAGCTACCATTTTCCTCCACCACGTTTACCGACTACACGGCCTGCCTAAAACGATGTTATCTGATCGAGATCCAATTTTTCTCAGTCGTTTTTGGAAAGAACTATTTGACAGGTTGGGCACAAAACTCCTGCATTCCATTGCTTACCACCCCCAAACGGATGGGCAAACGGAAGTGGTTAATCGTTGTCTTCAGTCGTACCTTCGTTGTTTTGCTAGCACTGAACCTCGTAAATGGAACAAATACTTATACCTAGCAGAGTATTGGTACAACACAAGTTTCCATAGTGCAATCAACATGACCCCCTTCCAAGCTTTATATGGCCGCCCACCACCATCAGTTCCATCCTACACGTCGGGTACGTCATCACATGTCTCCATTGATGCTACCCTACTTGAACACCAACGAGTTTTATCGCTTCTCAAACAAACCTTGTCCCAAACTCGACAACGCATGGTGGATCAGGCTAACAAACACCGGCTGGACCAGGAGTTTAACGTGGGAGACTTGGTATATTTACGATTACAGGAGTATCGACAAAACACTGTTCAGAAACGGTTGTCCAAGAAACTAAGCCCACGCTTTTATGGTCCATTTACGATCACAGAAAGAATCGGACCAGTTGCGTATAGACTACACCTGCCAGCAGGATCCAAAATCCACCCCGTTTTTCATGTATCCCTTTTAAAACCATGTCGGGGCAACGCCATTCCAGCAACGGAACCCATACCGGATATCTTTGAAGAACCCAATAACCGAGACCAACCGGAATACATCATGGATCGGCAAGACGATCAATTGCTTGTTTAATGGCAGAACAAGGACATTATAGAGGCAACGTGGGAGGAGATAACCCACTTTCGGGACCGATTTCCATCCTTCTCAGTCGCGAACCACAACAACCCCAACCTTGAGGACAAGGTTGTTTCTCAACAGGGGGTATTGATACGTGTCCCGACACTCGGCACCAACCATCGACATCCAGGCCCGTTAGAATGAATAAGTATCCGGCCCACTTTAAAGATTACGTGATGCAGTCCACTAAGGCAACAAGGAATTAGTCAACAAGCCCAAGGTTCCACTGGTTGATCGAGAGTAGTGGAGCAGATTTTTTAGGAAGGAAGACCCATTCTCAAGTTGTCAAAAGCTTAGTTTCAATGCATGTTTGCACGTTCCAGTAGTTGCTTGAATAAAGGCATTTAGATAGTTAGTGGTTACTTCTAATTTTCTATTTAAGTATTGTAATTTTGCTTGGAGAAATTATCAGAAAATTGCCCCAAACTTGTCTCTCCTTTCTGAATTATTCTGTGGAGTTTAACCCACTCAACGGGTTGCATCAATGCATGTCCACTATAATGAACTACTGGTAGACGCGTTCCATCCGCAGTGAGAACGGATGACAACGAGTTATCGTATGATTTGGTAAGAGATACATCTGAATAAGGGGTCATATGATTACAACAACCGAATCAAAATACCAAAAAAATTCCTGATGATCTTGAGGATAAAGTATAAGATGAGTTCGAGAAATTCGGTTGTGAAGTGTGAGCAACCTTGTCGGTAGTAACACTGACTGGTTGCATAGTAGCTCGATTATTATTGGAGAGGGGATTAGACATCAATGTGACCAGAGACTTCGAAGAACAAATGTTTTACCAATTTCCTAGTTGCAAAGCTTGAAAGTTCATCAAAAATGTCTTTATTTTTCACTCAGACATTTAATCGAACAGTTGGTGTGCAACATCAATTTTCACAAACCAAGAGGCATTTGAAGCAAGATTGACTATCCAGTTGATATAGCATCAAATATACCGCCCAATTGTACTAGTGGATGAAACAACATAGCTAAGAAATTCGTGAGTGTGGCATTGTAAAAAACACAAGCCGAGAAGAGTTAGAACAAGTGATGTCGAAGGAATGTTGAGCACGTGTGACGCCCAGACATTTTAAATGGAAGAGGTTAATGATGGTTGAAGCAAACAACAGAGATTGACAAATGTCTATGGTGCTGGAGTTTGATGAAACGAACAAAGAAAAAAAAGAGGAAGAGAAAAGAACTCTTCAAAAGGTGATCGTGTTGTCGACGAGAATAAGAATGAAGGATGACTTGGTACCTTACATCTCTGATACCATGTTAGTTTAACAGTAGGAGATGAGAATTAAAGGTTGCCATAGAGAGGATTTTGTGTAGGGAAATTGACTCAAATAGCCAAACCCACTTTACCAAAATAGCCATGGGTCCTCACTTGCAATTGCGTACCTGGTCTGCACTCGCAATTGCGGATGCGGAGCGGTCAGATGAACGGCCCAGATGCGTTTAATCAAGTGCGGTGCGCACCGGGTTACGCCGGGTACGAGTGTAGACAACCCGTTTTCAAGGGGATTTTTGTCTTTTAGTGGTCCCATTGCGGTCCGCACTGGACCGGGTCGGGTCATAGTGCGGACCCATGGCTATTTTGGTAAAGTCGGAGAGAAAATGGTTATTTTCTCAATACTTATGTTAGGTTTGCCTATTTGAGTCAATTTCCCTTTTGTGTATGTATTGATCAATTGAGAGCAGTACAACGAAAAGGAAAAGATGTACAATATAAACCTAATTAGATGAATAAACAAAAGATAGAAAATACCCCTAAACTTTACGTATTTACATATATAGCTAATAATGGCAACATTTTGAGAACCATGAAGACAGAAAAAGACATGTGTGTAAATACAATGAACATAGATATTCAATATATGTACTGTGTGTATACATATGCACACGTAAAAGAGGGGGAGTAAATAGTGAAAAGGCTCTTTCTTACCATAAAGAAAAAACAACACAGGAGTGAGAAAGACAGAAAAACATGAATCAAAGAACTAATAAAATCATTCATGTTTTCATGCCATAAATCAACATATATAACAAGTCATTATAACAAAATCGAGTTTAAAGGATGCCTAAAGTGTTTAAATGTTCTAATAGAATATTTGGGCTTGAGCTTATAGAACCAAAGAATAAGGTGTCATATATAAAAGTGTTACAATAAGTTTGTAGGATACCTTTTGGATTATAACAAGTTTTTTAAGTGTCGTATTAGATTTAATATATGACACTTTTAAGATTGTCCTATAAACCCATTTTTTTATAAGACAGTTGTGTTTATATGACACTTTTTCAAATAGTGTGCTATAGAATAGATAATACGACAGTTTATTTATAAAAAGTCTTTAAAACTTGTTACGACGTGTTGGTCCCGAAGGGGTTCAACAAGGGTGAAAGTTTATGGAATGGGGGGTTGAATACAAACACAAAATTTACTTTTCTAAATTGTTTATTGATAAATCAAAATACAGTTTACAGTTTGTTGCGGAATAAAATTAAGTAAAACCTAATCTAAACAAACTTAAGAATCACTAAGGTTCTTGCACTAGAAAATAGAAAGAAAGGATAAGTAGAAAAATAGAGGCCTGATGTAAGTCAGCTATCTCTGAAGCCTTGTTCTTGAATTGTCGCACATGTATAGACTTATCTTGGTTTCACTTAGTGTCGCTTCAGATCATGAGTTGACTTGTCCTTGTTCATCAGCTTTGTCTTCGATGTCAGGGATGAACTCGTTGGTCGCGAGGCTTGTCTTCGGGGATTTACATTAAACACTTTTACATTAGAAGCTATCAGCGATACTGAACAAACTTAGCATATTATCATTGATGGCTAAACACTAATACATACAGATGTTAAATGCAATTTACACTAAGTATTCTAAAGGTCGTCGTCAAATCACTGAGAGAGTTTGGATCAACAATCTCCCCCTATTTGATGATGACAAAGCAATAAGAGAAAATTTCTAAGTGTTACAAAACATAAGAATAAAAATGACTCATAAAGTGCGTGTCCCATTTACTGTTTTGAGGGATCTTTTCTAGTACTGATGGAGTAAAGTACTTCACTGAAAACTTCCATTAATTCGTAATCAGGTGACAAAGAGAAATTGAAAGTTTACAAGTACAAGTGAAAAACTATACAAGTACTAAAAGTTTAAAACTGATAAATTACAAGAAGAGTACAAAATGGGAATCTATCAGCTAGAGTGGTTCATCCCTTATCATGATTTCGTCGTATGAGTCTTCTTCTTTGATCATGTAGTCAGGTACCTCTTCTCCTCTATGTCTTCTGAGCTTAGCTTCCCTGTGAATGTGAGATTTGATGAATATACATGGCCTTGTCATATTACACCAGTACAGAAGATCTCAAAGATGGTTGGTTGGGTAGATAGGAATCTCTGAGTCTCGCTGAAATCTTTGAATGCCATCCCAATCATAGAAGATGATTCCATAAGGGACTCCTATCACTTGACCAGGATTAAAAGGTCCTCCAGGTGGCAGTGATAGGTCGAGAGCTGAGAGGTCAAGTGGTGGTCCAAGTACTGCTTCTCTTGAAAATTCGATCCCGGTTTCATTTCTGTAAGCAGGTTCTTCTTCAGAGGTAGATGCTCGCTTCTTTTTTCTTGCTGGTCTTGGATTCTGAGGTAGAGGAGGTATTTCAACCCTCGCTGAGATTCGTTTTATTAGTAAGTTCAAGAATTTTTCCATGTCGGCTTTATACTTGGACTTAGATCTTTGAAAGGCATCTCTGAGCTCTAACCATTCATAGAAGCCAAAGTTTTCCAACTTTGACATAAGCATTGTCTTTACTGAGTCATCTTCTCTGAGTACTTGTATGGACACCATCACTGAGTTCTTCTTAGTCTTCCCCGTTATGGTCACACTTGTAATCTTTTTGGGATTGTATCTTTGTTCGAGTTTCTCTCTGCACCAAACCAAGTTTGAGTCACTGACGACCTTCTTTTTTCGGGCTTCCTTCTCGACTTCTTTCAGGAGTTGAGCTTGAACTTTGACATGGTTCTTTTTAAGTTTCCTATCAGAGACTAAGGTTTCGGCTACCTTAAGGGCATAGGATTCTTCACGTTCAGCTTGACTTAGAAATCCAAGCTCATCTTGTTCGTTTTCAGCGCCTTGTTAAGGAGTGATTTGGATTCGTTGACTCTCTAGCTGAGAGATCGGTGCTGACATTCTTTCCTTTTGATCTTCCTCAGACCTTTGAATTGGTCGTGAGGGTCTGGATGGGTGTGTCAGCACTTCTTCCTCTTCTTCTTCAACTTCATCAGTCTTAGGGATGGAGACTGGGATTATTGGGTCTTTAGCGATGATTGGGATTATTTGTAGGATGTTTTCTTCAGCTTATCCCTCAAGAAGGGGAGAGAAATAGTTGATGTCAAGAAGAAGGAGTTAGATGGTAGAAAGAGAGAGAAAAAAAGGATTAGGTATGTATGAGAGGTTTTAAGTGGGCAGGGGCGAAAGAGAAAGGAATGATAGAGAGACATACCTGAGAAGGTTTCTCCCCCTCAGAAGTGTATATGATTTTCAAATTACCCTCAGCAGAAATTCCTTTCCGTTTGCCCTGAGGGGTCTTCTGAATCGAGGCCTTTTTAGACTTTCTCCCACATGCTTCATTGATGGAGATTTTTTTGAGGGGAACGCTGACGGTTTTAGGGTGGAACCATATTTCAGATTCTTCATCAATATCATCGTCATCGTCGTCAGCGTTCTTGGAACCAATATCCTTGTCATCGTCATCGATGTCAAGTTCCTCAACGTCCTCTTCTTCCTCTTCCTCTTCCTCTTCCTCTTCCTCTTCCTCTTCCTCTTCCTCTTCCTCTTCATCAGAGGGATCAGAATGAATGTTTACTAGAGCTTCTTTCTCCTTATTAGTTTCCTCCCCCTCAGCAATGGGAGGGTCTTCTGCTGGGATTTCCCATTCAGCATCAGCTTGCTGATCCTCATCGATTTTCTCTTCATCAGCATTCTCCCCCTCTTTGTCATCATTCGAGGAAGGAGGGATTAATGGAGAAGAGGCAGCAGTGGTGGTGTTGGGAGCAATGTTTGAGGATGAAGGAGCAGCAGTCTCCAGGTTGTCAACCCACTCGAACAACTCTCCTATAGCAGTAGCATATTCCATGACAAAATCAGCGACTTTTGTCTTTATTTTTTCCACCACCTCTTGTAGTGCTGATAGTTGAGAATTATCAGCTTTATTTATAGAGAGGTGGTGAGCGTTTGGAGCATTGAGTCCGCATTATTGATGGCAGTGGTGTTATTTTGCAGGTTGGTGGAGAGAGTGGAGATGTTGCTGGTGTCCTGAATAGAGTTATTCAGCGTCTCAAAAGAAGGACATGTAAAAACATAAGAGGTTTGAGCATAAGAATGCTCAGCCTTGGTCACCGAAAAAATGAGGGGTAGGGAAGATGGAATACCTGAAGGTTTATTGAAGGATTCCAAAGGATCTCCTCCAAAGTATGTCTTCTTGTCCTGCTCTATAGGAGTCGAGAACATGGTTTGTTGAGGGGCTCCGAGAGGGAGACCTTCAGGTCATGTGCTTTCTGCCATGAGGTTGCGAAGAAGATCTACATAAGTATCAGAGAGGACAAGTCCTGATGCACCGGATGTGTTGACGAAGGAAATAGAAGGAGTTGAAGCAATGATGGTGAAGATGGCAGCGTAGAATTAGCGATCGTTGAAGTCGCTGAGGCTGCTGTAGTTGTATCGGAGGTGGTGGAGCGGACCACAAAGGAGTCAAGGGAAGGCTGTGAAGAGGCAATCCCTGAGGTTGTTGTTGTTGATGTTCTAGATAAGGGTTTCTCCTTGGATTGTCTCTTGGCCTTTTTGGAGGGGCCAGGAGTGGCAGTAGAAGGTTTCCTCTTTGAATAGGTGGTTGTAGCAACTTGGGAAGCCACGGGTTGGACTGTGGCCATCGCTGATGAGGAGAGAAGGCGTTGGAGTGTAGAAATGCGTACCTCTTTTTCCAAAGGCTCTCGATCAAGGAGACGGTTGCCAAGCTTTGGTCGCTGATAATCTCCTTCAGCTGGGTAGAGAGGACCCAAGAAGTGTTGAAGGAGTACGCTGATGAAGCGTACGTAGGGAACAACGGTCTCCATATCAGGCTTTTCGACCTTCATCATCAGTCGTCAAAGATCATTCTGGCATAGTCAATATTGCGGACAGTTATCACAGAATAGCCCTGGTCAAGAGCGACCCAGCTAGCTTAGTCCATGATGCCCGTCTTTTCGCCCATGCTCTAGACGAAGTGAGCGAAGAGGTAGCATAGATCCATTGGCGTCCTTGCTTTAAGGATCTTTGTGAGCTTCTTGTGAGGCTTCTTGTTCTTAGTTTCCCAGTCATAGCCCATTAAGTCGAGGAAGTTGTAGAGTTCCTAATAGGTAGGAGTGGCGTCATACGTCTTGGAGACTGGAAGTTACAGCGATTGGCGAATCCATGAGGGAGTGATGCTCCTTTCGCCATGTTCAGTTTCAAAGGCAATCACAGTTACCTTTTTCCTTGATTTCAGGGTTTTCTCAGTCATCTCAGCAGTGTACCAGAACTGTTGAAGGAGGTTCTTGTGCCCTGGTGGATACACAATGAGGGCATAGAAGATAGGGGAATTCTTAAGTAATGTTGCATAGTCCTCAAGGTGGTTGGAGGGTTTTGAGGATGGGAAGTTGAGAAGTGCCAAATGATTGTTGGACTTGAACTGGACAGCTGAGAGTTCAAATTTCACATTCTTGGAGCGAGTGAAGGTGGAAGCTTGAGAGGCCATTTCTGTTTTTAGAAGATGAAGAAAAATAGAAATGCAAAGAGTTTTTTAGAATGGAAGTTTTAAGAAAACAAATTCTAAGTAGAAAAAAATGCGGTTTTACTAGTTTCCTTATTGGGAAAGAAAGGGTAAAAAGTAAGGTTGCCAATTTTCAAAAGAGATGAAAATGGTAGAAAATTGTAATTTTACCAATTTCCTTTTTGAGAAAGAAGTGGTAACTTACAATATAGATGGAAAAAATAGTTTAAAAAGTGACTTTTAAACTTGAAAACCTTTTTAGGGTTTTTAAGAAATCATGAAGGAAATGATTTTTGAGAAAAAAAAACTTGTTTTGATCTTGTTTAACAAAGAAGAAAGATCAAAAAGTGTTTTTGTTAACAATGTGTGCATGAAAAATAAGAAGGAAACCTGGAAATCACAAGGGTTGTGAGTACGAGTTCTTGGGGTTCTTTAAGGTTTTTCGATGCTCAAATTGTTCTTTCCTTTAGAGAGTTTTATGTGCATAAAGTGTGAAAATGAGATGAAGTGTGGATTATATATAGGTGAGGAAAGAGAAAATAATGATGAGCGGGAAAAGTTTTCATTATTACGTGGACACGCCATACGAATTTGATTGGTCAAGAAGTGTAACGGACGAACGTGTGTCAGAAAAACGTGTGCCATGGGTTATCCTAAAAATTACGTCACAATAGAAAACATCTTTTCATTCTTAAAAAGATATCACATATATTTGAAAAACTCAGTGATAAGATTTTGTTTAGAAGAATCAATGATACAAAATGTCAGTGATGAGTTTCATTAAAAAAAATATTTTAATCATCTAAGGAAAGTAAATGATTAAGTTTGAGATTTTTGGAAAGTGTCTCGCTGAAGGAAACTTCATCGAAAAGAGATAGAAAAACATACCTGAATATTAGAGAGCATTTATGCAGAGATAAGGAGATGAATATCAGAGATGAAACCTTAATCACTAATGTGATGCTTGACCACTGAAGAGTTATTCTTCAAGGTTTAGCATTTCAAGCTCACTGATGAGAAAGCTGAATCTTGTCTCATCAAGAGGTTTGGTGAAGATATCAGCGAGCTGATAGTCAGTGGGTATGAAATGAAGTTCTATATCTCCACTCATCACATCATCTCTGATAAAATGATATCTGATTTCAATGTGTTTAGTCTTTGAGTGTAGCACAGGGTTGTTTGCTATAGCGATGGATCTAGTGCTATCGCAATATAGGAATCTTTGATAGCTGAAAGTCATAGTCTATGAGTTGATTTCTCATCCATAAGACCTGAGCACAACAACTACCATCATCTACATACTCAGCTTTAGCGGTTGAGGTGGACACTGAGTTTTGCTTTTTTGCTTGTCCAACTTACCAACTTTCCACCTAGAAGCCGACAGCCTCTAGTGGTGCTTTTTGTATCCAATTTGCAGCCTGCAAAATCACTATCTGAATAGGCAGTTATATCAAACCCTGAGTCTTTGGGATACCAGAGACCTAGGTTGGGAGTACCCTTCAGATATCTGAATATTCACTTTACATTGATCAGATGTGATTCTTTGGGTTTTTATCGATATCGTGCACATAAACAAGTAGAAAATACATGATATCGGGTCGACTAGTTGTAAGATATAAAAGAGAGATGATCATTCCTCTATTGGTAGTGACATTAACATGTTTCCCATTTAGGTCCTTGTTTAGTGTCAACGGAGGTGCCATAGGAGTTTTCATTGCTGAGCTTTGAGTAAGATCAAACTTTTTCAGTATATCTTTGACGTACTTATCTTGGTGAATAAATGTACCTTTATTGCTTTGCTTAATCTGAAGCCCAAGGAAGTATGTTAGTTCACCCATCATACTCATCTTATATTCATTCTTCATTCATTCAGCGAATCGAGTACATAGTGATGGGTTAATGGATCCAAATATAATGTCATCTTTATATATCTGAACAAGTATAATATCGACCTTTAACTTTTCTGAAAAACAAAGTATTGTTAATCTTTCCACGTTCAAATTTTTCAGCGATAAGGTAAGAAGATAAAGTATCATACCATGCACGAGGGGCTTGTTTTAATCCATAGAGGGCCTTATCCAATTTATAAACATAGTTAGGATGCTTAGGGTCAGAGAACCCTGGGGTTGTTCAACAAAGACTTCCTCATTCAGCTTTTCATTTAGGCGTGCTGACTTAACATCCATTTGATGAACTTTGAAGTCCTTATGAACTGCATAAGCTAAGAATAATCGAATTGCTTCGAGTCTGGCCACGGGGGCAAAGGTTTCATCATAGTCTATGCCTTTCTCTTGTCTGTATCCCTGAGCAACAAGTCTAGCCTTGTTTCGGGTTACAGTCCCATGTTCTTCTAACTTGTTATGATACACCCACTTGGTTCCAATAACAGTTTTGTCAGATGGTGTGGGAACGAGATTCCAAACTTTGTTTCTTTCAAACTCCGTCATCTCTACTTGCATAGCGTTGACCCTGTTTGGATCTCTGAGGGCATCATCGGTCTTTTTAGGTTCAAACAGCGATATGAAATTTATGAAGAGACAAATGTTACCTGAACTGCGTCGAGTCTGAATACCTGCATTTGGATCACCTAGAATTTGTTCAATGGGATGATTCATTGTCCATCTCTGAGCTAGATCTTGAAATTCTGGCTTTGAGTGGATTATAGGGGTGCTGAAGAAGAAGCTTCAGCGATGGTATTATCAGGCATATCAGGCATCACTGTTGAGGTTCAGATAGTATTTCATTGACTAACTGTTGAGGATAAGTGGATGGGTTTTCAGAATTTGAGGGTTCAGGGGGAGGTAAAGTGTTTATGGGAACAACTGATATCCATGAAGAGGATTCAACTTCACTTGTTTGCATGATAGGAATAATGATAGGATCATCATCAGCGATTGGGGTGTTAGCTATTTGGGTAAAAAATCACACCTCACGACCGACGCAAGAAACCAAAGGTCTTGTTTCGTACGACAAGTCTTGTATTAAGATAAGGTCCCTTAAATTATGCACGACTTTAGCCATAGTCGTCGCTGATAAGATATCCACGACGTACAATCGGAATCTCCACTACGACGTACGATCGTCGTAGGATTATCCTCGACATTTATTTACTAACGATCGACAAGTGTTTCCTTTATGGATATTTAATGCAGGTCAAGCACATTAAATGATAACGGTCATAACTTAAGACCACAATCAAGCGCATTCAACACCTAGGACCGTTTTTCACATTTATGAAGACCATTAATGACGCCCAATAATATATAAATCAATCTTAAAGACACACTTAACACAAGATATTTTACATAAGAATCCCAGAAGTATTTTCAAGGCTCTCAAGCAGCTACTTACGTCTTTCCACGAAGAAACCGCCCGACGAAGCATTTTCTCGCACGATGCTCTACAAATCTTTACAATTAAGTTTATTTCTTTTGTAATTGTAATCTATTATACTCACAACACTTGTTACTAAAGGACGTCGTACCTGTTTGACGAACATAGTGCACCGTCGACTTCTATAGTCAACCGCGGTTTTTACTCTCGATGGGGTTTTCCGCGTCACCAAATTATGTTGTCTCTTGTTATTTTTATTCCCTGTCGTACTATTTCTCGTGAAGATTCTTTAGTTATTAAAGCTCCATATCGACCTTAAGTTATCTTTTGGGTGATTTTTGGCATCAACAGTTTGGCGCCCCTCATCTAGAGAAAATATCCGACAAAGCGTACGTCCTACTAACCGTTTCTTGAGCTTTCTCCATTTTCTCAGGAAAATGTCGGGTCAAGCAAACCAACGTGGACCACTTCAAAACACTGGAAACTTCTTTGGTTCCCAGAACAGTCCGAACCAGATCCAGAATCATGGAAAACTTCTTCGTATATCAGAATGGTCCAAACCAGAATCCAGGAGGCTTCTATGGACCTCAAGGCATTCCAAACCAGAATCTAGGAGGCTTCTATGGTCCTCAGGGTATCGCGTTCCAGAATCAAGGAAACGTTTTTAATCAACAAGGTGGTCTGAATCAAAATACTGGGAACTCTTTCGATCAACAAAATGACCCAAACCTTTTTCCGGAGTTCCTCAGCAGGGACAATTTCCACCACAGCATCTTCGACCACCACCGCTGTTTCAAAAACAAACAATGCCTCTGTCATCGACGACCTTTCGCCTGATTACATTCCAGAATCAGACAATGCCAATGTCGTCGACAACATTTCGATCGATTCCATTTCAAAATCATACGATACCCATGTCATCGGAGACGTTTCACACTATCCCGTTCCAGACTCCCTTCATTTGGATTCCTACGATGAGCATCCCAACGATGCCCCATCCGACGTTCACTTTTCCATCGCAAGGAGATGTTGTTGACTCGACGCATCATAATGGCTTCCAGGCGAACACTTGGATCCATTCCCGCGACAAATGGAGGATCCAATCAGGACGACCCGGTCGCCCAACGCATGAAGCTTCTCGAAGATCAAAATGAAAAGATGTTATCGCCGTTATCTAAATTGCTTGGTGTCGTTGTACCCGTCGATGTCGAACCACGCTCGGGATTTCAAGTGTCCCCCTTCATCGACGAGATATATACAATCGACGTCCCAAAGAAATATAGCATCCTCACGTTCAAACCTAAGTACTCAGGGATCACAGACCCGACGGAGCATATTACTCAATACAAGCAAATGATGTGGATGGTGTCGATACCTCACCTGTATCAAGAGGTGGCCATGTGTAAAAGTATTGGTGCGACACTCACTGGTCCAGCCCTCCAGTAGTTGATAAATCTCAAACCAAAATCCATCAATAACTTTGCCAAACTAGTCAATCAGTTCTCCCAATAATTCACCAGTAGTCGCAAGATGGAAAAACAGACTAGTGACTTGTACTATGTCACTGAGAAAACTGAAGAGTCCATCTGAAGCTACTTCAATCGCTTCAATTCAGAAATGATCAGCGTCCGTAATTGTGACGTCAAAACTGCAATCGAGGCTTACAAACGAGGCTTGGACGACACTTCTGGACTATACACAGATCTCACGAAGTACCCCCTAGAGAACTTTGAGGAAGTCTGAGCAAGGATGTTGTCTTACATGAGAGTCGAAGATGACGCTACTTTTCGTCGAAAGTATTCAGGCGATAAAAAACCTTTAAGCGTGAAGAAACGGATTTCAAAGCTAAAACCTTCGCCAAGACAGAACCCGCACGACAAATTTCGAACGTCAGGTTCCAGAAGAAGAAAAATGTTCCTACCCATAAATTCCCCCATCATCCTAAGATCTCATCTTATGGATTCAAGGGAACTGCCAAGGACCTGGTCGAAGCTCTGAAGAACGTAGATTCGACTATCCGTTGGCCTAAGAAAATTTGACAAAGACGACGACAAGAAAGACAATTCCAAGTGGTGTGACTTCCATAATGATCATGGACACACGACAGAAGACTGTCTTGCGCTACCGAAAGAGCTCGCATATCTCGTCCTAAAAGGACACCTCAAGAGGCTAATAGACAATGACGCGACGGAAGCGCAAAACGCGCGACCGCCATTCTCAGTTCATGTAAAAGTTGTAAATTGCATAACTGGAGGGTCAGACGTGTGTGAACTGACCTACTTCGCAGCCAAGCGACACGCTAGCAGAAGTTATGACGGTCAACCTATCTCATGATCGTTAAAACCTGAGCAGGAGTTAGAACTGGAAGCTATGTCGTTAACGTTCGACGAGAGTGATCTTCACGAACCATGGCAGAACATCATGACGAGTTGATAATCCAATTGACGGTCGGCAATTGCTTGACCAAAAGAGTCCTGGTCGATGGAGGAAGTTCGTCGAATGTCATATTCCTCAGCACGATCAAAGCAATGGGGATTGACACGTCAGAAATCACAAGACGATCTGTAGTCTTGGTAGGATTCAACGGAGACTCAACCAGCACTGTCGGGGAGATTCCTCTTCCTGTGTATGCCAAAGGAGTCAACAAGCAGACAAAGTTCAATGCGATCGTCTGCTCGTCAGCCTACAATATCATTTTAGGACAACCATGGATCTACGATATGAAAGTTGTACCTTCGACGTATCACCAGACGATAAAATTCCCAACGCCATAGGGAGTCCATGAAATCAAAAGCGAGCAGGAGATCGCACGTGAATGTTACAAGATGACGATGAAACCCCCAAAGAAATACATCTAGCAATTACAGGTCCAGGATGTCTCTGAGTCCGTCGATGACTGTCGTCCTCGACAAGGACAAGACTGACAGAATAGTCTTGGTTGGATCGTCGCTCGATCCAGTCATCAAGGATAAACGAATCTCTTTTTTGCAGGAACATGCCGATTGTTTCGCTTGGACGCACGAGGATATGGTCGGCGTCGATCCCGATGTCATTTCCCACAAGCTGAACGTCGATCCGTCATACAAACCTATAAAACAGAAGCGGTGAAAGTTCGCCCCAAAGCGAAATAAGGTGATCAACGAAGAGGTCGACAACTTTGCTAAAGACATGGGAAATCAGAAAAGTAAAGTATCCTGATTGGCTACATAATGTCGTAGTCGTGCAAAAGAAAATTGGGAAGTGGAGGGTATGCATTGATTTCACAGACCTCAACAAGGCATGTCCAAAATATCCCTTTCCACTACCACACATCGACACACTGGTCGACACGACCGCAGGTCATGAACTTCTAACGTTCATGGACGCCTATTCTGGATATAACCAGATAGTGATGCATACTGCCGACCAAGATAAAGTTGCCTTCGTGATGGACAAAGGTATTTACTGTTACAATGGTATGTCATTTAGTCTGAAAAATGCAAGGTCGACATACTAGCGACTGCTCAACAAAATGTTCAAAGATTATCTTGGCGACACGATGGAAGTATACATCGACAACATGCTCGTCAAGTCGAAAGAGGCCGACGACCATATTGACCAGATATGGGAGCTCTTTCTGTAGCGCAAGACAGTCTTCTGTCGGGTGTTCATGATCATTATGGAAGTCACACCACTTGGAATTGTCTTTCTTGTCGTCGTCTTTGTCACTTTTCTTAGGCCAACGGATAGTCGACTCTACGTACTTCAGAGCCTCGACCAGGTCCTTGGTGGTTCCCTTGAAGAGAAGGCAAAGGAGTGTGGTACCTTATATAAAATCTCTAAAACCTCAATCGAAAAATGGCAGGGGTTCGATTTTTGCAATTTTTGGCAAAGATCATGAAATCTTTCTCTCTAGAATAGCCTGAAAGCGTAAAAAGGGGAAGGATCGAGTTTCATCCCCTATATATACAGTTTCCAATGTCAGGTCGAGTCACTCGATGATCGACACGTGGCACCAACCTTTCTCATGCCACCGTCGGATGGTCTACACGTGTCCATAGTTGTCATCCACATGCGCCATGCGTCAGCATGACGTCATCGATCTTGTCGACGTTTTGGTTGCCTTTGAACTGATTCGGTTTCTTTCGAACCAGAGTCGAATCGTTGGACGACACGTGTCCATTCAGTTACCTTAAGAATTAAAATTTATATTCGCGCGCTAAATTCAAAATTTGGGGGCAAACTATTTGGGTAAAAAATCATACCTCACGACCGACACAGGAAAACAAAGAACTTGTTTCGTACGACAAGTCTTGTATTAAGATAATGTTCCCTTAAACTATGCACAACCATAGCCTTAGTCGTTGTTGGTAAGGTATCTTCGACGTACGACCAAAGTCTTCATTGAAATAGGCGACCGTCGTATGATTATGCTCGACGTTTATCTACTAACAATCGACAAGTGTTTCCTTTATAGCTATTTAATGCAGGTCAAGCACATTAAATGACAATGGTCATAATTGAAGGCCATAAATCAAGCGCAATCAATACCGAGGACCGTTTTTCACACTTATGATGACCATTAATGACACCAAAGATTATATATAACAAGCCATTCTCACACACGGACAAGTCATACTCAGATACACAAGGTTTACCAGAAGTACATTTGAAGCACTCAAGCAATCATCCGTATTATCCGTCGAAGAAACGCACGACGAAGCATTGTTTCACACGACGCACGATATAATTTTACGATTAAGTCTATTTCTACTATAATTGTAATCTATTGTACTCATGACACTTGTTACTAAAGGACGTCGTCCCTGTTTGACGAACATAATACACTGTCGACTTGTATAGTCGACCGCGGTTTTAACCCTCGACAGGGGTTTTCCACGTCACCAAATTCTCTTGTCTCTTTCTGTTGTTATTATTCTTCGTACGACTTGTCGCGTAGATTCTTTCTTTAGTTGTTAAAGCTCCGCATCAACCTTGAGTTATCCTTTGGTGATTTTTGGCATTAACATTATACTCACGACACTTGTTACTAAAGGACGTCGTCCCTGTTTGACGACCATAGTGCACCGTCGACCTCTATAGTCGACCGCGGTTTTTACCCTCAACGGGGTTTTCCACGTCACTAAGTTATGTTGTCTCTCGTTATTTTTATTCCCTGTCGTACGATTTATCGCGAAGATCATTTCTTTAGTTGTGAAAGCTCTACATCGACCTTAAGTTATCCTTTGGGTGATTTTTGGTATTAACATTAGCCTGATGATCAGGATTGAAATAAGCTTCAAGCTTCAGGTTCCCCATAATGAGAAAACATTCACTGATTCAATTCTTCGTTTTCAGCAATAGGTTTAGAGTTTGTTGATCGGGATTTATCAAAGGTTACATGAATAGTTTCTTCAACAGTTTGTCTTCGCTTGTTGAAGACTCTGAAGGCTTTGGACATTGAGGAGTATCCAAGGAATATTCCATCGTCATCTTTGGGATCGAACTTTCGTAGAATATCTCTGTAGTTTAAAATGTAACATTGACAACTAAAGATATGAAGAAAGCTGAGAGATGGCTTTCTCCCATGGAAACGTTTGTAGGCAGTTTTCCTGAATCTTTTGACAATCAGTGACCTATTTTGAGTGAAACAGACAATGTTGACAGCTTCTGCCCAGAATTGTGTTGGAAGATGAGAATCGATGAGCATAGATCGAGCAGCTTCGATGATCGTTCTGATTCTTCTTTCAGCGACTCCGTTTTGCTGAGGTGCTCTCACCGCTGAGAAGTTGTGAGATATTCCCTTACTCTCGAAGAAGTTTTCAAGAAAACTATTTTTGAAGTCAGTTCCATGATCACTCCTTATTGAGCGAATCGTCATACTGTTTAGAACTTCCATTTATCTTACAAATGAAATAATTTCTTCTGGAGTGTCACTCTTAGATCTGAGAAACATCACCCAGGTATAGCGAGAGTACTCATCTACTATAACTAGAGTGTACTTCTTTCCAGCGATGGATTGTATGTTAACAGGGACAAACAAATCCATATAGAGTAGTAGAAGAGGTGTTGTCCCTGATTATACTTGCTTAGATTTGAAATTAGCTTTGGTTTGCTTTCCTTTTTCACACTCTGAGCAAAGAGATTCTTTAGCGTATGAATGCTTAGGTAAGACAGTGACTATTTCCTTTGAAGAGAGTGTTCAGCGTTTTTAAGTTGAGATGAGAGAGCCTCTTTTGCCATAGCTAGTTGACATCTGATGAGGCTTTTGATAGAAAACAGATGTTCTCAGTGGTTGAGGAATCCATGTTAATGACATAAACATTTTCCAAACGATAACCACTGAGAGCAAGTTTTCCCTTCTTATCAGTGATAGAACATTCTTTCTTAGTAAAGCATACTTTATAGTCTTTATCACATAGCTGATTGATGCTAAGAAGATTGTGCTTCAGCCCTTCTACATAAGAGACTCTGTAACACCCTCAAATTTGGAACGAGCAACTAACTTTAAAATTCAATAAATTAACCACAATAGATACAATCAATTCTACAATTCCTTCATCAAAATACCTTGGAATTAAAACAACACAATATCTACAAGGAAATAACTTAATCGGGTGTCACTTCACGATACAAGTTGCTAGTCCCAACTATTGCAGAAGACTTCACTAAACAAATCACCTCTCGTGCACTTACTAGTACTCGTCACTTCACAATGTAGCTAGAGCTACCCCCAACCTGAGCCTGTTGCACATGCCGACAAATAAAAAGGGTTAGGCTTACGCCTAGTGAGTTCGAGCATTTTATCATGACCATATAAAATCGTAATTCGGAAGTTAGTAGTTATAGTCATGACTTAGATAAAATCTTTCATTGAAAGTTTGCGACAAAGATTATCTTTTCCAAAGGTTTCCCAAAACGGGTATAAACGACTTATTTTCCAACGCACCCAAAATCCATGGGAAACATTCCCGAAAGTGCAAAGCGTTTTCCAAAATGAGTTACTAACCCCAACTCACTCGAATACGTGAATAAATTTTGTTTTAGACAAAACTTTCAAATACGGTTGACAATACGTACACAACCCGTAAAACATCGAAACCATCCATTTAAATATAAACATTCATTGGAAACATAATACTAAGCAAAACACACGTCAACGTAAGATGTATAAAAATCCAAATACCATAAGCGGGAAGACCCGTATCCGAAAGGTGAGATAGCATTTGATTCTTAAAGCGATTAAATACATAAATAATTCGTCATAATTCCAAACATCCCAAAACATGGATGAAACATGATTCACAACTCATATAATGTGAAAATAAAACAATTCTCATAAATATGGTATGTTACCAAAAGTGGATAAACACAACTACCCAAAACATCGCACACGGATGAAATATAAACTACAACTTGCACACCATGGAAAACAATCCATATAAATATAACACGTCACCGAAAACATGAGTAGTAACAATTACCCAAAACAACACCTTTCGGTGACGGGGGAGACCCGTATACATCGCACGTGACGGAACACTAAAGTGGGTCACTTACTATGCAATAAAACACACACGTGGATTACTCTCGTAAACTGAGCTCAATCACTCCAGATCTATTGCCCGCGAGACTAGGGAGCCCCCAACTTCAACCACTCCAGGTCTATACATTGGGTCACTCCAAATCCACAACAGCACTTTAGGGATTACACCTTACTGCCCATGAGACGACGCCCGACCATATAGGTCCACGCCTTACTTATCACGGATCCCGATGCCTATCCCGTGCTACAAAATAACTAACATCTCGTAAACTGAGCTCAATCAGTACCGACCTCTTGCCCGCGAGACTCAGGAAAACACAATGCCTATGGATTCATGGCTAACAAGGTCTAAACAACATACGACCTCAATTGAATAAACAAATGCATTCAAGACATGCAAATCCCCAATAACATAAATCATGTTCAAAACTCACTTGAGCTATCAAAACTGGACAAATGTTCCCAAAACGTGATAAAGTTCAACACCGATCCACAAACTCAACTAACTCAAAAGATAGTTCATAAAAGTCATAAATGACATTAAATATAACAACACACATCGGTTGTCAGTAAATACTTCAAATTCATGAAACCCGAAATAAAACCTTGGATCGGGATAACCCTCATTTCCAAAAAGGACTCAACCTTTACATTTCAAAACATCTCATGATGTACTATATGAATATTTCTAAATACCCAAAAAAAATGCATTTTCATAACAATTAGACTTCATATTTCATATAAATCAATAACCCATTTTCATATAAGATTTATCTATCACATTTTTCCAAAATATCTAAAAGTAGCGTTTTACAATGTTTACCACAATTAATACCTCAAAAGGTAAAATCCACCAAATAACTCAACATTAATAATTTTCAAGTAGAACACATAATTGCTTGGAAAAAAATAACATTTTGGCATGTACAAAGTTTTCACAAAGTAACTTGAACTCACCTTGCTAGATTTAGCTAAATCTAGAGTTTCTCCAACGTAAGCTCCTTTGATGAAGTTTGCATCCTCAAGCCAAAACTTCCAAAACCTAGATTTATGAAACCCCAACCATCAATATCACAATCCTACCATAAGGTATCATCATCCATCCGTAACATACCAAAATACCCATTTCATACCAAACCCTAGTTTTATACATGAAGGGGATAACGATTTCCCAATCAATCACCACCAAAATCGACCCATAACACTACAATAAGGACATAAGGTGAAATATAACGATAATCTAACTAGAAATTACCTTAATCACTTGAATCCTCCAAAAGAGAGCTCCAAAACTTCCAACGGCTCTAAGCTCCAAAAATGAACATCAATGGTGGAGTGGGTTGGTTCAAGTGGAGAGGATGAAGAGGAGATGGGAGGATTTGTGGTTAACTTGGGGAGAGAAACCGATTTAGTGAGAGGGGCGATTTTTAGAGAGAGAGCCGAGAGGGTTTGAGAGTGAGAGTGAAAAATGAGGAAGAAGAAATAAGAAAAAGGGTTTTAAAACCTTCTGGAGTCCGACGACGAAAGTGACACGGCGAGAGTGACCATGTCACTCTCGCGAGTGTCATACTCGCTGAACCTCAAAAAAACCCTCGGTACAAAACCAGCGAGAGTGACACAAGTGTCACTTTCGCTGGTCACTTTAGCCGAGATTGTACCGAAAGTTGTTTTGGTCATAACTTCTTCGTTTTAGCTCCATTTTTGCTCCGGAAAGGCCCGTTGGACTTGTATTTGAATTCTCCATCCAACAAGACTATCAAATCTAGGATTTAACTCCAAATCCTATTTTTCACAATTTTCTTAAAAGATCGATTCCTCACTAAATCGAAGTTGTACTTATCCGAAATTACGGGTGTTACAGACTCTTCGAAAGGTAGTTGTACCATTAGTAAGTACACTAAACCATTTGGTATAACCTTTCCCGTTTCCACCAAAGGTCACTGAAGTACCTTCTCTTCCTTATATTCAGAGAGCGGGTTCTTTTGTCCAGTCATGTGTCCAGAGCATCCACTATCGAGATACCAGATACCCTTAAAGACCTGCAATCATAAGGAAGATTAAGTTTGAATTGGTACCCACTTTACAATGGGTCCACAAGTGTCAGTGGAAATAGAATGTTCAGCAATCTTCACAGCATCTGATGTTTCAGCGTCAGCGGTAACCTTCACTTTGGTTAATTTCTTAACCTTAGTGGTATTTTTCACCTTGGCAGATTTTTCATTTTTGGTGACCTTCTTTGCCTTGAAGGCATTCATCTTCACCTTAGCATATTTCTCAGCTTTGGTGGTTGTGGGTCACTTACTAGCAATATGATCAGTAAGTCCACAGTGATAACATTTCCTATAGCTGAAAGTAGCTTTAGGACCATAGGCATAAGTATTAGAAAGCTTTAAATGAGCAGGGCCTGGTCCAAGAATGCATTTAGCATCAGATATCGGATGAACTTTTGGTTCTCTAGATTTCTTAGCTTTAACATCAACCTTTATTCTAGGGGTGGATCTCTGAACATGTTCAGAGACCTTATCTTTTAAGGTAGAAGGTTGACTAGCTGAAGGTTTTGACTTGGTCTTCTTCAGGTTAGGCACGTTGGTACCCTTCTGAGGATCTTGGGAAACAGATTTCCCTTTCTCCATGAGTTTGGGACTCTTAGGAGATTCCTCAAGGATAGGAGCAGTAGAAGAAGAGCAATGAGATGATGAAGTGTCAGGGATGGAGGAGACAAACATTCCAAACTTAAGTATGGAACGATCTCTACTTGGTTCTTCTTTATCAAAACAAAAACCAAGACCACTTCTGTCATGGACAGGCGTCTGAGCACCGATTATCTCAGTGATATTTGGAGGATTTGCACCATCCTTCAACAGTAGCTTTCTCAGCCTTCAACTCAACGATAGCTTGTTCGCGTTCGATGCTGATTAGTTCATTTACATAAACCCGATCTTGTAAACTTTCTTCTATATTAGATAGTTCTTAGATCTGTAAATGAAATTTTGTAAGTTGTTCAGTTAAATCAAGGTTTTGTTGTTCAGCTTGTGTTTTGCCAATCAGGGCATTATATAAATCAACTGTTAGTTAATCGATAGCACGACGTCTGACAGCTTCAGTAGGAACTGGATCAGAAGAGATAGATACCTGAGAAGTAGAAGAGGTCGAAGAAATATCAGCGGTTTCTTACTTTACTTCTTGGATTTGGGCCATCAGACAGAGGTTGGCCACATCTTCTTCATCAGAATCAGCCAAATCCTATTCTTCGGCCATTAGACCTTCACCTTTTTGCTTGAAGTTTTTCAGCTTCAGATATTTTTCTTTTAGCTTAAGGTATTTGTCATCTCTGGGTTTAGAGCATGAAAGAGGGTTTGAAGACTTTCTTTGACATGCATTCACTGGCAAAATATCCTTTCTTCTCACAGTCATAACAGGTAGCAGTTTCCTGATCAACATGAGTTGATTTTGGCTTGTCAGTGATAGCAAGAGGTTTATTTCTTCTGAAACTACTATTTCTTGCAAATCTCCTGAAGAAGTTTGTCAAGAGTGCCGGTAACTCATCAAGTTCTGACGTATCAGTTCCTAATAAGTCATCAGAGTCTGATTCCATCTCAGTGATAGTAAGGCCATCCGCAGCGCCTTCGGGCTTGGCTGCGGGTTCACCTTCGGGCTTCGAGGGCTCCTTCGGGTAGTGGTACGGGGAGCTGCGGGCATCCATTCGGGCTTGGCTTCCGGGCTTGAAAACCTGCTGAACCCGAGGGTGTATGTGAGAGGAGGGTGAGGGTGGGGTGGGTTGCGGGTTCCATAATAGCATCGGGTACCCGGTAAACCATTTTAGGGTAAGGAGAGGGTTAGGAGAAAAGTTGATGTGGCGCTGATGTGGCGTTGAGGGCTTGAGGGCTTTTAGTTATGCGTTGTGGATGGCCTAACAGAAGACCGTTGAGTGGGTATCATCTATGAGGAGACTAAAGCAACATGTGTGCTTTTGGAATCTTTTGAATCTTTTAAATCTTTTACAAGATTCTTCTTAAGTTGACATGATTGCTCATGATTGAGCAAAATTCCATAAAGAGTGCTTAAGAAAATGTCCTTGAGATCCTTTCAAACTTTAAGACACATGGTATAACTGTCCCAACTTTCAAGAAGACATTTTAAGAATTTTGTCAGGGTCTCAAAATTTGATAGGTTCTACCAACAGTTCTTAAGTCAATTAACAAGCAATTAAAGCGTGTTGGTGTATGTTAGACAAAGATTCTTTCTTACAATCTTACCACAAATTAAACTTTCGTATTGTCTTACCAGATTTATCTTTCTGGATTCTTGTACTTTAGATGTACCTTCATATTGAACACAGATTGTGTCCCACATGGATTTAGAAGTTTTAAGGTTCATTACTGAGTGATAAACCTCATCAGGTGGAGCCACAGAAATGATTGATCTAGCCTTGGTATCAATGGCCACCTTTTTCTTGTCTTCATCAGACCATTTAGAGAGTTCCTTTACAATTTGCCTTTCAGGTATGGCATCAGTTGTAGCAGTGGCAGGAATGGCAGCAGCTATGATAAATGGAACATAGGGTCCATTTTCAACATAGTAAGGCATAGTAGGATCTATACCTTCAAGAAAGAGCATCATTCGATTTTTCCAAAGACTGAAGTTATCTTTGCTGAATCGAGGAGGTTTTGCAAGAGAACCATTATCTATATAGTTTAAGTTTGAGTTGAATGCCATTTGAAGAATAGCAAGGAAGAGAGATTTAAACCATCTGCTCTAATACCACTTGTTGGTCCCGAAGGGGTTCTACAAGGGTGAAGGTTTGTAGAAGGGGGGTTGAATACAAACACAAATTTTACTTTTCTAAATTGTTTATTGATAAATCAAAATACAATTTATAGTTTGTTGCGGAATAAGATTAAGTAAAACCTAATCTAAACAAACTTAAGAATCACTAAGGTTCTTGTACTAGAAAATAGAAAGAAATGATAAGTAGAAAAATAGAGGTTTTTCTACTTGCACTAAGAAGTCGGGAGATCCTTCAAAAAGAAGGGTGTTGCTCCTCTTTATACCCCATGCATTAAATGCATGGCAGGAGCACTTTACACGTGTCAGATCTTCATTGAGTTCACGCTTCTAACTTTTGTCAAAGACATGTTTTTGGCCGCATGGTGAACAGTGTAGGTGGTAGAGTGGTTGTACGATTATGGACAAAAGCAAACTTCATTTTGTACATTCATACTTTTGTGCAAGAGGATAAGACAACCAATTCTTGAAGCACAAGCTTCATGATCAGCGATCGCTGATGGGTTCTTTCATCAGTGAGGCATGATGTAAGTCAGCTATCGCTGAAGCCTTGCTCTTGAATTGTCGCACGTGTGTAGACTTGTCTTGGTTTCACTGAGTACCGCTTCAGATCATGAGTAGACTTGTCCTTGTTCATCATATTTGTCTTCAATGTCAACGATGAACTCTTTGGTCGCGAGGCTTGTCTTCAGGGATTTACATTAAACACTTTTACATTAGAAGCTATCAGTGATACTGAACAAACTCATCATATTATCGTTGATGGTGAAATACTAATACATATAGATGTTAAATGCAATTTTCACTAAGTATTCTAAGGGTCGTCGTCAAATCACTGAGAGAGTTTGGATCAACACGACGCCAGAAAATGTGCTATAAACTTAATGTTACATTCAAATAGGAAGCTTTATTTTTATGTCCTACAAACTTAAGTATGACACTCTATCAGGAGTTAAACACACTTTAAGCATGCTATAAACTTATTTTTTTGTAGTGAGTACGAATCTATAACAAGATGGATAAGCAAGCAAAGTGTAAAAAATCCAAGAACGATGAACACAGAGAGAAAAGAAGAACTTATTGATATTATCTATCTATATTATCTATCTATCTATCTATCTAACATATCTATCCTAAATCATTCATCTTATCCATCCATCCTATCCCATCTCATCCATCTATTCCATCCTCCCATCTATACGATCCATTTGATCCCTCCGATCCATATCCTATCCATTCCATCCTAAAAATCCTATACATTCCATCCTAAAAATCCTATCCATCCATCCGTCCATTCATCTGTTCGTCTGTCTCTTTGTCTGTCTGTCCATATGTTTGTCTGTCTATCTATCTATCTATGTATCTATCTGTCTATCTATATATCTATATGTGTGTGTGTGTATATATATATAGGACGATAATCAAATGAGAACCAAAAATATGTTACAAACCCCTGAGAACCAATATAAAAATATTTGTTTACATGATTTTTTTTCATCAAAATCTATGATTTAAGATATTGTTACACATATGTTCGTGTTCACCTAGTTAAAAGATTACATGTGAAAAACGAATTTTGTTTCACCTAGTGAAATGAAAAATACTCGTAAAAAATAATTACATGGTGAAACAAATCTATGTGAAACTATCATATTATGAAACAAATATATGTGAAGCAAAATATAATAAATCCTAGCATTTGATGAAAAAAATCATGTAAAAAAATATATTTTATATCGATTTGTCACGGTTTATAACATATTTGATTTAACTCATACATATTTGATTTAACTCATTTGATTTAACTCATATATATATATATAGGACGATAATCAAATGAGAACCTAAAATAGGTTGAGAACCGTGAAAACCAATCTAAACCGTTAAATGATTTTAATCTATAGACATTATTATAGGCAAAAATAGATTGAGAACCGTGAAAACCTATGAATGAATTTTATGTTTTTAAAACCATAGGATCAAAACCAAATGACGGCTTAAAGCAACATGCATGGAACCTTATAATGCAAAAGGAGGAAAGTGTTGGGAACTGAAGATATGCTAAGTATGGTTAGTACTGCCAAGACAATTTTACTACTGCCAGTTCTTCATTAATACTGCTTATGTGAAGTTACTACTGCTAGACACAGTTACTACTGCAAGTCAAGGTTACTACTGCTAGACAAGGTTACTACTGCTAGACAAAGTTACTACTGCAAGTCAAGGTTAGTACTGCTGGTGCATAATTGAATATCTGTTAGTACTGCTCATGATTAATACTGCTGGAGTGATGTTAATACTGTTGGAGATGAAATCGGTTAATACTGCTGAAGATTGTTAGTACTGCTCATGAAGAATGAAGGTTAATACTGCTGACTTGATAAGATTGGTATGCGATACTTTTGGAGACAAAGAAGGAATTGATCAAGATATGTTTAATGAAGATTTAGAAGATCAAGTTACTTTTTGATAGTTATCTTGTAATTATTCTTGTATAAATAGTATTGATAGATAGCTATTAGAAAATACACAAGAGACGTGAGAGTTTCAATTTATACATTCTGTAAAAGATATTCTGAGAGAAGATATTGATTCAAGAGAGAATTAACCTCAAGGTTGAAGAACCCTATTTCTAGAGAAGATATTGATTCAAGAGAGAATTAACCTCAAGTATAGACACTGTTAAAAGGTATAGAGATCACAATCAGGGAACGTGTGATGACCTTAAGAGATTAGAAAAGAACATAAGAGATTATGTGTTGATTGTTGAGAGGTTTGAAGAACAGATTAGGGCCTTTCAAGCCAATGAACTTCAACATTCATATGATACTAACTACTGGAAGTGGGAAAAAGGTGATCTTGAGTTCCAATTAAAAGAGTCTAGGGAAGAGTGTGGGAAATTAACAGAAGAACTTAAGAAAGTTACAGCTGATGTTGAAAAGTTTTCAAAAGCTTCTAAAGCCATGGACACAATAATAAATGCTCAAGTCCATGGTAAGATGAAAACAGGCCTAGGGTATAATGCCACACCCCCACCCTACAATAACAACTACATCCCTCCTAAGTCAGACCTATTAGAAACCAAGGATAGGAAGGACTTACCTAAAGGAGCCACTGAAGTAGATCCTTTAGATAAAGTAGTTGTTGAGGATGAGACTGACAAAGTAGGATCTGATGAGGAATGTGAAAGTCCATGTGTCAAGAACAATGAGATAAAAAGGACTGACAAGGGAAAGGGAGTTCATTGTACACAGACCACTGTTGTGAACTCTAAAACTTGTGAACATTGTTCTTGCAAGAAATCTCAAGAGAATAAGCCCCAAAAACATGATAAAAGGAGGGGAAATCAAAGAAATTGGAATAACCAGTGGGCACAAAAGCAAGGAGTTGATCTGCAAAGGATTAACAGACCAAAACCTTATTTCATCTGTGGCGGATTGAATCATCTTGCCAAACACTGTTACTTCAATCCTATTAACCAAAGGATGAATTTTCAAAGACCTTTTTATAAATCCAATGGTTATAGGAAGCCTGCAAGGAACCATGTGGCTAAGAAACAAGCTAAATCCAAAAGCCACATGAAGAAAAAGCCTGAAAAGGAATGTGTTACAATGTGGGTTACAAAAGGCACTAAAAATAATACTGCTGCTAGCAGTGTTAGTACTGCTAACACTGTTAGTACTTCTTCAAGAGTTAGTGCTGCTAGCAGTGTTAATACTGCTAGAAATTCTTCAAAAGTTACTGCTGCTAGCAGTGTTAGTACTGCTAACACTGTTAGTACTTCTTCAAGAGTTAGTGTTGCTAGCAGTGTTAATACTGCTAGTAATTCTTCAAAAGTTAGTGCTGTTAGCAGTGTTAGTGCTGCTAACTCAGTTAGTGCTGCTAACTCTGTTAGTACTGCTAACTCTGTTAGTGCTGCTAACTCTGTTAGTGCTGCTAACGATACTGCTGCTCCCAGTGTTAATACTGCTAGCACTGTTAGTACTTCTGAGGTTAATACTGCTTCTAGTGTTTGTGCTACTAGACCAATTATATTGACAAAGTACACCAGTACTGCAGTACCTAAGGTTGAAAATCTCATCAAAACCAAGTGCAAGTACTTTGATGAGCAAGGGAGACCCAAGACCACTTCGGCTTGGGTTCCCAATAAAACTAATTGATCTATCAGATGTGCAGGGTAACCAACAGCTCAAGGGGAAGAGCATCTGGCATGTTGATAGTGGTTGCTCCAGGCACATGACAGGTAACATGGCCTGCCTCAAGAATTTCAAATGAATTGATGGAGGACATGTTACTTTTGGAAATAATCTTGCAGGAGGTAAGAGAAGTGGTAAAGGTGATGTGTCAGAAGGTAAGATGACATTTGAGGATGCAAAGTGCAAGTATAGTTACTACTGCTAGTGCAGAGTTACTACTGCCAGTGTTCTAGTAGTTAATACTGCTAAGTAGTTAATACTGCCCTTGCAGTTAATACTGCTAAGTAGTTAATACTGCCCTTGCAGTTAATACTGCTTTGTAGTTAATACTGCAGGTGTGGTTAATACTGCTTTGTAGTTAATACTGCTTTGTATTTAATACTGCTCAGCAGTTAATACTGCTGGTGCAGTTAATACTGCTTGTGTAGTTAATACTGCTCAGCAGTTAATACTGCTTGTGTAGTTAATACTGCTCAGTCGTTAATACTGCTCAGTCGTTAATACTGCTTATGTCGTTAATACTGCTTTTGATAATCTAGGGCAAATACTGCTATAAATACCCCTGTTTGCCCGCCAAAGTTCATAACGACTCTTCGCATTAACTTCTTCTCTCTCGTTCTAACCTAGTCTCCCTAGAATCTTTGTGTTTTTCTTTCAAGAATCCTCAGGAATCATGGAGTTTGTTGATGAGCACAATGAAATAGCCATGCTTCAGAAGCCGAAACAAGCTGCGGGATTCCACGATATCGTCGATTTTCTTAAATCCTCGCACATCTCTTATGCCCTAACGGTGAGCCCAACCATCTATATCGAACATCAGACGCAATTTTGGGAGAATGCCACTGTTAGTTTCGAAGAAGGGCAGAAAACCATTCGAACAAGGGTTTGTGATAAACCCTTGAAAGTCACAAAGGAGGTTATTCGCATCTCTCTTCACTTGGATGATGCCTCAGGTATAACCTCTCTATCTTCTGATGACCTATATTCGACTTTACAAAGAATGGGGTATGAAGGTTCCATTGGTGTTTTTAAATTCTACAAGTCAAAAATTTTCAACCAATGGAGATTTCTTGTTCATACCCTGATGCACTGTATTTCCAAGAAAACTACTGGATGGAGTGAGTTCAGCAGTCCCATTGCATATGCCTTGGTCTGCTTATCCACTGCCAGAAAGTACAATTTTTCAGCTATGATCTTTAATGATCTTGTATCAAACCTGGAATCCAAAAAGCGGTTTTATATGTATCCAAGGTTTGTTCAAGAAGTGATAACTAAGGAATTGACGGAATTACCTCAGTTTGATGAGGTATATGTACCAAAATCCCCTAAAGGGAAGGTTTTTTCAAATATGAAAAGACTTCCTAGGGACTCGGAAGGAGTTGACACACCATTGTTCTCTACAATGATGGTTGTGTCCCACACAATTGAAGGTATGGCATCAGGGTCAAGGCCCTCATTAGACACACCCACTGATGACCAATCCCAACCTTCCATCTCAAAAGACATCCCTCAGTCCATTCTTGAACGACCCACTCCCACAATAACCAAAAGGTTTGAAAGAAGAAAGGTACACAAGGTTCCTTCCCTTGATGTATCTCCTAAGAGCCCGAAGCATTTAAGCCCTCTGTTGGAGCATTCTCCAATGGAGAATATCGAAAGGGAAACCACAGGGGTGTCTCCCAACCCCAAGAAGGTGCTCACTAAGGAGAAGGTTGAGCATGTGAGTCGCAAGGCTGCCACTACTTCTGCTAGCAAAGAGAAGGCCAGTGGTAAAATAACTAAGCCCTTCATCACGGCAACTCAGGGTGAGAAATCATCCAGAGGTCCCAGGTGCCAAGAACCCATGGGGGCAGGTAGTGCTTTTGCTAGGCAAAAGACACCTGCTAAAACTTCCAATGATCCTGTAATGGAGGTAAACACTTCTAAACCAGGTGAGGATAGATACACTTATGAGGAATTGATGGATACTATTGCCAATATAAACCTTGATGTCCTAAATCAGCAGCAGGAAATTGAGGAACTCAAAAAGGTGGTCCTCTATCAAAACTCCCAGATAGAGAAGAATAAGAAGATGATCACAAAGCTACTACACAGAAGGAAGAAAGCACAGTTTGTCCTTAGAAGAAGAAACCCAACCAATGATGCTCCCAAAAAGGGGGAGTCAGAGGATGAGTTGAACATGGAGAGTGCACAGGAACAGGGGGAGCAAGTGAATGAATTTGCTGAGGAAATTACAAAGGAAGCTGAAAATGTTCAAGCAACAGAAACCATAGCAGCAGAAACGACAGCAGCAGAAACTACAACAGCAGCAGAAACCACAGCAGCAGAAACTGTTAATGCTGCTGAGTTTGAACAAGCAGCAGAAACAGTTAATGCTGCTGAAGGCCAAAAAGAAGAAACAGCAGAAACCTTTGCAGAGGCAGTAGAAACAGAAAAAGCAGCAGAAACTGAGAAGGAAGCAGTAACTACATCTCAAGCTGAAATTGATGAAGAAGTATACTGGATTGTGAAGAACAGTGTTGAAGCAGCAGCATCACATGTTCTAAGAGAAGCAGTAACAGCCATAGCAGCAGAAATGGTTATTGCTGCTGAAAAACTTAAAACAGCTGAACCAACTCCTGAAGCTGTTAAAACTCTTAAAAGAACCAAGATGATGTCAAAGAAAAGACCAAGAACCAAGCCCATAACTTCACAGAAGAAAAATGAAAAGAAGCCAAGGGTGGAACCAACTGCAGAAGAGGCCCAGGAGGAAACAGTGAAAGAAAAATCTGATCCAAAAGTTGCTGAAGAAGAAGTGGCAACTCCATCAGGGCAATCAAGCAATGTACAATCACAAACTGATGCCCAATGTGATTTGTATATTACTGTTGTTGACTCTAACCCAATTCAGGCTGAACCAATATCGTCTAAGGCTCCTGAAATCATCTTTTGGGACACTTTGAAAGATGGTAGAAAGGAGTTCATTAGGATAAAAAGAGCAGATGGAAAATTTGAAGTCTTTTCAACTTGGGGAAAAATTTTCAGAACTTGCTCAAGATCAGACTTAGAAGAGATGTTCAAAGTTGGGATGAGGCTATATTAAAACATGCTGACTGAGCAAGGGATGTCAATCTCTAAAATGGTACTTGAATTCTTGTGCCAAATGTTCAAACCTGAAGCAGTTCAGTATAGGATAAACACACAGTTTCAAACCATTACCAACTGGATGCTCTATGAAAACTGTGGAGTATATGTCATCTCCCTTGACTCTGCGACTCATGAATACTATCTGGTGGATGAAATATACAAACACAGCATGAAGAGGCTGAAAGGAATGCTACATGCTAAGTTGACCTGCAACAAGGATTCAGCAATGGGTAGATTCTTGGTAAAAAGGATTCTCAATCAAAGTCTGGGATTGAATCCTAATCTAGGCATGTATGATTAGGTTTTGGAAGCATCATCTGAAGAACTTGACTTCTTTTCCTAAAAGTCAAGTTAGGGGGAGATTGTTGGGAACTGAAGATATGCTAAGTATGGTTAGTACTGCCAAGACAATTTTACTACTGCCAGTTCTTCATTAATACTGCTTATGTGAAGTTACTACTGCTAGACACAGTTACTACTGCAAGTCAAGGTTACTATTGCTAGACAAGGTTACTACTGCTAGACAAAGTTACTACTGCAAGTCAAGGTTAGTACTGCTGGTGCATAATTGAATATCTGTTAGTACTGCTCATGATTAATACTGCTGGAGTGATGTTAATACTGCTGGAGATGAAATCGGTTAATACTGCTGAAGATTGTTAGTACTGCTCATGAAGAATGAAGGTTAATACTGCTGACTTGATAAGATTGGTATGCGATACTTTTGGAGACAAAGAAGGAATTGATCAAGATATGTTTAATGAAGATTTAGAAGATCAAGTTACTTTTTGATAGTTATCTTGTAATTATTCTTGTATAAATAGTATTGATAGATAGCTATTAGAAAATACACAAGAGACGTGAGAGTTTCAATTTATACATTCTGTAAAAGATATTCTGAGAGAAGATATTGATTCAAGAGAGAATTAACCTCAAGGTTGAAGAACCCTATTTCTAGAGAAGTAGAAGTCGTCTTGTTGAGCCTGTTCAACAAGATTGAGGTTTGGTTGTTAATATTGTGATTCGAAACAGTGAATACAAAGTGGTGAATTTTCTGTTACATTGTTCTTGATTGTGAGAATTAAAGTTCTTTTCCGCAGATTCTTTAATTCTGAATTCTAAGTGTTTGTTGTCTTGTTAAGATTCGATCCTGACAGAAAGAGAGAGTGAGGGAGCAAAAGAGCTTATGAAATCTTATTAACTATAAGCAAAAGTGTTCTTACGATATCCACCTTTTCTCAATTATAATGGGGTACCAGAATCACACATACAGAAAAACCAAGATACATAAGCATATATATAAGATCATAGATGCTCTTTTACTTAATGAGAAGCAAGATCTATAAATACTAAAAGGACATTAACTAAAGATCCTATTAGATCTCAACTATTATATGTGAGAACAATGAAAACATGAAAGAGAAATATAGGAATGAATGAGCTTATAAAATCCCGAACACTTTCATAGCACAAAGAAGTACCATAATTGTTTTCTATGCAATTTTTTAGCCATTGATGTTTATACTAGAAAAAACATATCAGTTGTTGAACAGAAGATATATAATAGACCAAATGGAAAACACCATTTTGGTGTTCCTCTAAGTATATGATGAACTTATAAAAGGGAAAAGGATCCATACTGTAGTTTGCAACAAAGAAACCTTTAAAACCTTTCTATACCAAAATCAGAAATCCAAAACTCCTCATGAAACGGTTTAGAGGTGTCAACTGAAGGATCAGAAAAGAAGCTCATCGTTGAGGGGGAGGACATTGAAGAACTTGAAGGTGAAGCCACACATTCATTGTTGTCGATATTTTGCTTACTGAATATGGAGTCGATGTTGACGTCAAAGCCATCATCATAAAACGAGTCCAAAGGCATACCTTCACCATACTTGTCCGATGAATGTAAGGAATAATTAAATGGATCATAAAATACGTCCCAACATAAGCTCCAACGGTTTTCTTCATCTTCAACCAAAGATTTGAAATTGAGACTTTGATTCCCAAGTTCAGTAGTTTCTTCTTGTTGTTCAGCAATTTCTTCTTGAGGTTCTGCAATATTTGCTAGTTGTTCAGCAATTTCTTCTTGATGTTCTGCAATTTCTAATCCTTGTTGTTCATATTTTTCGCCATCATGATTGCTCTCATTCACCTTATCATTTGATGTTGCTTTACCTTGAGGGGAATCAACATTTTGTTGAGTAGACAAACTATCCAAGTAATCAGCATAGAGGCTAATATCAAAGTTGGTAACCGCATTTCCTCCCCTATGGGTTATGGCTGCTATGTCATATGCTCTAGCCGCTTCCTCTTGGGTGGCTGAAAATATCAATGAACATAATTTCAAAACACATAATTAATAGGTTATGGTTTGAAATTAAAATGTCAAATTGTCCAATTCTAGGACCAACTTACTACAAAACAAATGACTTTTACCTACAAAAATTACTCATGGAAATTTCCATCCCACAAAAAATACAACTGGTTCGGTAGAATCCGATGTTTTTCGAGAAAAGTACTAATGGATCACCTAGAAAATCTCTGGGTAATTTGTTACTATTTGAATTACCCACCAACTTGTGTACCGGTTTTGTGACAAATCACCATTTATTAGGTTGGTTTATGAAAATGAGAATTTTTCCAGGGAAAAGAAATTCAATACAAGTGGATACATACCCTATACATCTGTCTCGCTTCCACTCATTTACCGATGCAATTTCGAATACTTGAACGGTCGATTCCTTTTTTTTATTTTTTTTATTCCATAGACAAAATTCTTACATTTAATAGTAACTTGCAAAACGTCATCATCACTTTAAAAAAATAAGAATGTCTATAAAATAATAACTATGTACTTTGTTTACTTATTTATAGATAATTATATAAATATAATTAGTATATATGTAATAAAATTATTAAACCAAAAATCAGAATATAATTTACTAATTTACTTTTTCATATTAACTTTAATTTATTTATGTATAAATATTGTTAACATATTAAAAAATTAGTTAAAACATTGGTAGCTCCTATCTATGGTCGATTTTAGAAAGATTACATGGCCATTTTGTTGTAATTCTTATTTACTTTTTACTATCAGGAGGAGGTTTAAATTGAAAGATTAAATATCATGAGAATGTAAGAAAGATAATATTCATAAGTGAATTGTTAAAAAAAAGTCATTTGAACAAGCATATATGAACTAACGTACATGGATTCACATGTGCATCTTCAATGAATTTTTAATGATTCACATATGAATCTTCTTTTCTTATCTTCTCACGATATTTAATCTTTTTATTTGAACCGATCCCTATATAGGTTCTGGTTCCGGTGAGAATTAAGAGTTTTAGTGAGAAACATTCATATACTTTTATCTAAAATCAACTACTTTTATTACCTATTTTTATCAACATTACCAAAACTTTAACAAAATTCATACATATGAAAGTGATTAAATATATGTAAAAGTTCATGAAAATGACTTAAAAGTAAAGATAAATTTGATGAAAACTAGTGCGATGAAAGTAGTTGAATGTAATTGAAGAAAATTAAGTTAAATTAAAAAGTGCATCCAAGGGTTTACAAGTGTTTTCACCTTCTTACCATCCTCACATAATTCCTTGTTTATATATATTTATATATAACTAACAAACACTTTTATATACAAAATAAACTTTAGGACAGATTAATATACCAGAATACTGAATAAATAAGTATTGTATTAATTTTAGTGTCACTTATATAAAAAAATAAGTATATCAATCAAATTTGTTAATGTGTTACAAGGTTTTATTGTTTAATATATTTTGGTAAGCATTTTTAAATTTTAATAATCTAACTAATTATAGAAAATAATATTATTGATTATTATATGATTAAACGGTTTAGATTCTTACATTGACATGTATTCATTATGATGTGTGGGAGCATGTGCTACATAATCTATGCACACACATTATAATTTTTTTATATTGTTGTTCTAGTCCTTTTTGGTAAAATGAGAGCATCCACACACATCTTGCAAGATTCTTTGCAAGATGACATGGCATGTCATGTGGCTTGTAAGGCCTTGCAAGACAACTATCATCTTGCTAAATTAGAATGGCCTTATATTAAACAAATGGATTTTTTAATTTAATTAATTTGTTTGTTTGTTTAAACATTAATTATTAATATGTTTATATTATAATTTATTAATTTGGTCTTGCATGTGTGTGGAATGTGTTATTACAAAGCTGATGTGTCATTTTAGAAATAAGTAAGGTCTTACAGGTGTGTGAATGGTCTGAGATCTAGTAGACTAAAAAGAAAAAATGTGCCACCTCAGCATCTGCCATGTCATCATCCAAATAATATTTGTCTTTCCCTCTGGCCACTCTTTAGGACATATGGTTATGAATTCTCAATTTCAAACAACCCCACCCCATTTATGTGATCAAGTTCTAGTAGCATTGCTTTAAGCCAAAATTTCTAATATATGCATATAGTAGTGTTCAAGGCTTAATTATTTGAGAACTCCAAAATTTATGAGATTTATGAGAACCTCTATCACACGGTTTTGTTTTACATGATTTTTTCTCATGTAAGGATGGTATTTAATATATTGATTAACATATACTTGTTTCACAATGTGATTGTATCGTATGTATTTGTTTCACAAACTTTTTTATGTGTAATTTTTGTTTCACAAACACGTAAAAATGTGCACATTGTGAACTGAGTACATGCGAAGCAATCACATTGTGAAACAATGTTATGTTAATTAATATTCTAAATCATAGTCTTAGATGTCAAAAAATCATATGAAATAGTACATGATGCACTAGCTCTCAAGGTTATCACAATTTCATAGGTTCTCAAAAGAAGGTCCCCGTAGTATACATATACGAGTGCATATAAGGATTAAACGTTGTACGTACCGAAAGTCCCTAGGTATGTGTATCTATTTCCATTGACATGTCCAATCCGAGCCTCCCATCTTCCATTGTGATGATGCCTACGAAAACCAGTAAAGGTTAGTTTGCATTTTTCTAAATACACAAGTGTGGTTTTTTTTTTTAGGAAGGGTGTCCTAATAGACTATCCCTTGGCTAATTATGACTGTAAGACATCAGCCCTGATTAAACCTCAGTGGTCACAATTGTTGTGTACGCCTGGATTAGAACCCTGGGCAGATGGGATATTCCACCACATCTCCCAGAGCCTTAACCAGTACGCCACAACTCTTGTGGTTACAAGTGTGGTTTATCAAAACAATTTCGATACAGAATAGGTCTTGAATTACTTATACTATGGACAAAACAAATTACTTAAGTTTCCACATATTCCAGCATTTTATGGATTTTTATAAAATTTCACATAACTCAGTAAGCATATTTTCGACCAACATATGTGCAAAAACAAACATTCATGTGCTAGGAAAACCGGTAGGACTAAGCTATGAACGAGTGAGACATAGATCCAAATTTTCACTCATGACCTTGTATTTAGCCTGAATTGCGAAATAGCATTTCGTATATCTTTTGTTGAAATAAATAGTCTTGGGACAATATAAAGAGAAAATGTTTGTTGCTTCTAAGGTATAAATGAGACGAGACAACTCGTAAGCTACTCGAGATCGAATCGGTCAAAACTCGGTTAACATTCGACTCAAATAGGCTCGACTGATACTCGACTCGATAAGCTCGTGAGATACTCGAATATATTTTATATATAATTAATTTTATATTATAAGTTATAGAATATAATGTAAAAAACTAATAATAATTTTTTATTATAATACATTAGTAATAAAATAATATAATATATGAACAAGTTTTTTGTTCGTTTAGTTAAACGAACGAACATGAACAAGGGTCTCGTTTGTTCATTTATGTTCGTGAACGTTTGTTCGTTCATTTATGTTCATTTAATTATGTTCGTTTACGTTCGTAAATATTAGTGTACGTATAATAATAACTAGAGAAATTAAAGCAAAATAGTGTACAAAATATTTATGTACGCTTAAGTTTGTTTACTAATATAATGAATAAACATCACAATAACAATAATTAGTAATATTATTTTAATTGAATTGGTAATAATAATAATAATAACAAACTCAAGTATATTTGAAAAAAAATGGAAACTAATCATGTAAAAGACATGGGGGAACTCTTGAGGGTGTGTGTCTAGTCCATCTCACATTGGTGGGATATAGAACTCAATCCTTTGAACTCCACTATATATAGACCATCCCCCCCCCTCCCACCCCCCTTGTTTTTACATCATTTGTCTTTGGTCAATGGTTTGATCTTAAGGGCTTGAGCACAATGGTTTGAGTATATATATATATGATTATTTTAATAGGAGTGCCCCCATGAAAGTGGGTTCACCTTGAATTCTTTTATGCATTAAACGACTTCGATCTTGAAATGAGTTCGAGTTTGAGCTTGGGAGTTAGCTTTCGAGTCGAGTTTAAGTTTAGATTTTTACTATGTAACACCCGTAATTTTCGAATAAGTACAATTTCGAATCAGTGTGGAATCGGTCTTTTAAAAAAAATATGAAAAATAGAATTTTGGATTAAATCCTAGATTTTATGGTCTTGTTGGATGGAGAATTCAAATACGAATCCAACGAGTCTTTCCGGAGCGAAAACGGACCGAAAACGAAGAAGTTATGACCAAAACAGTGATCGGGAAATAAATCGGGAAACCAGGGTCTCGTGGACGTCCGCATGGTGCTCGTGGACGTCCGCGAGGTGTGGAAGTCTGCGTATGCTTTCGCGGAGCAGCAGAAAGTTGGATGGGTGCTCGTGGACGTCCGCATGGTGCTCGCGGACGTTCGCATCGCGTCTGATGAGCTTAAAACACGAATTTCACCCCCTAAACTTCATTTCTTCATATCTCTCTCATTTCAACTCCGATTTTGGTGATTCAAATTGCTATGGTTCCGTTTTTGAGAGATCTTCAAGGATCTAGAAAGATTTTGGAAGTTTATTGGAAGATTCAAGAGCATTTGGTGGTGGTAAGCTTCCCATTTCTCACTCCCAAACTCCATCTCTTCTCTCCCAAATCATTTCCTCTTTCCCTCACAAACCCTAACTGATTTTGGGGCTTTTTCTTGGAGATTAATGTGTTCCTTATCCAGTTTATGCTAGTGATTTCATTTATTGATGCCAGAGCAAGTTTCATCCACAACACAGCAACACTAGAGATTTTTGGGGTTTTCTAGGTTTTCATCAAAACCTAAGTGGTGAGTTCATCCTCCCAACTTCTATACTTTCATATGAGTTATAAATGCTCCATTGTTGGCTTCCTAGTTTGTATGCTTATAAATCTTGGTTTGGATGATTTTGGGGAAGTTAGGTTAATATTGGGGTTTTGGTCAAAATGGAGATTTTTATATAAGATGTTTGGGGAAAGGTTTTAAAGTGGTTGAATATGAATATTCATGGTTGGAAACTTATGGATCTAGGTTTTTGAGGTTTTGGCTTGAAGATTCAAGTTTCATCAAAGGAGCTTACGTTTGGGGAAATTCTAGATTTAGCCTAAATCTAACAACGTGAGATCAAGTTGATTTGTGAAAACTTTGTACATGCCAAAAATGTTACTTTCCAAATGTTTGTGTGTTTTACTTGAAATTATCAATTGTTGAGTTATTTGATGAGTCTAACTCTCTTGAAATATTTATCTTCATAAATGTTGTAAAATACCCATATTTGTGGTTTTTGTATATTTTGATGTGTAGAAATCGTAAATATGTTCTTAAAAGATTTATTGTTCAAAATGAAGTTTATTTAATGGTTTAATCATATTGATGTACTTGATTCTATAAACCATTTGGGAAAATGCACATTTTAGTGTCATGGGTCATTTTGAGAATTAAAAGAGTATAAATCCATTTTGGGAAAATTCATTATTATTAATCCGTGATGAGTTTTGAGTCGTGAGGATTTTATGGTTTACGTTTACCAAAACGGCGTTTAATATGTCTATATTTTGAGAACCGTTATTTATGGGTCTAATGGATCTTGAGCATTTGCTCGGTTTTGACTTTGAGGAAGTATTGGGGACATTTGTCCGGTTTTAATGGCTCAATGTGGAGTCTTATTTATGGTTTGCTTTTATTGCATCATATTGCATTTTATTGCTCATTATTGATATTTACATGCTTGGGTGTTTTAGTCATTCCGAGTTGAGCATGATTTGTAGACTGTGTTGCATTGGATCCATAGACATGTAAGTCAGTCTTTATTTGATGGTCTATCTCTTTGTGCACGATGAGTGGACTATGGGGACGCATGGTTATATGTGTTAGGCCGTGGGGGACACTAGCGAGTATGCAATGTGGTACATTGAAGTCCTTGATAGGTAATATGGTCCAATAAGTCCTTGAGGTGTAACTCGACCGGGTATGCAATAAAGGCATGGGAAAGGTTTGAGGTTGTGATGTCTTTATGGCATGGGAACTAAGACCGGGACTTGAGGTGTAATCCAGTAACATCATAAATGGCCTAACTTTATGTGCCCGTCACTTTCGATGGAATCGGGTCTCCCCTGTCACCGAAAAGTGTTGTTTTTGGGTAGTACTTATATCCATATTTTCGGTGACGCTCTTTATTTATATGAAAGGTCTTCATGGTTTTTTGGCAGAGTTCTATGCCTCGTCCTATTTGGGTGTTTTAAATATTGGGGTTTTGTCCATACTTACATTTATTGGGATGTTTAATGTCAAAACACGTTTGAGTAAGTTGGGATTGGGATTCATTTTAGAAAATGCTTTATACATTTTGGGAACTTTTCTCATGGATTTTGTGTGCGTTGGAAAATGAGTCGTTTACATTCTTTCATAAACTCTTTTGAAAATCATGATTTATGTCGCAAACTGTCATTCTACAAATTATATAAATCATGTTATAAACTCTTGAACTCACTAGGCGTTAGACTAACCTTTTTATTTGTCGGCATGTGAAACAGGTTCAGGTTGGGAATAGTTCTAGTGACACCGCGAAAGGTCGAGTGCTAGTAGTGTGCTCGGGAGGTGAATTGGTAGTGAAGTCTTCCGCATTAAGTTTTGGGAATAGCAATTATACTTGAGTTAAGTAACGCCTGGCGTGAACTTAGTCTTGGTATTTAAGACTGGAGTTATATGTATTGATGGAGGTATTTCCCGTATTGATTTATAGGGAGAAATCCTATTATTTTGGTTGTATTATCGAAATTTTTATTTAGTTGCTCTTTTCCAATTTGAGGGTGTTACAAGTTGGTATCAGAGCATAAGTTTGAGAGAATTGGGTGTTGATTTTGGATACCTAGACTCAAATTAGCGTTCTTTTAAGTAATAAGAGTAAAATTCTCCAATAGGCACTTTAAGGTAGGATATTTTGAGGTCGATGGAGTCACTAGAAACGAGAATCACGTCGAGAGTAGCTAGGATAATCATGTACGGTACGTTCATAATGACACCTGGCCAGTGTCATGGTGAGCCTCCTTGTTGCATGTGCGTACTTGAACTACTTTAATGTGATGATCGTTGGGGTAGTGAAGAAGTTCTAAGTGAGTAGTCGTCGGAATAGATGGACGATTCTAGTGTTAGTCACTTAGAGTGACAATAAGCATGATAATTGCTTTAAGTGGACCATTTCGGGTCAACATTGATGGTTGGATTAGAACCATAGATTTATTGAATGACCTTAATTCAAGAAGGAAACCGTAAGGTTAATCGATGTAATTCTCAATTTTGCCTTAAGAGGTTTGAGCATCCGGATGGCAATAGTGGACCGGAGGGATTTGGAGGAGTATGGGTTGAGACGTTGAGTGCCGACTAAGTTATGCACAAAATTTATTTTAAAAATAAATTGCATCAATTACTTCTTGTGTCTCAAATCCCTATAAGGATTGTGTTGCAAAATCTCGGAAAACGTTTAACACACACAAGATTTTAAAATCATGGTTTTGAACATGCATGAAAACTATTTTATTGCGGGGATTGCAAATTTTGTCGGGACTTGCTTTATTTTGTTGAGGTCCAACGCTACTTTCGGATACGGTGATATCCATATTTTAATGTCGTTTAAAGTGTTGGACAAATGACTACGGCTTATGACTTTAACATTGGATCTCCTCCACATATGTTAAGGTTTGGACGGAAAGTTATCTTCCATTATATCTATGTAAAGTTATTTTGGAGACTTTGTTTAATGCAAGTTTATTGATTAATGTTGTTTATATGGTATTGCAACGATAAGGGGATTTTTGGAATTTTGGCGTTTTAGTCATGATTTTGCTTATTGCAATTTGACTTTTGAAAGCATAATGTTTTGTGCCATTTTATTGACTTGAGGTCTTTGAGCCCATTGAATTTCATGGAATTTTGTTTTACAACGTTTTGAGTCGTGTGAGTGCAATTTCACAAGGTGCATACTCCATTTATTTATGTGAAAATTTATGAGTTATGTTGGGCATTTTGTCCCACTCGAGCTTTGTTGAGAAATATTAATTTCATGCCGTAAGGCGACCAAAAGGGGTGAGTTTTGGAACTTTAGTGTCGCGTGATCTCTCTTTCAAAGATTTGTGTTAACACATGTTTGGTTGCAACTTGTTCAGTGTATGGATTGATTTATACGTGACGTAAGTGATGCATGAAATAACACTTTGATAAGATTTCATAACAATTTGCTTATTGTGCTTTCGGTCAATTGATTGTTTTAGTATCATTTCATATGCATAGCTTGGTAACCATTGCTTCTCGACACTTTGATAAAGGAGTCGTGCATGAGAATGTTTTATTAACTCCTTGCTTAAATGAAGGCCATTTGGTCAAAGTATGTTTTAGTGTTGTGGGGATCATGCATTGTTTACGATACGTTATATTTTGAAAAACACGCATGTGTGAGTCATTGACGAGGAACATTTTGGAAAAAATATTTGTCTAAAACTCGAGTGCGTGGAATTATTCATGTTTTTGAACATTGATGCGCACGGTTGATGCGATTCGAGATTTGAAGTCGGTTTGAACCCTTTTTGGTGTCAACAAAATTACTAGCACTTATTTTCTCCTAAGTTTTGGGAAGACACATTGTTGTGTGCCAACCTTGTCAGGAACGTTTTACTCATGTGTCATTATATGACCAGAGGAGAAAATTTTAGAAATTTACTTAAAGAATCTAATCTTTTGAGATTTTGTCGTGAACTATTTAATACATGTCATTTCATTTTAAGAAAGCTACTAGGAAAGTGTTACAAGCTTGCATGCATACTCCGATTTGAGAGTTCCTCATGTTATTTTGTCGATATTTTCAAATGATGAAAACATGTTGATTTTTATCTTTAAATTTGGAACTTACACAAGTCATTTTATGTTTTGACCAAAGTGTATTTATGACTCGTTTCATCGTTTTTTTTGTATAATAAACTGACACGCGCAAATTTTGTTGGTGAACCTTGTTCCATGCCATCTTATGGTTAAAAAGGAGTTTTGGAGTCAAATGTCGTTTAAACTTCTTTTGGAAGTACGTGCGAAACTTTTGTTGCACACCATTCAAAGTGGGCAGATACTTTGCGTGCGTGACATAAATTAATCCATGCTAGGACCGTAAAGGTTCCTTTCAAAGAAGTTGTTTATTGTGCTTTTGCGTTTTGTTAACGGTCTAAATTTCGATGAAATAGTTTTCAATACGATTTTCATATGTGGGACGAGCGTGCCCATTTTTGCACAACTACCGAATTGATAGTAGTAGATGTTGTGCGTACAATTAAATTGATATGAAAACCTTTGTGTTGAAAATTTCTATAAAAGTTTTCGATTGGCATATTTGTTAAGTGTTTCACTTGAAAACCTTGAACTCATTAGAACCTCGGAAAGGTTAAGTAACCCCGATTAGGAGTAAATGTGTACAGAACTTCGACAGTGGGAGGTTGGGTATTCCAATGCGTGATCGTGCCATAGGTCGAGTAGTATCGTTTGCATAGGCGGCGTACTTTTGTAACTCGGGGGTTAGACTCGCGATGTTTTCTGTTAATTTTGGTGGTACCATTCTTATCGACAACCTTGTTTTGGGTCTTGGTAAATTTTCGCATAAGGAACGTGTATGACCCTTTAGGCACCGTATTGATAACCTTGGTTTTGTGGGGATGCCCGACGGATGGAGCTCGGGTGTGGAGTACTGCAGTGGTTTGAATCTTGGTGGTATGGTTATGTGTCGACTTTGGATTTTGAGGCCATGAACCATCCGTGTTTTGTGAGTGTTGTAGTCCAATCTTAAGGGAAAATCGTATCGCTTGTAGTGATTTTAAGAAGTTCAGATTATGATAAGTGTCTTTAGTAGAACGACTTTACCTGAATGGTAAAAGAATTTGCAGATTAGATGGTTGGTAATGGGATGTATTCATGGAGTTGTATAATCGTTGGGTCAGGGACGACCGTATGTTTTGGGGACTATTAGTGCTCGTTAGGGTCAAATGTCAATTCAGCAGCGGGACGGTTGGATTTGGAGATTTTGTTGGTTTCAGTGGTAATCAAACCTCGGGTTGATTGGAGAAGAAATTTTAAGCATGTGGATCTGGGCTGATGGGAAGTCGAGATTGGGCGTTGAGGAAGTATGGATCACCTAAGGTTGGGATATGACCTGGGTCATTCAGTTAGAGGCTACCTTAGTAAATTAAGCGTTCACTCGGGCATAAGTGTAGTGGGTCTAAATGGACATTGATTGTGCGTATCGACATGAAGTTGTCATAGCAGTTCTAGCAAGAAAGGATTCGAATTTCAGTAGGAAACTGAAGAAGCATGGAAAGTGTTGAGTTCGATAACCTTTGAATGTTTGGGAGCTAGATTTCGAGGACGAAATCATCCTAAGGCTGGGAGGATTGTAACACCCGTAATTTTCGGATAAGTACAATTTCGAATCTGTATGGAATCGGTCTTTTAAGAAAAATATGAAAAATAGGATTTTGGATTAAATCCTATATTTTATGGTCTTGTTGGATGTAGAATTCAAATACGAATCCAATGAGCCTTTCCGGAGCGAAAACGGAGCTAAAACGAAGAAGTTATGACCAAAACAGTGATCGGGAAATAAATCGGGAAACCAGGGTCTCGTGGATGTCTGCATGGTGCTCGTGGACGTCCGCGTATGCTTCAGAGGAAGAAGCAGAAAGTTGGGTGGGTGCTCTTGGACGTCCGCATGGTGCTCGCGGACGTCCGCATCGCGTCTGATGAGCTTAAAACACGAATTTCACCCCCTAAACTTCATTACTTCATATCTCTCTCATTTTTACTCCGATTTTGGTGATTCAAATTGCTATGGTTCCGTTTTTTAGAGCTCTTCAAGTTTCTAGAAAGATTTTGGAAGTTTATTGGAAGATTCAAGAGCATTTGGTGGTGGTAAGATTCCCATTTCTCACTCCAAAACTCCATCTCTTCTATCCCAAATCATTTCCTCTTTCCCTCACAAACCCTAACTGATTTTGGGGATTTTTCTTGGAGATTAATGTGTTTCTTATCCACTTTATGCTAGTGATTTCATTTATTTATGCAAGAGCAAGTTTCATCCACAACACAGCAACACTAGAGATTTTTAGGGTTTTCTAGGTTTTCATCAAAACCTAAGTGGTGAGTTCATCCTCCCAGCTTCTATACTTTCATATGAGTTATAGATGCTCCATTGTTGGCTTCCTAGTTTGTATGCTTATCAATCTTGGTTTGGATGAATTTGGGGAAGTTAGGTTAATATTGGGGTTTTGGTCAAAATGGAGATTTTTATATAAGATGTTTGGGGAATGGTTTTAAAGTGGTTGAAAATGAATATTCATGGTTGGAAACTTATGGATCTAGGTTTTTGAAGTTTTGGCTTGAAGATTCAAGTTTCATCAAAGGAGCTTACGTTTGGTGAAATTCTAGATTTAGCCTAAATCTAGCAAGGTGAGTTCAAGTTGATTTGTGAAAACTTTGTACATGCCAAAAATGTTACTTTCCAAATGTTTGTGTGTTTTACTTGAAATTATCAATTGTTGAGTTATTTGATGAGTCTAACTCGCTTGAAGTATTTATCTTCATAAATGTTGTAAAACACCCATATTTGTGGTTTTTTGATATTTTGATGTGTAGAAATCGTAAATATGTTCTTAAAAGATTTATTGTTCAAAATGAATTTTATTTAATGGTTTAATCATATTGATGTACTTGATTCTATAAACCATTAGGGAAAATGCACATTTTAGTGCCATGGGTCATTTTGAGAATTAAAAGAGTATAAATCCATTTTGGGAAAATTCATTATTATTAATCCGTGATGAGTTTTGAGTCGTGAGGATTTTATGGTACACGTTTACCAAAACGACGTTTAATACGTCTATATTTTGAGAACCGTTATTTATGGGTCTAATGGGTTTTGAGCATTTGCTCGGTTTTGACTTTGAGGAAGTCTTGGGGACATTTGTCCGGTTTTAATGGCTCGATGTGGAGTCTTATTTATGGTTTGCTTTTATTGCACCATATTGCATTTTATTGCTCATTATTGATATTTACATGCTTGGGTGTTTTAGTCATTCCGGGTTGAGCATGTTTTGTAGACTGTGTTGCATTGGATCCATAGGCATGTAAGTCAGTCTTTATTTGATGGTCTATCTCTTTGTGCACGAGGAGTGGACTATGGGGACGCATGGTTATATGCGTTAGGCCGTGGGGGCCACTAGCGAGTATGCAATGTGGGACATTGAAGTCCTTAAGGTGTAACTCGTCTACACTGGATAGGCAATATGGTACCATAAGTCCTTGAGATGTTACTCGACGGGGTATGTAATAAAGGCATGGGAAAGGTTTGAGGTTGTGATGTCTTTATGGCATGGGAACTAAGACCGGGACTGCAGGTGTAATCCAGTAACATCATAAGTTGCCTAACTTTATGTGTCAGTCACTTTCGATGGAATCGGGTCTCCCCCGTCACCGAAAGGTGTTGTTTTTGGATAGTACTTTTATCCATATTTTCGGTGACGCTCTTTATTTATATGAAAGGTCTTCATGGTTTTTTTGGCAGAGTTCTATGCCTCATCCTATTTGGGTGTTTTAAATATTGGGGTTTTGTCCACACTTACATTTATTGGGATGTTTAATGTCAAAACACGTTTGAGTAAGTTGGGATTGGGATTCATTTTAGAAAACGCTTTATACATTTTGGGAACTTTTCTCATGGATTTTGTGTGCGTTGGAAAATGAGTCGTTTACATTCTTTCATAAACTCTTTTGAAAATCATGATTTATGTCGCAAGCTGTCATTCTACAAATTATATAAATCATGTTATAAACTCTTGAACTCACTAGGCGTTAGCCTAACCTTTTTATTTGTCGGCATGTGCAACAGGTTCAGGTTGGGAATTGTTCTAGTGACACCGCGAAAGGTCGAGTGCTAGTAGTGTGCTCGGGAGGTGAATTGGTTGTGAAGTCTTCCGCATTAAGTTTTGGGAATAGCAATTGTACTTGAGTTAAGTAACACCCGGCGTAAACTTAGTCTTGGTATTTAAGACTGGAGTTATATGTATTGATGGAGGTATTTCCCGTATTGATTTATAGGGAGAAATCCTATTATTTTGGTTGTATTATCGAAAATTTTATTTAGTTGTTCTTTCCCAATTTGAGGGTGTTACATACTACTTGCGAGTTTTCGAGTCGAGTTCGAGCTCGAGTATTGACTTTCGAGTTCGAGTCGAGTATAATGATACTCGAGCTCGACTCGCATCATTTACACCCCTAGTTGCTTCCCAGACACGATCGTTGTCTTTGAATATTTTTTGTTCGTAACAAATTGAAAGTTCCTTTGTGCTTAGCAGATAACTTATAATTATTTTACACATACTCAACTAGGGGGATTAAATCATATTTTTAACAAAATGTAGGACTAGTAGAGAACTAATTTAGAAATGGTGATTGGCTACGATGAACTTAAAAATTAGAGAATTGACTCAAATAGTCATTTAAACAGTTAAAATTGGTTTCATAGTAATTTCTCTCCCGGTTTTACATAAATGTCACTACTTCCGTAACATATAGGTCCGTAATTGCGGACCTAACTCAAAAATACAAAAAAAAACGAATCTGATCGATTTTCCTAAATTAAAAAAACAACCCCCCAAATTCGCATTTTACAAAAAAAATATGAGAAAATCAATCAGATTCGTATTTTTTGTGTTTTTGAGCTATGTCTGCAATTACGGACCTATATATTGCGGAGGTATTGACATTTTGATATAAATTGAAGAAAATGACTAAAATACCCATTTACTTGTGTACTTTAGTCATTTTGAGTCAATTTCCCTAAAAACTATTACTTAAATTCAACATTTAATGAATGATTGGATGTGATTGAATGGATTTTAACAAATAAACACCCCTATCAAGTAGAGATGGCCATTGGGGCCCGGATCCGGCCTGGCACGCCAGAAGCCTAATGCCCGGCCCCGCCCAAGCCTGTCAGTTATAACCGGGCCAACATTTTGGAGGTTTCATAAGCCCGGTCCGAAGCCCGATTGAGGCTCGGACCCAACCCCGACCGGCCTGGCCCGTTTGCATAAATAGTCGTTTTCTTGTTTTTAAGCATTCCTTACACTATAAATAGGATAGTTGGTGTAAGGGGTTACATACCAAGTTACAAAACGCAAAAAACGCAATTCTCGCTCAAAATTCTCGATTGCTCGCTACCTCGTGTTCGTTTTTCGCAACTTCTTAATCTCTCAATTACGCATTTTTAAATGTATTAGATAATTTGAATAACATTTATAAATTAAAAAAAATTGTGAAGGCCCGGTTTAAGGCCCGACCCGAAAGCCCGGTATAAAAGCCTAAGTGTGCCCGGATATTTGTGCTCAAGCCTGGCCCGGGCCCAACCAAAACCCGGGTTTTGTAATAATGTTCCGGCCCGGTTCATCACAAGACCCGGTCTGACCGGCCCCAATTTTTTGGCCACCTCTACTATCAAGTATCAAACATGAATCTTTTAATTTTGGAACCAAAAAAATAATTTATTCAACGCTTAAAAATCAAATGAATGATATTTTTAAATAATGATTAAAAAATTGGTAATCATTTTATATGAAATCTAATGCATGGACCCACCCGTATATTATTCATATGAAACATGCCCCAAAAATACTATGATAAATAATAAAATTGATGCTCACAATAGCATGCTCCAATAGGTCTTATTCCCCAATTATTATTTATATATTTAGGGGGTGTTTGGTTAGAGATATTGAGGGGTAAGGAATGAGAATGATAATGAAAACTACTGTTTGATTTGATATAATATAATGGAATCATTACCTTAAATCCATTAATTTTCATTCCTGACCAAATTGAGGGGAATGAAAATTTTATTCTCGCTTAGTCATTTTTCTCATACGTCCCCTTTATTTTTCGATGTTGAATGAAAAATATTTTTTGATGTTGAATGAAAAATATTTTTTATTTTCACATTGGAAGTCACATATTTGTATTAAAAAGTTTATATAAAATATTTTTTTATTAATTATATTGGTTTAACCAAACAGCATCAATGGAATGCTCATTCTTATTCTCATTCTTCTACATTTTCATTTTCATTCTCATTTCTTAAAACGAACCAAATCTCCTTAATTTGTTTTTTGAATAATTATTTATTAATTTAGAATAATTTTTTACTTCCCCATGGATTATTTATATATTTAATTTATTTTTTGAATACTTATTTATTAATTTAGAGTAATTTTTGACAAATATAACCATTGGCAGATGCAGTTGCAAAAAGGAGGGTCCCACCCCCCGCTAAAATAAAAAAAATATATGATGTTTTAGTGTAAAAACAATTATTTTTTAGCATAATAGCATTGGTTTCCTCCCAGTGATTTTTTGCTTGTCTCCCCACTAGCTAAAAAACCAAATAAAGTACTTCAAAGTCAATCAAAAAACAAAAAAAAACTTTTGAAATCAACAAAAAACGAAAAAGTCTCTCGAAATCGACAAAAAAAACTCTAAAATCTCTCGAAATCAACCGAAAAACTTCAAAAATCTCTTGAAACCGTAGAATTAGGCTAAAACACATCGAACGATTTTGCGGACCTTTAACCTACCTTAAAAGTGACCCCACTATGTAAAAATCCTGAATCCGCTACTGAATATAACTACACGTAAATTATGCATTAAATCATGTTTTGTGAATGTATTGAATTAGGAACTTTGGTTTAATTTAGACCAACAAAATCAAATTGGAATCGTATCAAAGCAAACCGAAATCGGCAACGTTAGGTTTGTTTCTCGATTTAAGATCTTCTTACATAATTTTTTTTTTTGATTCTGTTCAAACTCTAAAATGAATTGGTTTGCTGTACTTCATTCCTGGTTTTTATTTTTGAGAACCTATATTAAAAGCATTCCATTTCGTATTCACATAGTTAAAGTTAGACATGACAAACGTATCGTGTCGGGTTCAAACTTAAACGGGTTGAGAGTGTCTGATCCTAACCCGACCCGTTTAATAAACGGGGTCAGAAAATCTCAACCTCTAACCCGATCCGCCTAACCCGCGACAACTCGCCTAACCCGTTTAACATTTATAAAACTAAAAAGTAAATATCGAAAATTCATAAAAAAAAATTACAAATCCAAAATTCAAATGAAAACATTATAAATGTAAATTTTATTGTTCAAATTTATAAGTTCTAACCAAATTCAAAACATTAAAAATCTAAAGCATTAAAAAGAAAATAAACGGGTTTACTTAAACGGGTTCAAATTTATAAGTTCTAACCAACTGTTTTACCCGTTTAATTTTCGTGTTGTGTCGTGTCAATCCGTTTACTTAAACGGGTTGAAATGTATTATCCAAACCTGTTTAGTTCGTGTCGGGTTAACGTATCGTGTCAGTTTTTGTCAGGTCTAGTTAAAGTATGTACAATTAATTGTAGTTTTTTAAAATAAAGCTTTTAAAAAGTAGGTTCATCAAAATAAAAACTTGAACACTATATGTTTCATTTTAACACACTTTGCCCAAAAAAAAAATTTAAAAAACAAAGCAGTCCAATTCATGTTTTGGTTCCATTATTATAAACTATTATTTTAGATTTATAATAAAATATGTCATAATGGCACATGACAACTTTTTAAAATATATATTCTTTCAACCATGTTTTAATTTCCAAACAGAATTTTGTTGGTGGAAAATAGTATATTTTATGGTTAATAAATTATTTTTGGGTGATTACTTTTCTAGAGCAATAATGAACTAATCCAAGAAAACATTATTCTAATTACTAGAAGTGACATTATATTCTATTATGTTTTTTTTTCTCTTTGTACTGTCTACCAATCAACTATAATTGGTACCAAAAATTCTATACTTTATATCAACCAATAGTACTTGATATCAAATTAATTGGTTATTAAACTAGGTAATAGCACCGCATCTTGTGCGGTGAATACAAATATTATTATACAAATTAATATATTTTACTAAAAAAATTGTTTTATAAGCAGTTGTTATCTTATTAAAAGACAAAAAAAAAATTAAAAAAAACATAACTTATTAAAATAAGTATTGTTAGCTTACTAAAAGAAAGAATACAAACATTGGTATCTTACTAAAACAATAAAACAATTTAAAAGTTTTGATTTATAATCATTGTTAGTTTACTAAGAAAAATAAAAAATTAAATAAATAAAAAATATACTTTATTAAATAAGTTTTGATTTATAAGTATTGTTAACTTATCCAAATAAAATGTAAATAAATAAAAATATACATATTAAAAAAATTGATTTATAAACATTTTTAGCTTACTAAAAGAAAAAATAAAATAAAAATATACTCTATTAAAATAAGTATTTGATCATTGTTATCTATCTTAATAAAAAAAGTTCATATACTATTTAGATCAAGTAAGCTTACAAAGGAAAAATAAATCAATAAACTCAATAATTATAATAAAATAACCATTGTTATAAAATAATAATTATAATTTATTAGAAAATTTATTGACTTATAAGCCTATGTTATCTTACTAAAAATAAAAGAATTATATAAAAATATAATTTATTAAAATAAGTATTGATTTATAAATATTATTAGCTTACTAAAAGAAAAAATATAAACATTGGTATAGATCTTACGAAAAAAATAAAACAATTTAAAAGTTTTGATTTCTAATCATTGTTAACTTATTAAGAAAAAAATTAAATAAATAAAATATATTTTATTAAATAAGTTTTGATTTATAAATACTGTTAGGTTATCCATAAAAATGTAAATAAATAAAAACATACAATATTAAAAATATTTTTGATTTACTAGCATTGTTAGTCTACTAAAAGATAAAAAAAATATAACCTATTAAAATAAGTATTTGATTTATAAGCATTGTATCTATCTTATAAAATTATAAATAAAAAAATGAAAAGTTTTGTAAGCTTATTAAGGAAATAAAACAATTTAAAAGTTTTGATTTATAATCATTGTTAACTTATTATGAAAAACAAAAAATTAAATAAATAAGAAAATATATTTTATCAAATAAGTTTTGATTTATAAGTATTGTTGGCTTATCCATAAAAATATAAATAAATAAAAACATACAATATTAAAAATATTTTTGATTTATAAGCATTGTTATCTATATTATAAAATTATAAAATGAAAAATGAAAAGTTTTAGTAATTAATGATGACATTTAATATATGACTTTTATTTAAAATAAATCAAAAATTTAGAAAAATAGATAAATTATCATGGAGGCCTATCCTTAACTCTCTCTCCTACATTCTACTTTATATATATATATATATATATATATATTGATTTTTTCGATTGATATATGTTAGTATTAAGTTTATGCTAAGGGCATCCACAATGGCCAAGTCATTGCAATGACTTGGTGAATTATTTTATTAATAAAAAAAAGGTGGGATCCACCAATGACTTGAAACCAATTTCATTTCCCTCTCACAAGACTTCCTCAAATGACTTGGTCTGCACCAAGTCATTAGCTCCAAGCTTTTAGTTTTATTAATAAAAAAATGGTGGGACCCACACATCAAAGACTTGATCAAGTCTTTAAGGGGAACCATTGGAGATGCTCTAACATTGTAAAAGTTGAAAGTCAAGATACAATATTCAATAGTCAAACATTTAAAGTTGAAGTTACAATCTTCAATAATCAATACTTGAAAACCTAAATCAAAATTTCAACTAAGGGTGTGTTTTGTAGGATCTTAAAAACCAAACAATGCTTAATGGTTGATTAAATTAAGTACTATATTACTAATTAATAACTAAATAATTAATAAATTAAATCAGTATAAAATTTCTCATATCTTGTACCAACAACGTTTACATATTTTGCACAATAGTATCACTTGACTTAAGTCGGTACCAATTTTATGTTGGTTGGTCTAATTTGATATGAATTTGAAACCCCTATTAACCACATGTACCTTATGCCCTAGAGTTTATACATGGTTGTAAACTTCACCTATGAAAAAGGGCTTTGTTGTTTCAGAGAAATATTTAAAATCGAACACACATACTGAATTAGACAATCCCAGACATAGTAACCTATTTAAAAGAAAATAGTGAGATAATGAAATATACAGAAGTAAGGAAAAGGATGTACCTTGCTACACCTCGGTATATCGAAACGCCTCTTGAAAATCCGCTACTCTTCCTTCTTAATGAAGCTATGTATTCTTCCTTCGACATTTTTTCTATTTCGTTCATGTCGTTTTTGTAGGTATCAATCTACATCATAATAGTTACAAACGCATTAAAGAATTAGCATACATATGTAGAAAGAGAGGTTTAAATGAGAAAGGAAAAAAAAGTTGAAAATGTTTGAATAAATCATTCATATGTGAATTATTTGGAAATGTGGATTCGCAAATGCATTTTCATAGAATAATTAGTAAAATAAAGTAGGGAAGCGCACGTAAGTTCACTTATACATCTTCAAATGGTTACTTTTCAGGTAGGTGTCTTTGTGGGTGTGTATAGTATATGAGAGAGTTAACTTTTAAAATAAATTTGTATATTGTCTTTTGAAATTAAAAGGACAACTTGATCTTTTAAAAACATTTTTAAAGAAAATTGGTGCTAAAAAACCAATTATAAGGCCAAATGTGGAATTTGGTTCCGAAAATTACCATATCGGGTTTTTTAAAATCAAATACAGACTCCGATTACAGATCAAAATCAAGAAATTAGTTTCGAAAGTTAAATTGAATCAACATGGTCTATGATATTATTCGCAATATTAGGTCCAATAAGATACAACCAAGTCGTTTTTTTTTAGCAATGTACAACTTTTAATGCATAAGGTATAAAATTGTTTTATAATTGTGTTCATGGACATTGGAATTTTTTTAAAATGATTTACCTAAAAAGTACATTTTTGCTTATTTTGGATAGTGTCATGGGGTCATTCTATTGTTTCATAAAACACATGAAGCTCAACTTGTAAAACCTTGAATTTGTTACTTGTATTCATATGCAAATAACGTTTTGTACGTGGTTCAATGGAGTCAACATGTGTATGAAAATTAGGAATTTGAGCTTCAAAAAGGGGCTACGTACGTTCGTAAAATCGACCAATCGGTATGAATAATTACTTTGTATTTGATCATTTTATCCCTAAAAACAATTTAGACCGTAAAAGTGGATACCGGAAAATTAAGGGTTGCTTCATGTCCCCAATATTTCAGAGCAGCAAGATCGTATGTGTGAGCTGCTGCCTCTTCATCGTCATATGCCCCTACATCAACATACGTCATAGATTCAAAACAATGTACAACTTTTATAACGTAAAGTACTTTATATCGATTCAGAATAATGCATAACTTTTTTAACACAAATATAAGTTATATAGTTTTTTCTTAAAAGTTTAATCAATAGTTCAAAATAATGTTCAACTTTTATTGCAAAAGATACGAGTTATGAGTCATTGTAAAAATATAGCATTAATATATATATATATATATATATATATGTATGTATATATATAATACAACTAACAAGTAGAGTGTTATGCACTAAGTACAAGCCTTAAAAGCACATGGCTATAGACTTGGCCTTTTGGAAAATATATTTTATACACACGCATTGGCCTTTTGACCACTCGTATTATACAAAAGTCCAAAACGAAGGTCGGTATAAAATATACAACTCAGAATTAAAATAAGCCTTTGGACAACTATGCCCATGGATAAATACTAATAGAAAATAGACGCACACTCAATTTTAAAGATAGCTAGAGGGTAATTTGGTAACATTAGTGTTCGTATTACAATTTCAATAAATTTGATCATCGTGTCGAAAAATATTCTAATACAAGTATAATATGTCCGGATAGATCCAGGAAAAATTAAAAACTCGTCACACAGCATGCCATGACCTAATGCGCAGTTTTTGTAATGCGATATTTAACTTTTATTTACGTTTTTAATGTCTTATTTGCAAGTTTCTTAGTATATAACATAATTTAAATTACTTATTACTATTGACTCATTGACTAACACTACAAAACATATGTTTTTATGTATAATATTATATATGAATTAGAAATTTGACGTCATAAGTCACGCCTTGACAACGCCATGGTTTCGCCGTGACTCCTAAGGCTTGAGGCTTGGTCTCGCCGCCACACCATGCCTCACGCCATTTAGAACTTTGGTTGTAACCAAATAAATTTTCATAAAATAAAATTAATTTAATTTAATTTTGTATACTACAATGGACTATAACAAAAATGGCTCGGGCCACCATTCAACAAAGAAATGCGCCCATAAAAATGTACAATTCGGTACATATAGTGGTATAAAAAATAAATATATAAAAAAGTTATTATTTTAAATTAGAGAAATTAATTAAAATGCCCCAAATTGATAAATCGGTTATCAAAATGTCCCAAATCTTTTTGGATTTGCCAAAATGCCCATAATTTCGCGATTTATCCTGCGATCCTAGACTCTGATCAAACACCCCCCGAATTTGATCCGCGATTTCTGCTATACCCCTGATCCGCAATGAAATTTACATTTTAACTCTCTGGTTGGATTCTCCAAAATGGGAAAGCTGTTGGAGATGAATGTATTTTTTTTAGGGATTTTGGCTTTTGGTTCTCCATTTTGAAGAAATTATAGGGAATTTATTGGAGATGCTCTAAGGTAGCTTATAAAAAGTTGTGTATGACTTTTTTCAAATATATTGTTATTAATATTAAGTATTATTTATTATTTATTAATTATAAATAAATAAATATATATTATTACTAATACTAATAATATTAATTGAATTTTATTAATTAAATTTTTATAATACATTGATGTTAATTTTTTATTATTTAAAATTATTGTTAATCGTATCAATTATTTTTATATATTTTTTAATATTAGTAGTATATTTTAGTTATCAATTACTATTATTATTTTAATTATTTATTTTTTATTCACATTATTTAAAATCATAAGTTTATGTATATTTTTTTCTAAAATTTGTTTTAACAAAATCAAAATTTATAGTATATAGATAATAATAAATTTTAAGTTATTATTTTAATTAACATATTATATTATTTAATTTTTCTTTACTATCTTGTTTGTATTAATTAGCATATTACATTACTATAAATTTGTTTTAGTTATATTATGAAATATTGTAATTGATTATTTTTTCAAGTTGTTATATTTTGTCATTTTACATGTTTATCAGCTAACGTATCAGACATCAACTAGCTTATAAGAAATCAACTAAGTTATCAACTAGTTGCCAAACATAGTCTAAGTTCATTGATATGTAAAGGGATGTTTTTTTTTTGTTTCTTTATCTTTAATATTTATTTTTCACATTTATTGTATACATCTTATTTTTGCTTGAAAAGGAAAATATCTTTAAAATATTAATGATTAAAAATATATATAAAGTATAACTTTTTAATACCTTTATACAGTGGTGGAATCCTGAATTTTTTTTCTGGTCGAGGCACCTTTAAAATAAATTAAAGGCTTGTAAAGTCGTCCTATATACTTTTAGCCTAATTTCAACGTTTCGAAAGATTTTAAAGTATTATTGATTGATTTCAAAGGATTTCTAAATTTATTTTGGCAATTTAAGGGACCTTTTGTGGTTTTTTTTAATTGATTTTGAGAGTTTTTTTTAGGGGTTTTGGTTGATTTTAAGTTATTTTTTTGGTTGATGGGTCCCATACGAAAAATCATTGGGGGAATTCTATGGTAGAAATTACAAAAAACATGTTTTTTAACGTTACAAACTTTTTTTTCTACCTTTATGCAATGCGTGTGTTTTCACATAAACAAACGTTATAATTCCGCTAGAGTAAAATGAGAAGTTTATACACATCCTAATTTCTAGACCCTACTTCTGAATAAGATATTCAGTATTCATTTTGTTCGAATTGTTATATATTAAATTTGTAGGCAATTTAAAGGGAAATTAATTAAAATACCCCAAGTTGGAAAATCAGTTACCAAAATGTCCCAAATCTCTCCAAATTTGCCAAAATGCCCCATAATCCCGCGGCGATTGGGCTCTCTATCGTGGACCTGACCCAATTTGAAAGTTACATTTTACACATTTATACTTATTTAGTTAATTTACTTTATACCTTTTAGTTTTCTATTTTTCATTTTACACTTTTATTATATTAACACATATAATCGTATATTAACTAAAATACGTTAAAAATACTTTTAAATTTTAACAAGTTACACCATTATAATCGTCTCGTCGATACATTCGAAATGAGCTCAACATAGAATATTTTTCGATTTAATTATATTATACTTATTTAGTTAATTTACTTTATACCTTTTAGTTTTATATTTTTCATTTAGTTAATATATGATTATTATGTTAATGTGATAAGAGTGTAAAACGAAAATTGAAAAAGTAAGAGATGTACCATAAATTAAATAATTAACTATAAGGGTATGGATTGTAAATATTAAAAATATTTTTATGTAGTATATATGATATATAATTAAATAATTAAATCAAAAAAAATCAATATTTGGCTCATTTTGAAGATATCGAAAAGACGAATATAATGGTGTAACTTGTTTAAATTAAAACGTATTTTTAACGTATTTTAGTTAATATACAATTATATGTGTTAATATGATGAAGGTATAAAATAAAAATTAGAAAAAAATAAAAGGTATAAAGTAAACTAATTAAATAATTATAGGGGTATGAAATGAAATTATATATGTGTTAAATAATTAGTGCGCGATAATGTAAATTTTCATTGAGACAATATTAATTAAAATATTAAAATATTTCTTTCATCTATTAAAATATTATTTCTCTCTCTACATATTTATTTTCAAAGTTTTCTATTGGTTCTCTAATTTGGTAATCATTTTTGGAGTGATCTACATATTTGGAGAAAAAAACTTTCTCTCTCCAAGTTTCTCCATTTTGAGGATAGTTTTGGGGAAGCTGTTGGAGCTAAATATTAGCCCAAAATCCCCATAATCTCCAATTTTCCCATTTTGGGAAAGCTGTTGAGATGCTCTTATAAATTAAATTATTTTTACCAAACGATGTCTTAAATCAACACGGTCTGAAATAATATTATTTTCGTGAAAATAAAGTTTAGATTTATAAAAAGGTAATCCGTAAATAATTTTGTAATAAATAAAAAATGGTTGTAAGATATAATGATATTTTATTCAATAAATGTGAAAATCAATATTAAAATAAACACACAGATTTATAAATAAATAAAATATTCGTAACAAAAATTACCGTTATCATTAAACGTCATACGAAGATTAGACATCGAAATTAACAAGTTTGATCAAATAATAAATTCATAAACAATAAAAAATAAATTAAATTGATTTGATAAGTATAAAACCATGAAAATAAAATTGTTACAATTAATAATATTAAAATAAAAAATAAAATAAAAGAGAGAGAGAGATTACCCAAATAAACTTCATCAGCAGCAATGGAGATTGGAGAAGCAGGGGACGACACCCAAACATCAAAAGAAAACAGAGTCAGAAAATGTAATAATTTAAATTAATTTAAGTTTAAATTTTAAGAAGATAAAAATTGCAGAATGCAGATCTCTGTCTCTTAATTAATCATAATTAATTAAATTCAAAAAAGGGAAAACTGAAGAACACCCTGATGTTCGTTTATCCGGACGTTATGCAATTGTGCATACAGATAAATTATGTTGTTTTTTTGGTTTTTATGCATAAGTTTATGATACACTTGTGCACAAATTAGTTGTATGCACAAGTGCATACCGTCCAGATGAATTGCTATCGGGGTGTTCTTCAATTTTCCGTTTTTTTTAGATTTTCCCTTAATCTGACTCTATATATATAAATTAGAAGAAGAAAAGAAGCCAGACTCTGTTTTCCTTTCTTCTTTTTGGAAATGTTCCATGAACTCTTATCCCACAGATGTGCTTCAAATCTTCCGGTGCATCGATGCCTGTTTAATAAATAATAATTCACATGCATGCAACCAAATTATCAAAAAAAATAAAAAATAAAAAGAATTCAAGATTTTTTTGGGTTTAAAAATCATCAAAAAGTTTAGAATTTTTTTGAAGAATTTATTATTACCTGGTAACACCTCTGAATTTGGAGCTTCTGGGAACAACAGTTTCTGCAGAAGTTGATGAGGATTTCTTCTTTCTCTTTGTTTTAGGGATGATCAGAGGCTGTTCATTGATGCATGAAGATGATGAAGAGGATGAAGAAGGTGATAATTTTCTCTTCATTCTTCAAACTTTTTTTTTCATTAATTCATATTTTAGAAAGAGAAAAGGTGGGTTTTTTAGAGAGAGAGAGAGAGAGTGTGTGTGTATGTATATATATATATATATATATATATGTCTCTGAAGAGGTTTACTATGAAAACTGAAGTTAATTAACCTGAGTGAGGGTGGGGGTTGGAGGTGGGGTAGGGGTAGGGGTAGGGGTGCAAGGTTAATTAATTAACCTGAGTGAAGTTAGATTCTAACCAAATTGGGTTTGAGTAATAGTGAGAGTTATTTGCATTTGAGACCCTTAACTTTTGTTTCTTATAAAAATTCCCACATAAAATCTAACCATGTTAAATAGTTAAAGTTTTCGGTTTTCATTTCGTAAATTATATATATATATATATATATATATATATATATATATATATATATATATATATATATATAAGTGTTCATTATGCACATGTTTCTTATAAAATTCGAATCGAAAACATTCACGTTAAGAAGGTTAACCTATAGCATCAGTTTATTTGGTATGGAGATGAGTGAGGGAGATAGTGTTAACTTTGTAACTGTTATTGATAGCTTATGTTAGGTAACTAGATAAAATCGAACATAAGTGATAGAATTTGACATGATTGATAAAATATAAATATGATATGATAAATCTTTTTGGTTTAGTTATGTTAGGGTTACCAAGTATCTGTAGCAGCGAGAGGGTTTATATGAAAATCTTGAAACATTAGTGATTGTTTGTGAAAAATGATGAAAGTTTAGTGATCAAAATGTGAAGAATATCTTCGTATTTGTGTAACGTCTATGGGTTTACTCTCTGAGGAGCACTTTAAAGAAAATGTGTGGGCCAATACCGGTATGAAAGACACGTGTTGAAAGGTTAATAACCTGACGACATGATTCTCAAAATTTGTTGCATTTATAGGTCGAGCTCAGATAACGCTTCTGAATATAGTCAACCTTTTTGGTTTTCCGATATTGATGATAAAAAAATAGTTGTTAACACACAAACAAAATCAGTCGTAATTTAATTTAATTCGACAAAATATAAAAACATATCATTAATTTTCATTTCTTTTCTTTTTTATTTGCATACATCAAATAAATATACATTCACATGTGTTGATTCTTATACCATTCGGGTGCGTTTGGTACACTGGATAGGACAGAACAGAACAAAGATCACCGTCCCATGTTTGGCAGGATTTTTATGTGGAACAAACAAGAACATAGTGGAACAAGCTGGAACAGACCTGTTCCACCCCACCCCATGGAAAAAGCTGGAACAGACTTATGTTTTACCAATATAACCTCAAAATAAAATCTAATTCTCTTCTAAAACATTATATACACGTTTTTATTTTATAATTATTCATTCTTTAAATTTTATTTATTGTATTTTATCTAATGTTCTCTGTTCTATTCTGTCCAGTTCTGTCTACCAAACGCTGAACAACTATTTTGTCCTGTTATGTTCTGTCATGTCCCGTCATGTCCTGTTTTATTCTATTTGTGTAGCAAACACACCCTTTATGTGCTCTAGGTATTTCTGGGTCGTTTATCAAATGCTTATCGGGTAAGTGTTTACCTGTAAGAGTCACCATCCCCACATACCTTATCGGGTAATATTCTCGACCATTAAAATAGGTTGTTAATAAATGTCAGGTACCCGGTCGGTGCTAAAGGGGTAGAGACCCACACTTACTGGGTATGATTCTCGATCCTTGCCATGAATCTTAGATCCCACAAACGTAGGATTTTAAAATCACATAGGAGTGGTTGGTATTTGACGCGATTTCGTAGGATTTATATGTAATATGATCTAAATTTTGTTTTTCTATCATCAATTAGTAAAAAGGTAATTTAATTATTTCTATAATTTTCATAATATGTTTTTATAATTCTTTTCCAAATCCTACAAACTATACACCAAAGATTCTGAATCCTTTCAAATCCAAATCATTCCAATTTTAAATCCTTCAGCAAAATACAAATCTCTCAAAACTATTCCATCAAACCAAAGGCCCCCTTAGACTCTTTCCAGGGTAAGACTTTTAGGCTGCGTTTGGTTGGGCGGATTCCGACGGAATTGGTTGGAATTGGAATGATCAATTCCATTGACCAAATTCAATTGTGCTGTTTGGTTTGCAATGGAATGGAATTGATTTTCTGAATTCCCTCCCATTAAGGAATTCACCATTCCTTCATAAAAGCCATGGAATTGAAATCCATTCCATCTCCATTTTAGTTTATGACAATACTACCCCCAACAATGATCATCAAGAACCACAGCAACCACCTCTTCACGCCGGCAGCAACCTGCAACCCACCTCTTCACGCCGGCAGTAAGAACCACAGCAACCACCGTCGGCCACTGCACAGCGCCACCAGCGACCCACCGCCGGCAACAAGAACCTGCAACCCACCTTTTCACGTGGGTTTGTTTACGGCGTGATGGTGGTGAGCAGGTCGACGGCGGCGAGATGGTGGTGAACGGCGGCTGTGAAGTGAGCAGGTCGACGACAGCGAGATGGTGGTGAGCAGGTCGACGGCAGCGAGACGGTGGTGAACGGCGGCTGTGGAGACGGTGGTGAACGACGGCTGTGGAGGGGGCAGCTGCCGAAGGTGAAGAAGAAGAAGAAGATATGAAGAAGCAGTGAAGAAGAAAGAATCCTAGGCTATATATATATATATAATATTTTCTTTTAATTATATATAGAAACAAAACAAATTTACTCAAAAAAAATAAAATCAACAAAAGGGTATTTTGGTCATTTACTTAAATTTTATTCCAATTCCGAAGCTAAATTCTGTGAACCAAACAGACAGATTCCAATTACTTTAACAGATTCCATTCCAATTCTGTCAACCAAACAGCTAGTCAAACCTGACAACATTCCATTCCATTTCCTTCAAAGTCAAATTCCTTTGACAAATTCCATTCCATCCAAAAACATTCCAGTGAACCAAATGCAGCCTTAGTTTTTTTTGTGTTTTTTCGATATAAATGTTGGTCCCGAAGGGTTATACAGGTTTATAGAAGGGGGGGGGGTAATTACAAACACAGATTTTTATATTTCTAAATTGTTTATTGATATATATCAAACAATTTACAGTTTGTTGCGGAATAAGATCAAGTATAAAACCTAATCTAAACAAACAATGAGAAACACACAGATTTCTTGCACTAGAAAATATAGAGAGAAAATAAGAAAACCTAAAGAGAGATTTTCTTGGCACTAAGTACTTCAGCGAGGAAAGGCAAGCTCTTCAAAAATGAAGTAGAGTTTCCTATTTATACTGCATGCATTAAATGCAAGTCAATACAACTTCACACGTGGTAGCGTCTGGTTGGTTGCATGGATTTGACTTTAACAAACATCCTAGTGGCCGCATGATGAACAGTGTAGTTGCAGAGTGGTTTGTACGATCCTGGACAAAAGGATGTCCTTCTAACAAATCGTACATGGCGTGCAAGGAGATAAGACAAAAGTAACTTGTAGAACAGGCTTCATGATCAGCGATAGCTGAATTGATCTTTATCAGCGAATGATAAAGTTCAGCTCTCGCTGAAGTCTTCTACTTGAAACTTCGCGTGAAATGGACAAGTCTTGGCTTCACTGATATCTGCATCAGGTCACTAGTAGACTTAGTCACTCGTTCGTCAACTTGGTCTTCGATTTTAGCTTTAAACTCAGTTGTCGCGAATCTTGTCTTCAGGGATCATAAGTAAACAACTACAAATGGAACCATCAGTGATCATCAGTGAGACTGAACAGACTCAGGGCTCACTGATGTACATCTATCGCTGAAGTATAAATTAAAGCACATGTTTCCATCAGCGATACTAAACAGACTTAGTATATTTTCTTAGATGGTGAAACACTGATACATATTGTTTACTTACAATTTTCACTAAGTAGTTCTGAGAGTCATTATCAAATCACTGAAGGGTTTGGATCAACAATCTCCCCCTATTTGATGATGACAAAGCAATAAAGGAAAATTGCTAAGTTAAAAACATAAGGATAAAAATGATTCATTAAATATGTGTCCCATTTACTGTTTTCAGGGATCTTTTCTAGTACTGATGGAGTAAAGTACTTCACTGAAAATTTTCATTACTTCGTAAATACAAGATTACAAGGAAAGTTGAAAGATTACAAGTACAGTGAAAAATAATTACAAGTACAAAAGTTATCAGCTAATAAGATAGAAGGATTACAAGAGATCTTATCAGCTATTCAGGTTCTTCCTTGATAAGAAGTTCATCAAGGGTGTCAGTCTTTGGAATCATCCAATCGGGGACTGTTACTCCCTGTTCCCGTCTTCGTTTGGCTTCGTGGTAAATATGGGGTTTTATGAATTTTCCAAGGAAGGAGCGATCACACCAGTACAATAGGTCTCTGAGTTATTCGATAGGAGCGATAAATAACTCAGACAAGCGTTGGGAGCACTTGCGACCATAGTAGTCAAGAAAGAATATGCCATAAGGTTCACTGACTACCTTTCCAACTTCGAATTCTTCAGCAGGAGGTAATGAGATGTCGAGGCCTGAAAGATCAGCATCTGGACCGCGTACAGCTTCACGAGAAAATTCAACACCAGTCTCGTTCCGTATAACAGGGCCTCAAGATGGTGGAGCCTTTTTCTTTGGAGCGCTTCATTTTTGTTGGATGGATGGAGGAAGAGGAAAATCAACAGCTGAAAAGACTTGGTCGATTAGCTTGTTAATAGCACTTTCGACACAAGGCTTGTAGCTTGATCGAGATCGTTGAATTGCGGCCCGAATTTCTAACCATTCATTAAGCACAAGTTTCTCCAACTCTGAGAGATAACAGGTTCTCGACACTCCGTTTTCCCTGATCATCTAGACATCGACTATAGCAACCTCTGACAGTCCTCCCCTTCAGGTTTACATGTTTTATTCTTTTTGGTAAACTCCTGAAGTGGAGTTTCTTTTTACACCAGACCAAGGTGGTGTCGCTTGCCTTCGTCTTCTCTGTCTTCTTCTTACTAGAAGCTTATTGGAGGTTTTAGGGTTTTACAGTTTCTTTTTAAGGAAAGAAAAAGTAAAATGGGTTTTTTAGTTTAGAAGAGAGTAAAACTAGTGAAAAACAATGTTTTCCAGTTTCCTTTTAAGGAAAGGGATTCTGGAAAAACGTACGAAAATCAAGATATAAGATCAAAAACAAGTTATTAGAATATTTAAGAGTAGAAAAAAATATGAAGATTTGAACCTGTTTGAGTGATGGTTGAAGATTTGAGTAGCAGATTTTATCACAAATCCAAGAACAAACAATGCAAAGGAAAATTCTTTCTGCTTTTAGAGATTTTGAGAGCGTAAAAGGTAAAAATATAAACATGAAGTGTTTATATAGTGAGAGTAGAGAGAAAGTGATGAGCGGGAAAAGGTACTCAGCATGACACGCGACACGTCCCACGAAGCTTATTGGACAAGAATTCGAAACAGGCGAACGTGTCAGACAAAAAGTCGTGTTTATCCGTTTAATGACGTTACATAGAAAACTGTCTTTTCATTTTCAAAATCGTTTCCCTGAAGGTTTTGAAGACATCAGAGAGGATTTTAAAAAGAAGAATCACTGATAAAAAAATTATCAGTGAGCTTTGTTATTTCAAAAGAATCACTGAAGGAAAAGATTCAGCGATCGATTTAATTTTGAAACACAGCATACTGAAGTAAGATTCAGCGAATAGGAATAGAAAAACATACCTTAGAATCAGCGAATCAATTTTTTTAGAGATTAGATGATAAATACGGATATAGAATTTCCTTTATCACTGACATAATGCATAACCACTGAAGATTTATTCTTCAAGGTTCAGCATGCTAAGCTCGCTGATGAGAAAGTTGAATCTTGTCTCATCAAGAGGTTTGGTGAAAAGATCAGCTAACTGAAAGTCAGTAGGGATAAAGTGAAGTTCTATATCACCATTCATCACATGATCTCTGATAAAGTGATACTTGATTTCGATGTGTTTGGTCTTTGAGTGTAGCACTGGATTATTGGCTATAGAGATGACACTTGTGCTGTCGCAATAGATTAGAATTTTGGAGAGCTGAAGGTCGTAGTCTAAAGCTGATTTCTCATCCATAAGACCTGAGCACAACAGCTTCCAACAGCTACATACTCAGCTTCAGCGGTAGAAGTGGACACTGAGCTTTGTTTCTTACTTGTCCAACTGACCAGCTTTCCATCCAGGAGTTGACAGCCCCCCGTGGTGCTTTTTCTATCCAGCTTGCAACCTGCAAAGTTACTATTTGAATAGGCAGTTAGATCGAACCCTGAGTCTTTGAGAGTACCCTTAAGATATCTGAAAATATGCTTTACAACGATCAGATGGGATTCTTTAGGTTCAGATTGATATCGTGCACATAAACAAGTAGCGTACATAATATCAAGACGGCTAGTTGTAAGATAAAGAAGAGAGCCGATCATTCCTCTGTAGGCAGTGACATTAACAGGCTTCCCTGAAGGATCTTTGTTAAGTGTAAATGGAGGTGGCATAAGGGTTTTCATAGCTGAGCTTTGAGTTAAATCAAAATTTTCAGCATATCTTTAACATATTTACCTTGGTGGATAAACGTACCCTTATCATTTTGCTTGATTTGGAGTCCAAGGAAATATGTCAGCTCACCCATCATACTCATTTTATATTCGAATTTCATTCTTTCAGCGAAACGAGTACATAGAGAAGGGTTAGTAGAACCAAATATAATATCATCGACATATATTTGAATAAGAATGATTTGACCTTTTACTTTCGTGAAAAATAGAGTGTTGTCGATTTTACCACCCTCAAATTTTTCAATAAGGAGAAAAGATGATAGAGTGTCATACCATGCACGTGGTGCTTGTTTCAGACCATAGAGTGCCTTATCTAGCTTATAGACATAACCTGGATGCTTAGGATCATAGAATCCTGGAGGTTGTTCGACATAGACTTCTTCATTCAGCCTTCCATTTAGGAACGCTGACTTAACATCCATCTGATAAACTTTGAAGTCTCTGTGAATAGCGTATGCTAGAAATAGAAGAATAGCTTCGTGTCTTGCCACTGGGGCAAACATTTCGTCGTAGTTTATGCCTTCCTCTTGTCTTTATCCCTGAGCAACTAGACGATCCTTGTTGAGGGTTACAATTCCATGTTCATCTAACTTGTTTCGATAGACCCACTTAGTGCCTATCACTGACTTGTTAGATGGTCTAGGCACGAGATTCCAAACTTTGTTTCTTTCAAATTCAGTCAACTCTTCTTGAATAGCACTGACCTAGTTCGGATCTCTGAGGGCATCATCAACCTTCTTTGGTTCAATTAGTGAAATAAAATTAACATATAAACAAATGTTACCTACACTACATCGAGTCTGAACACCTGCGTTTGGATCACCAAGAATTTGATCAATGGGGTGATTTATAGTCCATCACTGAGCATGAGCATAAGCCGCTGACTCAGAGTGAACTACTGGATGTGCTGAAGAAGAGGCTTTAGCGATCTCAGGTAATTCAGGCAAGATAGGTAGAGGTTCAGATGAAAATTCATTCACTGGTTGTTGAGAAGTAGATGGAATATCAGAGGTTGATGGTTCAGAAACAGGCATAGTGTTGATGGGAACAGCTGAAACCCAAGATGAGGAATCAGCTTCACTTGTCTGCATGCTGGGAATGATGACAGGATCATCATCAGCGATTGGATTGTTGACCTGGGGTTAAGACTAGCTTCTGAATCCCCAAAGTGAGAAAACATCCACTGATTAAGTTCTTCGTTATCAGCAGAGGGTCTTGAGTTCGCTGAACGGGATTCGTCAAAGGTGACATGAATAGTTTCTTCTACAGTTGGTCTTCGCTTGTTGAAGACTCTGAAGGCTTTGGATATAGAAAAATATCCAAGAAATATTTCATCGTCAGCTTTGGGATCAAACTTTCCAAGAGCATCTCTGTTGTTTAAGATGAAACACTGACAACCAAATATGTGAAGAAAGCTGATGGATGGTTTTCTTCCATGAAAAAGTTCATAGACAATCTTGTTGAAACTCTTGACAATTAGTGATCTATTTTGCGTGAAACATGCAGTGTTGACAGCTTCTGCCCAAAATTGAGTTGGAAGATGAGAATCGCTGAGCATTGAACGAGCAGCTTCGATGATCGTTCTGTTTCTTCTTTCAGCGACGCCATTTTGTTGTGGAGTTCTCACTGAGGAAGAGTTATGAGAAATACCCTTACTCTCAAAGAAGTTATCAAGGGAACTGTTTTTGAATTCAGTCCCAGGATCAATCCTTATTGAGCGAACAGTGAGGTTGTTCAGGACTTCCATTTTCCTGACAAAAGATATAAGTTCTTCTGAGGTGTCACTCTTAGCACGGAGAAACATCACCCAGGTGTAGCGAGAGAATTCATCTACAGTGACCAGTGTATATTTCTTTCCAGCGATGGATTGAATGTTGACAGAGCCAAACAAATCCATGTGGAGAAGTTGAAGTGGAGATGTCACCGAAGATACTTGATTGGTCTTGAAGCTTGATTTTGTTTGTTTTCCTTTCTCACACGCTGAACAGAGAGATTCCTTAGCGTATGAGTGTTGAGGAAGACCAGTGACCAACTCTTTTGAAGAAAGAGTATTCAGCGTCTTGAAGTTAAGATGAGAGAGCCTCTTATGCCAAAGCCAGTTGACATCAGATGAGGCCTTAGAAAGAAAACAAGCATTCTCAGTGGTTGTTGAGTCCAGGTTTATGTCGTAAACATTTTCCAAACGGTATCCACTGAGAGCGGTTTTCTCTTTCTGATCAGTGAAAAAACATGCTTATTTAGTAAAGCAAACTTTGTAGTCCTTGTCACATAGCTGACTGATGCTAAGAAGATTGTACTTCAGTCCTTCTACGTATGTGACTATTCTGAAGGTGGTAGTACCATTAGAAAGTACACCAAACCCTCGGGTATAGCCTTTGCCATTTCCACCAAAGGTCACTGAGGGACCTTTCTCTTCCTTATAGTCAGTGAGTAGGTTTCTTCTACCAGTCATATGTTGAGAACATCCACTATCGAGATACCAGATACCCTTCAAGACCTACAAAGAAAGGAAGATTAGTTTTGAATAGGCACCCACACTACGGTGGGTCCAAACTTGTTAGTAGAAGAGGATGAGAAAGGATCAGCGGTCTTCGCAGCATTTGAAGACTCAGCGTCAGTGACGTTCTTCACTTTGGTTAATTTCTTAACCTCAGTGGTGGTTTTCACCTTAACCTGATTTGCACCAGGGATGCTCTTCATTGCCTTGGGGGCATTGATCTTCACCTTAGCTAATTTTTCAGCTTTGGTAGCTGTAGGGCATTTGCTAGCAATGTGATCGGTAAGTCCACAATGATAACATTTCTTATAGCTAAAAGTAGCTTTAGGACCATAGGCATGCTTATTAGATAATTTTAAATGAGTCGGGCCTGCACCGAGAATACCTTTGGCATTAGATATCGTAGGAACTATAAGTTCTTCAGATTTCTTGCCAGTGACATCCACTCTGTTTTAGGAGTAGATCGTTGAACGAATTCAGGGATCTTATTCTTAGAAGTGGACGGATGGCTAGCTGAAGGTTTTGAAACTTTCAGCTTAGGTATACTGGTACCCTTCTGAGGTTTTTGAACAACGATTTTTTCTTTACCTTTAGAAATTAAGGTAGGTTTATCCTCAGGGATGGGAGTTTTAGAAGAAGAAGAGCACTGAGAAGAAGAAGTGTCAGGGTTAGAAGATACGAACATTCCAAAATTGAGCATGGAACGATCAGTGATTGGTTCCTCAATGTCAGCTTTGTAACCAAGACCACTTTTGTCTTTCACAGGGATCTGAGCACTTAGTATCTCAGTGATCTTTGTTGAGGATTTATACCATCCTTCAACAGTGTCTTTCTCAGCTTTCAGTTCAGCGATAGCTTTTTCTCGTTCGATACTGATGACTTGATTCACATAGACTTGATCTTTCAAATTTTCTTCTATGTTTGAAAGCTCTTGAATTTTCAGATGACAACTTTTAAGTTGTTCAGTTAAGTCTAAATTTATTTGTTTAGCCTTGGTCTTGCCGTTCATGGCATCATATAAATCAGTAGTCAAGATATCGATAGCTCGAAGTCTATCAGCTTCAGTGAGAGCAGTAGAAATAGTAGGAGAGAGATATGGAATTTCAGATTGTTCTTCCTCTTCTTCTTTGATTTCGGCCATTAGACAGAGGTTGGCCTCATCTTCTTTTTCTGAATCTGATTCTTCATCAGACTCAGCCCAGTCATGATCTTCAGCGATTAGACCTTTGCCTTTCTTTTTGTAACTCTTCAGCTTTTCATACTTTTCTTTGAGCCTTTGGTACTTGTAATATTTACTCCTAGGAGTAAAGGACTTCTTGTGGGATCAAGAAGAAGGTTTGAGAGTTTTCTTGGACCTGCATTCACTAGCGAAGTGTCTTACTTTTTGACAGTTAAAGCAGGTAGCAGTAGCCTTATCAACAGGAGTAGATTTTGGCTTGTCAGTGAGGGAAAGAGGTTTAGTTCTTCTGAAGTTACTCTTTCTGGCGAATCTCCTGAAAGAATTTGTCAGGAGAGCCAGATAATCATCAAGATATGAAGGATCAGATTTTGATGATTCATCAGAGTTTGATTCCATTTCAGTGATCATGAGAGTGGATCGCTGAGTGGGCACAGACTCTGAGGAGAGTAAAGCAGCAGGTGCTTTTAGAATCTTTTACAATATTCTTCTTAACTTGACACGACTGCTCATGATTGAGCATAGTGCCAAATAAGGTAGAGAGGGTCATGAATTTTAGATCTTTTGATAGTTTGAGACACATGGTATAGTTGTCCTAACTTTCAGGTAGACATTCTAAGAACTTTGTCAGGATCTCAAAATTAGCGTAGGTCTTACCAACAGTTTTTAAGTCTATAATTAAACAGTTAAAACGTTGATGTACTTCAGAAAGAGTTTCATTCTTACCACAAATGAAACTTTCATACTGCCTTACCAGGTTTATTCTTCTAGAGTCCTGGACTTCAGCAGTACCTTCATATTGAACACATATAGTATCCCACATGGCCTTTGAGCTCTTTAGATTCATGATGGAATGGTAGACTTCAGCAGGAAGAGCCATGGAGATTATGGATCTGGCCTTGGTGTCGATGGCACTTTCTTCTTGTCTTCTTCAGTCCACTGAGAGACTTCTCTGATGATTGTTCGTTCAGGAACAGTAGGAGTAGTCGCAGTGGCTGGAACAACACCATGGATCATATGAGGAATATATGGTCCATTTTCAACGTAGTAAGTTGATAGGGCGGGTATCACCCCTCCTAAATCTAACCGCAAGTGTACGGTGTCGAAATCAAGTAATAACGTACGGTAAGTACGAGTATCGAATCCACGGGAACTAGGAACTAAGTATCACAATTACTATAAGCTCTATTAACTGAACTGTCGATATTGAGAGATGGTTGGTTTATAAACTAATTAAGTGCAATAACTAAAGAAATCGCAAACGGAACAATAGACAGCTTGAGGAAAATTCAATAGAGAAAATAGTTGAGGGTTGGAAATCCTAAGGTTTTACACATGCAAACACTTGACTCGAAACAATTACCAGTTAATCCATCTAATGATTCCCAAATCTTTTAAGATCACCGTTGTTCTCTTTTGAGCAACACGGGTTTTATTTCAAAAAGGACAGGTTTTATCTTTCGATCTCAACCTATGGATTTCAAAATACATTAAGCACAAGATTTATGTTGAACGGCTAGGTTTTATCTCTCGATTTCCAACTAACGGTTCAATTGGGACTAAGACTTACTCGATATATCTCTATCACCGATTTATCGTTTTAGGCATGCAATTCCTAGTTCTATTTAACAGTTAATTCTCTCGAACTCAACTGAAAATAACAAAACAATTGAAAACTAGCTAGACTCTCAAAAGCATTAAACACAAAATCACATGCTTCATTAATGAGGAAAAACTAATAAAGTGTCAAGTCAATTATTCACATGCTTACAAACCAAAATCATTCCAACCCCCAACATGAACAGGTTAGTTCATGCCGGTGGTGGATTCAAACACAATAGAAAAGGATGAAAACGAGTATGTAAACATGATAAACGAAAAAGATGAAATCGTGATGAATGTGATGACTCCCTTCTATCGTGCTCGTATCTACTTCGCGTGATGAATCGCTCCTCGTTTGAACCTCTATCGTGCCTCCAAAGACCCCGAAAAATCTCCAGAAATCGCCCCCTAAACTGCTCTGGCCGTCCTCGAAAAGTTGCGCGAATAATGACCTAAAATCTAAAAAAACGACTTTTATTTCTGCGTTCCGCGGTTTGTGCCGCGGTTTGCAAACCGCGCGCCAAACCGCGCGGCGGCGTGGAACAGTGTGTGCCGCGGCTTGTGCCGCGGTTTGGGAAAACTGCACGCCGCGGTTTGGGAACAGTGCGCCGCGGTTTTGGGCTAGGATGTCGGGTTTTTGGTGGGCTTCGTTTTGGCTCTCTTTTGGACTCTTTTTAGCTTCTTTTCTCGAGGATTACCGCTTTTTAGAATACCTGCACATTCCACTCGATAAACCGTAAAATACACGCCTTTTTACTTTAACACAAGCCAATCTCATTGGTTTGAGAACCGAAAATAACGCCAAAAAGTGGCGTTATCAACAACCCCAAACCGAGCGTTGCTTGTCCCCAAGCAAATTAGCGATAAAAACATAATAAAAGCATATATCTGTGAAATAAGAATAACTGCACAATTCCCAATCGGTACCAAGTGATGCATCGGTGATTTCCCATACCCGTGAATATCTATCTCACTCTCGCCTCATCCTTATTTTGTTTGACCTATGACCTTCCATTGGGAGTTGAACTCGTGACTGTTCCGATTACGTTCGGGTTAGACTAGGTCCAAACATACTAGGGAAAGCATTTCGCCTCGACCCTACCTCACGGGATACTCTCTTTGCACTCGAACCTAGGTTATCGCTCGTGTTGTCATGTTTAAGGAGGTTATGTACAAGAATACTCAAATTATTACATGACAACTCTAAGGAAAGACGCACAATTGTCCAAAAATTTGATCTCAGAAGGAGTCAAGTAGCAAGACAGGGAATATCGATGAGGGTGGTCGTATACCGTAATCACATCTTCCAAAAGATCATCCAGGTCTTTACAAGGGTTGTAATGGGGCTAGGGCTATGGCTGAGAAACGAAGGGTAAAATGGTTCAAGGATCCTTGGCGTGTCAATCATTGGCAATTCCGAACTTCTTTACTTCACTATCTATCACTTGGCCCTTTTCGTCACTATTGGAGTCGCTTTGACTCTCTTATTGTGCAGCTCTACATACTATCTAACTAACAGTGTTTATTTGTTTTTTTTTCAATTGGGACTTCATTGGTCCTCTTTATTTGATTGGGGCATCATTGGCCCTCTTTTCTATTTCTTGACTGGCCTGATTTCTTTCTTTTCCGCTTTATCTCTCTAAGTTCATTACTTCTTCCGATTGACACACTTTCGGATTGGGTTGGCTAAGGCTTATGGCTAAGGGTTTAATGATGGGTTTAGAAACGAAAAGGTGAGTGTTTGGCTGCAAAGGGGCCAAGGGTACACGCAGAAGGGTAAAGGTACGATAGCCAAAAACAGGTTAAATAAAACACACAATGCCTGGAATCATATCTTAAGGTCCACACGATATGGTCTACTATACCCTTACCTAATATCCCGATGTTCGTCTTTGCTACTCAATGCAATAATGTAGCGAGATCATTCTACATTCACGACAAGGAACTCGAAAAAGTGTATATGAATTTAGTGTATGAATCCCTCGAAATGAAAAAACGTCTTTTAGGCTCAAAACTCACTATCGGGTGGTCTCCACTAATGTCCCTAGTCATGTCCTTTCCCGGTCCTTCCCTAACGGTCACGTCACTATCACAAGATTCTTCCCATAATGGTTGGTCTCAATCATTCAAAACAAATTTTTTTGGCTAATGTGATCTAAATACTCAGAAGTGTAGGAAATCTATGTGCATAACTTGGGCCCGATTGGGCAACCCCAAACCTTACCCACACATTGTCCCCAATGTGCAAGCAAAGTCGTCGATGATGCGACTCAATCGTTGTGCAGTTATTACAGGTATAGAAAGGACGGGTAAAACATTACACATCAAGCACAAAGAACTCCAAAGTTTCTAAACTGGGCACCCCAAACCTAGGCCGTGACCTAGGTTTGCCAAATAAAAGCCAACCCCAAACCTCGGTAAAACGAGGTTTGCACAGGGTCTAATGTGAGTGTGTAGATGGTTCAAAACCGAGGCACCCCAAACCTAAGTGAAACTTAGGTTTGTTGCCTCTCGTGCAATTAAAACAGAACAACCCATCAAACACCACTCTTTTAGCAGAGAAATGATTAGAACATACCTGTTTTGCCCGGTCCGAGGAGATTCTTGAAATATTGAACATTTGAAGAAGGAGGGGAGAGCATGCACACACAAAAGAACCAAACAAACGACGAAAGAAAAACAAGAAAATAGAAACACACAACGCAAGAAAGGAATAAAAATTTGCACGAAAAACGAACGAGAGCCAACCGGGGACTCCCGCGGTTTAGCCCGCGACTTGCAAGTCGCGTGGCAAACCGCGTAACTCTCTGTCTCAGAAAACCAACAGAGTGCCCCGCGGCTTGCTGCGCGGTTTGCAAACCGCGTGTCAAGTCGCGTATGTCCCTGTTTGTTTTTCGCTTTTTTCAATTTTTCGATTTTTATGGTTTTTCGGGAATAAGAAACACACTCAAAATAAGCAAATAATAAAGGAAAACAAACCTTGGTGGGTTGCCTCCCACCCAGCGCCGCATTTAAAGTCGTGACACGACTATGTGGTTTCAGCTTGGCTCAGTATCCGCGGAGTTGGATCACCCACACCTGCGATTCTTCGCGGATTCTCTTACTTTTGGCCCTCCATGACCAGCTTTAGATCCTTCATCTCTTCCAACTCTTACCTTCTAGAACATCTTGAAGATTTCGCTTTGGCCGCCGACTCGGAAGGTTATCTCGCCTTCTTCCATGTCAATCAAAGCTCGGCTCGTAGCCAGGAAGGATCTCCCCAGAATTAACGGAACCTCTTCGTCTTCGTCTATATCTATGACTACGAAGTCGACGGGAAAATAGAACTTACCTACTTTGATGAGCACGTCCTCGACCACTCCATACGGGTACCTTATCGATCGATCAGCCAGCTTAAGTGTCATGAATGTGGGACTCACCTCGCCCAATCCAAGTTTCCTGAAAATAGACAGAGGCATTAAATTGATACTCGCCCCTAAATCACATAAAACTTTATTAAAAGAAAGATCCCCAATTTGAATAGGGATAGAGAAACTCGCTGGATCTTTAAGCTTATGGGGCAGCTTATTCTGGAAAATCGCGTTGCACTCTTCAGTGAGTGCAACGGTGGCCTGATGATCGATTGCCGTCTTTTTGGATAAAATTTCCTTCATGAACCTCATGTATGAAGGCATTTGTGCCAATGCATCTGCAAAAGGGATGTTAATAGTTAACTTTTTAAAAACATCAAGAAATTTAGAAAAATGAACATCATCCTTGTTTGCTTTCAATCTGTTCGGATAAGGCACTCTCGGAATTTCCGGCTTGACCGGTGGTGGCTCTTGCTCCTTTACTTTGCTCTCGATCTCTTTCTCTTCCCTCTTACGCTCCTCGTCAGCCTCTAATGCATCCATATCAATGATCTCCACATCATTCTCGGCTTCCTTTGCTGGCTCCTCATTCAGCTCCTTGCCATCTCTCAGATAGATGGCATTGCAATGTTCTTGATTCCTCTTTTCAGCCATACTCGGGAAACTACCGGATGGTCGGGTTTGTAGGGCCTCGGAAATCTGCCCCACTTGCCTCTCGAGAATCTTGATTGCAGCTGTATTCTGATCAGTTGCGGCTTTTACCGTGTTCACCGTGTTTGCCAGCTCTCCGACCGTGCTGTCCATTTTTGTCATGAACTTCATGAGCATATCTTCCAATCCCGGTTTCTTCTCCCAGGATGGTCCCTCACTCCTTTGGTTAAAACCTGGAGGACGGTAAGCAATATTAGTATAGGAAGAGTTTAAAGAGTTAGAGAAATTACCTGGTTGTTGACCCGACTGATTCCATGAAAGATTGGGATGCTTTTTCCACCCCTCGTTATAAGTGTTGGAGAAAGGGTCGTTTCGCGGCTGATGGTTGCGGTTTTGCATAAATTGAACCTGTTCAGGTTCCCCTAGATTGCTTCCCTTCATACGGTACGTGATAAAAGCTAGTTGAGCTTTTATCTCTTTAAGTTCATCTGACTCTTGAACATTCGCTACTCGTGCGATGGACGATCGTGGAGTGGAGTAGCTATGTTCGGCAAGGTTCTCGATCAGCTCGACCGCTTCTTCATAGGTCTTGTTCATGAGTGCTCCCCCCGCTGCAGCCGTAATATCATTCATGAATTGCGGGTGAAGGCCTCCAAAGAACGTTTGGATTATGACCCACCCATGAAGACCGTGATGTGGACACTTCTTCAACATGTCCTTATAGCGCTCCCAAGCTTCATATAACGTCTCTTGGTCCCATTGCGCGAAGTGCGTGATGTCGGCCATCAATTGCGCGGTTCTTCCCGGTGGGAAGAATTTCTGGAGGAACGCTGCCTTCAGTTGTGCCCAAGTGGTGATGAGATCTGATGGAAGGCCCTCTATCCAGATTTCAGCTCTACCCTTTAGGGAAAAACTGAAGAGTCTTAGCTTAATCGCGTTCTCTTCCATACCGTTGATCTTGAACGTGTTGCATATCCGTTCGAAGGCTCGTAGATGCGCATGGGGGTCTTCAGTTGGTGCTCCCCCGAACTGATTATGTTGTACCATTACGATGGTACTCGGCTTGATTTCGAAGTAATTCACAGCGGTGGTTGGTGCTTGAATTCCTATGCGTGCCGCCGCCACGTTCGGATCGGCGAACGACCGCATAGGGCGTCTCGCTTCGTCGCCCATGAGTACCTGAGAAGAAAACGAACAGACTTAGCAATTCAAAAATTAAAGGTATGAAATAAAATATGAAATAAAAAAAATGTCCAATCTAATAATGCTTATAGATGGTAGTGCTATTAGTTGCAACTAGTTCCCCGGCAACGGCGCCAAAAACTTGATAGGGCGGGTATCACCCCTCCTAAATCTAACCGCAAGTGTACGGTGTCGAAATCAAGTAATAACATACGGTAAGTACGAGTATCGAATCCACGGGAACTAGGAACTAAGTATCACAATTACTATAAGCTCTATTAACTGAACTGTCGATATTGAGAGATGGTTGGTTTATAAACTAATTAAGTGCAATAACTAAAGAAATCGCAAACGGAACAATAGACAGCTTGAGGAAAATTCAATAGAGAAAATAGTTGAGGGTTGGAAATCCTAAGGTTTTACACATGCAAACACTTGACTCGAAACAATTACCAGTTAATCCATCTAATGATTCCCAAATCTTTTAAGATCACCGTTGTTCTCTTTTGAGCAACACGGGTTTTATTTCAAAAAGGACAGGTTTTATCTTTCGATCTCAACCTATGGATTTCAAAATACATTAAGCACAAGATTTATGTTGAACGGCTAGGTTTTATCTCTCGATTTCCAACTAACGGTTCAATTGGGACTAAGACTTACTCGATATATCTCTATCACTGATTTATCGTTTTAGGCATGTAATTCCTAGTTCTATTTAACAGTTAATTCTCTCGAACTCAACTGAAAATAACAAAACAATTGAAAGCTAGCTAGACTCTCAAAAGCATTAAACACAAAATCACATGCTTCATTAATGAGGAAAAACTGATAAAGTGTCAAGTCAATTATTCACATGCTTACAAACCAAAATCATTCCAACCCCCAACATGAACAGGTTAGTTCATGCCGGTGGTGGATTCAAACACAATAGAAAAGGATGAAAACGAGTATGTAAACATGATAAACGAAAAAGATGAAATCGTGATGAATGTGATGACTCCCTTCTATCGTGCTCGTATCTACTTCGCGTGATGAATCGCTCCTCGTTTGAACCTCTATCGTGCCTCCAAAGACCCCGAAAAATCTCCAGAAATCGCCCCCTAAACTGCTCTGGCCGTCCTCGAAAAGTTGCGCGAATAATGACCTAAAATCTAAAAAAAAACGACTTTTATTTCTGCGTGCCGCGGTTTGCAAACCGCACGCCAAACCGCGCGGCGGCGTGGAACAGTGTGTGCCGCGGCTTGTGCCGCGGTTTGCAAACCGCGCGCTGCGGTTTGGGAAAACTGCACGCCGCGGTTTGGGAACAGTGCGCCGCGGTTTTGGGCTAGGATGTCGGGTTTTCGGTGGGCTTCGTTTTGGCTCTCTTTTGGACTCTTTTTAGCTTCTTTTCTCGAGGATTACCGCCTTTTAGAATACCTGCACATTCCACTCGATAAACAGTAAAATACACGCCTTTTTACTTGAACACAAGCCAATCTCATTGGTTTGAGAACCGAAAATAACGCCAAAAAGTGGCGTTATCATAAGGTATAGTGGGATATACACCTTCCAAGAAGAGCATCATTCGATTTTTCTAAAGATTAAAGTTATCTTTGCTAAATCGAGGAGGTTTGGCAAGAGAGCCATTATCTATGTAATTAGTGTTTGTGTTGTTTGCCATATTGAAGAAATATCAAGGAAGATAGTATAAGCAAGATCTTGTTTATAGGATTAAACAATCTGCTCTGATACCACTTGTTGGTCCCGAAGGGTTATACAAGTTTGTAGGGGAGGGGGGGTTGAATACAAACACATATTTTTATCTTTCTAAATTGTTTATTGATATATATATATATATATCAAACAATTTACAGTGTGTTGTGAAATAAGATCAAGTATAAAACCTAATCTAAACAAACTATGAGAAACACACGGATTTTTTGCACTAGAAAATATAGAGAGAAAATAAGAAAACCTAAAGAGAGATTTTCTTGGCACTAAGTAGTTCAGCGAGGAAAGGTAAGCTCTTCAAAAATGAAATAGGGTTTCCTATTTATACTGCATGCATTAAATGCAAGTCAGTACAACTTTACACGTGGCAGCGTCTGGTTGGTTGCATGGATTTGACTTTAGCAAACATCCTAGTGGCCGCATGATGAATAGTGTAGTTGCAGAGTGGTTTGTACGATCCTGGACAAAAGGATGTCCTTCTGACAAATCGTACAAGGCGTGCAAGGATATAAGACAAAAGTAACTTGTAGAACAGACTTCATGATCAGCGATAGCTGGATTGATCTTTATCAGCGAATGATAAAGTTCAGCTCTCGCTGAAGTCTTCTACTTGAAACTTCGCGTGAAATGGACAAGTCTTGGCTTTGCTGATATCTGCATCAGGTCACTAGTAGACTTAGTTACTCATTCATCAGCTTGGTCTTCGATTACAGCTTTGAACTCAGTTGTCGCGAATCTTGTCTTCAGGGATCATAAGTAAACAACTACAAATGGAACTATCAGCGATCATCAGTGAGACTGAACAGGCTCAGGGCTCACTGATGTACATGTATCGCTGAAGTATAAGTTAAAGCACATGTTTCCCATCAGCGATACTAAACATACTTAGTATATTTTCTTAGATGGTGAAACACCGATACATATTGTTTACTTACAATTTTCACTAAGTAGTTCTGAGAGTCATTATCAAATCACTGAAGGGTTTGGATCAACAATAAGTCATCCGGTAAAAGTTTGGTAAATGACCTCTTTCATGTGATTAAGTTAATTAACTAGAGTGAAGTTAGATTCTTACCAAATTGAGTTTGATTAATGGTGAGAATTATTTGCATTTTTGAGACCCTTAACTTTTATTTGTACACAAATGCCCAATTGCCCACATAGAATCTAATCATATGGGGGTTTTAATTAGTTAACATATTCATTTTATACAATTTACTTATGTGTTAAAAATTAATATACAAGTTTGTAACATATGAAACATTATCGGTTTTAATTCAAAGTGGTGGGTTTGCAGTGTAGGTTTAAGAATTCCTGAGTGTAACTGAGTTAAAACAGAAACAACGCAAGACATAATACCACCATCTTTGGAATTAGCCAAGCGAAAAATATTTTGTTCCTCATCATCAAGATTATTTATTGGCGGGTTTTCTGGGTTTTCTTGATTATCGGGATGCCCATTTGGATTGACCGGGGGAACTTCCTCCTCATTATATAACATAGAATCGTGTTCAGACATCTCCGGAGAATTAAAGACTAAATTAGCTCTTTGGATTCTTCTTCGTTGTCTAAACGTTCTTTCGATGTCGGGATCAAATTGGAAAAATTCACCGTGAGGCAATCTTGGCATGCACTATTTTTTTGTTTTATTGGTTTTTTCAAAAAGATGAGAGAAAAACTTGCTTTTAAAAACTTTTCTCAGATACAAGAAAAACTTCTAGCGTGCTTCCCCGGCAACGGCGCCAAAAACTTGTTGACAATTAGACTACACCATGTAAAAAGTGTTTTATTAATAAACCTTGACGCAAGTATACATCTTGGCCTATTATCGTCTTAAAACAAGTAATAATGCTACAAAGTACCGAATATCGATCCCACAGAGAAGCGTGGAAAAGTTTCTCTTTAAAAGTCTAGTTTGTAAAAGCGAGTTTCAGATGGCGAATTCGAAGGTAATCTTTTGTTGGGGGTTTGGTTAAAAACTAATGACAGAAATCAGTTATAAAGAGAAACACATGGTATAAAGATCCGTTAGGATGAAACAAATAACTAGATAAAAAGATGAGACAGCATTCCTTCATTATCTCAAGAGTCCGATATTTTATGATACAACAAATCAGTTGTCAATTGATTAATTGTGATCCACCACAAAATATAACCTTGATTTAAATAACGTTGGACAATCATGCCATATGATACACCTCTTTATTTCATTATCGGTCTCGGTCTCGGTCTCAACTTCACTTTACACCCCGAACTAGGACGCTTAGCCCATCATCATTCAACGTCTAATTATAAAGGATGTGTAAACCTGGAAACAAATAAAGGAGATGGACAATGTATATAACAATTCAAAATAATTCTTTTTGAGAAAACGTAACTTGTTATGCAAGTAACCAATCTTGTAAATAAAACGAGTAGCAAATTGCAGGAAATAATTGACAGTAAATAAAATGCGTAAATTAAAGAGAGCTGAAAGTAAACTGCATAAAGTAAATGGCAGAAAATGTAAATTGCAATAATTAAAGTGTGAGAAATTTAATTGCAGTAAATAAAGTAATAGTAAAGCAAAAACATGAATTATTGACTGAGAAGTTAACGACGGCTTGAAATTTGCATGGAAAATCTTGTTTCAAATGTAAAGTAAAAACGAAAGGAATCCTTAAGTGAACCACCACCGGTTACGGTTGAAATAAATTTCAACCGTTAAGCTATGAATTTGGTTACTTAAAAAGCCCAAAGAGTAGTGAGCGAGGAATTGATTAAAACTATTTGCTTATAAAAATTAATTGTAGAGCACTTGAATTATAGTGAAAAGTTTAGAGTACTAGAGAACGGATTTCTAAAGATTGAATTCTCAAACAATAACCTTAAGAATAATTAACCGTGAACCAAGTAAACTTGGGGACCCGAAATGATTAGTCGGACTTCCAGTTAATTATCGTAACGAGATTGGATTCAAACCAAGTATTAGAAATCGAGTGAATTAAAGTTGAGAGTGTAACTAAAACCGTGAGTAATAAAGGAGAAGGAAATTGATGGCAATTAGTAAAACTAAAACCGTGAGCTTTTTAAGAAGAAGGAAACAATTAAGTAGCAAAACCGTAAGTAACAAAGTGATTGTAGAATTATTGTAAAAACCGCAAGTAAAGGAAATTAGTGACGAGATTTAAAGGTAACAAGAAGTAAGAAGTAAAGGAAGTAAACAAGTAACCAACGAGAAATTAGAGTGACCGAAATGTAACGATATTATAACGAAACTAAAATATGGCCGAACCCGAGTGGTTCGAACCGTGAGCAAGAGTTACGGTTATGAGAACCGTTAGCTCAAGGCTCACTACAACTACTATATAAGTAACTAATTACTACTAAGGAGAGGTGCCTAATAATGTAGCAAGAACTCCATATATATATAGGAGTAGAAATACTTGGAAGACAAGAAAAGATCCATGGGTCAAAGGATCCATGGGACAAATCCATGGGCCACCATTGCAAGCCCATCCAAAAATGAAGAGTTTTTTACCCAAGTGCTTGTGAGCTAGTCCAAGTGTTCGGCCCATATACAAAAGTCGGCCCATAAGCTTCGGCCGGCCCAATGAGAAGTAATCTACCAAAAAAATGCAAGTCCGGTCTTCAAAAATCGGAGTCTTCGTTTCCGCTCAAAAGTTGCTATCCGCATTCTTCTTTAATGTAAAACTCCAAATGACCGTATTTTTGCAACCTAAAATACATAAAGTATAAAATTAGATTTTTGGTGCGATTTTTATGCGATTTTTAGCCAAATTAATACCCGGAAGTATTAATTATTTATTTACTTAAATAATACTAAAATTGATTAAAAATGACTCAATGGGATACTAAAAATAGCTAAAAAATTGGAATTAAACGTCTAAAATAGGGTTAAATAAATAACCCTATCACAACTGAAAATACGAACCGTTGCTTGTCCTCAAGCAACTTTATTAAAAACAAAATTTTTGAGCTACACAAAGTTGTTTCAAAAAGGAAAGGAAAAAATTCCTTGAAATTTTCAAGAACCCCACATGCATGCATTTGTTCCACAATGAAAGAATCGTAACTAATTTAGCTTAGTAATAAAAAATAGCCTTTCATAACCCAATATTTCTCAACTCCTACTTCAAAACATATCAAACCATAAGCTAGCCAAGCAACTAATTGCCTAATTGGAAAAAAAAAATTGCACATGAAATGAACGTTTATGCATCGGCTTTTTTATTTTGCTGATGCATTGCCTTTTACCACTTTCTAAATCTGGCAATTTTTTGCCATCTTCTCATTTCGAGGAATTGCATTTGGACACATTGGTCTCTTGGTGTTTTTGACACTTGAACTGTATGTACGGAAAACATTTGTAGAGCTTTGCTCTTTTTTACGTGTGTTTTCACGTTTTGTGCATTTTTGAATTTTGTGTGTATGTGGGTATGCATGGAGATATGTGCAAAATGATATGGTATAAACAATAACCATATCTCCTCCCCAAAACTTTGAAGGGTTCAATGTTGTAACACCCTAAAAACTGGGTAAAATTAAAACCTGCGAATTTCCGGAAAATAAGCATCCAAAGTAGACAAATCACCCAACAAATGGGGAAATAAAGTATGTTGTTTACAAAAACCAAGGAATGAGCAATTAACGGTCCAACAACCTAATAATCTAAACCAACATATCTTAGATTACATTCGGGTGTTGTCTAATTGTTACCAAAAATTCAACATTGATGACCTATCATGTACGCCTCTATATACTTCCAAAAATGCTATCTCCACCACGTCTCTTTGCTCAAGCCCGAGGAGTCCCACCGCTTGAATGCCCTAAGCATACACCCAAGAGAAGAAATGTTAGTCTAACACGATGAGAGTGAGAACCTAACAATTTATAACAATAATAATAATTTGAGGTACAAAGAAAACATAATGAACCCCGTGGAGGAAGTCATAAGATATCCGATGCTTCAAGTGTCGATGGTAACCCGATAATCCAAGATGTTTACATAAGACAAAGTAGCCACTTAATCGTTTGTAGTAATAATCACCTCACATTTATAATTTGGAAACAAGTGTAACCCGGAAGAGTCTATAACTTGTGAGTCCCCAATTTCAACCACTCCAGGTCTATACATTGGGTTGCTCCAAATCCACAAACAAACACATTGGAATTATACTTTACTGCCCATGAGACGATGCCCGACCGTATAGGCCCACATCTTACTTATCATGGATCCCGATGCCTATTCCCTGCTACGACTCTAGTGCCTATGGATCCATTACACTCAATTGACATACTTAACTCCCAGTAAGCCAATAACATTATTATCACCGGAATAAGTTCATAACTATGAACATTTATAAACACATATCCAATATAAATCACAATCATGAAAGTAATATGAGATATTAAGGGCCATGAATTCCAAGGTTGATAATTAACCTTTTTCCAACATTAAAACTCCCTTCCATAAGATTTACATCAAAACCCCAAAATTCATAAAACCCTAGGTTTTGACCCAAAATGATCACAATCATATTTTCCCAATAAAAGTGTTTCACAAATGGAAGGGTCCTAATGAGGTCAAGAAGTTCCCCACTTTTCATGTTCATAATCCATTCAATCCATAAAACACATTTTAGGTCAAGTAAGCTAATCACCCAATAATGAATAAGATTGTGTTAAAAGATTACAAATCATATTAAAATGAGCATTTAGTTTGTGAGATGAAGGAGAACTCACCTTAGAGGGTTTTTGGTAGAAAACCAAGACGAGTTTCTTGGTAACTTGAGAAGACTTGGAGTAGATCCTTCCTCTTAAAACCTAGATGTTGCAAGTGGGTTTACATAAATGAGGTGGGTGGAGTTCTTAAATGAGGAGAGATGAAGAGAGGAGGAGGCTTACCACTTCTTGGAAGCAAAATCGCCCTAGACTTGAGAGAATGTCGACTTGGAGAGAAATGGGAAGAAATAGGTCAAACTCTCCCTTAAAAACCCGTCTGAAAACTGCCTTCCAGCCCGCTCGCGACTTTGCCCTTGGAGACTATGCCATGGGCATTGTCGTTGTGGCATTGTCGCGACCACATGCCACCCTTTTGTTTGATTCCATGATTTGGTCCCTCATCGCGACATTGACCCACGTGACTATGCCATGGGCATAGTCGCCGGCCACCCCAGGCGTGTTGCCGAAGCTCCCTTTTCCAATCGAAACCGACCCTTCGAGCTTGTGAACTTTAGTTGGCCGAATGATAACACTTGCATGCATGAAAAGGTATATGATAGTTGTGTTATAGATATAGATAGGTGGGGGTGCCTATTCAATTATTTTCTTTGGCCTTGATTGAATTCGATGTAGTAGTGAGAACTAAGTACCCGTACCTTTTCGGTTGACCGAATTCCGGGACGGAATCTTTTAACGGGGAGATGTTGTAATAACCCGGGTAAGTTAGTTATTTATTTATCTTTATTTTAGGGTGATTTGGATCGATTTATAAGTTCAAGGGTGCAATTGTCGTTTTAGTAAAGTTTGAACCCTCTTTTGAAATTTTGGTTTATTATATAAACCATCACCTCCTTCTGATATTTCTTTAAGTCGGTTCTTTCAATGTGTGTGTGTGTGTGTGTGTGTGTTTCAAGTCCAGAGAGAAGGAGAAAGAGGTTATCGTCCGAATTAGGTTGTGGAAGAAGTGCGTAATCAAAATTGAGGTAATTGTCTTTTACAATTGTGTTTGTATATAGTAGTAATTGATTCCTATCGGTTTAGATTTGTCAATTTCACGATTCTTAGTAGTCTCGATCGAATTTGGGTTACGAATAGTTATCCGGATGTTGCATGAAGTCCGGATGTATGTATCTAGATTCCTCATGTTTTCCGGATAGGATGAAACCGGATTTCAAAGGTTTTTCCGGATTAGTTTTTGGATTGGTTTCCGGATTCTCATGTTTTCCGGAATGGATTCCGGATACTGGTTTATGGATGCGGTTCTGGGAAAGTTTCCGGAATGGGTTTTCCGGATAGTTCCGGATTTGGCTTTTCCGGATACGTTTTCCAGATAGTTCCGGATTTGGGTTTTCCGGATAAAATTTTGAAATTTTCTAGGGGCGCTGGCGGGACCCCCGTGCTAAGTCGCCGAAGAGGTACATTTGTAGTTAAGAGTATGATAGGTTTATCCAGAATTCTTAGACTGCTAGAGAGTCTTATATGTTTGATTGGTAAATAGATTTTGGTATTCAATTTATTTCAGCTTCTGTGACTTTTGGTGAGAGATCGAGTCATCGGTTTATTTAAGAAAAGCTTAGATGTATTTTGATAGCAATCAGGTGAGTTTTACTTTAAACGTTTTCAAACTGGAATACATATATATGTGGAATAAGTATGTGGTAGGTAGTGTGATAATGTGCTTATGATTGAAATTTGATATATTGAGATATATGTTGTATTTATATAAGCATTACACTACACTAGTGCACCTTGGCCGGACTGAGGGCCGACGGAGTATTGGATGTACGAAGGGGCAGCGAAGTTGGCTGTATGTTAGTGCAGCGGAGTAAATTGATTAGTTGGTTTAGCGCAACCAACTAATATGGCCATGTGAAGGAGGAGTTGTACACAGTGCACACGAGTCATGCTTGGTATTCATATGTGTGGTATATCTGTGTTTTACAAAATGATTACTAAACTGACAGAGATTTTCTCACTTAGACCAATTGGTCTAACCCTCATTTTGTTTTCAAAAATATGTATCCCAGGTCGAGGAAGCGAGTAAGAGCAAAAGAAAGGTTTTGAAGTTTTCATGAAGCGTTTTTGTATCAACAGTTGTTGGATGTAATGTAAATTATATACAAGGAAAGTTAGTACTGAATATGTATTGTATAGTTTTGGGATAAGGGACCGTATGTGTTATAATATGTATCTTTTGTTATATATATTTGGCTTGTAATTTATGTTATATGGTGTATGTTTGGGACGGGTTGTTACATAATAGCATGTGTAGCAACAGATACATAAAAGAGAGGATTGGGTTCATGGGGTTGGGTTGAGCTCAAATTCCCTTGAACCATCAAACTCCAATGATTTATAGATTTTACAAATGATTACACATCGAGTGACTTTAGGTTGGGTTATTTTTTGTTGCGTTGGTAAGTTTTTTCATGTTTTGTGCACCTCTAGTTTATATTTGTAAACAAAAATTCTTTCATGAATAATCTAATAAACTTTCTTGTTTGAGATGTAATGTCATAGACACCAGAATAATGCTTTTAAAAGTAGGTTCCCGAAAATAAGAACCAACATAATTATGTTATTTTAATGCAATTTGCCTAAAAATGTTGCAGAAGTTACTCCTCGCCCATAAAACGTAACAATTCTATGACTAAAAGTTGATATGAATATTTGATATTTATCATCAAAATCTATATTTTCTTAATGCAATTTCTATCTAAAGTTAAAAGTAATGTGAATCATTTTTATATCCACATCCGCTTGTAGCTTTAATGAAGCCATAAACTCTATAAAAATGCAAAAATTACAATTTAATTATAACTTCTCTTTCAAAACAAGTTATTCAAATTTATGAGTTTATATTAAGTTTTTCGAATATATTTGTTAGATGCAGTGGAGATGGAATGGGTCTATGGCTCAAAGGATTAGATCACATGGTTACGAACCACAGTGTTGGGGGTTTGAGTTCCTTATCAACCACAACTGAAAATACAAAAATTTGAGGACCTTTTAGCTGATCTCTTGCTTCATCGTTGCTTATTTTTAGAAAATCGAGTTTTTTTTAATTGTCGGGGGGTGGGGGTGAGGGTTGGGGTTATAGGACACTTCTCAAAAGTGTCCTACTAAAATAGCTAATACGACACTTTATTTTAAAAACGTCCTAAAAACTTGTTAAAAGTGGTATAATGGGTCTTATTATCCTTAACGAGTCTAAAAGTGGGTCATAATGGGTTTAAGCGGAACAAAACGAGTCTATTAGACTTTAATGGGCCTCATTACGGTATAACGGGTCATGGTGGTCCTTAGGACACGTAAACGTGTCGTTTTTCTCTAAGTGGTATAATGGGTCTTATTCTCCTCAACGAGTGTAACTGGGTCATGATTGAGTCTAAAAGGGTTATAATCAATCTGAATAGACCTAAATGAGTCTAATTAAGGTATAACGGGTTAAGGTCCTAACGGGTCAAAGTGGACCTTAATTAAGTTTAATGAGTCGTTTTGGTCCATGTTGGGTCTAATTAGCCTCAATTAAATGAAAATTTTATAAATAGTTTTTGTATTTTGGGTTTATCTGTTTGTCATGGGCTTAGGCTTTTTAATTGTGTTTGGGCCTATAAATAGGTGTCCTTGGCACATTTGTTTTTAGAATTTTGGAGATTACACACACATACACAGTGAAGTTATGAGAGTTTAATTAATTCTTTGAGGTTAAATATTTTTAATCTTCTACACAATTAGTTTCTGCACTCCACATGCTCGATGAAATGCATGAGGAAGATTTGATTTTGAATTTTTTTGTTCAAAGTTAGATCTGGATTTTTTTTAGATTTTTGAATGCATGCAATAAATTTTCTGACTTGATCAATCAGAAACCTGATTTTTTGCAATCTTTGCTCTAAAAGTATCGACATATTCTTTATAATCAAAGTGATTTGGTGAACATTTGATTAGAGGATTTCACTATGAACAACGTCGATTTATGTTGATTATTGATTGTGTAGGATTTATGATGAATACACATTTTGGAATATTTGGAAGTTATATTCATTAGATTTGATACAATGGAAATTGAAAGAAAGAATGTTGGATTCAAAAGAAAAGATTTGACAAATCATTCCACAACTTCTTTCTGAAAGACCAATTCCATTATTTGCCGATATTCCTGTATTTTGGAGATGCATTCAAAATATAAGATTCTCTGATAATCTGATGCAATTGTTCAAGAATCATAAATGATTTAAGATTAATTGGGTTACTATTGTCCATCCGAATGTTACGTTGAATCCAAATTCTTAATGGGGTTGCCTTCTGAAAATATTTGGATAACTTATGGTTCTTGGCCAACAATTCCATCGGTTCAGGGTTGTTCAAAAAAATTCAGTCCATAGTCTAGAGAAACTCTGATTGGATTGTCCATGGGAAGGTAACAACAATGGAACCGATTGTGGTATTAAGTCGTTTTACTTTTATGTTAAGGAACTTGGATTTGCAGAACTATTTATGAAGAAACCCAAGTTCCTAAGGCACATAAACATTAAAAACAATTATGCAATTGGGTTCATGTTTGAAAAGTCGACAAATTACATAATTTGAAACAGACATAAGTTATCTACCCGTTTCAGAGGAAAATTTGGATGACATATTTGATGATGTAATACAAAAGGACGCTGTAATAATTTGGTATCCAGTTAGTGTTTCACTAACAGTCTTAACTTTTCAATGTGTTTTTGCTTCTTCATCATTGTTTTCCATTGTTTATAAACTCGATGTGAAATTCTTGATAGCTTTGTGAGGATGGTGGTGGTTTTGGTAAGAAATGGCAATGTGAATGACTATGATTTGGTCGATAGTGGAGGTAATGATCATGGCAGTTACAATGGCGGTTAGTGCCGGTAGAAATTGTAGTAGTGCCTATAAACATGGTTTTAAGGTGGTGGCAATAGAACTCTGCTTTTTGTTGGTGGTGGTTTTGTTAGAAAATGTAGCAACTGAGTGTGAGTGGTGGCGACCTGAAACATGGTTATGATATTGAGAATGTAGTTATATTTGCAAATTAATTATCTTTTTCACATATTTACCGAACAAATATATTTAATTCGGAACTAAATCATACAGAGGGTTTAAATGGTAATTTGTTGTCATTTAGACTGTCTATTCAGAACACTTACCAAACAACCATATTTTATTCTACACTAAATCATGCAGAGTGTTTAAATGGTAAATGTCTATATCATACAAAGTTTGTTAAGCATTCTGACCAATTAACCATTCTACATAAAACCATTCAACAACTACCAAATAACCCCTAACTTTCATACATTAATTTCTTATGGTAGATTAATTGATAAGTGTTAGTGCTTAAATGTTATTGTACCAAGTAGAGGGACTATTTGTGTAATAGGGCTATTCTATACCCTAGGTATATATAGTTTGCTATTTTTCCCTTTTGGGAATTAGGTCATCTACTACACACACTAGCCACACACACAAGTAATTTGTTCTTCATTGTATTGTGAGCTATTTGGAGATTATTGAATATAGAGATGGCCAATTTAATGTTCATTGATTGATTACTTGTTTCTGGGATCACAATTGGTATCAGAGCTTGTAAATCATTGATTTGATTAGGTTTGAGTGAAATATTTCCATTTTGAGTGTTCTTCATTTTTCTTCAATTTTTGATTGATTTTAGCCATTAGAGTTCTTCTAATGGATTGGAATTGATCAAGGGTTGTTTCTAGGATAGTCCTGTGTGTTTTATTCCGCAAAAACACAAGGATCGAAGCTCAGATTGGATAGTTTTCTTCATTTTCGTACTTTAACTTTCTGCACACTGTTTTGGATCGAAAACCCATTTTCTGTTGGTTTTTGATTAAAACTTGAAGTTCTAAAGTTGCTCAGAATAGCCTCGCGAACCTACCCACCAAATTTCAGCCTCATCCGATCTGTTTTGAAGATTCAACCTTGAATCTTCATATATATCGCAATCCACTAACCTTCATCATTGTCGCAATCGTCTATTGCGACTTGGCTCCCAAATCGCAATCGTCTATTGCGACTTGCCCCAAATCGCAATCCATTACACTTTGAACAGTACCAAATCGCAACCTTCAGTTGCGACTCGGGTGAATTTTCTTACCTGTTGCGATTTCAGTTGTTGCGACTTCGGTTATTGCGACTTCGATTATTGCGATTTCAGTTGTTGCGACTTCAGTTATTGCGACTTCGATTATTGCGATTTCAATCATTGCGACTTCAGTGTTGTGACTTCAGTGTTGCGACTTCAGTGCAATTGCGACTTGGTTTGGGTTGCGACTTTGAGTGTGTTGAGACATAAACTTGAAAACTAAAAGTAACTCCTAATCAGATTAATCAGATTTTAACGATCAACAACAAGTAATCGAATATGACTGCAAGATATATTTTAACAATTGGGTCGAAGGACAAACCACCGGTTCTTTTTCCCAAGGAATTTAAAATATGGAAAGATCGGTTCATGGACTATGTAGAAAGACAAGAGAACGGAGAATTCATTTCTAATTCTTTGATTAATGGGCCAATGGGAAAAATAACAAGAAGAGGGATTCTTACTGACGGGGATCCAATTCCTGAATGGGTTGAAGTTTTACCAATTCACTATGATGCTGATCAGAAAAAGCTGCATTATGGAGACAAAATGGCAAAGTCCCTCGTAATTCAAGCATTGACAAATGATATTTACAGAAAGGTAGATAGCAAGAATCACTCCGGGAAAGCCATGTTCGATGAGTTGACAAAACTTTATCAAGGTTCTGAGATTGAAAACCAGATGAGAATTTCCAATGCAATTAATCTTTATGAGAGCTTTAAACAGAAAGATGGTGAAGCTCTTGATTCCACATATGACCGTTTCACTACTATCTTGAACGAGCTGAACAGATACAACATCAACAAGTCTATAATTGAGCATAATGTAAAGTTTCTGAATGTACTTCAACCTGAGTGGAAGAAGTATGCTCATCGGATGAAACAAAATACCAAGTTGGATGTTTTGCCTCTTCAAGAGATGTATGAAACTTTGAAACAAGATGAAGAAGATGCTGATGCTAAGAGTGCCAAGAAGAAGAAGAAAGAGAAGAAAGAAGAGAAGAGAGAGGTTAAGGAAGAAGAGTTAGATCCACTCGCTTTACTGTCTAACAGAAATTACTCCAAGAATGTGGGTAATCAGTCTGATGAAGAACAGAATGAAGCAGGTGCGATAGATGAGATTGAAAGCATGAAGAACTCTTTGGCACTCCTTACCAGATCGTTTCAGAGACAGTTTGGAAAAAGCACTGGGTCTAATAATCAAAGATATTCTTCGGGTTCAAAGAATTTTGAACACAAGGCAAATGTTGAGTCTAGCAGGAGGTTTGATGACAAGAAAGTTGAGTATAAGAGAGAGGAGTATCAGAAACCGGAAGAGAAAAAGGTATTTGAGAAGAAGGAGGAAGCTCCAAAATGCTACAACTGCGGAAAGACTGGTCACTTCTCTAAAGAGTCTTGGAAGCCAAAAGTCAGGGATTCTACGTACTACAAGAACAAGTTGCTGCTTGCCGAAAAGAAAGAATCGGGGATATCACTGTTGGTCGAAGAAGAATACTGGCTAGATATGTCTGATGATGAAGCTGAAGGTGAGAAAGCTGCTCAGACTAAGATGTGCTTCATGACCAAGAAAACTGATAGTGAAGGTTCAGAGTCTACTTCCAACGAGGTACATTCCGATCTTTACAATCAATTCTTTACTCAACAAGCTTATTTAACAAAAAGATTAGAAAACCTAACAAAAGACCAGGAAAGAGCAGACGAGATAATTTCCACTCAAAATGCTATAATAATAGATTGTTAAAGTAAAATTAAAGTTTTTGAAAAGAAAAAGGCGGCCGAATTTGAGATTGGTCATGCGTATTTTGAAGACAGAATAACTGAACTATCGGATAAATTGCTGAGCTCGGAAGTTAAGAATAGCGAGTTTGAGAGTCTTTTGCATGCTTACAAAGACAGAAATGATGAGTTATGTGAAAATGTCAAAGATCTGGAAAATAAATTGTACAAAGCAGGTCAAACTGAACAAACAATTGTCAGGATCGATTCTTAACAAGAATTAAACTTCTTAGAAACAGAATTTAGAGAATCTTGCGGAATAGAACTCTAAATCAATTAAAGAACAATCAATAGAAATTCAATAAACTGTATATATATCAAACAGTTATTACTCACAAGTTTTACACCAAACCTCAATCTTGTTGAACAGGCTCAACAAGACGATTTCTACTTCTCTAGAAATAGGATCTATGATCTTGAGGTTAATTCACTCTTGAATGAATATCAAATTCTATTTCACTCGTATAATATTCATATATTCTAATAGCTATCTATCAATACTATTTATACAAAAGTAATTACAAGATAACTATCAAAAGTAAATTGATCTTCTGAATCTTCGTTAAACATATCTTGATCAATTCCTTATTTGTCTCCAAAAGCATCGCATCCCAAACTTATCAACTCAGCAGTATTAATGATGATTTGGCTCAGCAGCATTAACAACCTTCAGCAGTATTAACCTTCACAGTCTTCAAGCAGTAGTAACTCAGCTCAGCAGTACTAACCATGTCTAGCAGTAGTAAATTGGTCTAGCAGCACTAACTTCGTCTAGCAGTACTAACTTCATCTAGCAGCAGTAACCTTGCCCAGCAGTAGTAACGAAGAACTGGCAGTAGTAATGTAGACTTAGCAGTACTAACCATACTTAGCATATCTTCAGTTCCCAACAATCTCCCCCTAACTTGACTTTTAGGAAAAGAAGTCAAGTTCTTCAGATGATGCTTCCAAAACTTAGTCATCATGTACACACAGATTAGGACTTAGACCTAGACTTTGATTTAGAATCCTCTTTACCAAGAATCTACCCATTGCTGAATCCTTGTTGCAGGTCAGCTTAGTGTGTAACATTCCTTGCAGCCTCTTCATGCTGTGATTGTATATTTCATCTACCAGATAGTATTCTTGAGTTGCAGAGTCAAGGGAGATGACATATACTCCACAGTTTTCATAGAGCATCCAGTTGGTAATGGCTTGAAACTGTGTGTTTAACCTATGCTGAACTGCTTCAGGTTTGAACATTTGGCACAAGAATTCAAGTACCATTTTAGAAATTGACATCCCTTGCTCAGTCAGCATGTTTTCATATATCTTCATCCCAACTTTGAACATCTCTTCTAAGTCTGATCTTGAGCACGTTCTGACAATTTTTCCCCAAGTAGAAAAGACTTCAAATTTTCCATCTGCTCTTTTTATCCTAATGAACTCCTTTCTACCATCTTTCAAAGTGTCCCAAAAGATGATTTCAGGAGCCTTAGATGATATTGGTTCAGCCTGAAGTGGAATTGGGTTAGAGTCAACACTAGTAATGTACAAATCACATTGGGCATCCGTTTGTGATTTCACATTGCCTGATTGCCCTGATGGAGTTGCCACTTCTTCTTCAGCAACTTTTCCATCAGATTTTTCTTTCACTGTTTCCTCCTGGGCCTCTTCTGCAGATGACTCCACCCTTGGCTTCTTTTCATTTTTCTTCTTTGAAGTTATGGGCTGGGTTCTTGGTCTTTTCTTTGACATCATCTTGGTTCTTTTAAGAGTTTTGACAGCCTCAGGAGTTGGTTCAGCTGCTTTAAGTTTTTCAGCAGCAATAACCATTTCTGCTGCTATGGCTGTTACTGCTTCTCTTAGTACATGTAGTGATGCTGCTTCAATACTGTTCTTTACAATCCAGTAAATTTCTTCATCTATTTCAGCTTGAGTTGTAGTTACTGCTTCCTGCTCAGTTTCTGCTGCTTTGACTGTTTGGCCTTCAGCAGCATTAACTGTTTCTGCTGCTTGTTCAAACTCAGCAGCATTAACAGTTTCTGCTGCTGTGGTTTCTGCTGCTGTGGTTTCTGCTGCTTTAACACACTCTTCCCCCTTTTCTGTCTCACTGGACTCCCCCTTAAACTGTGCATAGTCCATTTCCATCTCAGTCTCTATGTGAACAGTCTCCCCCTCAATTTGTGGACCCTTCAGTTTCAGTTCTGCTTCTGACTCTGACTCCCCCTTTTTGGGAGCATCATCAGTTGAAGTTCTTCTTCTTAGCACAAATCTTGCCTTTTTCTTTTTGTTCAGCAACTTGGTGACCATCTTTTTGAGCTTCTCAATTTGAGACTGTTGGTAGGTGACCACAGTCTTAAGTTGCTCAATCTCTTTCTTTTGTGCCATAACATCCAAGTTGATATTCCCTATGGTTTCCATCAATTCCTCATAGTTATATCTATCCTCACCTTGTTTAGAAGTATTTACCTTCTTTAAAGGATCCTTGGAAGTTTCAGCAGAAGCCTTCTGCCTAGCAGAAGCACTACCTGCCCCCTTGGTTTCTTGGCACCTGGGTCCTCCTAATGATTTCTCATTTAGAGTTGCCATGGGGAAGGTCTTATTTAAGTTACCACTGTCCTTCTCTGTGCTAGCAGAAGTAGTGGCAGCCTTAGCACCCATATGGTCATCCTTCTCCTTAGAGACCACCTTCTTGGGGTTGGGAGACACCCCTGTGGTTTCCCTGTTGATATTCTCAATTGGAGAATGCTCCAATTGAGGGCTTAAAGGCTTAGGGCTTTGAGTAGGTACATCAAGGGAAGGAGCCTTGTGCACCTTTCTTCTTTGAAACCTTTTGGTGATTGTGGGAGTGGGCTGTTCAAGAATGGACTGAGGGATGTCTTTTGAGATGGAAGGTTGGGATTGGTCATCAGTGGGTTGATCTAATGAGGGCCTTGATCCTGATGCCATACCTTCAGAGGGGTGGGACACAACCATCATTGTAGAGAACAATGGTGTGTCAACTCCTTCCGAGTCCCTAGGAAGTCTTTTCATATTTGAAAAAACCTTCCCTTTAGGGGATTTGGGTACATATACCTCAGTAAACTGAGGTAAGTCCATCAATTCCTTGTTAAGAACTTCTTGCACAAACCTTGGATACATGAAAAAGGTCTTTTTAGATTCCAAGTTTGATACAAGATCATTAAAGATCATTGCTGAAAAATTGTACTTTCTGGCAGTGGATAAGCAGACCAAGGCATATGCAATGGGACTGCTGAACTCACTCCATCCAGTAGTTTTCTTGGAAATACAGTGCATCAGGGTATGAACAAGAAATCTCCATTGGTTGAAAAATTTTGACTTGTAGAATTTAAAAACACCAATGGGACCTTCATACCCCATTCTTTGTAAGGTAGAAAAGAGTTCTTCATTAGGAATAGAAGATATACCTGAAGCATCATTCAACTGAAGAGAGATGCGAATAACCTCTTCAGTGACTTTCAAGGGTTTATCACAGACCCTTGTTCGAATGGTTTTCTGCCCTTCTTCGACACTAACAGTGGCATTCTCCCAAAATTGTGTCTGATGTTCGATATAGATTGTTGGGCTCACCGTTAGGGCATAGGAGATGTGCGAGGATTTGAGAAAATCGACTATATCGTGGAATCCCGCAGCTTGTTTCGGCTTCTGAAGCATGGCTATTTCATTGTGCTCATCCACAAACTCCATGATTCCTGAGGATTCTTGAAAGAAAAGCACAGAGATTCTGGGAGACTAGGTTAGAACGAGAGAGAAGAAGTAAATGCGAAGAGTCGTTATGAACTTGGGCGGGCAAACAGGGGTATTTATATGCCCTAGATTATCAGAAGCAGTATTAACTACCTCGCAGTATTAACTACCGAGCAGTATTAACTACCGAGCAGTATTAACTGCCAAGCAGTATTAACTACCTAGCAGTATTAACGACCAAGCAGTATTAACTACACTAGCAGTATTAACTGCACTAGCAGTATTAACTACTGAGCAGTATTAACTACTGAGCAGTATTAACTACCAAGCAGTATTAACTACCAAGCAGTATTAACTACCTAGCAGTATTAACTACCTAGCAGTATTAACTACCTAGCAGTATTAACTGCACCAGCAGTATTAACTGCATTAGCAGTATTAACTGCTGAGCAGTATTAACTGCTGAGCAGTATTAACTACTAGAACACAGGCAGTAGTAACTTCTGTACTGGCAGTAGTAACGCTGCACAGGCAGTAGTAACCACACTTACACTTTTCTGCACTTGGTAATTTGAGGGAAACAGAGGATCCTGAGAAAGAAAGTTAGTAGCACCAAATATATGAAGAAATACAGGTATAAAAACAGAAAGTCATAAATTTATTCTAGGTTGATCATGCCCACACTTGTTACCAAAAAGGTGAATCTACCCACATCAAAAGCTTTTGTGAATAGATCAGCAAACTGGTCATTTGTATGAACTTTAGCAACCTGAATTAATTTCTTTTCATTGCAATCTCTTATAAAGTGATACCTTATCTCTATATGCTTTGTTTTTGAGTGTTTGACTGGATTATTAACAATGCTAATAGCACTGTTGTTATCAATGAAGATTGGTGTGTGAAGAAATGTTACCCCATAGTCCAACATCTGATTCTGAATCCATAGAACCTGAGAGCAGCAGCTTGCAGCAGCTATGTACTCAGCTTCTGTGGTAGATAAGGACACTGTGGTTTGTTTCTTACACTGCCAAGATACTAGTCTTGTACCCAAAAACTGACATCCACCTGAAGTAGACTTCCTATCCATGTTGGCTCCTCCCAAATCACTATCTGAATATGCAAACAAGTCAAAAGAGTATTCATGAGGATACCAGAGACCTAATCTAGGTTGCCCTTTTAAGTATCTGAATATTCTCTTGACAGCATGAAGGTGTGATTGCTTTGGAGAAACCTGAAATCTGGCACAAACACAGACTGAAAACATAATGTCAGGTCTAGAGGCTGTGAGATACATGAGAGATCCAATCATTGATCTGTAATGATGGACATCCACATCCTCCCCCTAAAGATCTGCAGTGATCTGTTTATGTGTTTCCATTGGAGTGCTTGCTGGCTTTGAGTCTGATAAACCAAACTTGTCCAGGATGTCTTTCACATACTTGGATTGGCTAATAAAAATTCCATCTTTCCTCTGTTTTACCTGAAGCCCAAGAAAGAATGTAAGTTCTCCCATGGAGCTCATCTTGAAGCTTTTGTGCATCAATTCCTCAAACTCTTTACACATTTGATCATTGGTGGATCCAAAGATGATGTCATCCACATAGATCTGAACAAGTAAAGTACCTCTCTTTCTCCTCTTGATAAACAGGGTCTTGTCAATTACTCCTCTTTCAAAGTCATTTTTCAAGAGATAGGTAGACAAAGTGTCATACCATACTCTTGGGGCCTGATGCAAACCATAGAGAGCCTTCTTCAGCTTGTATACTCTGTCAGGGTGCAATGGATTCTCAAATCCAGGAGGTTGACAGACATATACTTCTTCCTCAATGCTTCCATACAGAAATGCACTCTTGACATCCATTTGGTACACTTTGAACTTCATGTAGGAGGCATAGGCTAGAAATAACCTGATTGCTTCAATCCTTGCCACAGGAGCAAAGACTTCCTCATAATCTATTCCTTCTTCCTGAGTGTACCCTTGTGCAACCAGTCTAGCTTTGTTTCTGATTACAATCCCTCTGTCATCCTTCTTGTTCCTGAAAATCCACTTGGTGCCAATTGCTCTATGACCTTTTGGAAGGTCTACCAAGTCCCAAACATCCTGTAATTTGAACTGTAGCAGCTCCTCTTGCATTGCCTCTATCCAGCTTGGGTCTTTCATGGCATCATAAGCCTTTTTGGGCTCAATCTGGGACAGAAAGCAAGTAAGAACAGTGTTAACTGTATTTTGCTGCTCTTGCAACTCTTGGAGTCTGCTTTGCTTTCTAGTCATCATGGGAGATGCAATATCTCCAATCACCAACTCAGGAGGATGATTTTTCTGAGTTCTTGTTGGATGACCAGCTTCCTCTTGTAAGTCCTCATCCAGATTAGACTCATTTAATTCTGGATTTGTTTCTGCTTCTTCAGTCACCTCAGATTCTCTGGAATTTGAACCTGAAGACTGATTTTCCTCTGCTCTCCTCTCTTCTTCATTCTGAATAGGTTCAGTCTCCTCATGGTGTTCACAGAATTCCACAGGATCAATGGAAGGGATTGGAAATATCACAGATTGAATTCTGTGTTCTGATGATGGTGTATCCCTTTGTCCTGCATATACATCACCACTGAAACCCAAAGAATTAGTGAGTGAATCAATGTCAAATAGCCAATTAGGACCTGAACCAATAGGATTTGGTGTGTTCTCATTGCATTTGACATTGTCACTTTCTTCAATTATTCTAGAAGAGGTATTAAAAACTCTGTAGGCCTTACTTTGAGATGAATACCCAACAAGAAAACCATCATCTGCTTTGCTATCAAACTTGCCTAAGTGAGATTTGGTATTGAGAATAGTACAAGGACATCCAAATGGCTTGAAAAATCCAATATATGGTTTCCTTTTATGGAAAAGCTCATAAGGTGTCTTGTTTTTAGGCTTTACAACTAAAACTCTGTTTTGAACATAGCAGGCAGTATTAACTGCTTCTGCCCAAAAAGTAATTGGTAACTTTGAGTCAGCTAACAGAGACCTAGCAGCCTCAATCAGTGTCCTATTCCTTCTCTCAGCAACACCATTTTGTTGTGGAGTCCTAGGAGCACTGTATTGTCTCTCAATTCCTTTTTCTTCACAAAAGGTGTTTAGATCAAAATTTTTAAACTCAGTTCCATTATCTGATCTAATGACTTTCACTCTTTGATTTGATTGGTTTTCAATTTTGAGAATAAAAGATTTGATCAGTCCACTTGTCTCATCTTTAGTTCTCAGAAAATATACCCAAGTAAATCTAGAATGATCATCAACAATAACTAAGCAGTATGATTTCTTGCCAATACTCATTACATTGGTAGGACCAAACAGATCCATATGTAACAGTTGAAGAGGATTTGATATAGTGTTTATCTCTTTGGACTTATGAGAAGTTTTGTGTTGTTTGCCTTTGAGACAAGCAACACAATGATCATCACATGAATATACTTTGGATGGCAAACCCCTTACAAGGTTATTCTTAACAAGTTTATTTATTGTTTTAAAGTTCATGTGACACATCCTTCTGTGCCAAAGTGATGATTCATCTAAAGAAGCTTTTGAAACTAAACAATTTAGAGATGAATCAGATGAAACACTTTCCAAATCTAAACAATAAACATTATCCTTCCTAGGAGTTCTCAGAAGTATCATGTTTTCATCAACCACTTTGTATCCAGGAGCAAGGATAATACATTCAGAATCAGTAAACAATATACTATGCTTCTTGTCACAAACCTGTGATACACTTAACAGGTTGTATCTCAATTGTTCAACATAGTATACATCTTCAAAGGTCATCTTACCCTTTGAAACATCACCCTTACCACTTATCTTTCCACCAGCAGGATTATCCCCAAATGCAACATGTCCTCCATCAATCTTTTTGAAATTTTTGAGGCAGGCCATGTTACCTGTCATGTGCCTGGAGCAACCACTATCAACATGCCAAATGCTCTTCCCCTTGAGCTGTTGGTTGCCCTGCACATCAAGATAAATCAGTTAGTTTTATTTGGAACCCAAGCCGAAGTGGTCTTGGGTCTCCCTTGCTCATCAAAATACTTACACTTGGTTTTGATGAGATTTTGAAATTTGGGTACTGCTGTACTGGAGTACTTTGTCAAAATTATTGGTGTAGCAGCACTAGCAGCAGTACTAACAGTGCTAGCAGTACTAATACTGGGAGCAGCAGTATTGTTAGCAGCAGTATTAACCTCAGAAGTACTAACAGTGGTAGCAGTATTAACAGAGTTAACACTGCTAGAAGCAGTATTAACAGAGTTAATACTGCTAGCAGCAGTACTATCTGAAGAAGAAGCACTAAAAGTATTAGCAGCACTAACATTGGACTGATTGCTAGCAGTATTAACACTGCTAGCAGCACTAACTTTGGAATGATTACTAGCAGTATTAATACTGCTAGCAGCACTAACTTTTGAAGCAGTACTAGCAGTGTTAGCAGTACTAACACTGCTAGCAGCAGTATTGTTTTTAGTGCTTTTTGGAACCCACATAGTATCACATTCCTTTTCAGTCGTTTTCTTTATGTGGCCTTTGGGTTTATCTTGTTTCTTTGCCACATTTTTCTTTGCAGACTTTTTATATCCACCATTCTTTCTGTAACCACCAGGTTTTTGAAAAGATCTTTGAGCATTAAACCTTTGGTTAACAGGATTGAAATAACAGTGTTTGGCTAAGTGATTTAGCTTACCACAGATGAAACAAGGTTTTGGCCTGTTGATTCTGTTCAGGTCAACTCCTTGTCTCATAGCCCACTGGTTATTCCAGTTCCTTTGATTTCCCCTCTGATTATCATGTTTTTGGGGCTTGTTCTCTTTAAATTTCCTGCATGAACACTGTTTACAAGTATTAGAGTTCACAACTTTGGGCTGTGTGTAATGAACTTCCTTTTTCTCTTCAGTCCTTTTGATCTCTGTGCTCTTGACACATGGACTCTCACATTCCTCATCAGAGTCTACTTTGTCAGTCTCATTCTCAACAACTATTTCTTTTTCACAAGGATCTATATTAATCTTTAATTCAGGTTCCTTTCTATCCTTGGTCTCTAACAAATCAGACTTAGGAGGTATGTAGTTGTTATTGTAGGGTGGAGGTGTGGTATTGTACCCTATCCCTACTTTCATCTTGTCATGGATTTGTGCTTTAATGATGGTGTCCATGGTTTTAGAAGCACAGGTAAACTTTTCAACATCAAGTTTAACCTTTTTAAGCTCTTCTTTTAATTTCTCACTCTCCTCCCCAGACACTTTCAGCTTAATCTCATACTCATTCTTCTCCCACTTCCAATAGTTAGTATCATAGTGGTGTTGAAGTTCATTAGCTTGAAAAGCTCTAATCTGTTCCTCAAACCTTTCTACAATCCTAACATAGTCTTTCACATCTTTCTCTAGCCTCTTAAGGTCATCACACATACTCTGATTGTGATCCCTATATCTTTTAACAGCATCAATGCAAGCTTGAGAACAGAGTTTAGATTGTACCTCAGTGGGGATATCAGATACTTCTGCCATAAGAGCTTGATTCTGACAGGCTTCTTCAGCTTGATCACTCCAATCAAATCCCATTCCTTGTTGAGAAACAAGGGCTTGAGAGGAGCTTCTGTTTTGGTTTCCATTTGGAGTCTGTGATCCTCCACTTCTGCATTCTCTGGCAAAGTGTCCCATCTTGTGACACTTATAACATTCAACCTTGGACTTGTCAAAGCCTGCACCATCTTCTCTTCTTTGGGAAAAGTTGTTTCTCCCAGTCCTTTTGATGAATTTCTTCACCCTCATTGATAGCATAGCCATCTGCCACTTGATGTCCATCTCTTCCAGATCATCAGCATTGATCTGCTCTAAATCATCATTGATTAGAGAAGAGTGGACATGACTAGAAAAGAATGCTTCTAGTACAGAATCTGTAGTCTTCTCTTGATTGGTTCCACTAGCAGTATTAACAGAACATGCAGTATTAACAGAATCAGGATTAGCAGCAGTATCAGAGGATGAAGATAATAAAGCAGCATTATAAACAAATCCTGATGGCCTTTTCTTGGCTTCAACTTCAGCCTCAAATACTCTCAGATCATTGTAGAGGTCATCTAGCTCTTTGTCCTCCAATTGGTCATTCTGTCTGAATGAGACTGTGTACATGGTCCATTCTTCTCCCAATGATCTAAGGAACTTTCTATTGACATCATCAGCATCCATGTGTACACCCACAGTTGCTAATTCTCCAATTAACTTGTTAAATCTGTCAAAAGTTTGAGTCATAGACTCATTCTTTGCAGACATAAAGTTTTCATATTGTTGCCTGAGAATAGCCTTTTGATTTCTCTTTGTGCTCTTTGTGCCAGTAAATCTTTTCTCCAGAGCATTCCACAACATCTGTGCATCTGTGCAGTGTTGGAATTGATGTTGGTACTCATTAGGAATAGCCAAAAGCAGAGTGCTTAAGGCCTTCATCTCTGTTTGTCTTACTTTCTTTTCAGCATCTGTCTTGGGAGGAGGTCTCTTTCCATCTGCTCCAATCTTTCCTTCATTACATGGGCCATTTTCTATGATGTCCCATATGGCATAATCAGTAAGAAGAATGTACTGCTTGATTCTTAGTTTCCACATGTCAAATTCATTGGGTTTGAGCATGGGAACCTTTGAAACAAGAGTACTGTGAGAATCCATTGAATTGTCCATAGCTTCTAAGATACCAAAGCTCGGATACCACTTGTCAGGATCGATTCTTAACAAGAATTAAACTTCTTAGAAACAGAATTTAGAGAATCTTGCGGAATAGAACTCTAAATCAATTAAAGAACAATCAATAGAAATTCAATAAACTGTATATATATCAAACAGTTATTACTCACAAGTTTTACACCAAACCTCAATCTTGTTGAACAGGCTCAACAAGACGATTTCTACTTCTCTAGAAATAGGATCTATGATCTTGAGGTTAATTCACTCTTGAATGAATATCAAATTCTATTTCACTCGTATAATATTCATATATTCTAATAGCTATCTATCAATACTATTTATACAAAAGTAATTACAAGATAACTATCAAAAGTAAATTGATCTTCTGAATCTTCGTTAAACATATCTTGATCAATTCCTTATTTGTCTCCAAAAGCATCGCATCCCAAACTTATCAACTCAGCAGTATTAATGATGATTTGGCTCAGCAGCATTAACAACCTTCAGCAGTATTAACCTTCACAGTCTTCAAGCAGTAGTAACTCAGCTCAGCAGTACTAACCATGTCTAGCAGTAGTAAATTGGTCTAGCAGCACTAACTTCGTCTAGCAGTACTAACTTCATCTAGCAGCAGTAACCTTGCCCAGCAGTAGTAACGAAGAACTGGCAGTAGTAATGTAGACTTAGCAGTACTAACCATACTTAGCATATCTTCAGTTCCCAACAACAATTCACATGCATAAACCAAATAAGTTCAGATATTTCAACTCAAAGTGGGGAATAGGGTATGACAATCCACAATACCTGAGCAATGCTTTATCAAAATCTCCCACTTTGTATAAATTTGAATGGATTGAACTTGCCGTATATTCAAAGTTTCAAATCAAGTGTCTTAAGATGGATGGTGAAGACTATGAAGCGGAAGAAGAAATAAAAAGGAAAACGACAGTTAAAATGCAACTTCCTTTTTGGTATGGTCCAGACAATGCAAAGGTTTTGAATAATAAGAAAACCTTACCAAACAATTACTTTGAGAGTCATGTTGTTAAAGAACCGGAGGAAAAAGGAAATACTCAAAAGGATATTACTGATAAACCAGTTTTTGAAGGTAAAAGATACTTTCCACCAATGGTTCTTGAACAAAAACTCATGGACCTCGAAAGCAAGATCCAAAGCAACATTCAAGAAGTCAGAAATGACGAGAAGCTTGCTTTTGAGATTGAAAAGGAAGTTTTGCTCACTGTATTTTCAGAAAGCTTAAAGGAAATGAAAACCAAACTTGAGGAAATATCTGAAGGAATAGTTTCAAAAGAAAAACAATCTTCAGATTCAGATGTCTCCTCATGCAAAGCTTTTATAGGAAATGCTCTTTTGAGAGACTAGACAACCGATGACCAAGAGGATTTTGAACCTTGGGATTTGGAAGATCAGTTTGATAATGGTCTTCCTATATATTTTCCTACGGAAGAAGATAAAATCTTTCAGAAAGAATATAATGACTTTCTTTTTCCCAAGTCTGATGATAATAACAGCCCATCATATGACACTGATACTGATTTTGAAAGCGAGAATGTTGGTAAGGACAAAGGTAAAGCTGTGTGTGAAGCACCTGTTCAATTTGATTTCTGTGCCAAACTTACAGATCATTCTGACTTTCTAATAAAAGAAGAGGAACCCGAAAAGATTATCTTGGAAGGGGAATCTTCAAAATCAGCTGAGAAAATCTCTGTTAATGATGATCATTCTAAATCCAAATCAAAACCATCATTACAGAAAAAGAAAAGAAAAACAAAAAGAAAGAAGCATGTTAACTCTTTTCAGACTCAATATTCAAAAGCTTACAACTCTTATTTGTCTGGTTTTTCAGATCGTAATTTGAGAAACAATACGCGTCTTGAGTGGAGAATAAAGGAGTCCGCACATGATGTGGCCCAGATCGAATCATCCCACTCTACTTTAAATGTTTTAAATTCCAAGAAAGACAATTTTGTTTCGAATGTTATTAATTATGAGGTTGGCAATAGACGAAAACTTGTAGTTCCTTACAAGGTTTATTCAATGCGACAACTGGTTAATTTGGCACGAGATTAAATTTGTTGTGCTTCTTGTGGTGTGGATGATTTTATCTGCAAATCTGACTATAATCGTTGGTTTTATTCAAATGCCTATATTAAAACCGGTTATAGAAAGCAAAATGTTAAATCCAAGCCTACTAACCCAAAAGGACCCGATTGGCAGTGGGTACCTAAAACCGTTTAATTTCCATTTTGCAGCCCAGTCATGTATGGTATTTAGATTCAGGCTGCTCAAAGCACATGACTGGAAGAAAAGAGTTGCTAGTTAATTTTGTTGAACAAGATTGTGGAAAAGTGAAGTTTGGAAATGATCAATATGCTTCAATTTTGGGTTATGGGGATATTGTAAAAGATAATGTGCGAATTACAAAAGTCAATTACGTCGAGGGCTTAGGACACAACTTGTTTAGTATAGGTCAATTTTGTGATAAAGACCTAGAAGTCCATTTCAAGAAGACCCGTTGTGCTGTTCTTACCGACGGAGGAGATGAGCTTCTGGTTGGTTCTAGGAAATCTAATCTGTACACCATTGATCTATCAACACTCAAGCCCAAGACTGATGTATGTTTGATGTCAAAAGCGACGTTAGAGAAAAGCTGGTTATGGCATAGACGACTATCTCATCTTAATTTTCGCTACATTCAAAAGTTGATTTTGGGTGATTTAGTCATAGGTCTACCAGTTCTGTCATTTGAGAAGGATAATTTCTGTATTGCTTGTGAGAAGGGGAAGATGAAGCGTGCTCCTCATCCACCGAAACCCGAACCCAGCACCAGCAAAGCTCTAGAAATACTTCATATGGATCTCTGCGGTCCGATGCAGACTCAAAGTATTAGTGCCAAACGTTACGTGTTAGTTGTCGTCGATGATTACTCAAGATACACATGGGTCAAGTTCCTACGCTCAAAGGATGAAACTCCTGACTTGATCATCTCGCCAATCAAACAGCTTCAAGTGAATCGTCAACAAACAGTTCAGACTGTTAGATCAGATAATGGGACAGAGTTTAAAAACATAACTCTTGATGACTTCTTTAAGTCATTGGGAATTACTCATCAATATTCTGCGGCCAGAACACCTCAGCAGAACGGTGTAGTTGAAAGACGTAACCGTACACTTGTTGAAGCGGCCAGAACGATGCTGTCTTATGCTGATCTACCTCTGTTTCTGTGGGCTGAAGCTGTTGCAACGGTATGCTATACACAAAATTGCTCAATCATACATCGACGGTTTGGCAAGACTCCATATGAATTGGTTAATAATAGAAAACCTGTTATACACTATTTTCGTGTTTTTGGATATAGGTGCGTGGTGCTGAATGATAAGGATAACCTGAATAAATTCAGTCCTAAGGGTATTGAGGATTTCTTTATCGGATACTCGCTCACGTCAAAAGAATACAGAGTCTACCTCAAATCCTCCAGAACTGTGATGGAAAGCATTAATGTCAAATTTGATGAATCTGAAGCAATGGCTTCTGTGCAAAACAGTACAGAACCCGCAATATCAGGAATTCTAGCATCTGGACAATTCCGTCAAATGATAACTAGATCTTCAAACAAGGATCAAGCTTCCACTTCTAACTCTAATCCTAGTGAACTTGATGTTTTGTTTGAACACTTTTATGATGACTATTTTAACTCTAATATATCCTCTTCATCTGTAAATGACAAGATTCAAGTTGAAACCCCACCAGTACAAACTAATATGTCAGGCCCTTCACCGGTTCTGACTACACCGAATACTGGTACAACTACTCTTGTAAATTCTCCAAGGAACACAGCAACGGCATCTCCACAAGCTAGATCACATGCATCTACAAGTGATGCTTCTTCATCTGGAACATCTTCGATTATCAGTGATCAGGGTAATACCAACATTCCTGAAAGATCAACCGAATCAGTTCCCGAGACTATACCGATTGTCAATCCTGACAAGCAACCCGTCTCACATCCGGAACCGACGCTGACGATTGAATTGAACTTTGATAAGGATCCCTCACTTGTAGACCCCAATGAAGGTGATGTATCTCTCCATCCACACTCTACTAAGTGGATACGCAGTCACCCAATTGATCAGGTGATTGGTGATGTATCTGAACCAGTAAAGACAAGATCCACTTTCGCAACCGCAAATGAAGTATTATACGCACTCTTCTTAAGCCAGATTGAACCCTCAACAGTTCAACAAGATTTAGAAGATCCTGATTGGTTGGTTGTGATGCAAGAAGAGCTGAATCAGTTTGAAGCATTGAAGGTGTGGAGACTAGTTCCGCGACCCAAAGGTAAGACAGTTATCGGTACCAAGTGGGTCCTAAAGAACAAGAAAGATGAAGACGGAGTAATTGTGAGAAACAAGGCTCGTTTGGTAGCAAAATGGTATAGGCAACATGAAGGGATAGATTATGACGAGACGTATGCGCCGGTTGCTCATCTTGAGGCAATTCGGATGTTTCTTGCGTATGCCGCTTTTAAGAACTTCACCGTCTATCAAATGGACGTGAAGACCGCTTTCTTGAATGGTGTCCTTAAGGAAGAAGTATATGTGTCTCAACCAGAAGGCTTTGTGGACAAAAACCATCCAGATCATGTCTACATTCTTGACAAAGCCCTCTACGGTCTCAAGCAAGCCCCTCGTGCCTGGTATGAAAAATTATCTACCTCTCTACTAAACGCTGGCTTTGTGAAAGGTAAAATCGACACAACTTTGTTCACTCTACGTAAAGGAGGTGATATTATTTTAGTTCAGATTTACGTTGATGATATTATTTTTGGTTCGACTAACCCTGGACTTTGTACTTGGTTTTCGGGCATTATGATGACTCAATTCCAAATGAGTATGATGGGAGAGATTAATTTCTTTCTCGGATTACAAGTCAAACAATTTTCAACTGGTATCTTTATCAACCAGTCGAAGTATGTGTTTGACATCTTGAAGAAATTCAAGATGGAAAACTGTACGTCGATCGGTATGCCTATGGCCTCTGTATCTAAGTTAGGTCCAGATCCAGACGGTATTGATGCTGATGTCAAGCTTTATAGAGGAATGATCGGGTCTCTAATGTACCTAACAGCTAGTCGTCCAGATATAATGTTTTCAACTTGTCTATGTGCTAGATTTCAAGCCAATCCTAAAATGTCACACCTCGGATCCGTCAAGAGAATCTTTCGGTACTTGAAAGGCACTCCGTACCTTGGACTGTGGTATCCCAAGGGAACCGGGTTTGAACTCTCTGCATATTCAGATGCTGATCACGGAGGAAACATGTTGGACAAAAAGAGTACTTCTGGGCATGTTCAGTTTTTGGGTGACAAGCTTGTGAGTTGGTCATCAAAGAAACAAAATTGTGTTTCAACTTTAACCGCGGAAGCAGAGTACGTTGCCGCGGCGAGTTGTTGTTCACAAGTTCTTTGGATGAAGACCCAACTCATGGACTATGGGTATAAATACGAGAAGATCCCCATTTACTGCGACAGTAAGAGTGCTATCGCTATATCTGCTAATCCTGTCCAACATACCAAAACCAAACACATCGACATCAGGTATCATTTCATAAAAGATCATGTTGAGAAAGGAACTGTTGAGTTATATTTTGTTACATCTGAGTTTCAGCTTGCCGATCTTTTTACCAAAGCCTTGGATGAAAAGCGTTTCAATTTTCTCGTATCCAAGCTCGGCATGCTTAATATGAAAGTTTAAATCTCATATATTAAGTATATAATAGACGGAAATATTTGTATCTTAATCTAGAACTTGCTTCTAGATTAATACACTAAAATTTTCATCATATTCTATTTTTAATATATGTTAATTAAATTGTCATATTCTCATTGTATCATAAGTATTTTTTAATTCGTTCTTCTTTTCTCAATTCTTAATCGCATTATCTCTGATCTGTTATGATATCTGTTTCTGCACGAAAGGTATATTCTTGGTTTCAGGGGGAGTTATAGTACAGATCATATGCACAAATTTAGGGGGAGTGTGCATAACTGCTAGATCATGTGCGTGTAGCTACATTGTTTATCTGTTTCCGAGGAGTGAAGGTAAGTATTCTAATTTGTTTTTTTTAAACACTATCTCTTAAATGATGAAAACAAATTTGAAAAATCTTTGCATCATTTAAGGGGGAGTGAAAACTGTGTTTAAAATCCTTGAGTGCTTAATCAGTTGGAAGTTGGACATCTTCCAATGTGCTAAAATCTTTTCAAAAAAAATTTTAAACTGAAAAATGTCAAAGTGTTATTAAAATCGCAACCCACACTTGCGATTTCACATGTGAACAGTGAGAGATCGCAGCCTTCAATTGCGATATCTCAATGGGCTTAAATTTTTTCCAAATCGCAACCGTACACTGCGACTTCAGGGCATGAACAGTGCCATGTCGCAACCGTGTATTGCGACATGACAATTTGAACAGTTCCATGTCGCAACTGTACACTGCGACTTGACAATGTGAACAGTGCCAAATCGCAACTGTATATTGCGACTTCATCATGTGAACAGTAGCAAGTCGCAACCTTCTGTTGTGACTTGAGCTTTTGTCATTTCGTAGCTAGTTCACTGCGACTTGATGACACGTGGCAGGTCAAACCTTGGACCAATCACGTTGTGCCACGTGTCCCTCAGTTTGAAAATCGTATAAAATAGGGTTTTGACTTTTCAACCAAATCTCAACTCGAAAAACCCCTTTCTCTCTCAACACTGCCTTTGCGACTTCGAATTTCAAGACTGTCTTTGTGACTTCTGATCCGTTAAATCCTCTCAGATCATCATCGAGGTACACTCATTCAAATCTCAGTCGATTTCATCCACAAAATCGCATGCTACCTTTGATTTTAAGTAGTTAGGGTTCGACTTTTTTGACAAATCTGCTAAATCGATGTGTATTAGTGTTTGTTAGGGATTTTAAATGTTTAGGGTTTATTCACGTTATGATTGCGAGCCTAGTAGTGTGATTTTTAACATATTTTGAGCAAAAAAGCAGAAATCTGGGTTGAACACTTAGGGTTTAGTTCAGTGTTCATCCAAGTCGCAACCAACTGGTATTCAAATATTCAAGCATGTCGCAGTGGTCATGTATTCAACCATGTCGCAATGGTCTGTTGCGACATGGACCAAATCGCAACCTTGTGTTGCGACTTCACTTTGTCTATGCTTTGCATTACGACATCGCAATGGCATGCGACACCTTCTTTCTTGTTGATTGCGACTTGCCCAAGACTTAGGAAATTTTTGGAATTTTTTTTAAGGCAAAATCCAATTTTGGCACTATTCTAAACTGTTAAGTGGTACAAATGGCTGATCATGATGGAAATGACTCAGATGACAACACCATCATCCGTTCACATCGTTCATCACATCCGTCAGTCAATGCACATGATCTGGACGAAGAGATATTTCTGAGTACTAATACGGTGCAATTTATGTACAACAACCATCATCTAGATCTCGCGGTTCCTTTCGACTACGGTGTCATACTAGAGATTCTTCGCGGTCACCCTTTACTGACTGCTTTGACCAGAATCGAACTTGTGCCTGCGATCTATCTTAAACAATTCTGGAGTACACTGTTATACCATCCAACCGCCAGAGTACCACATTTCACTGCCAAACTAGACCACTTCGATGTCCGATTCACTCTAAGGGGACTCAGTCGATCACTAAACCTCTCGAGTGAGAATCTTCAGGATCCAGTTCCTGAATCTCAGCTTTACGATGACATCCGAAGTATGGGTTATCAGCCTCCACCGAATGCCCCACTTACTGGCTCATCCACTTTCAGACGGAACTACCTACCGAGAATATACTACTCTATATGCTCAATCTTCAACCGTTGCATGACCTCAAAGCATACTGGACTAGACAAGACAAACCTATCCACACTGCGCATGTTTCATGCATTCGTCTTCAACCACAACATCAACTATGCCGTCTTGATATGGAACGAGATCGTTGAGCTTGTCGCAGATCAGTTAAAACCAAAGATGAGACGAAACTTCGTACCATTTCAGCGATTCTTCCAGATCTTGATTCATCAAGCTATGGTAGACAACGATCAGATTCCAAGACGAGAGAATCACCCTAGAGGCCCAAGCCAGTATATGCACTATCTCAGGATGCCCAAGCAGATCAACTTTGCTCACACCGCCGTTCTACGTGAAGATCTACTTGCATATGCCGACCAACAGTCCAGGGTAGTTAGGCAATATAGGATAGATAATGCATTGATGGTCAATCTAGAACCAGAAGGACCTCCCCACGATGCTATTCCTTTAGGTGGTGAGGAAGTCCAAGTCGAGGGTGTTCAGGAACAGGGGGATGTTACTGAACAACGAGGGGTGAGGAGAACGAAAAGAAAGAGAGTTGGGGGAAGATTACGGACTGTTGGTCATGCATCCTCTTCCAGAAGAGCTCATCTACCACCTCGACCTCCTGTACAGATATTTGATGATGATGTCTCTTGGGATGAAGCTTATGCAGCTGCATCATCTCCTGATGATGATGCAGTCAATCAAGATGATGAGGTAGAACCCTTCTTTCCTTCCTTTGACGATGATGATGATGATGACTCAGGTCATGACCCTTTGGTGAACTTGATTCCTAGACATATGGGAAAGAGACCACGTGTTGTGAGTTCGGATACTGAGACCACTCTGAACACCGAACTTCTCGACACTGCTACTGATGTTGCGGGTCCTTCATCTGTGAACGAAGAAGTAGAGAATCAAGAAGAAGTAGAAAAGGTAGTTTGTGGTGAGAATAAGGGGAGAAAAGAAATGAGTGAAGCTGTGAAAGAGTCAGATAAAGTTTTAACTACTGACTCTCCCCAAACCGATCCGAGCCGGGTAGCCACATCTTCTACCAACGAGCGTACGTCGTCGTTGCGTATTGAACAAGTCGTGGTCTGCCCAGCCATGCATAACACAGCCCCACTCAGCCACTCATCGGCATCTCAATTTGCCGATGTTTCATTTTCCACAGGGGATCAAGCTCAACTGCTATCGGCGATACAATCGGTATCTGCTGGTATTGAAACAGGTAGGCTCCCGCCCCGGCCACCGCCTTTTATTCCACGCACATTGAGTCTAGCACCATTTGGTAGAACATCCTTTCCTAGGACACAATTGCTGGAACAACACCAAGTTGCGGGCTTCCGTGCCCCAACCGGAACACCCAGAGTGCGGCCGCCATTCGTTGGTGCCTCACGAGGACAGGGTGGAAGTCCTGTCATGGTCAACACTTTGCCAACCATGAGCACAGGCAGTATGGTTGCTACAACCGCTACTTCAACCGGGTACCTAAGTGGTCCGGAAGTTAGCTCAATTTTCCCTAATTTTCCTCATGAACAGGTTGTACAGATGCTCGGGCCACGTCCTCATTTTATTACTCTACCATTACTGCCTTCTGCACTCGGTTCTATTGACAGGTCGTACAAGCAACACCGTGCACAAATGCAGAAATCTGTTGATAAGTTAGCATCTGAAGTAAGCAGAGCCATCAAAGGTAAACATATAGCTGAACCATCATCCACTCCTCAAGATCCACCATCAGAAGCTCAACTAGACTTACAACATCCATCATCTATCCCACTACACCTTATACCTGAAGACCATCTTAAATCTGAGCTGTTATCCCGCCTTTTAGCCAAAAGCGATTCTAGTACATCTGAAGAAGTTGACTTAGTTTCCTTACTTCGTCAACATACACCACCTCCAACCCAACCTCAAACTTCAACCTCCACTGATACACAACTTCTTCTAGCAAACCAACTTGAGAAGCTAACCAACTCTGTCACAGATATGACTAATACCGTGATGCATGGATTCACCAACATCAGTAACCGGCTCAAAGTTGTAGAAGAAAGATGTGGTATTGAATCAGAAGTCTCTTAGAAAAGAAGACATGATGATCAGGATCCGCCTGATCAACATGAGGGGGAGAAGAGAGCAGGGGTTGGAGAGTCTAGTGCTGCTGCTGCTACTGGCAATGTTAATGAATCAGAAGCTGGGGGAAATACATTTGAAGGTGGAGCGGCGACTGATGTTGTTCAGAATGTTGATACAAAAATACTTGTTCTAGCTGATGTCATAGCTGGGGTTGAAAAGCCTGCGGCTGTTGACAATAGAACAGAGGAAGAAAGAATGGCAGATGAATTCGTACGAGATTATATCTACATTGATTCTGAAGAAGAACCAGAGCAACTCAACTACAAGATTAAAGAAGAGATGATAGAAGCTCTTGATGAATTGGACTTTGACTTTGAAACTGGGGATCAGGATTTGGATATCGAGTCTGAAGATGATATTCCGACAGTGGTAGAAGATGCTCCGACACATGTTGATTCTGCAGGTCCAATCTCAGACACTCCACAGTTAGAAGATGCAGCAGGTCCAAGCTCAGGTACTTTAGTTTCACAAACACCGTTTGTACCTGATGGAAAGATCAAAGATAAAGTACTTGAAGCAGAACTCCGTTTTTTCCAAGTTATTATTGATGCTGAACCAAGGTATGTAGCCACTGGAGAGAGAGTATCAATCCAAACTCCCTATCTAGAAACCTTGAGGAAAGAACTGTATGTACAAGATGTTCAACGGATCAACTTGGAGAAAGTATATGGGATTGAAGACTGGCCATCGCTGAAGAAGATCGAATTTCTATACGTCATGAAGAACAAAGACAAAGGATCAAAAGCCGTCAAGTCAGATAACATGATTATGAAGGTGCTGAAAGTTGAATCTAAGAAGCTGTTTGATGTCTTCTATCCTGAGTTCACAGTCTTGAGATCAGACGGGCCTGAATGCGTATTTTCTGAAGCTGATTTCAAGAGTCTGAGACTGAATGATCTTCTAAGCCTTTACAACAGTCTTGCTGTCCATCCAGAGAAGAAGCGTCCAGAGTATAGAATTCAATACTGTGCTGCCCTTCGAAGTGTGAAGAAGTTTATGAAGAATATTTTGAAGTATTCATACCTCACTGACTTTCAGATGGGCTTGGAATCTTTTCAAACTAATGTGAACTTAAAAAGACCAAACAGACGCTTGTCTGATATTCTAGGTATCCCCGCCTACACTGTACTGAACAAGCCTGAGCTCGGGGTTGTTTACGTTGATACTGACTCAAAGAAAAGATTTATGAGAGTTATTGAGATCAACAAGTACTATGAGGGTACTTTGAAGATTATTCTGTTTCACTTGGAAAGTAAGCTTCGTTTGGATGCGCGTGGAGAGGTAAAGCTCACTGTGAAAGAAAAGAACCTGATCAACGAAGTGTTGAAAGCCATCTCATACCGGAAAGACTACCGTCTTGAATTGTGAAGATTCGAGATCATCTTTGGTATTCGGAAGAAGAATGTGACCCCGGTGGACGTCTAAATCTTTTGCTCTACATTGGTACAAAGGGGGAGAATGTTAGTGCTTAAATGTTATTGTACCAAGTAGAGGGACTATTTGTATAATAGGGCTATTCTATACCCTAGGTATATATAGTTTGCTATTTTTCCCTTTTGGGAATTAGGTCATCTACTACACACACTAGCCACACACACAAGTAATTTGTTCTTCATTGTATTGTGAGCTATTTGGAGATTATTGAATATAGAGATGGCCAATTTAATGTTCATTGATTGATTACTTGTTTCTGGGATCACAATAAGATATCGAATTTTTCCTCAGAGATCATAGGTTCAGTCCTCTTAGGTGTTGTTTGTTTTTTAAGAGGTCTGAAGTCTGAAGTCTTATTTCACTTATGTTTTATAAGAGGTGGTGCTGAAATCTGAAATCTGAATCATAAGACTGTTTGTTTTTGTAATGTCTGAAATCTGAAATCTTAATCAATTTGCACTTTTTAACATCTGAATTCTCCAAAACTTCATCAGCTTCTCTCTTACCACCACAATGCTGCTTTACTTCCTCCTCCACCTTTTCGTCTAACTTTTCGTCAAAATCAAGAACATGAACAACACCAGAAGAACCAACATCCAAAGGCAACATACCAATCCGACACGGCTTCTATGATTTGCCAGCAATCCATTTCATGCTCTTCGTTTTCACTGCCATCTTCAACTTACTTCTCTGTGATAATTTCTGTTTAAATAAATCAAGTTTGTTGGCTGCTTCACATATGAAATTCTCTTGCTGGTTGTAAAAGCTCTCAGAATCAATAGCAGGTTCCTTAACAGGATCTGTGTTTGATTCATGCAAGGATGCTAGCTTGTTTAGTTTCATGACCAACGTCTGATTACCAGCCCTTTGTGCAAGAACTGAGGCTGCACTCGTAAGATGGTTATTACCAAGTGAAGAAACCATGAGACATTTACGTAGGAGATGTACAAAAGCCTGCTTCGCGATACTTTTTTTGTTTGGTGAACCGGAAATTCCTGCAGTTGTAATTTTCCGGCGACAAGTCTTTAGATCCTTGAGGTTCCCCACAAGCCACTCAAATAGATAAGAAAGATTGATTTTTGAGACAGAGAGATGAGCGGTGACCAGGTTACGGTGAAACTCGACGACGAACAGCTGTCAAAGCTCCGGGAAATATTCAATCACCAGCGTCTCATCAGATCCAGCGTCTCATCAGATCCGGTGTCAACACCGAATTCAATCACCAGCGTCTCATCAGATCCAAAGGGCCGGAATCCGTCGAAGGTTTGCCGGACTTCCGATTTGAGACCATTCCCGATGGCATGCCACACTCCGATCGAGATGCCACTCAGGATATACCCATGCTTTGTGATATGACCAGAAAGACGTGTTTGGTTCCGTTCAAGGAGTTGCTGCGACGGTTGAACTAGTCGGCCGGAGTTCCTCCGGTGAGCAGCGTCATCGGAGATGGCGTGATGAACTTCGCGATAAAAGCTGCGAAGGATTTAGGGATTAAGGAGGTTAGAGAAAAAGAGATTTTAAGAGAATAACTTGTCTCTTGTGAATTAAGGGTTTTTCAGAGCTTTTAAGCTCTTTAAAAAAAAACACTCTTAATTGGACATCCTCTGACCGAAATAGATAAAAGAGCTTTTAAGACTTTTTTTAAAAAAACAAACAAGCCCTTAGAGTCACCCAAGAGTTTGCTTGATCGTCAACTTCAATACATTATAAGACATTCGAGGTGCACAAATAACCCGAATACCATGGTATCAACATACTCCGATGTAAGTAGACATGACCAAAAATCAATCTTTGGTAAGGCCGGGTGAAATCCATGTTGGTTACACAAGATGTTATACATTTTTTATAATTATAATTTTTGAAATTGAGTATTAAAATACACTTAAAATATTATATTTAATTGAATTTCTTCTTTAAAATATATTATAATTTATAAAAACATGAAATTCTTTAAAAATCTGTCCCTGTATATATCATGTCCCGAGCCAGTCGAGTATTGAACTTCTAGAAATCCATAACGACTTTCAAATCATCAAACTGCAACCGGTCGCAATCGGATCTAACTTCTGATCATCTTCTCAAGTCGGACCGCGCCTATTTAACTATCTCTTAATTCATGTACATTTGAAATAAATGTTTTATAAAATACTTTGGGCTTTCTAATAAATGGGCCGTGAAAGAGCCCGATAACTTTACACACTGGGCCTTGAATATAAAAATAAGAGTAAATTGCAATTTTGGTCCTGTGGTATGTTGTTTTTCTCATTTTTGGTCCCTAGAAAATTTTTATTGCAAGAAAAACCCTGTGGTATGTAAAAGTGCTCGGTTTTAGTCCCTCAGACTAACTCTGTTAGATCATCTCCCGTTAACCCTCCTCATGTGCCTTGCACATGAGGGCATTTAGGTCATTTTGCTATTTATCTTATTTTTTATTAAAAAAAAAGTTAATGACAATATATTATATATTTTTTTATATTAGATAATATATATAGATATGTAATTATATAGACCATCTTAAATCCAAACACTTCAAAAAAATAAGATCAACCATATTAACCCAAATCAAATCCACAGGGAAGAAGACCAGCCATAAAAAATAAATATATAGATTCCAGTTTGAGATAGAAGGACAAAAGCATTTTGAACTTACATATTTATTCAAAAAAACATTGTTAGACAAAAGTACTCATCTAAATCAAAAACCCTAAATCTAAAAACAAAAAACATATTGTAATTGATGGATTCCAGATCGAGATCGAAGGACAAAAGCAAAAACAAGATCGATAACAAATTTTCGTCCTGATGGTTCCAGAAACTTGAACAAAACAGATCGATCCCACCCTTCGAGCCGACAAAACAAATTGATCTCAACCCTATTACTGGACGAGGGGGACGTTGTAGACGGGAAGGACGACGGAGACGATGGTGCGGTGGTGGTGGCGCTGCAGCGATCGAGAGGAAGGCAGCAGATGGCGGCGGCGTCTGTTGAGGTTACGGTGGTGGCGTCTGGTGGTCGAACGAGAGAGAAGGGAGGAGACGACAGCAGACGGCGGCGGTGGGTGGTTACAGTGGTGGCGGCAGTGGTGGCGGCTGCAGGAAGGAGAAAGTGAAATTAGGGTTTGTCACTTTTGTTTTTCTTTTCAAATGGGATGAAGAGGACGTTCAAATTAATATATACATATATAATTAATATATTATAATATTAAATAGCATATAGTATATAGTAATTGCAATTTGGTCCCTGTGGTTTTTGTCTTTAGTGAAAAACATAGAAATAAAGTAAAAGGACCAAATTGCCCTCATGTGCAAGGCACAAGGGGGGCATTTGACAACTGCAATTAACGGTCTTACTCTTCAGGGACCAAAACCGAGCACTTTTACATACCACAGGGTTTTTCTTGCAATAAAAAATTTCTGAGGACCAAAGGTGAGAAAAACAACATACCACAGGGACCAAAATTGCAGTTTACTCTAAAAATAAAAAGGAAAAAAATCTACGGGTTGCAAAGATCCGAAAATATGCGGCCACTGGCCATAGAAACCACACCTCGGTGTACGATTCCTCTTTCAACCATCGTTCCCGGCGCCGGCGGTGGCGGTGGTGGAAGCAGTGGTTATAGCATCTTCAAGTCATACAACAACAAATGTGCTCAAAATCTTACTATTTCAGCTCCAACTTCTTCCTATAATTATCGCCACAAAAGCAAGCAGTTGAATTATAGGGTTAATGCTGCATCAGCCTCCTCCGGTAGTGATTATGATGATTCGGATAACTCAATTAGGCAACTTGCTGTTCTTCTTGAAGTTGAAGGGTAATCAATTTCTCCAATTCATTGGCATTTAGTCTCTTCTTAAAATTGAACATGGAATTTTGTTGTCTAACCTAGGGCCTTCCGTAAATTGATATGTTTTTTGTTTATTTTGTAGAGATACTAACAGCATTTTTGAATTTAGTGCTTATAAACCTAATTTGGTTACCAGAGTTTTCTCATGAAGATCAGAATTTCACCAATTTTGAATATGAACAGTATGCTAGTAATTTTTTCTCTTTTGGGAAAGCAGTGTGGCTAGCTTATATGTGGTAGAAGTTGTGAGTTAATCAAGTTATGCTAAATTTAGTAAAGCTTTTCTGTTTGTAGCACTTGTAAAGGTAATTTAGTTACAGGATTTTTCTCACAAAGTAAAGATTTTGCAATGGTTTTAAGGTTGGCCTTGTTTGTTTTTTTAGATAAGAGCTCTTATTAGCCTCTTATGTCTGATGCATTAAGAGGTAGGGCCATTTTTGTTTTTTTTTCTTCTAAATTTTCAGAGCCACTTATGTCTTATCGTCCTCTTATATGGTAAGAGGTAAACCAACCTCTTATTGCCTCTTATTGTTCTCAATTAATTAACCTTAATACATCATCTCTCTCAATCGATTATAATAAAACGCAATTTACTATAATTAGGTGACTTTCAAATTTAAATTTATATAATTTAAATATATGGGAAATTAATTAAAATGGATGAAGTTCAAAATTCGGTTACAAAAATACCCCCTCTGTCTCCTACTTTAGAAAAATACCCACTTTTCCCCGCGACATGACCCTCGATCGCGGACCCAAATAAATATACCCTCGATTGCGGACAAAAATTGGAAAATCGCGGACCAATTGTACTTCGCGGACAAATGAAAAAAGTGGTTGTGGAAAATCGCGGACCAATTATGAAATGGGTTTGTGGAGTGCAAAATATTTATTTGTAAATTCATAAAATATTATCTGGGTCCATCAATTATGAAATGGGTTTGTGGAGTGAAAAAAGTGGTTGTGGAAAATCGCGGACAAAATATGAAATTCACGGATTTGGGTTTTTTTAGTGGAGTTTGGAGAAACCTCAACATGTGAAAGTTTGGACAAACTAAATATATTCTTAATCAAAGTGGAGTGCATCGCGGATCAAATGGAGTGCATCGCGGACCTATCTCATTTTTTAACTGTGTCCGCGATCGAGGATTAAATCGCGGGAAAATTGGGTAGTTTTGTAAAGTGGGAGAGAGATGGGGTAGTTTTGTAACCAAATTTTGAACTTCGTCCATTTTAATTAATTTCCCTAAATATATTATTATCGACTAAATGTATTCGTTTAAATGAACACTAATTTTATAATTTAGATGTAAATTTCGTAATAATCATGCATAAATAGGTGAAATTGTATAAGATTATGTGTGTATATATATATATATATAAATTCAAAACCATAATATTCTAATGAGTCAAATACCCAATTTAAACAAATTCAGACATTTATCAGCTTAAAAAAACAAACAGTCTTGTTGATTCAGATTTCAGACTTCAGCACCGCCTCTTATCAATCAGAAGTGAAAGAAGACTCAGACTTCAGCACTTCTTAAAAAGAAACACCACCTAACTGAACAGAGCATCTTATAAAAGTTAATTAACTTGTGGCTTGTTTTTTGATCTTTTACCATTTATTAGGGTCCTCATGGATGTATATCGCTTTGGTAACCGGGAAGCCTTCAATTTAGGTGAGCTGTAACAGTGAATTGATTTTTCTTTTGTTTAAATGGTGCTTTGTATTGATCCCACATGAGTTGGTAGCAATTTTATTAACTTTTGAAGATTGACATTTTGCATTTTTCATTCATCCAGCATTTAAGAAAATGGGGTTGGATTGTGCACATTGGACGGAACCAATCTATCTAGATCTCATAAGGTGTGATATCTATTGAGCTCATCTATTTGATTATTGCTTGGTCATTCTATAACATGCTTTCTATTGGTTGGGATGCGGTATGTTGTTGCAGCATGACTAGAACGATGATATGTTTTTTATTTTCTTGGATCTTTCTATTTATTTTATTTTATTCCACTGAACTACTTCTGAAGCAATGGTAAATCAAATAACAGATTAAAACACATTGATTATTGAGGAATACCCGTGGCTAATCTCTTCTAGGATTCGTTGATTCGACGAATACTGAACCTACGCTTTAAACTCGAATTCACAAGAATTCAAAATTTGGAATGAAATCAAAGTCTCTCAAAATCAAGTGTGACCATCCAGATTACACAAGAAGCATATAAATAGGAGGCCCAAAACCAAACGGGCCTTAAAAAGACTATGGGCCAAACATAAAAGGCCAACAAAAGTGCCAAAAAGGAATAAAAAACACGAAAGAGTCCAAAAACCATATTAAAATAGTGTTTTTGGGTTCAAAAGTCGGTTAGGGCCCCACGACGTGCGTCTCGTTCCAGGCTTAGAATGGACTGGTTGTGGGCCTGAAACGGAGCCCCGAAGCCAAAGTTACGGCCGTTTAAGCGTGCCCTCTTTGGTAGCCCGATCATGGGCCTCCCAAAATAATAAGGCCCGATCCTCCACGTTAAGGCCCGCATGAACTTCTATATTGACCCGTTAAACTGTCTCAGATAGTATAGTTTTTGTTGCATGTGGATTTTCTTATAACACGCACTAATGTTTAGGGATTGTTATACTCAGAAACACTTTTTTACATTGTTTATTAGCAAGGGATAGCCCTTGAGCCATAAATTTCGATTACTTGTCCTAGCAGACCAAGGAAGTCTGAGCAACTCTAGTGGGATCTAGGAATCGCCATTGTTTGGTTTCTCTCTTAGGGGGTGTTTGATTCACAGAAAGTGAAGGAATCTGATGGAATTGGAATCTCATATTCCTTTGACCAGATTCAATTCCATTGTTTGGTTCAAGGTTTTTCAATGAATGGAATCTCTAAATTCCAACCAATTCCATCAAATAGGCATTTAAACATTCAATCCTAAAAACAAAGGATTTCAAAGGAATGGAATTGAGCCAACAACAAAAATCTGCTACCCTCTCTCTCTCGCTTTCTTCTCCATCGCATATGTTCTTCTCCATCGCCATCGCTGCTGTTCTTCTCCATCGCATCTGTTGTTTAGGGTTTAGGTAATGCTTTTGATTTATGCTTTGGATTACCATCTGATTTCGATTTTGCATTTGAGTTCGATTTTAGCATCTGATTTCGATTTAGCATCTGATTTCGATTTAGCATCTGATTTCGATTTTGCAACTGATTTTGAATCTTATTATCATCTGCTTTCGATTTATGGAATTTACAATCTGTTTTCGATTTATGGATTTTACAATCTGTTTCTATGAGGTTTATGTGGTTTAGTGGGTTATGTGTATGGAATTTCATGGAATTTACAATCTGATTGGTATTTTGGTCATTTACCCAAATTTCATTCCAATTCCAAAACTACATTCTATGAACCAAACAGACAGATTCCAATTCCATTCCAATTCCTTTAACAGATTCCATTCCAATTCTCTGACAACATTCCATTCCAATTCTCTGACAACATTCCATTCCAATTCCTTCAAAGTCAAATTCCTTTGACAAATTCCATTTCATCCAAAAACATTCTACGAACCAAACGCCCCCTTAGGGAAACTCCATGCCAGCATGCCTACTACAAGTCAAAACCAGGGAGCCTTACTTGCGGAAGAAGTAAAAATAATATTAAAAGAATGGGCCATTGTACTAGGCTTCCACCTTCATGGTGGTCTAGGTAAAATCTTGTGTACTAATATTCAGGGGGTGGTATAGTGATTTTATCAAGTTATCATTATGTGGGCATACTGGTGGTGTTTAGACGATGGTTAACCAAATGACACGACAAAAGCCATGAGCCCAACTTAGCAACAACTACGCTATGGTAGCTGGAGAAGAAGATTTTTGGTTAATCTTGGATGCATGTCGACCAAATTTGGTTGTTTGAGTTGGGATAAGAAAAGCGCTGGATCATAATTGGTAACATGATGGCAAGGTTTTAAAAAGCGGAATCGTGCCTCAAGGCGCTTTCCCTCAATGACGCTAGGCGTAAGCCTCGAGACGGTCCGAGGCGTAAGCCCCTAGGCGGAAATATATACACTACACAATATATATATATATAGATATACATATATACCGATCTAATCTGCATTTCACTGCTTCTGCTCAGAAAATATGTGATATATATACACACTTGACACTTGAGTACTAGACACAATATATATATATATATATTATACTAAATTACTAAAATAATTTACATATATACTTTTTTCAATCACGAAATATAGATGTACATGTACTAACAAAAAAATTTATTGATCTATTCATAACAAATATATATATAGGGTCAGGTTCAAGGGAAAACCTAAAAAAAACGGAAAACTGAAGAACACACTAGGAGCCCTTCATCTGGGTGATATGCACTTGTGCATACAGGTAAATAGTTGACTTTTTGGTTTTATGCACAAGTGCATAAATGCATAATGCACTTGTACATAAAACCAAAAAGTCAACTATTTACCTGTATGCACAAGTGCTTACCGCCCAGATGAAGGGGCTCCTAAGGTGTTCTTCAGTTTTCCGTTTTTTTGAGGTTTTCCCTTGAACCTGCCTCTCTCTCTCTCTCTATATATATATATATTAATATGCTCAAGCTCATAAGAAAAAATATTAAATATCAACAAGTGTGAGTAGAAGTGTGACCGTGACCTTCACACGTAGTATAGACTAAATATAAAAGAAGTGTATCATGTATCCATTAGATATATATATATACATAATACTTCTATGAACCTGAAGAGAGTCGAAGAAGAAAATACAAAAAAGGGGAGAAAACTGGAACTCACGAAGGACGATAGACGAGTAGCAGATAGGCTTAGTAGAACCGGAGAGAACAAGGTTTTCAAAAATGAAATAGAGAAGGTTTTAGTCTTTTTTTTCAAAATATTTTAGCCTCAGTATTGAGGCGTACGCCTCTCTACTGCCTCACCGCCTCAGACGACCGGGGCGTATGCCTTGTCTGGGGATTGAGAGGCGCCGCCTCAAGTGCGATTTTGGACCGCCTTGCCTCGAGGCGTGCGCTTTACACGCTTTTTAAAACCATGCGGTCTTCGAAATCGTTCGAAAACTAAAATTATGTAAAATGATTTAATTAGTTATCATATGTAAGGTCATTTTTGGTTCATTGAGTCGGATCATTTCCAAGGAAGTGCTTGTTAATTACTATGTTAGTGTTTGTTTAAACTTGATGAAATAAAAGTAGGTACCCTAGTGACTTAATAATTGGATTTTTTTTTGTTTTTGTGCATGCCCATAGCATCTTCCACAAAATAAATTTATACTTGCTACTTTTGAGTACTTAAAATGTATTGTGATTTGTGAATCTTACTCCTAATACAATTAGGTTATCTATATTATGAACAGGATGTTATGCCTAAAGCATTCTTCTTTTATTTCATCTTTCTTACTTTCCCATGAACTTTTGTACCAATTTACTTTTAGGAAGAGCTTTGGTGGTGAGGAGGAAATGCTAACTTTGTACTTCAATAAGGTGATTTTTTTTCTTCATATTAAGCTAACAAATAAGGGTAGTGTTTCTTCTATTGCTAATCCATCTCTCAGATAGGTTGGCCTACTTCGCTCCCCACTAACGAGAAGGGAAGTTTCATGAAAAGTGTTCTACGAGAAAAGGTATGATTAATACGCATAAAGTTTATTTTGTTTGTTTTCCAATTTCTTGTAACTGAAGAATTCATTTTATCTGAATAACTGTCGATCAATTTACAAATATTCAGTAGTATTGCAGCGATTATGGTGTTTGTAATAACTGGCCTGATTTTTGTGCGTGTGTGAGGGAATCACTCGAGAGGGTTGGGTTGCGCTTAGAAGTTGAGGTTAACGTGAGAAGTGGTTATCAACCGTTGGATGAGAAATGGATGCACATTAGGATGAGATGCACCGAGATAAGATGCACTGGATCAGTTCCCTTCTAAGCGCATTTCATGGGAGGGCATGAGATTAAAAGTGATCAACGGTTCAGATCCACTTCTCACGCTTCTCAAGTTAATCTCAACTCTCACGCGATCCTTCGCCTCACTCGAGATTTTCCATACTTAAATGAGTGCTGCCCAAATTTTTGAGCAGAGATTTCCGTTCTACCATGTCTTATTATTGTTATTATTATTATTATTGTTGTTGTTGTTGTTGTTGTTATGACTATTGTCAGTTGATTTTGTTATTATTATGATTACTGCTGCATGTTTTTGTTGTTGTTGATGTGCCAAGACGATGGAACTTCTTGGCAGAAAAATGCATTGGAAGATCTTGTGATGTCAAAATCTTTGCCTCTGAGACCTGGTGCTGAAGAGTGAGTTGTCCAAACCTTTTCTATTGTTGACTTTTGTTCTTATTCAGTGGATGCTTTGTAATATGAGTCACTTTTTTGGAGTTTAATGCAAATGCAAGGAGTTATAGTTCAGTTAAGTTTGATTCTTAATTGTTATCATTTGGATCTTATGGTAAATAATTAATTAACTCACGATTCAACTTGAACTTCTGCTTCATATTCACTATTAGAAACAGGGTTCTATTATTTCATATTACTATAAGTTGTATTCTGCTTTTTTAGAAAATTAAACTATCAGAAGTATAATAATTACTAAACAGTGAGCAGCAGCCATGATTAGGGGTGTTAAAAAACCGGAAAACAGAAACCGAGGCGAACCGTTTGATCCGAAACCGGAAAACCAGGTATGATGGGTCGGTTTCGGTTTTAAATTATAGGTATCCACGTGTAACCGATCCGAACTGATATATAGTACAATTAGTAATATTATATTTAATATCAACTATTTAATTTTGAAATAGTCATCAACCGAATAGTGGATATTTTTAAACAAGAAACTTATTTTAGTTTATTGTTCTTGGAATATATTTATGTATTTGTTATGTAATTGCTTTAAATTTTCTATTTTGGTATTATTTTCTTATTGTAAATAATATTTTATATAAATTCGGGTAACCGTGAAGTCGTGAACCGAAACGCGGGTAACCCACTTACTTCGGTTCGGTGTGGTTCATCCTGCGGTTCTGTTTCGGTTCAGGTAACCATGTACCCGCCTCGTGCGGTTCGGTTCACATTTTTCCTACTAACCTAGCCGAACCGAGCCATGAACACCCCTAGCCATGATAGGAGCACCATCATGGGAATCTGCAGATCAGAAGATTTTTTTTAATGCCACCATAGATATTTAATTTAAAGTGATAAATATTATTGAGGGAGAAAAGAGCGTGAAGAAAAATAAAGAAACCTATTTAATGGTATGTAACTAAGACACCACAGAAATACTAATACTACTTATATTGCTTACAAATTGGAGCATAATTGTTGATAATGATAGTCAATTTGAGTCTGTCTTTCACAGGGATTTAAGGATTTTGTTGAATGTTAGCCAACTGAAATTTAATATCTATATGAACTGGTATTTACATGATCAATTGTACATAAAACATGATTCTATACAAGATAACAATTAACTATAAATCGAAATGGATTTGAGTGGCTTTATTGCAATTACCTCCACCTCATATCATTGTAAAGCAGCATGTTATGACCCTGAACACTAGTTATCGAACTTTGGGTTTCTGTAGTTATTATTTAGAACGATTACTTTAAAAAAAATTGAATATGTTGTTTCTTCCATCTACAGGTTTATTGATGATGCACATAAAGAAGGTGTTCCAGTCGTTGTACTAGCTTCCTACAGTAGGAGTGGTGAAAATATAGCAAGGTCAATTATTTTATTCAAGTTTTATGTGACTACTTTGAGTTTCTATTTTTTATGAGGTTATATTGTGAGATTGCTTCCAAGTGATTAATAAGAGGGAATATGATGCGAGTCAAGCTCGAGTATCAATATACTCGACTCGAACTCGAAACCCAGTTCCCAGTTCCCAAGCTCGAACTCGACTCGAAAACTCGTGAGTAAACTCGACTCGAACTCGATAACCAATTTTCATGCTCGAACTCGTTTCAAGCTCGAATCAAAGCTCAAACTGGAGCTCGAAAACACAAACTCGAACTTGGATCAAGCTCGAACACATTTAATGCATTAAAGAACTCAAGGTGAAGAAACAACTTAAAAGAACTCAAGGTGAACCCGCTTTCATGGGGTACTCCGATTGAAACAATCACATAGGCTCAAACCACTAGGCTCAAGCCATTGAGCAAAGGCAAAGGATGTAAAAACAAGGGAGGGGAAAGGTCTATATATAGTGGAGTTCAAAGCATTGGGTTCTCATTTACACCCCTAAGAGGGAATGACAATGCTGAAGAGTTGAGCATGATTTTGTTATTCAAAACCTAGAATCTTTTGAATGTCACATTAAGATAAACCGAAGGCCTTATTGCAATGGATATCCGACTTGCTTGATCTATGTAGCAACACTCACATATGATACATCATACATGGCGTGCATGACACACAAATAGGAAATTTCTTAAATCTTTTACTTCTACTGGGTTGCTGGATAAGTAGACTATTATGTGTATATCTCTGGACATACTTACAAAAGTTAAATTAATCTTATATTCAAAATTTCAAATTGTAACACTCAGTAGAACGAAAGAATGCATAGCAGTTCACACGTCCCCTTTTACAATTTGGATTTGAAGTTGAGCCGTTGAGGATCATAAATCGGGCAAGCCTCTATTATCCAAGGACATGGAAATTATTACATTTGCAGCGTTGGCTTATAAATGAAATTATTGATATTCCTGCGGCTTAAAATTAATATATTGAGTTTTCACATAAGCTTGTGACACATGTTTACTTATAAGTTATAACGCATAACATATTTGAATATTGTAGAGTCAGCAACTTAGTTTCTCTTTATTACTTTTTGCCCCAAATTCTCCACCTTTTTTATTGATTCTAAATGTTTTCTTCTTTCAAAATTTGCAGGCCCATTATTGATACTCTTGGCAAAGATAGGATGTCAAAGATCAAAATTATTGGTAACATGGAGGTGGAACAAAGTTTATATGGGCAGCTCGTACTTGGTAAAGGAGTTTCTTCTAGTTTGGATGAGCAATTACTTAATGAAGCAAGGAAAGCAGGTAGATTCCTAGTCCTCGAATATTTTTTCATTCATATATTCGAACATATATATGCATATCTTTATCCAGAAGCTTCGATGATAAGGAAGTGCTATGTGACTACTTTTTTGGGCCAGCATCTACTGAGAAACAAAAAATTGCAAAAGAAGTCGCTTCGGTGCTTAAATTGAGTGTTGACATCGATACAACTTCAAGTGAAAGGTTAGTGCACCTTCATTCTGTTTTGGTGTCTATTCCCTAGCTAATTATTGTACTGAAGCATAACAAAATCCTATCAATTCCCATGGATATAGGCTGTCATGACATACTTAGATCTAGGTTTGAGACTAGGTTTACAAAACCTAGTTCACTTAAACCCTTGCTCTGATACCAACTTGTAACGCCCCGGTTTCCAAAAATGGGTGCCGTTACTTTCTATAACCTTTAGTACTACTCAGTCTTGCATCTGAACTGAATGTAACTTTATTTCTTCCACGTCTTACTATTACGTCAGAGTTGAAACATCAGCGAAAGCGTAACTTAATAGCTTTTATGACAACAAACTTTGATGTTGACTAAAATTTTACAACTTCATGCTATCCCTCTTTACTCCTTACCTGAGATACATACATGAAATACGTAAGCTTTAAGCTTAGTAAGTAGTAACGGTTTCATGAATAAACAACTTTCATAATACTTATCAATTTATGAATAATAATTCATAAAAACACTTGTCATGCATAAAATATTCTTTTGAGATCTCACTTGTTACATGTAAGTATGCCATACTTGCCTTGAGGTTTGCTAACCCCGGGGTCCATAAAGGTTGCCCCATAAGGTCCGTTTGCAAGACGTCCCTTCTTGTAATATTTATGGACATACAAACACGTATAAAACTCTTATGCCTTGTACATATAAAGTGAATATATCTTGGCTATATAAACGCACCCTTATTTCATGTAAAGCAAACATGCCAAAACATCTTATCAAATTCTTCATAATGCATAAAATACATTTATATAACATATATGTATCTCAGTAAATCTCATAACGTACTTACTTGATTACGTCTAGCTTTCCTTTGATCTCTTACTTTAAGCTTAATAGTGTATTAAGAGAGAGAGAGAGTGAATTATTTTGGTATTAACTTAATAACCTCACTTCATCCTCTATTTATAGGTAAACACAATGCATTAAGTACTTGTTCTTCTTTCTTTCAAGGTTGCACTACTATAAGAACTTGACACCTCGTGCTTCTAGGATAAGAGAATCTTGACACCTCGTGCTTCGAGGATAAGAGAATCTTGACACCTCGTGCTTCTAGGCTTGCCTTGTCGTGCTTCTAGCTTTCCTTGTCGTGCTTCTAGCTTTGCCTTGCGTGCTTCTAGGTTTGTCGTGCTTCTAGTCTAGCTTTGTCGTGCTTCTAGTTTGCTTTGTCGTGTTTCTACTCTTGCTTTGTCTTCTAGCTTGCCATATCATGCGTCTTAGGAAGTACTTGATATTACCTAGCTTTGCCATCTCATACTTCTTAGGGTGTACTTGCTATCACTTATCTTTGGGGAAGGGTATCCGAGGCCGTAGCCCCGACTGCTAAAGCATGCAGCCCTGAGTTTATCCTCAGTGGCCACAAGATGGAAGCGCCTGGATTCGAGCATGGGGCAGATGGGCTACTAACCACATCCCCCACATGCCTTACCAGTACGCCACAAGCCTTGTGGTTGCTATCACTTATCTTTGCCAACACATGCTTCTAGCCTTGACAATACAAGTTCTTTATCATGCTTACTTAGACTTGCTTTGTCATGTATTTAGGTTTGATTTCTCATTCTTTGCCTTTGAAGCTACTTGTAAGCTACTTGTCATTGAAACATGATGATTTAAAAGATATTATAGCTGCTGGAATCTTTTACATACTTAAACCTAACCATAAAGCTTAAAACAATAAATTCTAATTAAGTTAAAAGTAGGGTGATCATCGATGCTCACTTCAATTGACGTATTTAAGTCGAATTTTCGTGTGATAAAATAGACAATTATACATATTCGGACGTTTGTTAGTTTACAAAAACAGTCTTATTGATTCAGACTTCAGCACCACTTCTTAAAAATCAGAAGTGAAATCAGACTTCAGCACCTCTTAAAAAACAAACGCCACCTAAGCCATTGTGGACACAAATGGCCAGTTTGATGGCTATTTTGCATCTCTATTTAACATGATTCTGTAGAAAATTTCTCATTACTTCAAACTGTAATATTATTATTATTAAATTTTTTTGTCCCCATTGATCTGTTCTGGCATATAATCCATATGAGTGAGGTCCGGGGTTCGAGCCTGGGTACCACTCCACTGCCAATGATTGTGGGACTGCTGTGGTGGGGGCACCTCAGAGGGTGGCATCTACACTTTTTCTTTTTTAATATGTTTTTAATATTTTCGGAAAAATGGGGTTTAGTTTACAAGAAAAGACAAGTATTTAACAGGGACTTGACTCTGGTCTTGTTAACCTTATATCATTCATTCATAGATGTTTATGATTTATTTGCTTTGAACCCATTTATCCTATCTATTCAGCATACAGAAAATTGTGACTGCGCTGAGAGCAGGAGCTGAATATGCAGAAGTCCCCGTCCCCAATTGTGTTCTTGTTGCCGGAAGCCTTCCTGGGGTTGTTGCAGCTGAGCAAATCGGCATGCCATGTGTTGTTCTTCGCAGCAGGTATGATTATTAGGTTTATGTTTTTATCTTTGTGGTTTCTCATTATCTTATATACATCATCTGGTGTGTAGCTTGAATGGTATTTTTCCCACCTCTACATGGTAAGCATATCCAACAAATTCGCTATAATTTTTTTTAAATGGAGAAGCAGTAGTTAAAATCTCCAAAAAAGTTACATTCATCTCCAACATTTTTTCTAGAGTAAGTTACGTTTTTCATCCCTGCGGTTTGTTAAAAATTACGATTTTTGTCCTTGTGGTTTAGAAATTATGGCTTTTGTCCCTATGGTTTGTAATTCATTGCTACGTTCATTCTTATGACTTACAACTTACTAGAAGTGTACTAGCGCAATACATCTCGATTTTAATGTTTCATTTTTTTCTTTGTCGATTTTACAATACGGTTTTGTGTGATTTTGAGAAAATGATAATTTTTATAAATTTGTTTAAGTTAATTTAATTTAGGTTTAATAATGATGTATTTTATTTTATATTTGATAATATAATATTTTTTATAAAAAAATAATAATTAAGTATTATGTTAGAATTCAATGATTATCTAATTATTTTTTAGATATTTTATATTTAAAATGAGATGCTTATCTTATATATGATTATGTTTATCAGTTAGTTACGAATTCAAACATTCAACTTTAAAAAGTTGTACTTATGCATCATTACTTGTAATCTTGAATTTAAAGTAATATGCATCAATTAACAATACTTAATGCATAAAAGTTTGTTTTTATGAGTTTGCTTTATAATATAGTATAGGTTCGGTCCAGTGGTTTACAATTCTTTACTGATTTAGTCCCTTATACTTAAAGATAGGAATTAGGAATTGCAATAAGTTGCAAACAATAAGGATGAAAATTGTAATTTTAAAACACGAGGACAAAAAAGCAATAAATTGCAAACTATAAGGACGAAAATCGCAATTTAAACCACAAGTTACTCTTGTTTCTATTTTAGAGATTTCAATATTAATTACAAAATAAAAAGATAAAATATATTTAATACCGCAACAAATTTTCAAATAAATTTTATATAGAAATGATACTACATTTAACCTCATTGGTGGGAACAATAAAAAAACCATTTCTCTCTCTTGAGCATTTAATTTTAGGGATTTTTTCCAAATTTGGTGAATTTTATCATCTCTCTCCTACTTTCTCTGTTTTGGAAAAAGTTTTAGAGAAGCCATTGAAGCAAAAAAGTAACTTAAAACCCCGAAAATCTCTTACATCCTCGAGATTGTGTGTTAGGGGCCATTTATTAAACCCTACCCGGTAAGCACTTACTGGGTCATTTACCTTATCGGATAAACATGGCAAGGGCCAAGAATCTTACCCGCTAAGAGTGAAAACAAGGATGGAGTCTTACCCGGTAAGTGAGGATGACGACTCTTAGCCGGTAAGCGCTTACCGGCTAAATTGTTGCATATGATATCGTTTTGAGAGACAACAATCTTACCAATAAAGCAAGGTAGATTCTTGACTCGTAGTGGTAAGTGCCTACTGGGTAAGCGTTTAGGTAAACAACCCCTTAGTCTTAACTTTCGTTTATCTATCCAGAGAATGAAACCAACTAGGTGACCAAAATACTGAAAAATAGTTGGCTGTTTTTATTTTATTTATAATGAATTAGAAAAGTGGTCCAAAGGGGTAAATAAGGAAAAGTCAATCACTGTCTCCTGTCAGATGCAGTCAGCAATAAGAGGTTTCTTTTGTTTTGGTAAACACCTCGCCTCTTACTAGTAAGAAGTAGTAAGTTTTACACTCACGTTTGTCCTTATAGGAAATCTTAGGGCCTGTTAGCAGCTTAATGAGCTTAATCGGCGAGACTCGCAACTTATTCGGTCACTGTACATGACTGTTGTAGTGGCTTAATGATATAGAAAGTGGCTTATTCAGTAAGATTCTAGGGGGGAGCTTTATGCAGAAAGCCAAGTTTTTGCCAAACCTGCCCCTCACAATTAAAAATAAGCTTCTTCTATTTATGAAAAAGACCCTCCCAAACAAAATCCTTTCAAATCTATACAGACATATTAATGCACACAGACAACTTTATTTATACCGGACATCATGGACAACCAACCAAACAGCCCCAGTAAAATGATACACTGTGTAAGGCCATATACCATGCAATTGTGATCAAAATTTGGAAAAAAGAAAAAAACTAATGGTATCAATGCTTTGGAAACTAAATCCGAGTCATTCAAAATTAAAAACCATGGTTGCAGAATTGTAAAATTCATTAAATCACAATGATCTCACATTTTTACTAAATCTATCATATCTGTCTCTCTTTCAGACACTTTTCAAAAGCCATGGGTTTTCACATAAACAACTGTTTTACTCTTTGGGGTCGATACCCCACGGGCCCTACCTCATGATAGGATATACGAGCCCACCCCTTTCGGTTTGGTTTGTTAAATCACAACGACCAAGTTCAAATGTGAGTTTTGCCTTTGATTTTCTCCATTTTGTTACAGGTTGACATCCAGGGCCGAGTTTCCATCAGCAAACGCTATATTGGACAGTTTTGGCCCTCCAGATTTAACAATCTCAAAACTACGACACCTGAGATCTCCCTAAATACCAGTTTACTGCATACTCCTCGAGTCAACTCAACCCAATTCGGTCAATTTTACGTTCGGCTCCCGAGGTACTACTAAAAACTCATCCTATGGAGATTCTGTTTTCATGTGTTCCTGCTATATATGTATTATTGTTGTAAGATGATTCATCGAACATACAACTATCTTTTTTTTGTTTCGGTCATTATGGTACTAAAATTACCAATTTGGTGATCATGTTTCCGATTGTATTTGGTCTGTCTAAGGGGCCGTTTACCAAATGCTTTCCCGGGTAAGCGCTTACCAGTAAAATTAAGACTATCATTTACTTACCGGGTAAGATTTTAGTCCACCAAAACGATATCGTATGCAACAATTTTCCCGGTAAGTGCTAACCGTGGTAAGAGTTTTCTCCCTCCCTTACCGGGTAAACTCTTGGTCCTTGATTTAGCTTTTACCGGGTAAGATTCTTGGTCATTGCCATATTCATTCGGTAAGGTAATGTGACTTGGTAAGCGCTTACCCGGGTAAGCGTTTGGTAAACGGCCCCTAAGTCTAACGGTCTTATTTGTCTCTACAAAACAATTTGTGTACCCTTTGGGATAGAGAAAAGGTTCGTGTGCATTTATCTGTTAGACCCTACTTTCTAGTTGAATATACTGTGTTAGGATGGTAACAAGATGTTTGCTACCGCCTCAACACGTGCCTTGCTCTGTCTGAGGCGTGCGTTTCATTCAGCTCACATAAGGCAACACCTCATGTTCTGAATCCTACCACCTCGCCTCGAGGCGTACGTCTTAAACGATTTTAAAAACAATTAGGGGCTGTTTGTTTAAAAAAAACCTCTTAATACCTCTGAAGTCTGAATCGGTCAGACATTTTTACGTTCAGACCGTTTTTTTTTTGTTTAAGATTTCAGAGACTCTTAAGTCTGAAATACTTCTGAAATTATAAGAGGTAACCTAATGTCTTATAACCCCTTAAAGCACCACTCTCTTATTAATCATAAGTGAAATAAGACTTCAAATTTTAGACCTCTTAAAAAACAAACGCCACCTTAATATCAACAACATTTGTTCTCCTTCCCTTTTCTAAAAACGGCAAAAATTACTCCATAAAATACATGTCACTAGTAAGCTAATAAATTTATAGAGGTTATGGTTTTTACGTGAAACAATATATCAAACATGTCATTCAAAGCTTGACGACCAACATACCAACTTTCCTTTATACAAACCTGAAAATATACGGACTCAAAACATTGTCATAAAATGTTTATGCATATAAGCATTCAACATTTGTACATGTCATCAACATTTTTTTTCATGATATCTCAACATATTGACATATAACGTTGGTATGATGGTACACATCATCATTATTACAATCGTCCCCACATATGAATCCATATACATACTAGGGGTTGTTTGTTTACCTCTTAATAGTTCCATTAAGAGGCAACCTCTGAATCATTAAGAGGTGAATCGTGTTTGGCAAAAAAAAGTCTTCCTCTTAATGGTTTTAAACCCCTCTGAATGATATTGTATCTTGGGCCTTCCTTAACCAATAAGCGCCCTAATTATATTCTAAACAATCATATTTCATTTTGCACGATATCATAAGAGCCTCTTAATCATTATGACCACTCAGTCATTCTACACCAAACCATTCAACAACAACCAAAAAGCCCCTAAAATCATTTTCATGGATAACTTGCCAAAGTTCAAATGACATATGTTAAATAGTTTGAAAATACATAGACAAATGGTATGTATATAGAACATTTCCAAATATGTTCCAAAACACATATACGTGTATCGCAGTTTATACATAGTAGGGAACTCACATTATTGTGCACAGTTGTGAAACTCACATCTTTGCGACCTTAACTCAATATGCATTGATTTTTACTCGTTCTTTTTGCATATAAACACCACATTCTTGTGTAACTTCTAACAAACCTAACCATTGATTTATTTAGCGATGCAAATAGTTGATTGCTTTTCATCAAATCGATGACCTTCTGGCGTCATTGTCAACATATAAATCATACCAAACTCGAATGCTACATCACATGCTACTCAATGACTATGAGCTTAGAAACATAAATCGATTGCATACCGTAATTCGCCAAATTTTTCTTGGATCTTTTGCATATCGAAGGTAATTCGCCCTCATCTCGGCGTTCGGTTCACATGTGAGGGTTTGATCCTAGACCATTTGTGGAACCTACATCGGACCAACACTAGATGAACACTCTTTCTCAATCTTTTTGTCTTTTTTCGGTACTCGTACTTGTTCATCCACAAAACATGCCTTTTCTTTTATCTATACATCTTGTAGTGCCATTACACATGTTTTGTTGGCTAAGCACCTTTTAAGTTCGACACATGAAACATGAATTTCCTCAATATTTTGTAGTTTTTTGGCAGTTTTATGTTGATAAGCTACTTCACGAACTCGCTACAATTTCAACCTAACAAACATACCTCGGACATAACTTGCCTCTTTGACCAAATCCGACTATCCATTTTCACAAGGATATCTTTAACACTAATTGGTCTCCGATGTGAAACTCTAGAGGCCATCTTCTCTTATTTGTTTATCTTTGGTTTTTCTTTAATTTGAACAATTCTTATATGATGTTTTTGGACATTCTCACATCCAACTAACTGGATGTTAGTTTAACATACCAACGTCCTACACTTTCTACCATATGGTGATTCAAGAATTGATGTCTTACTGTTATAGCTAATATTTTTAGGAGTGAATTACACCGGTGGTCCCTTTGGTTTACCCAAAATTTGGATTTGGTTCCTAAAGTACACTATCTATAGTGGTGGTCCCTAACTTTTTAGTTTACTTTACTCATGGTCCTCCGTCCTCCTATGTTTAGTTTACTTTCACTCATGGTCATGAGTGAAAGTAAATCAAAAAGTTAGGGACCACCTGTAACAATCCGGATTTCCAACATACAAATAACATATATTTCACCACAAAATAGTACATCAAATTTCATTTACGGTCCTCTAGCTTAACCAAATAGGTCTTTCAACTACAAACTTTTTCTTTTATAATAAAGTACAAAATGTCATAACAGATACAAAATACATCTTGAATCATCATAATCATTTATCTTCCAAAAAGCTAGACATGATAAACCTATCATTTGTCCTTACTTGCTCCTCGACCTGGAATACATATTTTAAAACAAAAATGAGGGTTAGACCTTGAGGTCTAGTGAGAAAATCCTCGTTAGTTAAAAATCATCTTTTACAAACATTCAATACACATAATGCACATAATAAAAATACCAAATATGACTCATGCATCATGTATCTTTTCATCTCTTTCTCTTTCTCTTTCTCTTGGCCATATTAATTGGTAGTAAGCCAATTAATTAATTTACACCGCTGTACTAAATACAGCCAACACCGTTGTCCCTTTATACAGCCAACTTTCACCGGTCCTAAGCCCGGCCAACTAGCACCCATGCAGTGTAATATTCATATAAATACCATATGCACATTATTACACTCATTCACATATATGTATTCCATTTGAAAACATTTTAGATAAAAACTCACTTGATTCGTTTATTTCCAAGATCCTCCCACGCTATTACCAAGCACTCCAAATTCTTCAGCCCCGTTTCACGGAATCAGTACCACATAAATACAAATATTTCTTTTAAAGACTAAAATCTCTAAAATCCTGAAATCCTCGACTCAAGTCGCAATACACTACACCAAGTCGCAACCAACTACTGCGACACAGTACCAAGTCGCAACCAACTATTGCGACATCTCCCTCATGTCGCAACCAACTGTTGCGACAACCCCCTCAAGTCGCAACCAACTGTTGCGACTTCACGAGCTATTGGAAATAACTGAATCGGTACTCCGCACCCTTCTATATCTATCATACAGCTATCAAATACTTCTTTAACCGACACTTGATTATCATTTGCAGTATCTACCATTAAAGCATGATCTAATACTTTAGGCTTTAAATGCATATAAGCAGCAAATGAAGGAGACACAAACGATCGGTTTGCACCGGAATCAAATAACACCTTAGCACGTGTAGAATTTATTAGGAATGTACCTGTAACCACGTCCGGAGTTTCCTCCGCTTCCTTTGCTGTCATCTGAAATGAACGACCCCTTGTTCTTGCTGGTTATGGCCTCTGTACTACTGGTTTGACACCCGTCGGTCTTACTGACGTACCCCCTGATTGTATTCTACCCAGTGGACAATCAGACTGAAGATGATCACGAGAATTGCACGAGTAACAAAATCTAACGACTCGACAGTCTTTAGCAATGTGACCGACCTTTCCGCACTTATAACAGTTTCTAGGATCCACTTGACAGCTTCCTTGATGAAAACGGTGGCACCTTGGGCAAGGTCTTTCAACCGGTTGAAAAGGTGAACGGCTATCAAATCGCTGAAACCTTGACTTCTTCGGATCATGTGGTGGTCCTTCCCATTTTCTCTTTCCCATACTCTTATCACCAATATCCCTCCTATTATCTCGCTCCACATCTTTCGCGGCATCTACTGCAGATGAGAAAGTATCGGGTCCCTTTGCAGTTACTAGCCTTCTGACATCTGGATTCAACCCGAAGATAAACCTCTCCACTTTCATTGCCTCCGTGGCAACGTAATACTCCGCAAAACGAGATTTTTCTAGAAAACGAGCAGTGTAGTCCCGAACAGATAAGTTTCCTTGCTGCAAATTCATAAACTCCCCCTCTAGTTGTTTAACAGCTGCATGAGGACAGAACTGCTTCCGAAAAGCTATAACAAATTCTTCCCACGAGAAGGTAGAATATATGTCCGAACCTCCCGAAGATATATGAGCTTCCCACCAGTACAAAGCGTCACCCTTCAACATTGCGGTTCCATAAAGTACCCTATCCTATTCCGCGCACTTTCTAGTCTTGAAGATGGATTATATTTCCTTCAACCATCGCATAGCTTTCACTGGATCCCGATCTCCTGAATAGGTCGAAGGCTTACAACTAAGAAACATTTTGTAATCACACTTTTTCATTACGGGTACAACGGTAGGAGTAATAGGCATCTCTTCTTCATGTGTGGGATCTGGTCTTTCCGTTTCGGTATTATGAGTCTGGTTAAACATAGCCTGAATATTTGCCTGTAATCTTCCCATTTCGGCCGCTAAGTCGTCTCTCGTAACAAACTCCGTACCACGTCCCTGAACTCTACCCCCACTTCTGCCTCTGCCCCTTTCTCCCCCTCTACCCCTTCCTCCGGCTGTTGGATTGGTTCTATTCGGATTTCCTTCCCCTTCCCGATTTGTTCGTCTTGTACCACTTGCCATTTTGTTGATTCAAACAAGGTTAATTATACACATAAACACATACCCCATATAACAAGGTACTCCAGTCCAAACATGTACCTGTAAGATCACAATTACACTGGCCAGGTGTAATCAGAAATTACCTTACATGATGTTCCTTCTACCTTTTTATATTTAACATCCCAAGGTTCTATAATAACAGGGACATCCTACTTCACATGCAGTTTAAGTCTAGGTACAAGTACTAATACCTAAATCCCTTAAACTAGGGCTCTGATACCATCTGTAACAACCCGGATTTCCAACATACAAATAACATATATTTTACCACAAAATAATACATCATATTTCATTTACGGTCCTCTAGCTTAACCAAATAGGTCTTTCAACTACAAACTTTTTCTTTTATAATAAAGTACAAAATGTCATAACAGATACAAAATACATCTTGAATCTTCATAATCATTTATCTTCCAAAAAGCTAGACATGATAAACCTATCATTTGTCCTTACTTGCTCCTCGACCTGGAATACATATTTTAAAACAAAAATGAGGGTTAGACCTTGAGGTCTAGTGAGAAAATCCTCGTTAGTTAAAAATCATCTTTTACAAACATTCAATACACATAATGCACATAATAAAAATACCAAATATGACTCATGCATCATGTATCTTTTCATCTCTTTCTCTTTCTCTTTCTCTTGGCCATATTAATTGGTAGTAAGTCAATTAATTAATTTACACCGCTGTACTAAATACAGCCAACACTGCTTTCCCTTTATACAGCCAACTTTCACCGGTCCTAAGCCCGGCCAACTAGCACCCATGCAGTGTAATATTCATATAAATACCATATGCACATTATTACACTCATTCACATATATGTATTCCATTTGAAAACATTTTAGATAAAAACCCACTTGATTCGTTTATTTCCAAGATCCTCCCACGCTATTACCAAACACTCCAAATTCTTCAGTCCCGTTTCACGGAATCTGTACCACATAAATACAAATATTTCTTTTAAAGACTAAAATCTCTAAAATCGTGAAATCCTCGACTCAAGTCGCAATACACTACACCAAGTCTCAACCAACTACTGCGACACAGTACCAAGTCGCAACCAACTATTGCGACACCTCCCTCATGTCGCAACCAACTGTTGCGATAACCCCCTCAAGTCGCAACCAACTGTTGTGACATAACACCAAGTCGCAACCCACTATTGCGACTTCACGAGCAAGTCGCAACTCAAGGTTGCGACATTCATGAAGATCATAAATTCAACCATGTCGCAACCCACTGTTGCGACTTCAATGAATGTCTCAGTCCACTGTTCTTCTTAAAACCCAGAAATCTAAACTTTTAAGCTATGCATGTTACTGTAATTATGCAGATATGTTTAAGACTATTAACATAACCTAACCATATGCTCAGATTCCCCAACTCATCCATAAATCATCAAAACCCATCAAAACTTACATAAAACTTTATCTAAATAATAAAGATAGATTAAGAGGGTACATACCTTTAATATTAACAAGATGAACCTTCAATTTTCAGCAACAAATCTTGTCCTTCCTCTTCTTTCCTTTCTAGAGCTCTATCTCTCTCTCAACCGAAACACACACACCCACACACTTTCACTTGGATATTTGCTAAGAGTCTCAAAGGAAGACACCTCCTCCTTGTGAGGTGATAATGGCGGTGGTGGAGGTGATGTTTGGGTAAAATGACCAAACAACCCTAGACTTCACTCATTTGACAAAACAGCCCCTTATAATTCCCTATAAAAATTAAAACTTACCCCTTTACTTCTTACTCCATAATTACTCCACTAGTATTTATAAAACTAACTCCAAACCTTTCTTAAATTAAAATAATAAATCAATAACATACCTGGTTATTACACCACCACCCTAGATAGTGTTCTTTAGGGACCAAATCCAAATCTTGGGTAAACCATAGGGACCACCGGTGTAATTCACTCTATTTTTAATCAAGCCAACATAATCTCTCTCTCTCTCTCTCTCTCACACACACACACACACACACACACATCGCCACTACTCTACTAGCCCTCGCTGCCGTTTATCTATCTCAACCTTACTCTTTAGTCCTCTTTTGTAACAACCCGAAATTCTAAGTATGTATTGAAAGTTCAGTGCCATTTGTCTAAAGAATGAAAGTATGCTTGGAGGGCCAAAAATGGAAATTGAGAGGAGGTATTTAAATGCACAATTTCCTAGGGCTAAAGGGAGAAATCAGTATTTGGGTTTGTGGTTTGACGGCTAAGAGAGAAAAGGAGGAAGAAAGAGTTTTGAGAAGAAATCCTAGAAGAGAAGAATCAACAAGGTAAACCTCTCTAATCTTTTGGCTAATTGTTTAATGCTTCTGTTCCTGATGGTTTGAGTGTTTTGGTGAGAAACCTTTGATTCCATTGTGTTCTTCACCAATATGCCTTTGGAAGTGTTTTTGTGGTTTTTGGCTAGTGAGCATCGATTTAAAGTTAAGAAAATGGATTAAGTGGGTCTTTAGGGTTGGGGGATGAACCCTTATGTTTATCTAATCGAACTAATGGCTAAAAAACGGGTTAATGATCACTTTTAGACTTTTAAGTTCGAACAGCCGTAGTTTCCGGACACCGATGTTCAGTGGTGTCCGGATGTGTTGCAAGTGTCCGGGTAGGAGTTCATGGGAGTTACCGGATGCGTAACTCTCCGGATAGTGCGTCCGGAAAGGAGTAAAATCCGGATAGCGTGTCCGGAAAGGAGTAGTGCCCGGATAGCTGTGTCCGGATAGCTGTGTCCGGATAGGTTGTATCCGGAGTAATGTTGAATCCGAAAAGTCCAGGTGTCCGGATTAGTGTCCGGACAGTTGCTGTGTCCGGAAAGTAGCTGTGTCCGGAAAGAGTTATCCAGACAGTTAATCTGATGCGAATCTAATGCCCTTAGGTGTTCGTTTGGATTAGCTTGGAGATACTTTAAAGATTGTGTACAACGCTAGCAAAAAGGTGAGTTCCCTAAACCTATTTACGACGCAATGTGTTAATTGTTCTTTTAACTGATAATGGTTCACTTTGAGCACGAAATGTTTACCAAATCGATATGCATGTTTTTACATGAAAGCTCATACTTCATTCAAAGAATATTTAGCATGATGAAATGATTATATGGTTTACGAGATTCCAAGTTGTATGATGTATGACATATTATGTGTATGCTAAGTGGAGTCGGTCTGCACCGTGGGATCTGTATGCTTCGGGATCCGATGATCCCTTGGACATGGGTGATGAGCCGATAGGTTGGAATCTGTTTCCCTCCTATTCGGGTAGAGGGGAGTCTGCTTGGGCCTCGATACGAGGCGAGAGGGGAGTCTGCTTGGGCCCCGATCGTGGCGAGAGGGAAGTCTGCTTGGGCCCCGATCGTGGTTAGTTTAAGCGGTCCTCATCACGGTGCAGTACCATGTTTGATGTTATGTGAAGTTTGATGATGAATTTTATAAACGATTTTCCCACTGTTTATATATGTTGTTTTCGGAGGGAATTCACTAGACCTTTTGGTCTAACCCTCGCTTTTCAAAACTAAACCATTTTCAGGTAAGCAAGTAGTAAGAGGCTCAAGTAAGTGAGCAAGAGCAAGATAGAGTACAGAAGCAGCTAGAGACAGTGCAAGTGCCTCTGGTAGAAGTTAGACTATTCCCAGTTGTGTATAGGTTGTTTCCGCCAACCTTAGTTTATGAATGATGTAACGAGGTTTTGGGATCCAGATTTGTAATGTTTATGAGTTGATGCTATGTATGTCCTGTTGCATTTTAGGGATGTTACAAATGGTATCATAGCCATAGTTTAAGGGATTTAGGTGACCGGACGGGCCTAAACTTAAACTTTGGAGTAGAAATCACAACTGAGAATCAGGAAATGCGTTAGGAATGCACTATTGTAGATGCAGGGAATGCGTTAGGAGGACACTAATATAGAGATAGGACTAATAAGGTACTGAGGACTGTCATGTAAGGTAAGTTTGGGATTTCACCTGGCCAGTGTAATTGCGAACTTACAGGTACATGTATGTGCTTAACCTACCTTATTAACCCACCTAGTGTTTATGTCGTGTTCCAGTACGTTAGAATGTCAACTAGATCCCTGAAGGGTAGACTGAGACCCCTTGTTGGGGAAGTTTCATGAGAAGTCGTATATGAGGTGATGTACGTATACATCGAAGAGAAGAAATGTTGTATAGAACGTTATGAGTCGACTAGAGGTAACTCTTCGTGGATTCGAAGAGGATGGATGTTGAGATTGAGTAAGACTCCTGTTTCGGGAGAGTCCCAGTTCTAGGAATCAGGTGATGGATCAGTCAGGATGGTAAGGAAGGACATTGTCGAAATCTTGAAGGTGTCAATGAAGCCCTGACTTCTGAGTCGAGCTTTTAAATGGCAGGATAAATGAAATAAGATACATATAGTGACATGAAAGCATGTAGAAGTAGAAAGTGTGATATTTGATCAGAACAAAAAAAATAAAAAAATAAAAATTCGTATGAAATGGTTGAGTAAGTGAGATGTGGAACGCAGGTTCAGCAAGTTATTGCATAATCGAGAGAGCGACCATTAGTCGAAGGTAAAGTGTCAAGGATAAGTTGTGCGAGTAAAGCGGTTGACCTTGTTAGAGTGAGTAGCCTTCAATTGCAAGTAGAGTTTCATGCATGGCGTTCTTTGGTGTAACATGAAATTTTCACGATTTAAAGTAAATACGTAAATGTCAATTTTGAACAAAATGAGTCAGCTTGTACGAGTGTACGTTTAAAGTATTGTTTCGTGGGGAAGGTAAATACGGAGGGAGGGAGCAGGCACACGGGCGGCATCAATCAATCAAGTACTAGTACTAGTACTAGTACGGAATCGTAACGTCTGTCTGCACATTGGAAGTTGGGACTCAAATAATTGTTTGTTTTGTTACATTGCACATTGAGATTTTGAGCTTAGTGATTTGCAAAATATTTCACACTTTTCATGATAAGTTAAATTGTTACAAAAAGGTCAAGAAAACGTTTGCCAGTAAAACTTTTACAATCAAATGAGTATTGGTCTGTTGATATCATACAAATGAGTGTGAGAACCGACTGGTTTACTTGGTGTCGATAATTTCTTTCAGAATTGGGTCATACGAAAAGATTTTCATGCAATATATTACTGTCGTAAAAACGTTGTTCGGATTGAGCAAGATTGAGGTTCACAGGAAGAAGCATGCAAACGATTCTCGAATCGTTGTGCAGAGCATTGAAGTTATAAGAGTAATGGGGTCATGTGTACCCGAGTTGTTTTCCAAATGTTGTGTATTTAAAATGATAGAATGTACGAAATGATTAAATTACTGCATTGTCATGCATGAAGGCTATGAACTCACTAGGTCGTAAGATATTACATGTTAAGCTAAGGAAGAACTTCAAGAGTGGAAAAGGGTCGGGCAAATCAGGAAAGAATGTTGTAGCTTTAGTACTATGTTCAAGAGAAAAGGCGAACAATGGTAGAATCGGGAGTAGACCTTGGTATCGGGTGTATGAGGGTCTGCGCCCTTGTTCGAAAACTGGAAGTACGGTTGTTGAGGGACGGATGGGGCCCAGGAGAGGGAGTATAAGTCATCGAGGTGTTGGTGTTAGCAACTCGTTGAGTAGTGTTGAGAGGCAGAAGCGAAATGTCCTCGGTGTTGGATATGAGTTTTGAGGTGAGCTTGTAATATTGATGTTACAGGAGTAAGTTCAGAAAAGAGGGAGACGTTTTATGAAGTGATATACTGGTAGGATTAGGTTCCGTAAGGAACCCTTGTTAAAGAATAAGTTAAGAAAGTAGTTACAGGTTATCTGTAGTTGTAGAAGTCGACAGTTGTGCAAGATGGTTAAGGCCGAAGGCTTGAACCAGAAGAGCGAAAGTTGATAGAACACCTTGTGGGGGTGCGGAGTTAGTGAGAGACCGCCGTGGTTGAACTGCGTTCTATTTGCGAGATGTGGAGGGTCCATAGAAGGGTAAGGTGTGTAGTACAAACGAAGTGAGTATGGACGATATCAGTCCGTAAGGAATTGTGTCATGTCCATGTAAGGGCTCGGATCGTAAAGAGCTAGCTAGAATGTTCGTGTTGAGTTAATTGGGAACTCGTCAGTTATAGTTCGACAGATTGAGAAAGGACTAAGTAGCGAGATAGAGTCGACTGTGTATGCGGGAGGAGGTGAAGACAAGTTCGAATAGTGTGATTGATCATGAGAAATCTGGTCTGCAGTATGATGTTATGGGCAGAGAGTGTACGGATGTTTAGTGACAGTAATTGTCGTGCTGAGTGTGCCAGCTAGGGTCGTAGTGATGTGGTGTTAGAGAGAGAGAAAACATCAGATAGAAGCCTCTTCGGAGTTTCGAATGAGGTGTACGGTTTGTTAACCGGATGTTTGGAGCACGGAAGGTGTAAGTTGACGTTGTGGTATGTTTATGTTCGGGTTAGAATGACAAAGTGGTGGTGAGTGGTTACCCAAAGGAGAAGCCAAGTACTTTTGGTTGTAAGAGTCGCTAAGTAAGCATATTTTGGGAACATTGGAAGTTTAAAGAAGATGATGGGTGTGCTAGTCAAATTGTTGTGGAGTAGAGGTGAAATCGTTAAAGAGTGTGAGCTATTGCTTATGGGTGAAAGGAATTGTCTGAGAAGGTAAAAGATGGAAATTAAGGAATGTGTAATGACGTCGAACACTAGTGTCGTTTCAAGACGACTTGGTGGAATGCCTTAAGTTAGGATCTTGGTGTAACTGGTTGGTTAAGTGAGAATTGAGGAAGTGATATCAGCATGTGGATAGGTCGGGAGACAGGGGCAAGTAATGTTTCGTGGCAGTGCTCCACGCTAACGTGGGGAGGTGAAGGCAGTAGGTTGGAATAAGTGAGTAAATTGGAAGTAGTAAACCTGACAGTAATGCCGAAAGGTGCAGCGTTATGTTGATTGTCATGGATAAGTGTGCGAACCGTTGGAAAGAGTATTGAGGAAGGGAATTGTGTATGAGTTTGTGCAGGAAAGAAGTGGATAAGACAACTAAATGAGTTAAGTTAGTGACCTTGTGAGAAATGTTTAAACGAATTGGTCGTGCAGTGTTTAAGCTAGTGAGATACTATGGTGTGTGTTGGTGCAAGTGTACCACATCTCTATATATTTATATATATTTATTTTGATGATTACAAACACACCGTATTATTGTTTGTCTAACAATTTAATCCAAGTGTACAGTTGTTGAAGAACACGAAGATTTTATCTGAAGAATTCAAGACGGAAGTGTTTACGTCGTCATTATTGTTTATAACTAATAATGATAAACACCCTAAAATAATATACCACTTGGATATTTATAAAACCCTAAACTGTTTTTAATTAAAGATATTTAAAATTATTTAAAACTAAAGTTTTATTAATTTTTATTAAAATAATCTTTAAACCTTTTTTGTCAACTCAAAAATCAGTTTTCTATGCAATTTTACTGTTTGCATTTATTGAGGAAGGTTGTTCAGCCGAAAGCAATCCAGCGTGCAGCCTGCTCCCTTTGTACTTTCTGACCGCGGTATACCGCGGTGTGCAAGGCGGTATACCGCCACCTCATATATCCGTTGGTATCCTTTGTACTGCACGGTATACCGCGTGCATTTGGCGGTATACCGCGCCTCTTGTTTCCGTTGGAGATGCTGATATATAAATGATGCTTGCTAGTGATGAAGATAAAAAGACCACATAACAGTAACAACAAGCAGCAACCACACTCTCAGCTCTCTCATTTATAATATATATATTTTATAAAACATTTTTTATAAAATATCCAAGTGTGAGATATTATACAAGAGTGATTACCCATTGTGAGTTATACTCCTCTTGTAAGTATTTGAATAACGGGTGTGTGATCCTGTTTATCTCATAGCAGAGGCTTGAGAAACTATTACAAATTCCTTTGTATTTGGTTTGTGTTCTACCGTAAAGAATACATTTTTTTGGATCGTGTCGAGAAGTGTCTCGGCTGCTGGTTTATCACAGTTGGTGGTAAATCAGTAAATCTCCGTGTCAAGTATCTCTAACCTTTATCTCTTTATTTATTCCGCTGTGCATTTTAATTATATCTGTTTATATAATTGTTGTATATTTATTATTTCTATACTCTGATTTATTTATACTGTTTCAGTACTGTATTTATTTATAAAAGAATTTTTGAAAGTAAAAGATTTTAAATACAACCTTACCCCCCCTTAGGTTGTCTAACATTTGGTATCAGAGCGGGTCTTTCAAAAATTTCTGTCTTAATTTTTTTTAATGGCTCAACAAACTAATTTTGTGTTCTCTAAACCTCCTTTGATAGATACTGAAAAGTTTGGCATTTGGGCCGAGCTATTTGAATGTCACGTTCGTGGCAAAAGTCAAAAAATTTGGGATATTATAGAAAATGGGAATTTTAATCCTACTATTATAAAAAATAATGTTATTGTTGATAAACCTGTTAAAGACTGGACTCCCGCTGAAGAATCTCATTTTTGTTTAAATTTTGAGGCTAAAAATATATTATATGCTGCTTTAACTTCCGATGAAATAGAAAGAGTATATACCTGTAAAACTGCTAATCAAATCTGGCAAAGCTTGAGTGACACTCATCGTGGAAATACTCAAGTTAAAAGCTCTAAAATAAATATTCTTGTTCATGATTATGAACTATTTGAAATGTCAAAAGATGAGTCAATCGACTCAATGTTTAAACGTTTTAACCTCATTATGACTACCTTGAAGGGATTAGGTCGTACTTATCCTAATGAGGATTATGTAAGGAAAATTCTTCGAGCACTTCCTTCGGAGTGGATGGCAAAAATCACATCCTTGGAAGACTCCCGAGATCTCTCAACTATGAAGCTCGATGATCTCATCGGCAATCTTAAAGTGCACGAAATTGCACTAAGAAGAAATCAAGTCCGGGAGCAAGTCAAAAAGAAATCCATAGCTTTAAAAGTCATTGCCTCAAAAGAAGAGGAAAAGGAAGAGGAGGAAGAAGCTAGCTCATCCGATGACGAACCCGAAAAACTTGACGATTTAGTCAAGTTGGTAAGAAAACTTTCTAAACTTTTATCTAACAAAAAGTTTACTAATAATGATAGGTTTCAAGAAAACGGAGACTACCGTCGTGGTGGTAAAAACCAAAGTCGCAACGTCCATAAAAGTGAAGACAAATATGACGAATCTAGCGACGATGAAAAAGCCAATAAAAAGAAAGGCTTTTGCTATGTGTGTGGCGACAAGGATCACTATGCGAGTGTGTGTCCGAAACGAGCAAAACAAATCAACACACCAAAAGCTTTAGTTGGAGGCGCGTTGAGCGCAAGCATAAATGAGGCCCAAAATTTTTGTTTCATGGCCGACCATGATAATGAGGTATCTTCATCATATTCTTCTAAAAATAATTGTGATAATTATTATAGTGACGATGAAAATAATCTTGACGAATTATATAAATCATTTCATGATATGGCTGCTCTCGCAAATAAATATAAAGATGAAATTTCTAATTTAAAAGAAACCGTATCTGTATATAAAAAGGAAATAGATGACGGTAAACAAAAATCTGCTCATGATTTAGATGTTATCACTAAATTAGAAAATAAATTAAGTGAAAAAGATGTTTGTAAATCTTGTGATATTTTAAATGATAAAATTGCATGCTTAAATAAAAAGACACATGAAGATATTACATGTACAAAATGCGAGTCTCTTGAAAATGATAATGCATGTTTAAAAGCTAAATGCGATTTATATGAAAAAGATAATCTGTTAGCTAATGCATTTCAAAATAGCAATGATAAAGTGCTTAAAATGCTAAATATATCAAATCGTATAAATTGCCGAAAAGGCATTGGTTCAAATACGTGTATTGAAAAATGTGATTGTATGCCAATTAAAAAGGTTTTTGAAAAACCTAAATTTGTTGTTAAAAATAAAACGCAAAAACCTCCGTATGTTCCTAAAATGAATTATGTGAATTATATGTCGAGAAAATCACATGCGTTTATGTATAATAATAAGTTTGCGAATCCTAAGAAAAATGTTAATCCGCATACTTCTTTTTACGTCTATGATAAATACGATCGTAAAATAAAAATGGTTAGAAAATGGATTCCGAAAGGAATGTTTAATGTTGACAATCCCGGTGGGATGCGTTTGTGGTTTTAAACCATTTATATGGCTTTGTATGTTTGTCGTGTTTGTTTTATGTCAACAACATATTTTTTTATTTGCAGTTTATGTTTTATACTAACTGTTAAAAGGACCCATATGAAAAGGGTACCACGAAAATTTTCTTTACCTTTTGTAGGTGTTTCCTGGCGAGGTTATAATACGTGGTTTCCTGGCGAGGATATAATACGTGTTTCCTGGCGAGGTTATAATACGTGGTTTCCTGACGAGGTTATAATACGTGTTACCTGCCGAGGTTATAATACGTGGTTACCTGCCGAGGTTATAATACGTGGTTACCTGCCGAGGTTATAATACGTGGTTACCTGCCGAGGTTATAATACGTGGTTACCTGACGAGGTCATAATACGTGGTGATTTTTTTTAAATCACATAAAATTAACCGAAAATTGAAGCCTTAAGATCCGTTTTGGTGCAAGTGTTTCGTATTGGTTTGTATATCTTTGTCTCTATTGCTTTTTGCATTTTATTTTATCCCTCAAATTTTATAAAATCAAATTGATATCGTTATTAATTTGAGGGGGAGCGTTTTAGCTCTTTTACCCATGAGTTTATGCTCTCTCAATTATATGCATATTTTGAGGGGGAGCATCTCTCGAGGGGGAGCATACCGTCTTTCTTAACCCTTTTTGCTTCGACAAACGGGGGAGAGAAACCGCATATGCTCTTGCTTAGCGGTTGTGTTTGTCATCATCAAAAAGGGGGAGATTGTTGGTGCAAGTGTACCACATCTCTATATATTTATATATATTTATTTTGATGATTACAAACACACCGTATTATTGTTTGTCTAACAATTTAATCCAAGTGTACAGTTGTTGAAGAACACGAAGATTTTATCTGAAGAATTCAAGACGGAAGTGTTTACGTCGTCATTATTGTTTATAACTAATAATGATAAACACCCTAAAATAATATACCACTTGGATATTTATAAAACCCTAAACTGTTTTTAATTAAAGATATTTAAAATTATTTAAAACTAAAGTTTTATTAATTTTTATTAAAATAATCTTTAAACCTTTTTTGTCAACTCAAAAATCAGTTTTCTATGCAATTTTACTGTTTGCATTTATTGAGGAAGGTTGTTCAGCCGAAAGCAATCCAGCGTGCAGCCTGCTCCCTTTGTACTTTCTGACCGCGGTATACCGCGGTGTGCAAGGCGGTATACCGCCACCTCATATATCCGTTGGTATCCTTTGTACTGCACGGTATACCGCGTGCATTTGGCGGTATACCGCGCCTCTTGTTTCCGTTGGAGATGCTGATATATAAATGATGCTTGCTAGTGATGAAGATAAAAAGACCACATAACAGTAACAACAAGCAGCAACCACACTCTCAGCTCTCTCATTTATAATATATATATTTTATAAAACATTTTTTATAAAATATCCAAGTGTGAGATATTATACAAGAGTGATTACCCATTGTGAGTTATACTCCTCTTGTAAGTATTTGAATAACGGGTGTGTGATCCTGTTTATCTCATAGCAGAGGCTTGAGAAACTATTACAAATTCCTTTGTATTTGGTTTGTGTTCTACCGTAAAGAATACATTTTTTGGATCGTGTCGAGAAGTGTCTCGGCTGCTGGTTTATCACAGTTGGTGGTAAATCAGTAAATCTCCGTGTCAAGTATCTCTAACCTTTATCTCTTTATTTATTCCGCTGTGCATTTTAATTATATCTGTTTATATAATTGTTGTATATTTATTATTTCTATACTCTGATTTATTTATACTGTTTCAGTACTGTATTTATTTATAAAAGAATTTTTGAAAGTAAAAGATTTTAAATACAACCTTACCCCCCCCCTTAGGTTGTCTAACAGTGTGACCACGGTTACTCTTCCCAGTTGTGTGAGGATAACCGGAGTTTTGTTTATGACTGAACGAACGTGGTAATCAACAAGGAATTGATGTGTTTCAGGATAAGTTTAATTTGAGTAGGTGAACACTTCAACGTTAGGTTTGAAGGTTCCTACCCTTAGTTACGTACAAGTATGGAGTGATGAAGTGGTGAGGATGTGAGAAATGGTTGACGAACTGTGGTCGAGGTGGTCCGATAAGGGGAAATGTTATCCGCTTATGCGATTGTTGGATTTGGGAGAAGTGATCTAGGATTGCTGGTGTTATGATGGAGGAACTCTGGGTTGCAAGTTGTCGGGACGTACAAGGTTGGCCTTATGCCAAGCTGTCAAGTGAGTGATTGGTTACTGGCAAAAAGAATCTCGTGTTGTGGCGGGGGATTCAGCCCAATTCCTTCTTAAAGGGGGCAAAGATGCAAGAGAAGCCTTAGTTAATCTACTGTTGTCAAGATCGATCGAGTAGGAACAGTAGACTCCGAGTTAGAGTACCGTAAGAACTAGAGGGAATGCACCCATTGTTCCATGTTTCGAATTTAATGAGGTGGTTGACTTAGTCAAAAGTGGTTTTACCTTGGGGAAGTGTCAGTTTTGGTGTGGGCAAGATACCCGCATCTTTTTCCAATAAGGAATTCCGGGGACGGAATTCTTTTATGGGGGGAGTGTTGTAACAACCCGAAATTCTAAGTATGTATTGAAAGTTCAGTGCCATTTGTCTAAAGAATGAAAGTATGCTTGGAGGGCCAAAAATGGAAATTGAGAGGAGGTATTTAAATGCACAATTTCCTAGGGCTAAAGGGAGAAATCAGTATTTGGGTTTGTGGTTTGGCGGCTAAGAGAGAAAAGGAGGAAGAAAGAGTTTTGAGAAGAAATCCTAGAAGAGAAGAATCAGCAAGGTAAACCTCTCTAATCTTTTGGCTAATTGTTTAATGCTTCTGTTCCTGATGGTCTGAGTGTTTTGGTGAGAAACCTTTGATTCCATTGTGTTCTTCACCAAGATGCCTTTGGAAGTGTTTTTGTGGTTTTTGGCTAGTGAGTATCGATTTAAAGTTAAGAAAATGGATTAAGTGGGTATTTAGGGTTGGGGGATGAACCCTTATGTTTATCTAATCGAACTAATGGCTAAAAAACGGGTTAATGATCACTTTTAGACTTTTAAGTTTGAAAAGCCGTAGTTTTCGGACACCGATGTTCAGTGGTGTCCGGACGTGTTGCAAGTGTCCGGGTAGGAGTTCATGGGAGTTACCGGATGCGTAACTCCCCGGATAGTGCGTCCGGAAAGGAGTAGAATCCGGATAGCGTGTCCGGAAAGGAGTAGTGCCCGGATAGTTGTGTCCGGATAGGTTGTATCCGGAGTAATGTTGAATCCGGAAAGTCCAGGTGTCCGGATTAGTGTCCGGACAGTTGCTGTGTTCGGAAAGTAGCTGTCTCCGGAAAGAGTTATCCGGACAGTAGGGTTGAACTGTTAATCTGATGCGAATCTAATGCCCTTAGGTGTTCGTTTGGATTAGCTTGGAGATACTTTAAAGATTGTGTACAACGCTAGCAAAAAGGTGAGTTCCCTAAACCTATTTACGACGCAATGTGTTAATTGTTCTTTTAACTGATAATGGTTCACTTTGAGCACGAAATGTTTACCAAATCAATATGCATGTTTTTACATGAAAGCTCATACGTCATTCAAAGAATATTTAGCATGATGAAATGATTATATGGTTTACGAGATTCCAAGTTGTATGATGTATGACATATTATGTGTATGCTACGTGGAGTCGGTCTGCACCGTGGGATCGGTATGCTTCAGGATCCGATGATCCCTTGGACATGGGTGATGAGCCGATAGGTTGGAATCTGTTTCCCTCCTATTCGGGTAGAGGGGAGTCTGCTTGGGCCCCGATACGAGGCGAGAGGGGAGTCTGCTTGGGCCCCGATCGTGGCGAGAGGGGAGTCTGCTTGGGCCCCGATCGTGGTTAGTTTATGCGGTCCTCATCACGGTGCAGTACCATGTTTGACGTTATGTGAAGTTTGATGATGAATTTTATAAACGATTTTCCCACTGTTTATATATGTTGTTTTCGGAGGGAATTCACTAGACCTTTTGGTCTAAACCTCGCTTTTCAAAACTAAACCATTTTCAGGTAAGCAAGTAGTAAGAGGCTCAAGTAAGTGAGCAAGAGCAAGATAGAGTATAGAAGCAGCTAGAGACAGTTCAAGTGCCTCTGGTAGAAGTTAGACTATTCTCAGTTGTGTATAGGTTGTTTCTGCCAACCTTAGTTTATGAATGATGTAACGAGGTTTTGGGATCCAGATTTGTAATGTTTATGAGTTAATGCTATGTATGTCATGTTGCATTTTAGGGATGTTACATCTTTCGATCTCTATCTCCTTCGTCGACCTACCTACTTAATTAAAACAAACAAACAAACAACTAGCCCTAAGATTTATTTATCAACAAAATGATAAAAAGAAATTGGGAAAATTAAAGTTGAAAAGCACCCCTTTGCTTGAAATTTATAATTTGAACTTGTTATAACCCTTCAAGAATAGATGACATCCAAAACCTAAACAAATTCAATACATATAATGCTAAACCCCCTTTCACACCAACTTATGTCAACATCATTGATAGAAACAAATAGCCATCAGCGTAAATACACAAAGAATAAGTAGCATTCCGCTCGTATAGATTGTTGATTCGAATGCTCCCTTCTAGTAATGGTTTGAGATCAAAAATGGCTTAAATGTAAGCAGAACTCCAATCCCCTCGATTACATTCAAGAAGAAAAATATCATTTGATCACCTGCAAATAAATACGTAATTAGTAAATATAATTAACTTTAAAACGGATGTCTTTGTGTATGCGAAAAATTGCCCATTATGGGTATCGGCATTGTGATCACGATAAAGTAACGTTATTGGTATGCAAAGTGGCTCTTTATATTGGCCCCTTTTACTAGAATAACCATATGACATATTTTTCTTTAGATGCATTGAGTATGAGCTTAGGGTATATTTAGAAAGGAAGACACCAGTTTTACAAATGTACCCTTATTTATTTTACAACGGATTAAAATTAATGGTTAGATGTGTAGAGTCAGGTTCAAACGAGAACAATACCTATTTAAAAGAATAAGAAAACGGTCTAATCATATGTGATTTTACAGTAACATCACGTACAAAACATGTGATTCATGCGACTTTGCCCCGCGACCCGAAAATGCAGCCAAAGTCGCCAACACACCTTTTTTGACCATTAATGTAAAATCACATATGATTTTGCACGTGATTCGACTGTTTTCATATTCTCTTTTAAACCTCCCTCTAGATGTGTAATTTTATAAATATTTTTAATTGTTATTATTTATTTCCTTCCCTTTCCTCACATTTGAGAGGAAAGTTTTGAGAGTAAAATCAACATTATTTCCCTTCTTTTTCCTTCACTTTCCCTCGTAAAAATAACTCGAGAACACGAGATTTTCCCCATATACTTTCCTTCGTAAAAGAGGCAAGACACGTCTACAATCAAGTAACCTTATTGGTTTGCAAGACGGCTATTTTAAACCAAACCAAACTAAGGGGTTGTTTACCCAATTTTCTATTAAGCTTTGTCTGGATAAATTTGTCTGTCTCGGTAAAACCGTGTTGTTGTTTACTTTTTTACCTGAATCAATGGTCTTAATGACAGAAATGACCGATCTACCCCTCAAACAGCCTAATAGAGTTGTGCGAATAAGCAAGTTAAACCATTAAGTCGCAAGTAAACAGACCCTAACCCAGTAAATCTCACATGAATGCAAGACCACTACTTCATTATAAATATTATATTCTTGACATTTGGAGCTGTGACTACGTGTTTTTTTCTCTTGCTAAATATATTTTTATCGCTCCAAGTCCTAATGTATATGATTCTTGGTCCTTCCGGGATTTAAAAATGCCTTAAATTTGGTCGTTCATTGAAGGTGGTTTATTAATTTGAGAAGTATTATCGGATATCTTTGAAAGATGCATTAACGACGTCGAAGAAGGCTAAATCAATATGAACTTGTGTGCGCAAACTTTAATGGCGTACCTGGAAGAAATGCTGCATTTTGTCTCCGTTGGGACCAAGACAAACTACAAAAAGAAAAAGGAAAAACGCAAATAAGATGTGATTAATGGGTCTTATTTATATATTAACGGGAAATACCAATGAGTACTTACAGTGCTCCTCCGCATGCTGGACCAATTGCTTTGCAAATTGACTGCAACGTCATTGATATACCATTGGCCGCGCCTCTTTGGCGTTGTTCCTGTTATCGATGTACATGTGTATAAATATAACAGTTAATTTATGTGTGTATATATATATATATATATATATAGTATACCCCGGTCAGATTCAAGGGAAACCTCAAAAAGATGAAAAACTAAGGCACACCCTGGTAACCGTTTATTTGGACGGTATGCACATGTATATACAAGTAATTTGTAACATGCACAGATGCACATGTGTATACAAGTAATTGGTAACATGCACATGTGTATAACATGCACACGTTCATGAAAACCAAAAAACAACTTCAATTACTTGTATGCACATGTGCATACCGTCCAGATGAATGCTTATCAAGATGTTCCCTAGTTTTTCATTTTTTTGAGGTTTTCCCGTGAACTTCTCTCTCTCTCTCTCTCTCTCTCTATATATATATATATATATATATATACACACACACACATACACACGTGAACAACATTGAAAAATCAAGAAAAATAATGTAGAAATGAGAAGGGCGACTAAGATTACCACAGCTGCGTTTTGCAGCATGAACGTCCCAGTTATGATGGACACCTGGTAAAAGTGAGCAACCAAAATGGGTGAATACTCGGATCTAAATTTCATAATATCAGTTCAGTTCACTGCAACAAAATTGGGTTTATACTTTATAGGACGCCAACCGCTTTATAGAACGTAAGTTTATATGACCAAACAACAAAGGCGTCCTATCTCTAAATGTTTACAATAATTTTACATGACGCCTTTGAGCGTTTTAACAAGTTTTTAGGACGTCTTTAAAATAAAATGTCTAATTAGTTATTTAATATTGAAAATTGTCATATAAACACAAGTGTCCTATAAAAAGAAATGTATTTTTAGCATCCTATTAACAAAAGGCTCACAATCGAATGATTAACAAAAGATGTTTCTGGCTTTCAAGAATGTTTACCAAAACAGAATGCCTATTTCAGGCCCTCACCATTTTATTTATACTAAACCTATGCATTAACCACTTGTACGACTTATGCACTAACTACTTGTACACCCTATTAGTAACAAAGTGCATATCTTGCATCAAGTAATAATAGCATTTTATCATGCGAATTACATGAATTAGACAATATTTAGTCCATGAGAAACTTACCGATAAAACGTTCTTCACTACCGATGCAAAGTTTAATACCAATGCCAGAGTTAAGCCCGATAGCATCGCTATATATGGAAAAGTTGCAAGTAGAGGTATAGATAGAACCTACAAAAAGAGATAATTGTGTAAACTTTAAAAGCAATGGACTCATCTAAATACTCCTTTCCTTCTCTATTAGTTGGGTACCTTGACTTTAAAAGTCAAAACAAACTATTTTTAATTTTAGAATTGATATGAAAATATTTTATTCTCTCGGGTAAAATCAATAATTACATCAAAAGCTACAATGACTATCATACTTTAAAAATGAATCTGTGTTGAAACAACAAAAGAATATACGATAATTATGATTTTTATAACACAAGTTTGACTTTTGAAGTCAAAGACAACCAACAGAGAAGAGCGGAAGAAATTGTAGACAAATAGCGAGTAAAGATTGCTTACTCCTGCAACGCGAGCTACCATGATGGGGCCCATCATCTTCTGAAAAATAGGATACAACGACGTCTGAAAAATGAGAAGGCCGAGCCCTACAAGAAGAAATTTGTGATAAGCATCCAAACCAAATAAACAAACCCAGATTATCCCACCCGAAAGTAGAACCTGAACTTTTATGATTAGCTTGCAAAAATGTAAAAACCGAAAACTAAAATTTGCAAGAATATATTTTTAAGAAAACTGTGAAGTATTATATTCTTTTTGTGCATTTATGTTACTACAATTTGCCCGAAATTGTTCATTCTTGCAAACTACCATCTTTTCTTTCGGCATCTTTACACGAACAATGGTCGGTTTGAAGTACAATGATTCAAAAAGTCAACAAGTCTTTTAGATAATCTTCAACAGTTATACTATATTTTTTCCAAAATAGAGTATTAAAGTCAAAATCTCTAAAAAATCACTTTCAACTCCAACAACTATTCTATTTTAGAGATTGTAACATTGATTAAAATTATTAAAATAATCAATACATTAATAAAATATTATTTCTCCCTCCACATCTTACTTCAATTTCTCTTAATGGTGGAAAGATTAAAATATTATTTCACTTTCCTCTTTTCTCTAATTTTAGCATACAATAAATTTCTCCAAATTTGGAGATTTTTATCTTCTCTCTCTTCTTTTCTCTATTTTAGCATACAAGATAGCATATTTGTTGGAGCATAAAATTGTTTAAATCTCTCTTTTTTCTATTTTAGCATAGTTGTTGGAGATGCTCTTAGATAATGAAAGATGTGAGGGAATCTTATGCACCAAAATGAATTATCATAATCCTTATCAACAATAATGAGAAAATAAGTAAATTTACCTTGAAATTTTCGTCAAATTAACAAATATTGCAATGAAATTGGAACAAGTACAGAATGGTTGCAGCTTTTATAGGATAGAGGGAGTATAACTGTGACATATTAAAGGCCAAAAAAAGAACAAATTGAAGATAGATTTTGTACAACTTGAAAGAGTTGGTAACTACGTTCTCACCTGCGATAGAAAGGACCGTGCCAACCTCCTGAGTAGTATAGCTCAGCCCCCCCAAACTCCTAGGGCTTACAGCCCACAATGAGAAAATCTGCCACCGCCAACACCATGTTAATAGTTATGATGGGTAAATTTATGCGAATGTATTGTAGGGTCATAGTTCTAAACGCATGACAAAATATATGAACTATAGATATCCAAATATTGGCGAAGGATCGTGTAAGAAGTTGAGGTTAACGTGAGAAGCGTGAGAAGTGGATCTGAACCGTTGATCACTTTTAACCTCATACCCTCCCATGAAGACCAAACCATTAAGATCATTTAAGACACTTGTTGTGTAATTAGTGATGAGATGTTAAATTTACCTCCGAGTAAGCCATGTCATGAAGCGAAAAAACACAATACACGATGATTGAAGACATTAACGGCCAGTTCTTGAAGAGGCTTAATAGAGAATTTTCTTCATCCGTTTTCTCCACAGCATCATGGGAAGCAGACTCCAACTCGCCTTTCTTATGAAAGTGTAATGTTTCCTGCAGTTCGAGAAAATGAGTTTAATCTTCAGTTTTCAGTTAATCCCGTCTTTATTCCGGCATAAACTACTGTTTGCAATACTATGTTTTTACCGAACAATATACTATTACTTATACTATTACTTTATCCTCGACGATATTTCTTTAGGTTAAAAAGAATACTTTTTTATTCCAATAGGGGCTGTTTGTTTACCTATTAATAGTTCCATTAAGAGGCAACCTCTGAATCGTTAAGAGGTGAATCTTGTCTGGCAGAAAAAAAGTCTGCCTCTTAATGGTTCTAAAACCCTCTAAATGATTTTGTATCTTTGGCCCTCCCTAACCATTCAGCACCCTAATTTCATTATGAACAATTACCAAACAACCATATTTCATTTTGCACTATATCATAAGAGTCTCTTAATCATTCTGATCACTTAATCATCCTGCACCAAACCAGTCAGCAATTGCCAAACAACCTCTATTATCTCATAATTTCAAATTATGGGATAAAAATTTATCTTGATTTCTCGTTATTTTTTCATAATTATAAATAAAAGAGGGTTGGATTCAGAAATTGACTTTGAACATTGAAATGAACATATCATGTTAAGATGCATTCTAATAAAAGAAGCATAAGAAACAGACCGGAAGCCAAATTGCACCGATGGTCACAACTAATGCGAAAATGGAGATACATAGGCAAGGCAGCAAGTATGGAAATCTGCATCACAAATCACAGTTGCAATTTGTTAGCACTGAAAACTGAATTTCCATTAAAAAGCCAATAATACTCGATAATAATATCATCACTCTTTAAAAAATAAATAAGTTAACCAAGGGGTAATAATGTAATATTACCTGCCAAATAGAGAATCTGGAGATACTAGAGATGGAAATTTCTCTGCAGGCTTAATTTGAAAACAAAACCCAAAAGTTAGAAATTTTGCAACGAATATAGAAAAGAAAAAATAACAGAATGGTTATCAGAATTTCAGTAAATAAAGTAGCAATATAAATGAATAAATATCGACAAGGTGGTCTTAATAAAGACACATTGCATAAATATATAAGTGTGTCCCTGAAAGCACGTTTCTTCCTATTTTTTTAAGCCAATCTTGGTTGTCCTCTGATAATATTTTAACTTTTTATCTGCACCTTAGTAGTGAATTTGTGAATTTGACATAAATGCCCTTCTTCAAATCAATTTTTAAGATGTTATATGCACCTGGAATGCATGCAAGCACATATAGGACATAAAGATACAAGTGGAGAGATAAACCTGTGCAAGGAAACCTCCCAAAGCTGGGCCAATGATAAGTCCTATCCCCCATGATGTACTAATCTGAAACAAATCACCTTTTTATAAGGTTCCAGGTAAGCAAACTATATCCCAATATGAATGTGTGACTTTCTCCATTCAGCCCAAATAAAGAAATAGAGTGAAATAAGAACGGACACACTCATATGATCATTTTGAAACTTTTCTGGATTAGTATCAGACCCTAATATATCAGATTCATGTTGCTTATTCATCTAAGAAACAATAATAGCTATTTGAATGTAGATCAACTTGAAGCAGATATATTTTAGGGTGCGTTTGGTACACAGGACGGGACGGGACAGGGATACCGTTCCATGTTTGGCAGGACTTTTATGTCGAACAGATAGGAACAGAGTAGAACAGGCCTGTTCCACCCGCACCCCATGGAACAAGGTGGAACAACCCGCACCCCATGGAACAAGGTGGAACAGACTTATGTTTTACCAATATAACCTCAAAATAAAATCTAATTCTCTTCTAAAACATCAAATACACTTTCTATTTTATATTTTATTCATTCTTTAAATTTTATTTATTGTATTTTATGCTCCTTAAACTTTTACTTTACTTTCCTCAAAATATTAATTTACTGTCTAATAATTTATTTTGTTATAAAAAATATTTATTTCATTAGAATTTAATAAATTACATAATTAATCATAATATATAAACAACCTATTAAGGGTAAATTGGTCAATGTTATTTGTTCTATTGTGTCCAATTCTGTCTTACCAACACCGGACAGTTGTTCTGTCCTGTTCTATCATGTCTGCATACCAAACGCACCCTTATGGAATGAGAAATGAAGGAAATAAAATGGGTCCCATTGCTTACCGCCGACAATCCTAAAGCCTGATGTTCCTCTCTGAAAAGTTCACATGCATATGCCTGTTTTTATAGCAGAAGAGCATTATCAACACATTAGGAAACGACTCAGATACTATAACACCAGAGAAGCTAAGAATAACAAAATACACGAAATGTAAACATTATCTTATAGATGTGAAAGTGTTGTAAGATGTAAGATAAGGAATACCTTTATGGGTCCAAGTAGCCCGTTTAAAAAGCCAAGAAGAAACCTTGTAATAATAGCCATCCAATAGTTGACGCTAAAACCAAAAAGTGTGTTGAAAATAACCCTGAAAGAAGATAACAATCACGAGTCTTTATGAGAACGAAAGGGATCAGGCATACAGAAGTACAAAACAGTTCCAAGTCAAGTAGTTACGAACACTGTTGAAGTGCCCAAAATAATAACTGGTTTGCGACCATATCGATCAGCCACTACTCCCCAGAAGACGGATGTAAGTGCCCTCCCAACCATATAGGAAGACCCTTCAGAAGATTGAGGAACATATGATACATGTTTTCAGTAGAGGTAAGAAATGATCATCAATCAATGCCATTGATTCATGGACATAATGGGCAGAAATTGCTTACCAACAAAACCCGCATAGTAACTTATGTCCTCCTCATCTTCCGCAACATGAAAATCCCTTATCTACAACAGATATCAAGATAGTGAATTTTAAACCATCATTACTAGAGATCAGATTTATCTCAACAAACAACATTGTTCTAAATATAGAAAATGGGAAAGAAAGCAGAGATAGAAGTAAATAAACTTACCATGAAATAAAGAAATGGAAAGAGAGACGATATTGGCAGTGCTGAGAAGAGAAAATGGAGATAGATGTCAGATATGAACATCTAAATAAACTTATTGCATGCTCAACAAGTAGTGAGACATATAGTTATTTTAGTACAAAGTTTAAGATAGAAATGTTGTACAGTAATTACTTTTAAGGTGCAGCAAAAAAAAATCTGATATATAGGCTTACAAAGTGCTTCAAAACTTAGGAATCTTAGTAACAAAGCATATTAACTTGTTCTTAACAATTTTTCTCTGAATTTGTTAAAACTACACTTTAATGAAATTTCTTTTAGCCGAAAACTAACCCTGATACAAATCCTATACGCAATGAACATATTCTGAAACACACCTATTAATTACAATTGTCCAAGAAAACCAAATTCAAGGTAACCACTCTCAACATAGTTCTTTTCTCAATTTTAGATAATCTAAGGGGTATAAAGATGGCATGCTATCGCTGCATGAACTTCTTAGCATGATTTAAAACTGCTACTGATCATTTACTTCCTTAATCTAAGGGCCGTTTACCTAATCACTTACCCGGGTAAGTGCTTACCGGTAAAATTCAACACTATCACTTACTTTTCGGGTAGAATTTTAGTTCACCAAAATGGCATCGTATGCAATAATTTAGCCGGTAAGCGCTAACCGTGGTAAGAGCCGTCGCACTCACTTACCGTGTAAGACTCTCGGTCCTTGCTTTCGACTCTCGGTCCTTGCTTTCGCTCTTACCGGGTAAGATTCTAAGTACTTGTCATATTCATCCGGTAAGCTAATGTGACTTGGTAAGCACTTACCCGGGTAAGCGTTTTGTAAACGCCCCTAAATGTTCTATAAAGACACAAAAGAACAACTTAATACGAACATGGCAGTTGTTTACCAGCGCAAAGCATCACCATCCATATCCATAACACTTCCTTAATCGGTAGCCCGCTCTTTAGCTCTTTATACTCGTCCAAATTACACCCAGGACAGCCTTCATAATATACCTTATTCAAAAGTGGCTTCTTAAACTCACTGCCACCCATTTTATACCAACCAAAAAGATTGAATTGACCACCAATTCAGCTGGTCAAACCCACTTCCAAAACTCTACAAATTCTTAAACCACCCACACTATTCTCAAAAGGTCCTGTTCTTGGTTGAGGGTAAATGAATGAAAAGGAAAATGACTCCAAATTACTACTATAAAAATGGGTTTTAAAAGTTTGGCAGATCTAAAGAATATTATTCAGTTGAAAGATCGATAGAGACAACAAAAGAGAGAATATATCAGAAATCTGATCAAACCCGATTGCCATTGTTGACTATTTTTCCGTTTCTGTATACCCGGTTTCAAATTGACGACGTTTAAAGTATCGAATGGGTCAATTCAAGTTGTCCCCATGATGACGGTGGTTCAGACATTTTGTCGAACAGGTAGAATGCAATTAACGTGTCAACACAGAAATGGGAATTGATTTCAATCACAAGACGATAAATGATCATCAGGTGGTCCGCATCTATTGCCGCCATCGTCGTAGTCATTGCATCGTCTTATTCTCCTACGTTTCCCATTTCAAAAAAATTCTCTGTGTGGAGACGTCACAATCGGCAATGGATAAACAAGCAATTTTAAATCCAAACATCGCCAAAAGTTTTGCATTTCTGGGTTGTATCGTAGAATGGATATCGCTTGACATCATAGATTTTGGCGGTGGTCTGGTCGTTAGTGATCTTAGTGAAATAATAAGCGAAATTGACTCAAATAGCCCACAAATTGTAAAATTGGCCGCACAACCGTTTCTTTCCCGGTTTTGCAGAAATAGCCGATGAGTCATTAATCCGTATCCACAGCTAGAACACGGGTCGACCCCAGCAACTCTAATCAGTTCGATTTTCCTTTTAAAATAAAATTGATCCAGATCCGCAATATACAAAATAGTTTAATAATTGGATATTGTTTTGGCTATTTGAGTCAATTTCCCAAATAATAATTGGATTTACAATAGGGGGGTATTTGGGATTGCTTATTTAAACTAATTATTGTTTTTTATAAAAGGGTTTATTAACTTATGTTGTGTTAAATTGGAGTTTTATAAAAAATATTTGGATTAACTTATCTTTAAGGCATTGTTTCCTATAAAAACTTTAATGTATTGATTACATATATTTACTTTACAACGTATTTTTTTGGTAATCCGTAACCGTGAGTTTTCGGATCAGCTTATTGACACCGATTAATCACCAGACGACCATGAATGACCTAGAGTCGTCGTAGGAGAACATCCATGACCACAAGGGCTTTGGTAGTGCATGTATTTGAACCCTGCTGGATAGATGAGGTTTTTCACTACATCCTCCAATGGCTTTACTAGTGCGTCACAACCCAAGTGGTTACTTTACAACGTATTTGCTTCATATATATTCGAATTACAAATTGATAATATTTTACGTGTATTTTTTATTTCATAAACAAGTCAAAAAACTTCACAATGGGACGCAAGTACATTTATAGCAAATATACTATGAAACAAATATATGTTAATCAATATTTTGAGTCATAGTCTTAGATAAAACAAAATCACATGAAATCGCAAAAGAACAGCCCCCTTCATAAACATAGTATGTTTTTTATATAACATTTTTTTAAGATATTTTTTCTAAAATTAAAAACAAAATACATTTTACTTAGGATTTAAAAATGAAGAAAAATAGGATTTTAAGTGTTTTTGATTAATTTCAAAACTCTCAAAAATTAATAAAATAGGAGAAAGAAAATGATAAAATTTAAACAATTCTCAAAAATAATCATTTAAAAAAAGGAAATAGTTTGTAATTATTCACTTCAATAAAAATAGTTGAAAAACTTATTTTATGAAAATAAAAATTATTTTATTAAATAAAAAAATATTGGTATTAGATGTAATTTGTTTCTAAGAGGTAGATTTTTTATTTTCCTAAGAATTTTAGAAAATTATTTAAAATACTTTCACTCTCAACTCAAATATAGGTGAACAATGAAAATGATGGCAAACAGAGATCCCAAAAATATTATATATATATATATATATATATATATATATATATATAGGGTCAGGTTCAAGAGAAATTCTAAAAAAAATAGAAAACTGAAGATCACCCTAGGAGCCCTTCGTCTGGACGGTATACACTTGTGCATACATGTTATTTGTAACATGCATTTGTGCATATATGCACAAATGCATAATGCATTTGTGCATATATGCACAAATGCATAATGCACTTGTGCATGAAACCAAAAAGTTAACTATTTATCTGTATGCACAAGTGTATACCGTCCAGATGAAGGGATCCTAGGATGTTCTTCAATTTTTCGTTTTTTTTTAGGTTTTTCCTTGAAACTCCCTCTTTATATTTATATTTATATATATATATATATATATATTATGTTAAAAAAAAGGAGAAAGAGAAAACGGGGCAGGTACAATTTATTGCGAAAGACAATATAATTAATGACGATAACTTTAATTTAATATATATTTAATGATTTTCTTAACAAGTACAATGTTTTAATTTACGATGTTTCACCATTACCTTTTATTTATTAGAAAAATATAAAACCGTATAAAGTGTCTTTATAAAATCACCAAGTAAAAAGATTTGTACCCATCTTTTTGCTTTTTGCTTTTTGCTTTTTGGTAGTTGGTACCCTTCTAGAATGATCAATAAGTATACAGTGTTAAAATTATTCGGTGATGTTCACGAAAAACTTCAAAAAAAAAAACGAAAAAAATAAGGAATACTCTGATTATCTAGACGGTATGTACTTGTGCATACATACAAATATATACACAAATGCATAATGCATATGTGCATAAATATCAAAAAAACAACTTAGTTTATTTGTATCCACGAACACATACCAAGGTGTTCCTCAATTTTCTATTTTTTAAGGTTTTCTTCTAAACCTTTCTCTATGTAATACATATGATAATATAATGAGTTTTATATATTTTAACAATTAGATGTATGAATAAATGAATAACAGAATACGTATATACTTACCAACACATAGGACCACAACCCAAATGATAATGAGTTCCTTGATCGGTAACCCAATTTGCATCCGTTTATGCCGATCCACTTTGCAGCCGGGACAATTTTCATGGTATTCGTGCTCCAAAAGAGTGTCTTCCAGTTCGTTGTTGTTCTTCATTTTTCGAACCGGAACCTTCGTTTTTTTAACAAAGATCACGTTTTCACGTTTTGATCCTACTTTGAAATCCGTATCAATATTCGAATGTTGGATTCGATAAAAAAAATCAAATTTGAGTTTTTTATCCTCCTTTTTGTTGGAAGAGAAAGAAGAGGTGGAGAAGGAAGAGGTGGAGGAGGAGTTCCACTTTGGTGTTTGATATGAAAGAATCAACATCTATTCAATAATATACCAAGAGTAAATTACAAGAACAGTCCTTGAACTTTTGTTGGATTGTCGATATTCATCCTTGAAATTTTACTAATTTTTCCCTTGTAAAATAAATTATGACAAATTAGTCCTTGTGGATTATGGTTGGTAGAGGTGACAAAATAGACTGATCATAGTGATAATTTTAGCACGGATTAAAATGAGTCAGATTGATTTGGATTTTAACCTGACAACTTTGTTTCGTCTTCTATTTAGTTTTATAAATAATATATTACATATTTGATACAAAAACTTTCATTAGCTATTGAAAATATTAACTTGTTTAAGTAGTTTACGATGTCAGACGTATTTAAATACACTAGAAGTCTATTCGTGTAATACAGCGCGATATATTTCGATTTTAATGTTTTAGTTTATTTTAATGTATGGTTGTGAGAAAACGGTCATGATTTTTTTATAAATTTGTTTAAATAATGACGTTTTTAAGAAGTTCGTGATTTAAGGATTTGAAAGTGGTTAGAGATAAGAATTAATTAATAAGATTCCATGATTTAAGGATTTGAAGGTTGTTAGAGATAAGTATTAATCAAATAATTAACATTAAAAACGGTACATAAAGTTTCATTAGTTGTTTTTAAGATATTTTAAGTAATTAGTATTAAATAGCGACATGAAACTTTAGGGATTATTTTTAAGAGTTTTTTATAATTATTTTATAATATGGTATATGGTATAGATTTTGGACAACTTTTGATGTATAACAAACACATGATTTTAGATACTTTTTAAATTTAATATTTATAAATAAAACAAAAAATAAGTCTAGATTGTGAGCAGTTGTACCAAGATTATAATTTATATATTTAATTTAGCACACGAAATGTACAAACAATATTTAATGGGGGTGCTATTTGCACCAAAAAATTGGCTAATGACATCAAAAAGTCAAAAAGCATGCATTGTTTTTTGTGCTTAATCATTTTTTGTTTATATATATATATATATATATATATATATATATATATTATATTTTGGGAAATTAATTAAAATACCCTAAGTTTGACCAACTGTTACCAAAATACCCTAAATTTTTTCAATTTTGCAAAAATACCCGCGATGGATCCCGCGATCGCGGGCTAGGGCTGACGTGGCACGTATTTTGGCCCCAAATGCCCCACGAAGCCCCTCAACTTTGGCCGCGGTGCACTTTTGGTCCCTGCCCGCGATCGCAGCCCGCGATGGCCCGAATTTTACACTTTTGGTCCCTGAAAATTTACACTTTCAGCCCCTGTACTTAGACGAATCTTGCATACTTTTACCGTTTTTTTCACAATTATTGTACTTTGAAGACGGATTTGTGGTTGAAATTCATTTGCACTTTTGAGATTTCATCCATAAATATCAGTAATATGCAATTCACAATTCACACTTGTTTCTTGCTTTCTTTCTTGATTTCTCTCTTGCTTTCTTTCTTTGAATTGCTTTCTCTCTTGATTTCTCTTCTCTCATTTCATCCACAAATGGCATCGTCATCAAACCCTAAGTCCACTCCTGAAAAAATGCCACCTCAAATCGAGGTCGCCATAGCAAAAAAGGAAAAGGAGATAGATGAACTAACAGAAGAGTGGAAAAAAATTATGGACAGGAAGGCAGTCCATTTGAGAAAGATCGAAGAGGAAGACAGGGAGATCAAAAGGATGAAAGGGGATATAAAAGCTCGGGAGGCTCGTGTTCGTCGAGAACAAGAAGCAATTCACCATATTCTGCAAGACTTCGCAATTATTCAAGCGAAGGTAAACGAGAAGCAAGCTTGGATTGATGAAACTAAATCAAATTTTAAGTAGGTGGTGGTTGTTTTAGTTGTTTTGTATTTTTTTTACTGCGTTGTTGTTTGTATTTTTTTTACCGTGTTGTTGTTTTGTATTTTTTTTTTGTTGTTAATTTCTCTGAAAAGTAGTTTTTAAGCCGCTGAACCACGATTAGGTTGGATACATCATGCAAGGTCAAGTCAGAGGTTACCTCATTCGTGGTTGCTAAAGTGTGTCCGGGTTGTGGTACACAATGGCCATACGTGGTTGCAAAAGCAGAAGCCGTTGAAGAAGGGTCAAAAAGATTGAAGATGAAGAGCCTGTTGGTCAGCGTAGAAAAAAGGTTCAAACAACCTAGCCAAGGGTCAGAAAGATTGAAGATGAAGAGCCTGTTGGTGATGTTTCTTTTTATATATGTTTTATCTTTGTTCTTATTAGGTGTTCCAATCAATAATCTTTGTGTTTAAGTATGCCAAGTGTGGGTTAATTGAATTCAAGCTTGTGGATTATGTTTTAAGATGTCAAAATCTTGATTGGCATTAGTACTGAAGAGAGTGGTAATCTAATTTGTGATCCATATTGGTTGTGCTTAAAGGGTAAGATATTCCTTTTGCTTATATGTAATAATGGGAAATTAATTAAAATGCCACAAGTCAAAGTTTGTGTTACCGAAATGCCACAAATCTCTCCCAGTTTACCGAGTAATAGGAAGATTTTATGAGGCGGAGGATTTTGCAACGAGTAATAGGAAGATTGAGGATCTCTATAATGAAGCCCTGGAAGGTCAATTCCTTTAAAACTAGATAGCATATGTATGTGTGTATATATAATATGAATATATATAGCTACATAGGCATTTCGGTAAACTGGGAGAGATTTGTGGCATTTCGGTGAACTGGGAGAGATTTGTGGCATTTCGGTAACACAACCTTTGACTTGTGGCATTTTAATTAATTTCCCTATAATAATATATATGATAATTCCATATCAACAACAATATCATTTACAAATCAACGTTTAGATCAACAGTATCATATGTGTTTGTTCCATATGGTTCAAGTTGTGACGGGCCCGTGGTGTGACTGACTGAATGTCTCCTTGGCACGGTTGAAGGGGCGGGATTTGGACACTCTCCACGAGTATGTCCTACGCATTGGCACCGAGTACATCTTCGTTGTATCGAACTTTCACCACGTGATGGACGTCTGTCGTTCTTTCTCGGTCTCCCGGCCCTGTTCTTATCCATTAAAGGTGGATAGCATAGTGGAAGCGGGTCGGGTGGATACACCCATGCTGCAGGGGGTCCAGCTGGGTTTATTACCTCCACGTATGTTTTCCGGTAATATTCGGACGTGAAGAAAGGTACAGCCAAGTCGCTGCAATCTGTACGACTCATATATCTTGCTGCAGCGATGGCATGGCCGCACGGCAACCCAGATTTATCCCATTCGCGACACGAACAAAGGTGGTCTTCCCTATTCACAATCGCGTGAATATAGTCATCATGCACCTCGTACTTCCCATACCCGATTGCTCTTACCGGCCATGTCGCCGCACGACGCGCCCTGTACTGAACGATATTCTCCGTCGTTGGTGTGAGTGCATTTTGCATCTCAGCTCCTTTTAGGCGTCGAATTTGGTACCACTCTTGTTGAAAGGCCCGAAAGTAGTCCATAAGATTAACAATCGGACATCTACGCGCAAAACGAGAGAGTGCATTCACAGACTCTGCACTATTCGAGGTCATAATGTCATACCGTTGTCCAGGAAAATGGGCCGCGGACCACCTCTCCGGTCCAGCATCGTCAAAGACTTTGGCTGCTTCCTTGACACTGTATCGTAGCATATTCATGTACTTGTTAAACTCCCGATCCGTATATGCTCTGCATGCCGCCCAATAGACATCCTTGTAGGTGGTAATACGTTTGTCCTTGGATTTGGCGTTCATCTCCAAATGTCGACAGCATATGGCGTGAGGGGCGTTTGGGTACATGGCAGAGATTGCGGCGCTTATGGAAGGAGCCCTGTCAGACATAAACACCAACCCTTGCGGGTCTCCGATAGCTTGTCTCAACATGGACATAAACCAAGTCCACTCGTCCCCGGTTTCAGACTTGCCTACGCCGAAAGCTACTGGAACGATGGAGTTATCCCCGTCCATGGCAACCGCCAGGAACATCATACCCAAGTAACGACCCTTTAAATGGGCTGCGTCTATTATCAGGACACGACGTAGATTTGCCAGAAATGTGCGGATCTGCAAAAACATAGGTTAAAATGTTATAGTTTATAATGTGTAAATGTTATAGTTTATAATGTGTAAACATATGACGTGTTAAAATATGTATCGCGGGTCCAAGGGCCACGAAGCACATCTCAAACCGTCCACGTGAATCGGTCCGTAGCTGCGTGACAGTACCAGGGTTCTGCAGCTACAAATTATATAAATATGTCGGGAGTCGTTCATACGACTCCTCGAACGTGCCTCTCACCATAAACAGTGCATGGCAGCGCGCACGCCATGCTTGGTGGTAATCAATCGTGACGCCGAACTGCCGGTGAACGTCGTGGACGATGTCCTTTGGACGCAATGACCTGCTAACATCAATAAATTTGTTTTTCAGGATCGCACCCAAAGTCTTTTTGCCGGCTTGTTTGTGGTGGGGATTAATTTGCGTCCTCGTACAAGTGTGTACGTCGTGCAACTTTCTAATCATTATCGCCCCTCCTTTGGGACCCGTGTGAATCGCGTACAACCTCCACTCACACTTTTCTCTAGCACATTCAACTACGTATTTGCTTTTGTCAGATGCCCGCACGCGACTTTGGAAACCCTCTTCCAAGAACTTGAGTCCGATCTGACTTGCTAAGAGATCCTTCGAATCGAATATCTGACCTGCTGTTAAACTTTCACTGCGAATATAAGGTGTAGGTTCGTAGCTTTGTGTCTGGGTATGGGAGTCTGGAAGAATAGGGGGCATATCAAAAAAGTCATTTATCTGACTACATGATTTTCTACTAGGGGTATATTCTTCGTGATCATCATTATCGTTGTCTGATCTGTCTATTTCAGAATTACCCGTTCTGAAAACGTGGGTTTCGTCATCAGCAACTCCAGCAGTACGCCATTCGTGTGGTTGTGGTGGTTGTTGTTGTTGAGAATCAGGCTGCTCTATTTGGAGGTCTTCGTCGTCGTCACCCTCCTCGTCACCGTCGTCGTCACCGTCGTCGTCACCGTCGGATACGCCGGGATACACAAAGAGTAATGGGGGTCTTTCTGAATCGACTGCAAGGTGCAGAAAAGTAGAGATATCCCCATCGTTGGATAAATCCACAAATGACCCATCGCCATTTTTAAACACTAACTTGCAAACATCAGAAGAGTTGATTCCACATTTTTGCATGGCGTATGCAACAAACTTCTGATAAGTATAGTTTACTGACACTTTTACACCATGCTTAGATTTATAAGCAAAATTCCATTCATTGTTATCTTGCACCCATTCACCATCAAACCAGAAATATAGCTTAGCTTTTGCAACAGATGAACTCATTTTTTCAGTAGTATCTCAAACACAAAATATTGCAGAAAGAAATATTGCAACACTGAAATCGTTGTGTGGGGATTATGGCTTGCATTTTACGTCTATTTATCAATGAAACAACCAACATATCAGAAAACCAATCTCTCATTTCATCCACAAACTGGTATTCCAAAAACATTGATTTAACATTGATTCAAACATGCAAATGAATTTCAACCTCAAATCCGTCTTTAAAGTGCAATAATTGTGGAAAAAACAGTAAAAACATGCAAGATTCGTCTAAGTTTAGGGGCTGAAAGTGTAAATTTTCAGGGACCAAAAGTGTAAAATTCGGGCCATCGCGGGCAGGGACCAAAAGTGCACCGCGGCCAAAGTTGAGGGGCTTCGCGGGGCATTTGGGGCCAAAATACGTGCCACGTCACCGTATCCCGCGATCGCGGGACCTCATCGCGGGTATTTTGGGTATTTTTGCAAAATTGAAAAAAATTAGGGTATTTTGGTAACTCAATGTTTGACTTAGGGTATTTTAATTAATTTCCCTACAAATAAATATAAAATAAAAAAAAAGAAAAGACAACACTATATATATCATATATATATAAAAAGATAATATATATATATATATATATATAAACAAAAAATGATTAAGCACAAAAAACAATGCATGCTTTTTGACTTTTTGGTGCACAAAAAATGATTAAGCACAAAAAACGATGTATGCTTTTTGACTTTTTGGTGTCATTAGCCATATTTTGGTGCAAATAGCCTCCCCCTATTTAATATACTGATTGACTTTTATGGATTTTGGATCCATCTAGAACCAATCAAGAATAATTATTTAATTTTAGTTGAATTAGATTGGAGACTTGAGATCATGTGAGACCAGACTATTTTTTTGAGACCGTGATACCAAAAAATTAACACTAAACCTTTACAACAAAAGACTGTGAAGGTACTGTGATGGTAAACCTTCACAGTGTTTTTGCTGTGAAGGTTCGTTGTTTTTCTTACCTTCACAATGAATCACTGTGAATGTTTAGTGTTAATTTATTGTTCTTACGGTCTCACAAAAATAGATTGGTCTCACATGAACCCAACCCTTAGATTGGATTCACATTTTTAACATTCAAATTAGATTGGTGGATTCATGACTAACAGTATAAAATTTAGTACAACCAAATGTCCAAATCCATTCAATCCAATAATCTTCTAGTTATTATTCAATTATCATCCAACTAGCATCCAATTAATAATCATATACAATTATTAACATTTTACGATGGTTTTTTCCTAAATTAAGAAAATATATGAATATATGGATGATCAATTAGTTGAAAATTGAATCAAATATTGGATGGATTCAACGTGATCCATTGAATAACCATTAATAATATACAATGGATGAAACTAATCTAATCCAATTATCATTGCATGTTCATTGTCTAGTAAGTTACACCTCAAGATTTCCTTTGAACCTTCACTGCCTACTTACTAGCATTCAATAGAGATGCTACAGGAAGCCCGACGGGGTCGCTTTGAACCTTCACCTTACTAGCATTCCTTTGAACCTTCACCTTCATTGCCTACTTAATCGGGGTCGCTTAAACTTCCCAAGCCTAATGAGTTCAAGGTTTTCAAGTGACAGACTCAACAATTATGCCAATCAAAATTTTTTAATATTTTTGTAACAACCCAAATTTGATAAAACATAATTCATAACATTTCAACCAAAAATGGTCCCAAAGTATACAAAATACATCGATCTCTACTCTAAGTACGCAGCAGATAAACACCTTCACAACTGAGATGCTACAGGAAGCCCGACGGTAAACTATAAGTCTCCACTAGACTATACCTCTTCTACAGCGCCACATCTTTCCATCTTCTCCAGATGAAACCCCAAACAAGACTCTAACCTGAAAATGGTTTTAGTTTTGGAAAAGCGAGGGTTAGACCATGAGGTCTAGTGAATTCCCTCCCGAAAACAGTTTAACAAACCATATATATATATATAATATGCAAACCACCATATACGCCCATCAAAATCATTTCAACCATTCAATATCACACTTGGGTATTTGCACAGTGTTCATAGATAAACTCTACCATGCGGTAGCATCCACGATCGGGGCCCAAGCCGACTCCCCTTTCGCCTACGGGACCCAAACAGACTCTCCATTTCCACATACACAGGAAACAGATTCCAGGCATACGAGGCATATAAATACTCTCCCAGGGGATATGTGATATCCTAAGGTACACTACTCCCACTGTGCAACCCGACTCCAAAACATCATATCAAGTAATGGATAGCAACACGTAAACCCAACATGTACATTTATAAACATTTTCATAACATGCGTGCATTAATGAACATTTCCACATCATGTAATAACAAGGCTTTTCAAAGTTTCAAATCATGCTATCATGCTCAATACCAATTTCAGTTATGAAAAGTTTAGCAAAAGATTTCATTTGTATAAAAGAGTTAAGGGAACTCACCTGAAGTTAGGTTATCCGTCACACAACCGAAACTCACTTTTTTTTCACCAATCGAACACCTGAATTGAGGTTTATAAAAGTGATGTTAAACCCTCTAATCATGCACCAAAAGACCCTTTTTAAACCCCTAACATAAACCCCAACGATGCCTCGATCCAAACCCGAACGAAAAACGAAGCAAAACGAGGAATCTACACACATCAGAGACTTGCGCCACTTGGCCCGTGGCCTCAGGCCGCGAGCTAGGCCGCGCAACTTCCTGGTTCAGACTTCCAATTTTGCACTTTGAAATTAAGCCCGAAATTTCACTCCAAAACCCCCCAAATCGATCCCAAGTGCTTGTAACCTTCCAAAATTGATAGTTTTAACTAATCAAACCTTTTGGAATCAAAACCCAAATCTAAAACACAAAAATCCCAAAGAAATCCATCCAATGGTTCATCCTTTTCATCCCAAAATCCACATTCTTGACATAACCCATTTCTACCATTGAAATGGTGAATGATTCTTAAAAAGAAGTTTGTAAACCAATAGGGAACTCACCAAGCATCCTATTTCCATTGAAAATAAGCTTAAGACTTCTTAATGGTTTACTTACAGGATTTCCAAACACAAATCTCACCAATCAAAGCAATAAGATGAATATTGGAGAAGAAACCATACCTAGAAGATGAAGTCTTCAAGGTTCTTGATGCAAATCCTCCTACCTCAATCTCCACAAGGGTTGTGTTCTCTCCTTCTCCTCTTCTCCAAGATGTAGCTATCCAAAAATGAAGAAGAGAAAGGGTTTTAGGGTTTTTACCCCCATTTATTCCTTAAATTTTGCCACCAAATCCATAAGTTCCATTTTGTTCACACTTTGGCACCCAAACTTCCAATTACTTCATATTTTGAGGACATGAGGTGTTACAATACCTCCCCCTCAAAAGAATTCCGTCCCCGGAAGTCCATTGTCGAACAAATGCGGGTATTTTGAATTAGCTTTTGATTCCGAATCCTACATTGTCTAACAACTTTTAAGAATTGCAATTGTACTTCCACATGACCAACTTCTTTGTATCTCAACTTCTCGACTTTCTAGTTGAAAGACTGTTTCCGACCCTACGACAAAATCCAACTCCTCCTTCATTCATATTGTTTGCAAAGGTACACCGTTCCAAAATTCCAACCAACACTTTCCCAAACTAGAGACGTGAATCACACCATGAATGCTCTATAACTTCACCGACTACATTTAGTTCATACATTATCTCTCCTATTCTTCTGATAACTGCCATTGCTCTAAAAAGTCGTAGTCCAACTCCACTTTCCTTACGAAACGCACTACTTCATTCTACGGGTATGTCTTCCACATCCCGTCGTCCCCCGACTTGAGATTCGAAATACTCATGTTTCCCAATCTAATCAACTTAATTCCAATAAATCACCCAAACATTCCTGATCAAAATCAACAACGTACGATATCTTCCAAAATCGTCCCACGATTATCCACAACATTTTTTACGTCGGTAAATTGCAAAATTGGAATACTTGCAATCTCCTCGATCAACTATACCAAATGTACCAACCATACCTGTAACATCCCGGGTCAACCGTACTCCACTTTGTCCATATCTGGACTCACGGTTTTAAAACGCTCTTAATTTAAGGGTTTCACGCACCACTTTACTTCTCTAACAGCATGAATCCCCGACAAAGAGTAACCACTCAATTCGTCCACATAATACAGAGTCACCCTTAGATCATCATTTTAAGCTCACCATCATGAGCTCCTTTATCATACCACACCCACTTCAAAAATTTGCATCTCTCCAATATAGCGTACGCCTGACACAAATAACACTTCACCCCCTTGAAACCACATTGATCACACACACATCAAAGGTTACCAGATTAAATGGTCCAAACACACATCAACCATCACGCCATTACCCACTTGGCATACAAAATATAAGAAGGAAGCTTTAACGACCTAATACTTGAATAATTCGTCCACCATTTTGAAATAAATTCCAACTTCACTCGCCCCACAAGGAGGAGCGACCCCTCTCACACAAAGTTACTCCAAATAATCTTAACAATCGAAGCAAAGTTTAGACTAATTGCCCAAAATAGGTTTCACACACAAGAACCATAACATATATCACGACCCTTTTATCATACCATCGATTGTAGATCATTTGCCTGCCAATGCCATTGCTTCAAATAATGCTCCACTTTTTCGGTGTCACTTATCAATCTTCTTACTTTCAGTTTACCCACTCAATCAGACCTACATTCTTCACCTCTTCACGCTAGCATGACATGTCGTCCACCCATCAACACCCACTCCTTTTTCGACCAATACAAGCGTGACGATAGTGTTTACATTATTATGCCTAACCAAACGGCTACCACAATTCTCACCCACGATAATCAGTCAGTCATCCTTCAAACAACACCCACTGCTCGAAAGCACCACGCGTCTCCCGTTCTCCAAACAGAGTTATCCTGCCCACCTCTTTTAAGGGGGAGATGATGTAATACCCCGGGTAAGTTCGTTAGTTAAATTCCCTTTCCGTTAAATAAAGTTAACTTTAAAATTGGATGTTTAGGTTAAGTTTGGGTAAATTTATAAGTTTAGGGGTGTTGGGTCATTATTGAGAAATTCAAGGTCTAGATGGTAAATTTGGTTTGATATTATCTCATTCAGATTTCAGATATTTCCAGAAATAGAAAATATCAGTTTAGTGTATGTGTGTGTGTTTGAGAGAGAGTAAGAAGAAGAAAGAAAGGGTTTTTGGCTAAGACATCAATTGGTGCACTTGGAACTGAATTCAGGTATGTTTCCTTTACAATTTATGTGTGTAATTGCTATTAGGTAGTTTCTATCGGATTAGAATAGTCAATTACACCTCTGGTAATAATTCAGTCGAATTCTGGGTGAAAATGGGATGAACTGACAGTAGTTTCCGGATAGATTAAAGGTGTCCGGGTAGTTTTGTTGTTAGTGTCCGGATGATGTTCTAAAGGTGTCCGGAAGATTCAAGTACCCGGTAAGTTCCTATTTTCCTTAAGGTTTCCGGGTGGAATGAGATACCGGATGGTATCCGGATTGCTTTGGTGTCCGGGTGTTATCCGGATTGTCTGTGTTGTCCGGAATGTCTGTTATCCGGATTGAGTATGTATCTGGAAAGCCCTGTTGTCCGGATAGTTTTGTGTTGTCCGGATAGTTTGGTTGTTTGATCAATTTTGAGAGTTTAGATGCTTTTGGGTATCCAATGACCTGTGTCTTGTTAATTATTGGATGGGGAATGAATGAGGATTGAATGCATTATGGACTCGACTTAAGTTCGGGTTTGGGGGTAACATTTGAGGATTAGAGCTATCTAGAGTACCTAGCTTTAGTAAGACGTGTGTGTTCTATTTGGTAAAGAGATATTTGTGTTTAATTATTTCAGATACTGTGAATCGAAGGTGAAAGCTGAGTTCTTTGTGGAAGGAGTTTTGGATAAGCAAACAAGTGAGTTTTACTTAAAATGTTTTCTAACTGGAATACATATATGTGAATGAGTGTAATAATGTGCATATTATGTTTATATGAGTATTACACTGCATGGATGCTAGTTGGCCGGGCTTAGGACCGGTGAAAGTTGGTTGTACAGAGGGACAGTGGTGTTGGCTGTATTTAGTACAGTTGTGTATATTAATTAATTGGCTCGCAACCAATTAATATGGCCAAGAGAATGAGATGGAAAGATACATGATGCATGAGTCTTAATTGGTATTCTTATGTGAATTATGTGGATGATGTTGTGCAAATGGTTTTTAACTAACGAGGATTTTCTCACTAGACCTCAAGGTCTAACCCTCATTTTGTTTTAAAAATATGTATTCCAGGTCGTGGATCGAGTAAGAGCAAATAAGAAGGTTAAACGCGAATAGCTTTTGGAGGACTATGTAGTTGAAGACTATGATGTGTTTAGTAGATATAGCATGTTGTAGTAATGATGTAAATTACTATGTAAACGTTTGTAATGATGTACTGAATGTTTGTAAAAGACTAGGGGACCGTATTTGTTATATAATGTATCTCTTGTTTTAACGACGTTATGCAATGTATGTTATTTGAACTATGTATGGGATTCCGGGTCGTTACAGATGGTATCAGAGCCCTAGTTTAAGGGATTTAGGTATTAGTATCTGTACCTAGACTTAAACTGCATGTGAAGTAGGATGTCCCTATTATTGTAGAACCTTGGGGTGTTAAATATAAAAAGGTAGAAGGAACATCATGTAAGGTAATTTCATTTTACACCTGGCCAGTGTAATTGTGATCTTATAGGTACGTGTTTGAACTGGAATACCTTGTTATATGGGGTATGTGCTTATGTGTATATTAACCTTGTCTGAATCAACAGAATGGCAAGTGGTACTAGACAAACGAATCGAGAAGGAGGAGGAAATCCGAATAGAACAAACCCAACAGCCGAAGGAAGGGGAAGAGGGGGAGAAAGAGGTGGAGGCAGAATTGGAGGCAGAATTGGGGGTAGAACTGGGAGTGGAACTCCGCCACGATGTAATGAATTTGTTACTAGGGACGATCTAACAGCCGAAATGGGAAGACTGCAGGCCAGTATACAAGCCATGTTTGATCGAACTCGTCATAATGAAGCTGATACACCAGATCCTAGTCATGAAGACGAGATGCCTATTACACCTACAATCACACCAGTACTAAGAAAGTGTGACTATAAAATGTTCTTAAGTTGTAAGCCTCCAACTTACTCGGGAGATCGGGATCCAGTAAAAGCTATGAAGTGGCTGAAGGAAATAGAAGCCATCTTCAAGATTAGTAAATGCGCTGAAGAGGATAGAGTACTCTATGGAACTGCAATGTTGAAAGGCGATGCCCTATACTGGTGGGAAGCACATATGTCCTCGGGAGGATCTGATATATATTCTACTTACTCTTGGGAATAATTCGCGATAGCTTTCAGGAAACAGTTTTGTCCTCAAGCCGCAGTTAAACAATTGGAAGGGGAGTTTATGAACTTGCAGCAAGGGACTTTGTCAGTTCGGGACTATACCGCTCGTTTCTTGGAAAAGTCTCGTTTTGCGGAATACTACGTTGCTACGGAGGCCATGAAGATTGAAAGGTTTATCTTTGGATTGAATGCAGAAGTCAGAAGTTTTGTGATTGTTAAAGGACCAGAAACTTTCTCCGCCGCAGTAGACGCCGCGGAAACCGTGGAACAAGATAAAGGGAGAAGTACTAGTGATAAGAATGTGGGGAAAAGAAAGTGGGAAGGACCGCAGTATGATCCGAAGAAGTCCAGGTTTCAGCGATTTGATAACCGTCCACCTTTCCGACCAGTTGAAAGACCTTGCCCAAAGTGCCACCGTTTTCATCAAGGAAGTTGTCAAGTTGATCCTAGAAACTGTTATAAGTGTGGAAAGATCGGTCATATTTCTAAAGAATGTCGAGTAGTTAGATTTTGTTACTCGTGCAATTCTCCTGATCACCTTCAGTCCGATTGTCCACTGTGGAGAATACAACTGGGTGGTACGTCAGTAAGACCAACGGGTGTTAGACCGGTAGTACCAAGGCCAGAAGTACCAAGAGCAAGGGACCGTGTCTTCCAGATGACAGAGCAAGAAGCAGATGAGACTCCCGATGTGGTTACAGGTACATTCTTAATAAATTCTACACGTGCTAAAATGTTATTTGATTCCGGTGCAAACCGATCGTTTGTGTCGCCTTCTTTTGCTGCCTATATGCATTTAAAGCCTAAAGTGTTAGATCATGCGTTAATGGTAGATACGGCTAATGATAATCAAGTACCGGTTAATGAGGTATTTGATAGTTGTGTAATAAACATAGATGAGTGTGGAGTGCCTATTCAGTTATTTCCTATAGCCTTGATCGAGTTTGATGTGGTAGTGGGAATGGATTGGTTAGCCGAGAATCAGGCTAATATAGTTTGTGATAAGAAGTTGATAAATGTTGTCTTACCTGAGAAGGGACCAGTAGTGATTTATGGTGACCGTAAAAATCATCAGTCTTGCTTTATCTCTTTGTTGAAAGCTCGTAAGTGTATCAATAAAGGTTTCTCAAGTTACTTAACTTATGTGATAGATATTAAGCTAGAAAAGAATAAGCTGGGAGATATCCTGGTTGTTCGTGAATTTCCGGAAGTTTTTCCAGAAGATCTGACTAGCCTTCCGCCCGTTAGACAAGTAGAGTTTGGTATAGATCTGATTCCTGGAGCCGCTCCTGTTGCCCGTGCACCGTATCGTTTGGCACCTGCAGAGATGAAAGAGATGATGACTCAACTGCAGGATCTTTCCGATAAAGGCTTCATCAGACCCAGTTCTTCGTCGTGGGGAGCACCGGTTCTGTTTGTGAAAAAGAAGGATGGTTCGATGAGAATGTGTATTGATTATCGGGAACTGAATAAGCGCACAATCAAGAACAAATATCCGCTTCCTAGAATTGATGACCTCTTTGATCAACTAGTTGGAGCTTGCTATTTCTCCAAGATTGATCTGTGATCTGGTTATCATCAACTGAAGGTTAAAGAAGAAGACGTTCTGAAAACTGCTTTTCGCAAACGGTATGGTCACTATGAATTCTTAGTAATTCCTTTTGGATTGACGAATGCCCCAGCTGCTTTTATGGATTTAATGAATAGAGTATGTAATCCATATCTCGATAAATTTGTTATTGTGTTTATCGATGATATCCTTATCTACTCCCGGTCCAAAGAAAAGAACGCCCAACATCTTCGTTTAATTCTGGAATTGTTGAAGAAGGAACAGTTATACGCTAAGTTCTCTAAATGTGAATTCTGGCTACGGAAAGTTCAGTTTCTGGGGCATGTAGTTTCCGAGAAAGGTATTCAAGTTGATCCGACGAAGGTAGAAGCAATTGAAAAATGGGAACCGCCGAAGACGCCAACGGAAGTACGAAGTTTTCTGGGTTTAGATGGTTACTATCGAAAGTTTATAAAAGATTTTTCTCGTATCGCTACGCCTCTCACTAAGCTAACCCGGAAGAATCTAAAGTTCGAATGGAAAGCAGAACAGGATGAAGCATTCCGAATATTGAAAGAGAAACTCCGTAGCGCACCGATACTAGCATTACCTGAAGGTTCCGATGATTTTGTTGTTTACAGTGATGCTTCCAAATTGGGATTGGGTTGTGTACTAAACTACTAATGCAGCGTGGAAAGGTTATTGCTTATGCTTCTCATCCGTTAAAAGATCATGAAAGGCAGTATCCTACACACGACATGGAACTGGCAGCAGTTGTTTTCGCGTTGAAGATTTGGAGACATTACCTTTATGGCTCTAAATGTCAAATTTATACTGATCATAAGAGTCTCCAACATCTTTTCGATCAGAAGGAACTAAATATGAGGCAAAGAAGATGGCTAGAATTGGTGAATGATTACGACTGTGAAATCCTTTATCATCCGGGAAAGGCGAATGTGGTAGCTAATGCACTGAGTCGTCAAGAAAGGAGTGGAACGATAAAAGCCATTGCACTAAGAGCTGAACTCCTACCTAACATATTCGATGAACTGAAGAAGTGCCAAGTGGAAGCTTTTCAAGAAGAACATTTGAAACCAGAACGGTTAGTGGGGTTATCAGCATTGCTAATGAAAGATGATCGTGGGTTATTGTGTCTGGGGAACAGAATTTGGGTGCCTCGTTTGGGTGGTTTACGTGATCGTGTACTACAAGAAGCTCATCAATCTCGATTCTCTATTCATCCAGGTACGAATAAGATGTACAAAGATCTGAAACAATTTTATTGGTGGCCGGGAATAAAAAGGAGTATTGCCCAGTATGTGGAAGGTTGTACTACTTGTAAGAAGGTGAAGATTGAACATCAGAAGCCGTTTGGGCAATTACGAGGTTTAGAAATACCGATGTGGAAATGGGATCAGATTACTACAGATTTCATCACGAAGTTACCAAGGACTCCGAAAGGGTTTGATGCTATTTGGGTGATCGTTGACAGGTTGACAAAGTCTGCTCACTTCCTACCAATAAAGGAAACCTATTCATTGGAAGGACTAGCCAAACTGTATATCAATGAAATAGTAACAAGACATGGAGTTCCAATTTCGAATATCTCTGATCGTGACAGCCGTTTTACCTCAAGATTCTGGAGAAGTTTTCAAAAGGAAATGGGAACGCAGATAAAGTTAAGTACATCGTATCATCCTCAAACTGACGGTCAGAGTGAACGAACGATTCAGACTTTGGAAGATATGTTACGGGCCTGCATTGTTGACTTTGTGGGATCGTGGGATAAGAACTTGCCACTGATAGAATTTGTCTACAACAGTTACCATTCCAGCATACAAGCGGCACCGTTTGAAGTTCTGTATGGTAGAAAATGCCGAACGCCTCTGTGTTGGAACGAAGTGGGAGAGAAACAGTTAGCAGGGCCAGATATAGTCTAGTTGACTGCGGATAAGATTTCTCAGATTCGGGAACGTTTGAAAGTAGCTCAAGATAGACAGAAAAGCTACGCCGACCGACGCCGAAAGCCGTTAGAATTCCAAGTTGGAGATTTTGTGATGTTAAAAGTCTCGCCTTGGAAAGGAGTCATTCGATTCGGGAAACAAGGTAAGTTGAGCCCGAGGTACATTGGACCGTTTGCAATCATAGAAAGGATCGGTGAAGTAGCCTACAGGTTAGATCTTCCGCCAGAGTTAAGCAGGATTCAAAATGCGTTTCATGTATCGAATTTCCGAAAGTGTTTGGTTACGCCAGATCAGGCAGTTTCTCTACCAGATATTCAAGTTGATGAAAAGCTGAATTATGTGGAGGAACCGGAAACCATAGTTGACCACAAAGTTAAAGTGTTGCGGAACAAAGTAATCAGACAAGTGAAAGTTCAGGGGAGACATCATAGGGGTCAGGATGCTACTTGGGAATCAGAATCAGATATGAGGACAAAGTACCCGCACCTTTTTGCCTAAACCGAATTCCGGGACGAAATTCTTTTAAGGGGGAGATGATGTAATACCCCGGGTAAGTTCGTTAGTTAAATTCCCTTTCCGTTAAATAAAGTTAACTTTAAAATTGGATGTTTAGGGTAAGTTTGGGTAAATTTATAAGTTTAGGGGTGTTGGGTCATTATTGAGAAATTCAAGGTCTAGATGGTAATTTTGGTTTGATATTATCTCCTTCAGATTTCAGATATTTCCAGAAATAGAAAATATCAGTTTAGTGTATGAGTGTGTGTTTGAGAGAGTAAGAAGAAGAAAGAAAGGGTTTTTGGCTAAGACATCAATTGGTGCACTTGGAACTGAATTCAGGTATGTTTCCTTTACAATTTATGTGTGTAATTGCTATTAGGTAGTTTCTATTGGATTAGAATAGTCAATTACACCTCTGGTAATAATTCAGTCGAATTCTGGGTGAAAATGGGATGAACTGACAGTAGTTTCCGGATAGATTAAAGGTGTCCGGGTAGTTTTGTTGTTAGTGTCCGGATGATGTTCTAAAGGTGTCCGGAAGATTCAAGTACCCGGTGTTTGGGCAAAAAATCACGTCGCTCGACCGCGACCAGAACAAGTAAGACGTATGATTAAGGACTACATCTTGTATTAAGATAAGGTCTCGACAAAGACCTAGAACACCATCGTCGTCCCTCGTAAAAGGTAAGTCGAGAGTTCCTTACGACGCTCGACCATAGCGTCGCCCGATCCGCACGACTATTATATAAGGACGTGCGACCTCGACCAAAGCTAACGTTCACCATGACCGTTTATTAAGTGTTTAATGCAGGAATAAAAGTCATTAAGGAGCAACGACTATAACCGACGCAATCATTAAATAGCCGGCGACCGTAACGGACGAAGATCATTATTCCGGCGACCGTTTCCAACCGTTAAGGCCATTAAAGGAGCATTCATGGATGAAGCTAAGGACACGAAGACTATAAATATCAAGCTCAATCAACATTTCAAGACATGGAATATCCGGCGATTAACAACCGAAGCAATATTCAAGAACACCTGAAGTGAAGAACCATTATTCTAAGTATCGCTCTCGACGCACGACAACAACCCTCGACCAGCAGTTCACACTTTGTTTCGTACACGACAAACACCTGTTTTTACGTTCAAACACTTGTACTTTACATTTCGAAGCATTTTCTTCATTTGTATTGTAATCACTGTACGATCGACACCAGTATCCAAGGACATCGCCCCTGATTGGCGACCATAGTATAGCGACGACACCCACTGTCGTCCGCAGGTTTTTTCCTCATTTGAGGTTTTTCCTGCGTCATCAAATCCCTTGTTTCTTTATTTTATTTATCGTCGCACGTCTCGTCGAAAGATCCTTTCTTTAGTTGATTAAGTCCACATCGACCTTAAGTTGTCCCTTTGGTGCGATTTTTGGCATTAACAGTTTGGCGCCATCCGTGGGACTACATCTAGAGAAAATCCTCGACGAACGTGCATTCTACTAATAGTTTCTTGGAGTTTCTTCTATTTTCTGTTGCAGGAAAATGGCAGCCCCTGGAAATCCGTAGCAAGCCGTCGCTCAGATGTATCAGGAGCTCGAGGTTGCCAGGAATCAACTCAATGCAATGGCAGAGAAGAATCGCAGAGCAGCTGAAGAGATCGCGCGACTAAGGAATCCTTTTGGACCCCAGAATGATCCTAGACCATTCATTCAGAATCCAGGTCCGGGACCAAGCCCGTCCGCACAGAATCAGCATCCAGGTCCATTCATGCAGAATCAGCAGCCGGGTCCGTTCATTCCGAATCCCCAGTCTGGGCAGATTCCCCCTCAGCACATCCGACCACCACCCTTGAACAATGGATCCCAGCCGTTTTCCCAGCCGTTCCAAAGTGGTCCGCAACCTTTCCAGCAAGGATCGCAATCTTTCCAGCAGAGATCGCAGCCATTTCAGCAGGGACCACAATCGTTTCAGAATGGACCACAACAATTCCACTATGGGTCGCAACCATATTTTGTCCCGTTCAACGGGGACGCCAATGGTTCGTCGCATGGTAATGGCACTAGTCCAGGGACCAATCCCTCGACAGGGGCAAACCCTGATCTTAACGATCCCGTCGCCCAGCGTTTGAAGATGTTAGAAGACCAAAATGAGCGCGTCCTGTCCTTGCTCGCCAAGTTGCCTAGGGCAGCCGTGCCTGTCGACGTCGAGCCTCGCTCGGGGTATCAGGCGTCACCCTTCATCGACGAGATCGCCACCGTCGAGGTCCCAAAGAAGTATAACATTCCTGCCTTCACTCCCAAGTATTCGGGTGTGACCGATCCAACCGAGCATGTCGCGCAGTATAAGCAACTCATGTGGACAATCTCGATTCCACACATGTACCAGGAAGTATGCATGTGCAAGAGTTTCGGGGCGACTCTCACTGGTCCAGCTCTCCAGTGGTTGATCAATCTCAAACCAAAATCTATCGGGTCGTTCGCCGAATTGGTCAACCAATTCTCCCGGCAATTCGCCAGCAGTCGTAAGATGGAAAAGCAGACTAGTGATCTGTACTATGTCGTGCAGAAGACCAATGAGTCTATTCGAAGTTATTTCAATAGATTCAATGCCGAAATGATCAGTATCCGCAATTGTGACATCAAAACTGCGATCGAAGCCTATAAGCGTGGTCTGGATGATAGTTCGGGTCTATACACCGATCTGACCAAATATCCCCCAGAGAATTTCGAAGACGTCCGAGCTCGAACCTTAGCATATATGTGGGTCGAGGATGATGCCGCCTTTCGTCGCAAGCACACTGACGACTAGAAGTCGTTAGGCGTCAGAAAGCCAGAGTTCAAGATAAAGGTTGTTTCCAGAATAGAGCCCGCACGCCAAATTTCAAATGTTCGTTTCAAGACGAAAGCAGAAGCCAAAACCGCGACTAAGTTCACTCAGTACCCCAAGATCTCCTCTTATGGGTTCAAAGGGTCAGCTAAAGACTTAGTCGAAGCTCTGAAGACCACCCAAGCAACCATCCGGTGGCCGAAGAAGTCTGACTTGGACGATGCTAAGAAGGATAAATCAAAGTGGTGCGACTTCCACGTCGACCATGGTCATGCGACAGATGACTGTATCGCACTCAAGAAGGAATTAGCATATCATGTTCCACAAGGTAATCTCAAAGATATTATTGATGATGACGTTCTTCCAGCTAATAGCCACCGATCGTCAGTGCCTAAGCTTGCAAAGATCATCAATTGCATCACTGGTGGTTCGGACGTATGTGGTCTGACGTACTCCGCAGCTAAGCGTCATGCCAGTCAAGCATTCGACGACCGGCCTATTCCTCGTTCATCCAGACCCAAAGGAGATTTGGAACTAGAAGCCATGAAGATCGTGTTCGACCAAGTCGACCTCGACGACTCGTACCAAAAGCATAACGACGGGTTGATCATTCAACTCACGGTCGGTAACTGTTTGACGCGCCGAGTATTGGTAGACGGGGGCAGTTCAGCAAACGTCATTTTTCTCAACACTATCAAAGCCATGGGAATTGATCGCTCAGAAATCACCCGACGTTCGACAACTTTGGTCGGTTTCAATGGAGAAGAGACGAGCACCTTTGGAGAGATAATTTTGCCCGTCTATGCCGGAGGAGTCAATAAGCAGACTAAGTTCGGTGTTATCGACTGTGCGTCAGCCTATAACATCATCTTAGGTCGACCATGGATTCATGAAATAAAAGTCGTTCCCTCGACATATCATCAAATCATGAAATTTCCTACGCCGTGGGGAATCCAAGAGATCAGAAGCGAGCAAAAAGTCGCTCGAGATTGCTATAAAGCCACCTTGAAGCTGCGAAAATAGGCCGTCAAGAACGTCACTCCAACCCAAGGCAAAACACGATCATAAGAGTCACGACAGGTTTGTTTCTTTTTTCTGAAATAACAGGTTCGCCAGGTCGTGCGACGCGTATATTGTGGTGATTTACGACGACATGTCCCAGATCTAGCATATCGTCTCAAAGCCACCACAAGGAGGCAAGATGATACAATATATCCAGAGGCCCAGCATGAAAACCAAAAATTCAAGGTATTTCAGAACACTCGACAAGAAGGTACGTTCCTTACCCTTTTTCATTTTTTACATATGATTATTTACCAAGACAATTATTGACTTAAGCATCGGAGGGTCGTTGGTTAGCCAACGACCAAACCCCCGACATCGTTTTATCGCAGGATCGCACGACATAGATGATCAGGTCCATGACTTGATCACACCTCATAGCTCGTCGAACGACTTAATCGCACGATCTTATAGTCTAAACGACTTTGCAGTCTGAGTTTCTTAACTTAGAAAAACTTCGCGTTTTGAATGTATGCCTTAGTCGCATGTATTTATGTTTGTCAGCATAATAAAAAACCTTACGATTTATGTGTCAATGGGTGCTTTAATCGCATGCTCTCATATTACGCTCTTACTCTTGCTCTAACAATAGGCGACGTAGTTGCATGACTTATCATGTATTCCACAATCAGTTACATAACTAACAACATTTATGTGACGAGATTGTCAATTCGATAAAAAAAACTTCCATTTCATCAGGTCAATATGTTACATCCAAAAAATTGACCACCAACGGCCAGCAAAAACAAAGGAAGTAAAAATACCTAAACTGCAGGAGGAGCGTCCAACGCATTATTGCCTGAGGTCCCGACCTGAGGATCATCATCTGCCATTTCCCTCGTTCGACTTAGGGCTTGCAGTTCGTACTGAGCATCGAAAAGCTGAATAGCTAACTCATCGGCGCGTGCCAAAGCCAACCTCTCCCTCTCCAACGCCGCCTCCTCCCTTTTCAAAATAGACGCCACGAACTCCTCGGCTTTCGACATCTCGGCGTACAATGCCAGAGATGATTGGAACGTCTAAAAATACACGAAAAAGTGTTAGACAACGAACGACATCGAACGTTGAAACATGTCATGAAAGATTGACACTTACTGAGAACGCCAGACTGACAACCTGAGATCCTATCTCTCCGACCGGAACCCCGTGAAAACGCTCCCTGAAAGATGGAAGCAAACACCTCTCCAAGTGAGGAAACAACGTCGTCCCGTCTAGGACACCATCCGCCATAAAGTCCGACGGCAGTGAAAAATTAACCGTCGTGACTTCGGCCGACGACCCCTCGCCCCTGACGGCAGATGATGGGGTTGACATCTTGAACACCTGTCTCGTCATTGTCGCCGGAAGCGCCGAACTTGCCGGTGTCGCGTCCATCGCGCCAGGACGGCTGGATGACGCCTTCGCCTTTTTAGGCAGAACAACTCTCGATGAGTTATCAACCCTCGATGACGGTTCCCTCAGGAACGTCTTCCTAGTTCTCTTTTGGCTCGGCCCAGCTGTCGAAACGTCTTCACCTCGAAGGGCACGCATGATCTGCTTCCCTCTCGCCTTAGAGACTGATTTCCTCTTAGTCGACACTAACCAGGAAATACATGAAACATCAGATGGAAAATATAAATGGTGAAAATCAACAATCGTAAAATGTTTACCGGTCGTTTCCTCTCGTTCAACGTCCACCGCCACGTCCTCGTCTTCGGCCACCAATTGCCACGTAACGAAAGATCGTTCGTCAACGCTAAGACTCAAGAACTTGTTGATCTTAGACTGGGAATCCGCAGTCGGTTTCACTTCGTTAAACTGAATCTCTGAGGATAACAGGAGAAGAATGGTAAGTAAAAGCCATAAAAATGAAACTCAGAAAATGGCGAAGCATACCTGTCTTATTCCAGCCTGACCGCATCCAATCGCTGTTGGAATCCAGTGAATCGGCAAGAACAAACACATACCTCGACTTCCACCCACGATCATTAACACCAGTTCCCAAAACCAAAGAACGATCACCCCTGAACTTAGAATAAGGACTATAACGCCAGTTCTTATCCTTTTTAACTTGATACGCCGCCAAGAAATCATTCATGATCATAGGAGACTCCCATTTTACGGACGCTCGCTCAATAACCAGTAGAACTCGCCAAAGTTAGGACATCAATTGTCCCGGCGACACATCGAAATCATGCATGAATGACTTAGATAAACCAGAAAACGGCCACTGAAACCCTATCTTAAAAGGATACTCATACAAAGCAATATATCCCTCGGGGCAGTCCATAGAACGAACAATCCCCGGACACCGCAACTCTATATTTGCCGAGATTTTTGCCAAACTCCTAAAAGCATCTAAGTCTACGTGATTCATGATAAGGCTAACAGGTTCTGTCGACATTGTGAATCGGAGGACAGAACAAGATAAACGCTCTAAACTGCTAGCCGAAGATTCGCAAAGATTCGAATAAGTTCGAGTGAAAATTGGTAAAAAATCAGAACAAAATCCCTTCCCAAAAAACACTTTGAAAACGTATCAAGAAAAGATCCGTCGTGATCTCTATTTATGCGGACGGATATATCAGATCAAGTCCTTCGGCAAATCAACACGCGTCCATGCACTTTCGTATACCCACCCAGATCTTCGACACCTGTCCTCGACAGCTGGTAAGCATCATCGCGCGTCAGTATGACGTCACAACTTTTCAACTTCTCGTTCAGTTAAAGGCGAACCGGACTAGTTCCACGACAACCAGGTAAGTCCCTCAACCCAGGTCACAAGTCTAAGCGTTCGACAAGCAAAATTTAAAACTTAAATTTGACATTCAATTTTCTAATTTTGGGGGCAAACTGTTTGGGCAAAAAATCACGTCGCTCGACCGCGACCAGAACAAGTAAGACGTATGATTAAGGACTATATCTTGTATTAAGATAAGGTCTCGACAAAGACCTAGAACACCATCGTCGTCCCTCGTAAAAGGTAAGTCGAGAGTTCCTTACGACGCTCGACCATAGCGTCGCCCGATCCGCACGACTATTATATAAGGACGTGCGACCTCGACCAAAGCTAACGTTCACCATGACCGTTTGTTAAATGTTTAATGCAGGAATAAAAGTCATTAAGGAGCAACGACTATAACCGACGCAATCATTAAACAGCCGACGACCGTAACGGACGAAGATCATTACTCCGGCGACCGTTTCCAACCGTTAAGGCCATTAAAGGAGCATTCATGGATGAAGCTAAGGACACGAAGACTATAAATATCAAGCTCAATCAACATTTCAAGACATGGAATATCCGGCGATTAACAACCGAAGCAATATTCAAGAACACCTGAAGTGAAGAACCATTATTCTAAGTATCGCTCTCGACGCACGACAACAGCCCTCGACCAGCAGTTCACACTTTGTTTCGTACACGACAAACACCTGTTTTTACGTTCAAACACTTGTACTTTACATTTCAAAGCAATTTCTTCATTTGTATTGTAATCACTGTACGATCGACACCAGTATCCAAGGACATCGCCTTTGATTGGCGACCATAGTATAACGACGACACCCACTGTCGTCCGCAGGTTTTTTCCTCGTTTGAGGTTTTTCCTGCGTCATCAAATCCCTTGTTTCTTTATTTTATTTATCGTCGCACGTCTCGTCGAAAGATCCTTTCTTTAGTTGATTAAGTCCACATCGACCTTAAGTTGTCCCTTTGGTGCGATTTTTGGCATTAACACCCGGTAAGTTCCTGTTTTCCTTAAGGTTTCTGGGTGGAATGAGATACCGGATGGTATCCGGATTGCTTTGGTGTCCGGGTGTTATCCGGATTGTCTGTGTTGTCCGGAATGTCTGTTATCCGGATTGAGTATGTATCCGGAAAGCCCTGTTGTCCGGATAGTTTTGTGTTGTCCGGATAGTTTGGCTGTTTGATCAATTTTGAGAGTTTAGATGTTTTTGGGTATCCAATGACCTGTGTCTTGTTAATTATTGGATGGGGAATGAATGAGGACTGAATGCATTATGGACTCGACTTAAGTTCGGGTTTGGGGGTAACATTTGAGGATTAGAGCTATCTAGAGTACCTAGCTTTAGTAAGACGTGTGTGTTCTATTTGGTAAAGAGATATTTGTGTTTAATTATTTCCGATACTGTGAATCGAAGGTGAAAGCTGAGTTCTTTGTGGAAGGAGTTTTGGATAATCAAACAAGGGAGTTTTACTTAAAATGTTTTCTAACTGGAATACATATATGTGAATGAGTGTAATAATGTGCATATTATGTTTATATGAGTATTACACTGCAGGGATGCTAGTTGGCCGGGCTTAGGACCGGTGAAAGTTGGCTGTACAGAGGGACAGTGGTGTTGGCTGTATTTAGTACAGTGGTGTAAATTAATTAATTGGCTCGCAACCAATTAATATGGCCAAGAGAATGAGATGGAAAGATACATGATGCATGAGTCTTAATTAGTATTCTTATGTGAATTATGTGGATGATGTTGTGCAAATGGTTTTTAACTAACGAGGATTTTCTCACTAGACCTCAAGGTCTAACCCTCATTTTGTTTTAAAAATATGTATTCCAGGTCGTGGATCGAGTAAGAGCAAATAAGAAGGTTAAACCGCGAATAGCTTTTGGAGGACTATGTAGTTGAAGACTATGATGTGTTTAGTAGATATAGCATGTTGTAGTAATGATGTAAATTACTATGTAAACGTTTGTAATGATGTACTGAATGTTTGTAAAAGACTAGGGGACCGTATTTGTTATATAATGTATCTCTTGTTTTAACGACGTTATGCAATGTATGCTATTTGAACTATGTATGGGATTCCGGGTCGTTACATTATTCACCGCCCCCTTCTAACGGAAACACAAAGGTCATAACTCGACCATATTCTACTCAATTGACAATTTCCACTTCCCAAGCCTTTCCTTATCCTCAATTGTAATATCCCCGACCTAGTGAGTTCATAGCCTTCATGCATGATGACACAACGATAAAAAAAATCATTTTGTGCATTTGAAAATTCCATACATACAATATCATAAAACAAGCTTGGGTTTGCATGACACAATACCACCGAAACTGAATAGTAAAACACAACGACCGCAAGGATCACTCATATGCAACTCTACAATAATTCACAGCCTTGTCCAACCAAATCGATGTCGGCACAGCAAAATGTGTCCAATGAAACCTTTCAAATATGACTAGAAAAGTTCCGAGCTAAATCACTTACACAAAGTGGGTCAGTCGACTCCAACACTCATTTATATCATAATAGCGTGTCAATACTCATTTTGGTTATAATAATTTTTCAATTAGATGTTTCCTTGATTTTCGCAACGAAGATTCTCTCAATATGAAAAAGCGCGAAATAACTCACAAATCACTAAGTTCAAAATTTATTGTGCAACGTAAACAAGTTTGTCTTTTTTCTTTAAACACACACTTGCACACATTGGCTTATTTCCAAAACAATAAATTCGTTATGTGCGTACATACTTTTAACATGAAAGAACTCATGTAACATATTTAATGACATAATGCATGAAACTCAATATGCAATTGAAGGCTATTCGCTCTAATAAGGTCAACCGTTGTACTCACCTCAACTTATCATTGACACCATAATATGACCAACAACCGCTTTCTTACCCTTGCTACAACTTGTTGTACAAGTGCTTCACAACCCACCTGATCGATCACTCCACATGGTTTACAAATTGACCAAATATCTCACCTTCTACTCTTATGCATACTTCAATACAACACTAATATCTTTCCTTAATTATCCTTGACACTAAACCGCTTTACTAAAGAGTCAAAGACTCGATTCCTGCACCCGACCTTGAATTGAAGCATTCAAGATTCCAACATAGTCCTCACTTCTTATCCCAACTAATCGATACATCAACTCCAAAAGTGGGGACTCACTAGAAACTAGGAGTTTGCCCCTAACCAACCATTCATTCATTTTGAATCCCAGAAATTATACCTCTAGACGGCTAATTAATATTCCAAACAACACTTCTTCTAGAAGATATAAACATCACATCACATCACATGTGATCTCCCAAGACACATCACCCCTTTGCTATCAATTGCAAGGTTAGAACTTTCTACGTACTGTCATACCCAACAATCATCCCAACAATAGAGGTTGAGTACACACATGCACCTGTAAATTCATAATAGCATTGGCCAGATGCGATTTTGAATTTACCTTACATGAGGGTTCTCACTACCATTGTCAAGATATCCTATGATTAAGGTCTTTCCTATTGGCTTCCTACATCTCAGTTGTGTCTCCCTCTACTCCACAGTTTAAGTTTAGGCCCAACCGGTCACCTAAATCCCTTAAACTATGGCTCTGATACCATTTGTAACAACCCAAATTCGATAAAACATAATTCATAACATTTCAACCAAAAATGGTCCCAAAGTATACAAAATACATCGATCTCTACTCTAAGTACGCAGTGGATAAACACCTTCACAACTGAGATACTACAGGAAGCCCGACGGTAAACTACAAGTCTCCACTAGACTATACCTCTTCTACAACGCCACATCTTTCCATCTTCTCCAGATGAAACCCCAAACAAGACTCTAACCTGAAAATGGTTTTAGTTTTGGAAAAGTGAGGGTTAGACCATGAGGTCTAGTGAATTCCCTCCCGAAAACAGTTTAACAATCCATATATATATATATATATATATATATATATATATATATATATATATATATATATATAGGCTGGGTATCAAATACAAACCAACTAGTTTGTACAAACTCGTACAAACCATACATAACTTCATGATTTTGTAAATTTGGCTTCATGAATATATCATTTGGCATTTTTAACTAATTTTTTTACAAAAATACCCTAAAATACCCTTATTTTTGTAAAAAAATTAGTTAAAAATGCCAAATGATATATTCATGAAGCCAAATTATATATTCATGAAGCCAAAATATATATATATACATTCATGAAGCCAAATTTACAAAATCATGAAGCTAGGTATGGTTTGTACGAGTTTGTACAAACTAGTTGGTTTGTACCCGATACCACCCCTATATGCAAACCACCATAAAGGCCT